>CM028379.1:69438132-69492658 GCA_013146195.2 Codonopsis lanceolata | reverse complement strand
TCCGAAGGGTTTCCTTTTGCCATTAGTAGATGAGTTTTTAGCAAACAATGCAGTTGAAACATTAGAGTCAATAGCTACAGGATTAGGTGTCTGTAAAATTGAGCATTCCTTAATCCTTTCATCTTGCATCAACAGGGATAAGGAAGCACTTATATTTGGTAAAGGTGTCATGGCCAAGATTGTCTTGATTCCGAATAGCCTTCATTTAGACCTATTAAAAACTGGAGTAACTTTTGAACCCGATTATACTCTTCCATCCTTTTGTCAGTCCACATGAACATGAACACATACATTTAGGCATATTACTAGCCTCTTCAAAACTATCCCAAATTGACCTAAACTTTGTAAAGTAGGTTGTGATGGACATAGATCCTTGTTGCGATTCATCATTTCTTTCTTAATCTGAAACACTTGTGTTCCATTGCCTTGAGTGAATCTACATTCTAGATCATCGATTTCTTTGGCGGTTTGAAATACACTAAGCTAGCACTAATTTCGATGATATGGCATTTAGAAGCCATGAAATGAGCATATGTTGCATCTGCCGCCGGATGGATCAGATATTTGGAATTAATTTGGTTTCTTATGTGCACCGATCATTCATTTCAATTTTGATGATAGACAATTATCATTGCTCTTTCCATTGATTATAATTTTTGTTTGTAAGGACACAGTAATTAAACTCATTCTGGGATGATCATTTGGATTTAAGTATAGAGGATGAGATGGAGGAATAGCAAAATGTACCTCAACAGTTAGTACTCATCCATCTCTTCGGTTGCTTGATGTATAGAACAAGTTCTTTGGGTTCTTTAGTAGTTTCTTGTGGGAGATTCTTTCTTTGTGGTTCATACGGATTTTGACTCTCTTGAGACATCTTCAAATGATTTCTGATTTTTCGTTGCTTTGGAGTTTTGAAATTGGAAATGAATTTGATCTTGTAATTGCGGAAGCAAGTAAATTTCTCGATACCGTAAAGCGAGGTAGAAAGAAATGGAATCAATAAGAGATGACAGTTGGGGAGAAAGTTTAGATCACCATTTCGGTTAATGTGATCTTTTTACGTGTTCATATTTACAATACATTGATTACATATATCAAGGTTTGTTAGAAGATATTTTCTAACAAACTCAATAACAACAGATAAAAGACTAGCTAGCTGCAACTTTTAACACATTACCCGACACCCAAGTCTCACATTGCTATTACACTCGATTCCCTTGAACTTTCGCTTTAGTACACTCGACACCCCTGAAGTCTTCGCTTTGAGGCTGATCTGGCGCTTCGTTTGTTCTTGACTTTTGCGGCCATGATTATGTCTTCATTTATACAATGGATAATGATGATCAGAGAAGTTGAACTCACGGTGAGTGGTGAAATTATGATGCCATTCATTTACGTACAATTCCATTCCATAACTTGTGGCGTAACCGCATCGGCTTTGTTAAAGAAAGAGACGACAGCTATAAAAAAGATGGCCCAGTAGAAAGAAATCATACTTTCTCGCGCTTTTAGCTACGATCAAGTGTAGTATACATTCTTATCGGTTTAATATACGATATGTGGGTCATTGATCCACATGATATTAATCTTATTTTTAGAGGGAAGGTCTATCAAAGTAGCTTGCTTGGGCCTTCAAGTTAATAAGCCGTACCTTCTGCACTATAAGCGCGCCCGCGTATTTAAATCAAATGTTAATCTCATTGTTGCGGGGCCGGCATTCCTAATTTCCATACGTGTTTTTATCGAGGGCCGTCTTCAACCACTCTACCAAATGGCTATTTCCACTTAGACTCAATATGTCCAGATATAGCCAAATGTCAAAACTTGGAGGCGGATAGTCCTTTTCTTTGGTTTTCTCATTCGAAATGAAGCGAGAGGACATTGTATACCATAAAAACCATTCATCTTACTTACGGATATCGCCTAATGCCGATGGCATTAATTTTCTCTGACTTTTAAATGGAAAATTGGTAATAGAGAACAAAGCGGGATATCCTCCTCACGGTTAGAGATGCCATTGATGATTTTTAAAAAATGGAATGGATTTCTACCTCTATTCACGAGCTCTAAACTAAAATCATTAGGAGCATAAAGCGTTCATCGAAGAGGTGTATTTAGAAAGCAAACATTGAGGAAACATTATATCGATCTCCACGGGGCAATATATTACTCTTGGTATCAGCTTGATCTGGGTAAATTCTATCCGTTGTCTATAACAAATCACGAGACAACATGATATCATTCTCTCCACTTTTTGAGGTTTTTCTGAGCTCGGTGTAGATGCTTTGAAAACGCCAATGCCACGGAAACTCAATATGGAGCGATGTTACGGTCAATGTTGCAGTGAATGTTGCAACAATGGTATGTAACAATGAAAACTAAAAGTGTTTCACGCAGTGTTAGCCCGAGTTTGTTTTGTGATTTGAAATCTAACACACTTAGTAAGGCAGAGAAAATCACACAAAAACAATCTACAAGAATCAATCTTGTAGATCAAGCCTCAAGCAACAAATATATTAAAATCAAAGCGTTTTTTAACACTAAGCGAGTTAACACACAATTCTCACAAAGATATAGAATCTTGGAGAATCACAAAACCCATAAACACTAAACCAAGCGTGGGAAGAAAAACAAAGACTAAAAAACGACTTCCAAGAGATCAATAACAGCGGAAGCAAAAACAAAACCTTGGAGGAAACACACGGGATTTGAAGATTTTACAAAGCTAAAGAAGAAGACTAGGAATGCGTATGACTTCGTGTATGATTTGTTTGAATTCTCCTCACAGTTTCAACAACACAAAGCTTCTGAATTTTAAACTCTCTTAATATAGAATATGATCTGATTCTCGCTCAAGCTCTCTCTCAGAGCACTCCTGCTTCTGTATCTCTGCGTGCATATTCCACCGACTACACATCTTTTATAAGTGCCGCAAAGAACTTGTCATCCAAGACTCCAAGAGATCCCGCAACAACATGGAAGACACCAAAACCTACTAGGAAAGAGATTTAGCCGAAAATAACACAAGATTACCTTTCCTAATTTGAGAACATTAATAACTAAACACTTATGCAAGGATTTAGTTACTAAAAAATATCACCTAGATTCTCCGTAAAATCCTAATAAATCTTAACACAAAGATACCAAATTAAATCCTATTTTGACCAAGAGAGAGAGGACAAGATAAATTAGGCAATGCCTAAATTACCCTTACAATCACCCCCTTTGTCCGAGCATTCTTGGTCAAATCCTCAAGACCTGCAAGAAGAGCTTGAAGAACGTTTCTGAACACAAAGATCAGAAATATAGAAGAGATATATAATCAACTAACATCAGTCACCAATAACACAAGTTACATGAACCTCAAAATATCTACCCTAATTATTACAGACCAAATAAAGTAAATGTTTATCCAACCAACATCATCAGTTTCAAGCATAACAACGGAACCATAATACATCAGAATCAACCACAATGAACACAACCAAATATTCAGAAAATCATTTGGCTGTAGGTACATCATTACGAGCATCTTCAAAGATCACCACCCGCCTCCAGCCTAGCTTTTCTTCAGCCTCACCCCCTATTTGACCGTAATGTTGTCCCAAACCAGAGGTATATCGCACCGCTACCAAAGTCGTAAGAAAGGCCTGATGAGCAACAAGGTGAGAAAGCTGGACTCAGTATCAACCGCAGCTTGCTTTTCGACAAAGACAACCGACATAGAGCCGTAGGAGAGAGCAAGGGTGGATGTAGTTGCTCGATGTTGCACCCGATGTTGCAACATCCCTGAGGAACAACAATAGGGACAACAGATCTCGGAGATGTTGTAGGATCGTGAATGGTAGGATCGAAGAGGTGTATCCTCGGAGTTGATCGAAGAGGTAAATTGATGAGCCTATCCCCTTTTAACAGTTTGGAAGAAAAGTGAAGAGGCTCAAGAACAGATGAGAAACGAGTGGAGGAAGGAGGTTTATACCCTTGAGAGAGAAGAATACGATATACGAAAGAGGGAAAGATAAGAGACCTCTTGTCACCACCTGTTTCAGCCATGGATGCAATCTTCCTAAAAATATACAAATTAAGATCAAACGGCTTTTGAGAGCCAAGAAGATATAGGATTTTAGCATGCTCTTCGGTGACAACATTTGTGTTCTTTGAGGGAGACCAGCCTTGCACAAAGAAACTTTGTGCAAGAAAGCATAGAGAGAGGACACTTCAAGCAAGACTAACAGAACACCCTCGGGTCTGGCCACACTTTAATTTGACCACCCGTAAGTTCACAAATACACAAATTAAGGCCGACATTAAAATCAACAATACCGTAGGGAGGAGAATCAATCAAGCAAGGAATTTATGACGTAGGGTGAGAATGAAAACCAACGACCTCTCACAAAAAACTTTTTCAAAACTAGACTCAACAGAATCATGGATTCTCTTTTCAAGATTAGCATAGAACTCATGAATCAGTTCACGAGGATATGGGACAGCGAGAGACAAGGTGTTCAAAAGATGGCGATCAGAGAAATAAGCAGACAAATTAAAGGTATCCAACATTGAACTCAGAACATTGCGCTCATCAATGACATTTCTAGAGATATTATACCGACGAGAAGCAGATTTAGAAATAAACGAAGAGGAGTAGGGAGTACCAAGAGGTTTCTTTCTGCTGGATGTTGCAACAATCGGTGCAACATTAAGTCGAACAGAGCGTCTTCTCGAAGATTTCACCGGAGACTTATCCGATTCTTCACTCGCAACTGGGGAACCTTTCGGAGTCGTATAGTTCTGATCAGAACTATCGTCAAATTCAGAGGAAGACGATGGACTGGGTGCAGTTGGAGGAGGAGCCGAGGGTGAAGGTCCTGAGAACGAAGCACGAGCCTGGCGCAATCGGGTTAAATTTCGAACAACCTCTTCATCAATGGCAGATGGTCCAACTTTTGATGTTTTCCGACGAAGGGGAGGAGATTCAGAAGGGAATACTACCCTTGGGGATGGAATAGGATAATCTTCATCCTCAACCGGGTCTTGAACTGGAGGAGAGGGTGGAGACGCTGGTGACAGAGTTGCTTCACGAGTTTGGGGAATCGAACCTGCAGGAGGAATGAAATCCTCATCATCCGAATCACTTGCTAGAATCACAGTTCCTTGAAGAATCCACCTCAACTTTGTTTTTCTTCGCACCGAATGTCGCCAGGGAGGGATCATCGTAGTTTGCCTAATGCCACGCTGACGCTTGGGACCGCCGAGAGCTAGGGTTGCCTATTGACGAAAAGCCGCACAAATCTCCGTGATTTTCCACATCTATAGCATTACCTTTTTCCCCTGGAAGAATAACAGTAAGAGGCTCAGGGACTGGTTGATATACAACCATGGCCTTCGAAAGATCATCTCCTGCCGCGAAATTTGGGTTCACTGATGTCTTCGATGATGCAACATTCGACCTTGACAATTTAGGGCTTTTGGAAGATGATGCCATTTATGTTGACTGAGAGAAGATCACAGAATGATTTTGACAGAATTTTTGAGAGACGAACAGAGAGTGGACAAGGTCACCGGAAAATTTTGATGAGATTTTGAGGGGAAAGATTGCGCACGCCTCGTAGTGAGTCTCACTAAACATGCCACTAATCACAATTAGCCGTTGGTAATTAAGGGTTGAACCGAACCGCCGCATACATCACATGGCATTCAAAATTCAAACAACACAGCCGACCAAACCGCTATGAGTAAGACATGAGTTTGTTGTTTGAGACATGAGAGATATGAGCAATTTGAGTTACAATCTGATTTCAAAAACACATTTTTTTTTTTTTTTTAAACGATCAAATATTTTGGGAATACACAAAAAACATACTTAACCAGAATTGAGACTCCACAAAGCATATAATCACAGAAACTCAGTCCAGTTCTAAACATGAAGAAACAACACAGTAGAGTAGACAGCCACATAAAATCATGACTTTGAGAACAAGACTCAAAGCAGGCATTAAACTTGATGGACAGACATTAAGAAAGCTGATATCATGCACCTATATGTCCTAAACAAGATGTCTAAAATATGCAAAAGGAGAAAACAACAAAAAAATGCATATACACACAAGTGATATGTCTAGATCACCGATTGATTGCAGCTCCCAATGTTGCAACAATGGAAATCACATTCACCCAAAAATCTGTGATTTTATGTTTGAATTTGCAATTTTTCTTTCACCAAATAACACAATTTCTCCCAAAAACATTATAGGTACTTTATTTCCCTATAACACTAGCTTTACTTTATTTCAAGCTAAAGACACCACTAGGAACCTTTCACACTATTTACCAAGGGTGGCAACTTTACATTTGATCGACCCATGAGATTCGAAAATCCATAGTCCCAAAAGAAAGGAAGCCACGACCTTGTTCATAGGCGCTCTTTTCCGTTAGGTAGCTTTCACACTTTCAAATCGAGGAGTCAATTTAGTCAAGATCAACCCATGCAAGTCGAAACTTCATGGTACATTGACAAATTGCAAAGATCCTAAAACTTTTGAAAGGTAGCTCTTTCCTTTGTGGTGCAAACGAGATTTCTCTCAAACACAACAACTTCTTGGGAGAAGGTGAGAAGAAAAAATTTTACAACATAATCACAAAATTTTGAATGAATCTTTACACATGCTCAAAGGTACTAACAAAGAACAGATTTGATCTAGTGTGCCCTCCTAGACAACAATGCAGTATGCCTAAATTTTTTTTTTTTTTTTTTAAATAATGTGAGTGATTACATGGCACACATACCGAGAGATTTCCTAAGATTGATGAATCTCTCGAAATCTAGACTCTTAGTAAAGATATCAGCAAATTGTTATCTCTGTACTCAACATGTTCAATACACACAATGCCTTGTTCAACTAAGTCTCTAATAAAATGGTGTCTTATATCTATGTGCTTTGTTCTTTGTGTTGAACAGATTTTTAGCTATGCTTATAGCACTTGTGTTGTCACAATACATGATTAAAATGTCACTATGCAATCCATAATCTTGAATCATTTGTTTCATCCACAAAAGTTGTGTACATGCACTACCAGCCAGCCTATATATTCAGATTCACTGCTGATAGAGCCACACAATTTTGTTTCTTGCTAAACCAAGAAATCGATTGTTTCCAAGATAAAAACATCCTCCGATGTACTTCTCATGTCATCAAATCGCCACCCCAAGATCACCGAACCCAACAGATTGGTGTTCGTATGCTTAGTATACCACAAACCCATGCCAAAGGTCTCACCAACATATCGAATGATTCTTTTGATTTTTAGGTGAGAAACCTTGGGGTTTGCTTGATACCTTGCACACAAACACACACTATGCATGATATCTGGACGAGTGGCAGTTAAATACAACAAACTCCCTATCATACTTCTATACAAGGTAGGATCAACACTTTCTGATTTTTCATCTTTATTAAGCTTATCGGATGTACCCATAGGGTTTTTTTTTATGTTTTCCATTCTCAAGATCGAATTTCTTCACCAAGTTTAGAGAGTACTTGGCTTGAGAAATGAACATCCCTTCATGTGATTGTTTGACCTCGAATGCCTAAGAAATATGTTAATTCACCTACCATGCTCATTTCAAATGTGGATGTCATGCAATGCACAAATTCTTTTTCCAAGGATTTGGAGGTGGATCCAAACACGATGTCATCAACATAAATTTGAGCAATCAAAATATGTTGATCTTGTTTCGGATGAACAATGTTTTATCCACCTCTCCCCTTTTAAACCCACTTTGTAAAAGGTGATCCAGAAGTTTACCATACCAAGCTCTAGGAGCTTGTTTGAGACCATACAAAGCCTTTTTCAATTTGAACACATGATTGGGTTTATGGGGGTCCTCAAATCCTTTTGGCTGTTCCACAAAAACTTCTTCCTCAAGAATCCCATTCAAAAAAGCACTCTTCACATCCATTTGTTGAAGAGTAATGTCAAGGAAACAGCAATTGCCAAGTAGACTGATAGACTCAATACGGGCTACAGTGCAAAGGTTTCATCAAAGTCCACCCCTCAACTCCAGATACCCTCGAGCTACCAATCTAGCTTTATTCCTCATTATTTCTCCCACTTCATTCGCTTTTGTTTTTGAAAATCCATTTAGTTCCAATAACATTTATTGAAGTGGGTCTGGGAACTAGATACCACACATCATTTTTGAAAATTGATCTAGTTCCTCTTGCATGGCATTAATCCAAATTTTCATCTTTAAGGGCCTCTTGTACATTCTTAGGTTCAACAAGGGAAACAAAGCATGAAGCATGTATATTATCAAATTCAAGAGTGGTCATGCATGCTAGTTTTTGTAGTCCACTTTACCTTTCTTTCTTGTTGACACACCATCTTTTACATTACCTATAACTTGAGTGAGTGGATGGTTTCTCCGAATCTTGCTGAATGTCGATTTCCTGATCACCATTCTGACCGATCATCTTCCTGATTTGAATCGCTCCAGCTTTCTCTGCCGCTCAGACAATGTTTCTCCGATGTTGCAACATCCGAACAACATCCGAACAACATTGGGTGACAGCCTCCGAACTTTTTCATCTCGAACAACCCAGATTCGCTGAATCTGTATTCCTCCCTCGAACTACTCGGATTCGCCTAATTCAGATCAAAGTCTCCAAAATCCAAAAACCTCAAACGCCTTCCTCTAAGTTTTGACACCAAGACCGCTTAAATCATCAAACACAATATTCATGGATTCCATAATAGTCTTAGTTCGAAGATTGAATACTCTATATGCTCGACTATTTGTGGAATATCCCATAAAAACACATTTATCACTTTTAGAGTCAAATTTGGAAAGTTGATCTCTATCATTGAGCGTATAACATACGCAACCAAACACATGAAAAGTATTTCAAGGTAGGTTTCTTCCCAAGAAATATTCTCATAAGGTGTCATAGTGCTACCCGGTCTCAAGAAAACTCTATTTCCAATATGACAAGTGTTCAAAGCTTCAAACCCAAAATCTTTTAGCCAAATTTTTGAATGTAACATTACCCTAGCCATTTCTTGTAATGTCCTCGTTTTTTCTCTCCGCCACTCCATTTTGTTGTGGAGTTTTGGGAGCAGAGAATTCATGAGAGATACCATTAGAGGCACAATATTTAGAAAAGGATGCATTTTCATATTCCGTGCCATGATCTGATCTAATCCTAGTGAGTTTTAGATCATACAAGTTCATAACACGGTGTACCAAATTTTGAAAGCCTCAAAAGTTTCGACTTCTCTCTTAAAAATATTACCCAAGTATATCTAGAGAAGTCATCTACATGCACAAAGGTGTACTTTTTCTTACCTAGGCTTTCTACCTCAACGGGACCCATAAGGTCAAGATGAATCATCTCCAAACATCCGGAAGTGGAGCATTGTGTGATTGGGAGATGTGAGGCCTTGACTTGTTTACCTTTTGACATGGTCCACATACCTTTGAGTAATTCCTTTCCGCATTTGGTAATCCTTTGACAAAGATCATGCCTCACAAGCTCATCGAGCTTACGAAAACTCATGTGACCAAGCTTCGTGCCGTAGATCCGTTACATCAATACTTGCTTTTGACATGAATGAGTGTTGTTGAACAAGTAACAATTATCGACGATCTTAAACCCGCCGAAGACATTTGTTATTATGATCAAGGACCTCACAAGAATGTTTGTCAAATCTTACCCAAGATCATCATCACACAACCGACTTATACCGATCAGTTTGTCTTAAGGCCTTCCACATGGTAAACGTTTTGAGGTTTGGAAGACCTTCAACGCTCAATGTTCCTTTACCTACAATTTTCCCTTTTGCACCACCACCATAGGTCACGTAACCACCATTCATACTTACATATTCCTTCAAATTCTTCACTCGTCATATGTCTAGAACAACCACTATCGAAATACCGTGATCCAAAGAACATGAGATTTTAAAGAGGTAAATGTAACATTGCATTTTTCATCATGGGACATGGAGGCGCCAGGCGTATATCAAATGGCTCACAAGATTTGGCTCTACATTTTTCATCACATGTTTTTGGAACCCACATTTTTTTCACGCTGGGTTGAGGTTTTTGGAAAAATTATGATTTGCCCTTGAACGAGGCTTCCAATGTTTCTCGCCAATGTTGCCGCATTGGTCGCATTGGTTGCTTCATCCTCGTTCTCGCCAATGAGCTTTTCCAAAGAATTCTTGCCTTTTTTCATTTTCATACATTGCCTTTTTAGAAAGCAAAAAGGTCAGATGTGATGTGACCCAGCTTATGGCGTATGACAAACATAATTTTTCCTTCTTGGTCTTGTTTTTCACGTAAAACATTTTCAGAAAGCTTTCATCGCTTTTGGTTCCTCGGTTCCTTCTCCTTCTTTCACAAACACTTTAGGGACAAAACCTATACCGATCCGAAGAGTTACTGCATTTAGCGATCGTCAACCTTCGCTTGCTTGAATTCCACTTGGTCAAGTTGCTTCCGCTTGAGCAAGTTGCTCCTTTAACCGCTCAATTTCCACATCCTTTCTACTTAGGACTCCTTCCACCGATTATGCATTCTTTTGCTCCTCGTTGGCCTTTTTCGCCAGCTCATTCGCCTTACCAAGTAGTGTGACTTGATGAGCCCTTTTCTCCCAATCCTTGTACAGCCTCCTTGTACCCTTCCAAAGAGGTCCGAATCAATGTCCGTCATCCTCGCAAGTTGAATTAAAACAAAAATCGTTTCCTCGCTTTCGCACAATGTTTCTCCCGATGTTACTCCCGATGTTGCAACATCGGGTGACACATTTGTCGAACCAACCATTTCTCGAATCGTAATCATAAACCGCATTCAAGGTGATAAGATCACCGGATCTTCTCCATCACTATCACTTAGAGTTGCGTAAAAATTCAATCCTTTCTTTCTTAAAGTGTTAGCACATTGGTTTGCATAGTGTCCAAAACCTTGACATTCTCTACATTGATAGAATCAAGATTCTTACCATTGTAGGATGACTTAGAAGCAAAAGGATTTGTGAAGGGTTTTTCAGAGTTTGAAAGGATTGTTCTTTGGGAACAAATTTCACGTAATCAGTTTGAAATTAATTTTTGAGTTTGATGATGGAGTTCTATTTTGACTTTTATTTTTCAAAAATTTTTGAATTTAGTAGTCAATAAAGCAATTGATTCTTCTCCAAAATCGACTCATCAATGTCTTTTGAATTTCAAGCAAATCACATGACAAATCAATTGGAGCGTGCATAGCAATGTTTTTCCCAAGGGTGTGGAAGATGATGAGACACCTTTGCCTTTGTTTTTTAATTGATCGCTTAGATTCAACTCAAAGTTTTGAAGAATTCCACCAATCTTTCAAAACTCATCTTGTCAATATCATGTGCTTCTTCAATAGCACATATCTTGACATTGAATCTTTCAGCAAAGTCCTCATCATCTTACCGACAAGACGCTCATTTGTAATAGGATCTCCTAAGGCTAAAGGCGTAATTGATAGATCAAGAAGTCTTCCATAATATGTCATTATGTCCTCGACTCTTGCATCCTTGTGTTCTCAAACCGAGTCGTTAACATTCTTAGCTTGAGGAACGAACACCGGCGTGTCCTTCACATAAGGTTTGAAGGGCCTCCCACACATCTTTGGCGATTCGTAATTTGCTATTACTCTAAAAGTATTTGCGCTCTAAGGCCTTATAGATTGCACAAAGCTTTTGAGTTAAAAGATGCTGCGTGTTCCTATCATCGTTGGTCCACTCGCACTTTTGTGATTTTGACATCACCATCGAATCACGCTTTGGGAGGACTCCAACCATTTAACACAAGAAGCCACGCTCTTTCATCAATTGATTTGATGAAGATACGCATCTTGACTTTCCATATAGAATAATTAGCATTAGTAAGAGTGGGGACGAACCACATTCTCATATTGAGAATCCATCACGCCTTTGCTAATCGACTCTTAGTGATATCAAGAGTAGGCTCGATACCAATTGAAAGAACGCGATGCCACTATCTCAATAGATGATGTTACCGCCAATGTTGCAGTTGAATGTTGCAACAATGGCAAGAACAATGTGAACCGAAAGTGTGTAACGTAAATTTGCAATGAAGTTTTGTTTTGAGATCTGAAAATTATCACACTTAGAAAGACAGAAAATCACAAATAAAACAATCTACAAGAATCAATCTTGTAGATCAAGCCTCAAGGCAACAAACTTTATTAATACCAAAAACTGTTTTTGAATCTTAATAAAAACACAATAATCTCACAAGATATAGGATCTTGGAGATTCACAAAACCCACATAAACACTAAATCAAACGTGGGAAGAAAGATCCAAAACAAACAAGAAAAACAGCTTCCAAAAACAATAACGCAAACTGGAAGCACAAAACAAAGCTTCAGGAAACACAAAGCTGTGTTCCTGAAGTTTTACAGCAGCAAGAAGACGAGAATGCGTATGACTTCGTGTATGATTTGTTTGAATTCTCCTCACGCCAACAACACAAAGCTTCGAATTTAAACTCTCTTAATATGATCCGATTCTCGCTCGCTCTCTCAAAGACATTCCTCGCTTCAGATCTCTCAAGCATATCTTCCAGCCTCGACTTCACATCTTTTTATAGGCTGCAAGACTTGTTAACCAAGACTCCAAGAATCCTGCAACAACACGGCAAGACACCAAAAACTACTAGGAAAGAGATTTAGCCAAAAATAACACAAGACTACCTTTCCTAATTTGAGAACATTAATAACTAAAAACTTATGCAAAGATTTAATTACTAAAAATATCTCCTAAATCTAACCAGAAAATCCTAATTAAATCTTAACACAAAGATACCAAATTAAATCCTATTTTGACCAAGAGAGTGAGGACAAGATAAATTAGGCAATGCCTAAAATACCCTTACAGTATGCGATTCGTAGAAGATGCGATTTCTCTTAACTTCATAATCAAAGAATGTAGGAACATTTGTTTGGATGTCTCTCGACGCAATCGCTCGACCAATTCGTCATCATCATAGTCCTAGATCAATTTATACAACTAAATAAACAGTATATATATATATATATATATATATATATATATATATATATATATATATATATATATATATATATATATATATATAATGGAAGTACATCATACTATAAATGTTAACGTTGTAATATTTTTACATGTGTGTATATGGTGCCTCAAGCAAGTTGGTGACAAATTTAACATGTGTGTATATTGCGGGGTGAGTTTGGTGACAACTAAACAAAACAAAATCAAAAGTAATCATAACAATATAACATGTCACTATACAATCGTGCATGTGTTATAAAGATAATAGATGATGGAAAATATATATGAAGCCCCTATGACACAACAATTAGATAATCATGCCTCTTGTTCTGATGGCAACGACGGTGGTAAGGGTTATTTTCCTTTTCTTGAAGGTGGGAGTTGGTCCATTTAGCAAAAGTTGTTGTTGCATAGATAATGAAGAAAAATAATTTAAAGTCATGTTTATTTAAAAAGAAATAAAAGTTGAAATTCCAAAATAAATAAAAAACTGAAAAAATAAGAAGTTTTGATGTGCATTGTTTAAACCAAAATGAGAAGTGACTCATTGTAAAGAAAACCCGTTCATGAAAAAATTATGATTATGAAACAAAAAAGTGACTGTTTTTTTTTTGGGAAAGTGTGATACAATAAAAAACAAATTTTAATAATAACTTTAAACTTTTACACTATTTAATTCAAAAGTCAATACACAGAAAATACAAATTTTCATAGATAAAATAAAGTCATGTGTTTCCGGGTTTATTCCAATTTTAAACTTTACTTATAGAAGTAAAGTTGACGAGTGTCAAATCGTCAAAATTAATTATCTACCTCTTTAATAACGAGTATAAAGTAAGTTGGGATCGTATCCGCAGGAAACGTTGTACTTATTCCTTTTTAGAATTTTACTAAATAATATATACGAATTTTGATTTTAAATTAACTAAAAATAGACTAACAACTAATTAACTGAAAATTAATGCTTTTAATTAAACTAATAGACTAAAGCTTGATTTAATACAATAAATAAAAAGTCCAGTCAATAAACCAATTTTCATCTCGCATTTCACTTCTGATCATAGATGCAAAAATGTCTTGTTAAATCACAAATAAACCGGTTATAAGTATCGACAAACGCATAACACTCAATCTCTCTTTGCCGTGTTGATAATCAAGAGAAGCTCGTTAATTATCGTCTAACCGAATTACAACCTCCGAGACGCTCGTAAGATTTAATAACCCGGTTGCATTAAGAAGAGAGAGACCCGATTCAAAGCCATGCATATTGAAGCAATAACATGTAACTAAGATTATTCGTTCCCGTAATACGGTCCGATTATGCTTGTGATGCCTAAAAGGTGTATTACTCGCCACTTTGTTAAAACCGATGACAATTACTGATCAACAGCGTTAACTAGCTATAGACTATTATGTTAATTAATATTCTGGCCATAAACATTAATTAAACACAATAATCTTTCAACGTGCTAAACGGAGAACGAACAAATATTTGTAACAAAACAAGAATTAATTCTATTAGATCTCACAGAAGTAAAATGCTAGAGACTTAATTGTTCATTGACTGAAATAGAGAATTTAGCTACTGAACATAATCAAAACAACTTACAAAAAACCAAGAGTTTAATGTTCCAGCAAGTGTTGAAATAAAAGAAGAATACAAGTTTCCCTACACTTCTCTCCTAGCAATTGTGGGTGACTAATCTCTCTAAAACTGACTGTAAGGCTACTACCCAATTCCTGCGAGTGATGCCTCTTGTTCTGCCCAAATTACAGAATAAATATCACTCATTTTTCCCACTAAAGTCACTACTTGGCAGTTTTTTTTTTACAAATTAAACTATCAATAACTTCCTAAAACTACCCATAACTTCCAAAGCAGTTTCCTTTAATAAAGAAATAATTTAGGAAGAGGTAACAACTTCTCTAACGCCGAAGATCTGGCTGGACAATTCTCCAAAGAAGTTGACAACGACTTCGCTCGAATTTAGACAGCCCACGTGACATCACGGATTTCCATTTTCTTGCAATCCAGCATTTTTTCTTTAGCTTCCCTCTGTTGCAGCTCCCCTCACACCTACAAACATAAACAAACACAAAACCAACCAAAAGTGTAATATTTACTCTATAATCAATTGTAAAATCGGCTAATAATATCATACTTTTGTGCTCCTATCAAAATTCCCCCACACCTACACTATGCTTGTCCTCGAGCATCTTGAAGCAAAACAGAAATGCATGTCCCTGATCTATACAGCTTATGAAAATATGACCTTACTCAAATGCATGTATTTCAATGTGTATTATCATATGGAAACTCGAAATTCAATCAAAGTGATGGACATCTTAAAATGCTTCATCTAGATTAACCCACATGCTTCCAAAAGTATCCTTCAACCTCTACATATATATGCATGTCTCAACAATTCTCACAGTGACACTCATTCACTCAAGTGTTTAAACAGGGATATATATAATTAAGCACTCAACTCAACACAACGGGATGAAATTACCATAAGCTTGCAAATAGATCAAATCTTCATCACTGAATATGAGTTTAATACACCAATCAAAAGGTCTTTTAAGGGTTGTAACGGGGCTAGGGGTTAAAAGGTAGGATATAAGGATGTAAGGTGAATAAAAAATGTCAAAGAAATGTAGTAAAAACACATGAATTACTCATAGCTCAATCATTGCTGAATAGTGTCCTTATGAAGCTCAAACCCTTAATCATAGCACATCTGCACAACTAAAAATGTATATTCAGATTTTGACTTCAATCCTGCTTCTTTTTCCTGAATTGCTTTGGTCTGCTTCTGGATGAACTGAAGCTTTTATTTTGCATGCACTACTTAAGCAGAACCAAATACAACGCTTAACTCAGCATAAATAAAACCCAATTTCTCATATTCTTGTACCACACAGGATTCACTCCATAAAATTTCCAACTCACAAAGTGGATTAAGACTATGATTCACATGAAATTCCTACAATTCTTGACATTAGGTTAATGAAAAAGAGAGTCAAACAAGCGAAGGTTCATTTTGGTTGAAAGAAATGGATAAGGCTCTAAAGGGTTAACTAAGGGAAAAATAATAAAGGGTAGGATAGAAAAAAGATAGCCAAAAGTGGGCAATTCCTAAATGTCTTAATCATATTGGTGCAAAAACTCATTGATGTGATCTCGAAATGTATGCAAAAATGCAAGTTCTAGAATTAACATCCGTGCGCGAGAAACACTCAAGAATAACTGAGAGCAAAAGTGAACGAAATGCTCCATAATTGGCCCAAAATCTCACTTGGAAAGGCTATGAGTCGACACAAGCATACCTAACGGTTGAAGAAATATTTTTCTGAAAACATGTTGTTAAACTAGAGCAGAAACATTTCAACACGCCCATCACATATCAAAAATTTCTTATTTCACAATGATAATGCACATTGAAACACACACATCCCAGCAACATCATATATCATATCAAAAAGAATAACCCAAAAACATGCAACCAAATTCCCCCCACACCAAGACTATACATTGTCCTCAATGTAAAAAGAAATTACCAAAACAAAAAGGGCAGGACAACTTCCCTAGCACGAAGACGGAGCAGGCGGAGGCGGAGGTTGGAAACCAACGAACTCAAAATATGCCAGCAACATTGCTTGAAGGCGTTGCTGATTAGCATCTATTTGCAGCACAACAGCCTGGAGGTCTCTTAAATCAGAGTTGTGTGAGGGAAAAGGGCCAGCAATACCTACAGGAATAATAGGCTGCTCGGGTGCAGAAACTCCCGGCTGAGAAGGCGGATTACAATCATCTACAAATTTTAGCAAACTCATGCGATATAAATACTTAATATCCAAAGGTTCACAAGGACATGCAATATTCAAATCATGATTCTGCAAATTGAGAACACCTAAATTAACAGCCAGCAACGTAATTACAGAACCCAAACTCAAAGGGCGACTTTTCTTGTTCAAAACCAAAATAAATTGACTTGTCAACCAATACCCCAAATTAACTTTTTTCTTATTGACCATACACCACATAAAAAACAATTTAGGCTTAATGCAAATGTTGGAACCATCCTTTCGGCCTGAAAAACTGTAAGCCAAAATTTTTTGAATGACTTGCAATAGGGGTGTGCACGGGCCCTAAGCCCGCGGGCATTGGCAATGCCCAGTATGAGCCCATCAAGCAGCGGGCATTAGATTTAAAAGCCCAGTACTATTGATCAGCCCACGGGCATTAGTGGACGGGCTTCAGACGGGCATTGGACGGGCACGGGCAGGCACGGGCTTCAGCCCATTTGTTTATGTTTTTAAATAAATTTACTGTTTTCTCATTCAAACTTTGGCTCTCGGCTTTCAACCTATCAATTCATTGCCATTAACTTTTTTTTCAAACTATTATACTTGCAAATTTGAAATAAAACACAGTTGAAGTGAAAGAAAAGGAAGAGAAACAACTAAGTTAAAATATAAATTCAGTATGTAGAAAACGAATTCATATAACTCGACATTACCGATGTCAAATTTTAATCTTGCATGTGATGAGATTGAGAATAGAATATCAATAGATGTATAGATGATTGAGTAAATAATTATTAAAATAATAGGGTTTGACTTTTAGGTTTTTATTTTTAGCAATAGCTTTATTAGTTGAAGTGTATTATACTATTACTATATTTATAGATTATAATTTATAACTTATAATATATAAATATGGTAATAGTACAATACACATAAATTAAATATATAGGATTTGGTCAAAGATCTATAATTAAAAAAATTTAAAAAGTTATCATAGAAAAGGACGGGCTGGGCCGGGCATAACGGGCGAGGCGATTGAAGGCCAGTAGAGCCCGAGACCACGGGCATTTGACTCATCTAAAGCCCAGTACTATGTAGTGCCCATGGGCACGGGCTCCATGGGCCGGGCACTGACGGGCTTTAACGGGCTTGATGGGCATTGACGGGCCCTGCTCACCCCTAACTTGCAAAGCATGATCTTTTAGAAAAATACTCTTCGAACGACTAGGATTATAAGGCTCCCGGTCGTTGGAAAGAGTACTCCACACCTGGTCACAGTCAGAATTGAATTGATCACAATATTCACAAAAAACATTGGCCTTCTCTGTACTCGGAACATCACCAGATAAAAATCTCAAAGCATCATTAAAGGAATTGAGAGACAAACTAAAAGCTTTGCCCATCAAACGAAATCGAATTAAATTTGGTGTATCAGCAAGAAAAGTATCAGCAGTGTTAAAAACAAATGTGCAATAAAATTCACTTGTCAGTTCATCAAATGCAGGGAAATCTAAAACCCAAAAATTGTCCCAACCAATATCTCGCATAAAGTTTGCAACACATTTTTGAGTCTGTAACACATTTTTGAGTCTACAACGGGACTGGACATATTCTGCACGTTTTAAGTTTTGAAACCACCCGTTTTTCAGTAGCGATGGACTAGTTTGAAACGGGGCACTCACACTTAGTGAGGGCACTTTTTATTCGATGAAACACACAAAAAAAAATAAACTTATAATTCACAACCCAAGTCAAACACGGGCACGGGTTGAATCAAAATAAATTTCCTGTTAAAGTTTAAATCTTGATCAATGCCCAGAAAATAAATCTTGGTTATTTAACTTTCTGATTATTTTTTTCTTTAACAATTATCCAAAAAAGAGTTACATTTTGACTCAAGTGGACGATTTGAAGAGCAAACATACACCAATCTTTTATAATTATTATCGTTAAACATCAACTCTAATTGAACTCGGACCATTTAATTTAACATATTTCAAACCTGTCCGTGCTCAATTGGAATCAATGCACCATTTTTCAAAATGTCACTGTAGCAACCTACTGAGCAGTACAGGCAACCCGATTAACCTACTCAGCATTATATCATCAGCATTATATCTTAATAAAATTACATTGAAATCTAGGATTCAAGATCCAGGAAAGTACTTCATCCGTTCCAAAATTATTTTCCTTCTTTTTTTTTATGTTTGTCCAAAAATAATTTCTTATTTGAAACTTTTTTTTTAAGACAATACTTTTATCATTTTATTTTTACTTTTTTATCCTACTTTAATTATGGACTACATACAGAGCTTTAAAGTAAACTACACATCAAACTAATATTAATAATCCAATCAAATGTGTTTTCTTAAACTGTACGCCAAGTCAACCCAAGGTCCCAAACGATAATTTTAGAACGGAGGAAGTAATAAAAAGTTGAAAAAAAATAAAAAGTTCTAATACAAATCGAAACTTCGGGCACACACACACACCATCCAATTATTAAACAAAGAAACCCCAAACAATTCCAAAAATTGCAATTTCCAGTTTCCATTTTTTATAAAATTAGGAGAAGCATGAAAAAAAAATACTAATTTGCTCAAGCATGTGCAAATGTTTTAGTACACGGGTCTATAAATTTTGATAGATCAATATAAGTTTTATCTGTAGTAATGAAGAGAGAGCTTACAGTTTCACACGGAGAGAGGTTCAACAGGAGATTCGGCGACAGAAGACGAGGAAAAATCTTGAACATACACATAGAGATTATCAAACTCAAAACAAAACCCATAAAATTTTCAAACTCAAAAGAGAGTAAGATAGACATACTTACAGTTTGAGAGAGGAGGCAAGCATGGATTCCAGCAGAGTTGATGAGGAGAAAGCCACAAATGGAAACTTCGGAGATAAACACACACCAAATAATTCCAAAAATTGCAAACATTAGAAGAAACCAAAACAGGAAATTAGCCCCAGTAAAGAGTAAAGAGGACTATTGGATTGGTGAACTGTTTAAAACCCATTAAAAAATGGTGAACTGTTTGCTAATAAAATGGGTACTTACAGTTGTTTCGGAGAGGACGACGAGCTCCCTTGGCAGAAGAATTGGAGAGAGATGGGAAGGAAACTGAATAGGGGTTTCATAATAAAAGGGTAAAAAATCCAACTCAAATCGTATAAGAAAACCAATGTTCTAAAAATCGTTAGGCGGTGCCTAAAAATAAGACATAATATCCGACTTTTAATATATATTTTTTATAACCTAATTATTAAACATTAATTTTTTAAATTTACTAATACTAAATATCACCTAATAATTTAAAAATAATGATTACATTATGATGTTAAATTTTAAAAATAAAACTAGAAATTTAATATCATCTAAGGTTCAAAATATTACAAACATAGTCAACAGTTCAATTATTTATAGGTCTGTTGACAATTACAAATTTTAAAAAATAACTTAATAATTTGAAATTGATATTTATTATTATTATTATTATTATTATTATTATTATTATTATTATTATTATTATTATTATTATAAAAACCCAAAATGACATTATTTAGGGCCAAATTTTTTAAAAAAATTAAAAATATGAAAAATCACTAATTGGCCGCCTAGTCGATTTTTTCGCTGATTTACCAAATTTCTAGGCGCCAGCCTAGGCCGATTTTTAGAACACTGAAAGAAATTCATTCCAAATGAGTAATGAAGAAGGACAAGGGAGAATAGGCGAAATCACGTGCATGAGGGAAAATAGGCAGAAGATTGTAGAAGGAGGTTGTTTGCACGCTTGTAAGATCTCGGTAAAAAAATAAATCCTGAATTCTGAATAGCCCTAGTTAAAATTTACTCGTATGAAGGAAACTGTTTTATAATATAGACTAGTTCTTTGTGCCTGTGTCTGTGGCACAGTTTCAGTATGATCCAACTAACCGTAAATTTTCAAACTATGACGTACATATCGATCTTTTGTGGTAGTTCAATACATTTGTAACTATTCAAAATAAGAAATATAATGATTTGAGTAATGAAGTCCAACTAAAACATCAACTATTAATCGCAAATTGCCAAACTAATGTACATGCTGAACTGTCGTGTCGTAGTGTTGTGATCGACATCTGGACAGAAATAAAAGACTACCATATGATTATATGAAGGGTTCCAAATTCTCTCGGACACCCTGCTCACACAAAAATATTCCAAGGGCTCTTCCTATGCATTTGGCAAACATAAATTTATGCATGCCCCTCTCATCCATCTCTTTTAAAAAGCTTAATCTCTACTTGACCAGTATATTCTTAATATAATATTCCAAAGCATGAGAATTAGCATTGCCTCACCGCATATAACCAACCAAACAATCACCGTAGATTAAAGAAATAGACAAATTCAAGAACTTAAAAACCATTCATTTTCTACATTTTAAATAGTACAGAAGAAGAGTGGAAGGGTCTACATTTATTAATGATCCAACGAAGATAAGAACAGAGGAAATAAAAAAATCCAATAGGAAGTAAAAAAAAAAAAAAAAAGGCCACCAAATCTTCAGTTGTACAAAAAAAATTATGGAGACAAGGCTAATATGTAACATTGTAACTCTTGAAAAAAATTGGAGAAAATTCTGATCGGTCCCTTTGTTTAAAGATTATAACCCTAAAAGTTCATCGTTCTTTTTTTCAACCGTAAAAGACCATTTTTTAAAATATTGTTTTAAAAATGTCATCGTCTTCTTCAACAGCTCCGACAACACACTTTGGTTTCAAAAATCATGATTGTGTGTAACAAAACAGGGGTCGAGGGGGCAGTGTCCCTTCGTCGGGGTTCGGAGGCGTTAAAGATAAACGAGTTTTTTGATTCATAAAATACAAAACTATAACGAATCTGTGCTAGGTTGAAGAATTTTTAAGTTGGAACGAAGGCGGGGAAAGAGGAGGAAGAAAAAGGCTTACGATGGAAGAAATGAAAGAAGTAGGTGGAGGACGTGATCTCGTTCTCTATGATTTTGTATCGCGATTCAAAAATTAATGCACTAAAATTGATGAATCGTTCTTTAAAAATAGACTAGCAGTCTCACTATTGAACCGCGGTGCAAAAATTAATGCACTAAAATTGATGAATTGCGGTTCAAAAATAGACTAACAGTTACACTATTGAACCACGGTGCAAAATTAATTCAATAAAAATTGATGAATCGATGTTCAAAAATAGACTAGCAGTTACACTATTGAACCGCAGTACAAAAAATAATGCGATAAAATTGATGAATCGTGGTGCAAAAATAATAACCTCCGTAGTGCGCCTACGGTTCATTAAGGGTATCGTAGTCATTTTGTAACCAAAAGTGACTTTTTCTGATTGAAAATAACAAGAGTATACTTTAGCGATTAAAGTTTCAAAAAGTTGATCGACCCACAATTTTTTCAAAAAAATTGATAATAATATACTCCGTTCATTCCGAGCAAAGAATCCACTATTCTATTTTTGGATGTTTTACTTAAAGAAACTACTTTAAAAAACTAAGGTTTAAAAGTGTCATTTTATTTTAAATGAGCTACTAAAATTATTATGTTCTTAAAAAATTTAACTTTCAAACGGGGATTCTTTGCGTGGAACAAATAGATTATATAACATGTAATAACCAGTGAGCATATTAATATGATTCTCACTAATTATTTTTATTTCATGTATGAATAATCATATATCACATAAATACTCGTTAATTATGAATTATTTGCATTTTGTAATCTTAGATGATGTTGTTGTTATGTAATTTTTTTTTGAATTATGCTGATTTTAGATTTTAACGTATAATAATTTATGGTTAAAATCTCAATTTGCTCACTCTACTTTTGACCAAAATTCATTAAGCTCACTATACTTTATTTTTCCTCAATTTAATCACTCTACTTTCACATAATTAGCACGTTCATCACTCCACCCATATATTTGGATGGAAAGTTTAATTTTGTTAGGAAAATCCAAAAATACCCTTACAAAATTTGGGGGATTTGAGGGTCTCCTTCTCCTCTCAAACATAATTTTGTATTGTGAGGACTTGAATTTATCAACGCACCTTTCAAAGCTAAGGGGCATTATTGTCTTTTCAAAGATTCCCATCCAACTTAACTAACGGAAATGACTCTAATGATTCTTTAATGACTTTCGCCTGAATTAAATTATCAAGAAAAAGATGCTTAATAAATTTTGGCCAAAAATAAGGTGACCAAATTGAGATTTAAACCATAATTTATTTATTTAGTCGTTGCCGGACAGTAACCTATTTCCCGAAGACCGAAATGGTTAAGTTTGCAATGTCAACAACCCGTTTAAATGGCGACCCAACTGGGCAACTAAGAGGGTCAACCCGATTAATATCTCCATCTCCAAGCATCAGCAACCAAATTAACCTTGCATGTGAAGAGAAAGCTGTAAAAGCGGAATAAGAACAAAACATAACATCATTTTGCAGAGTACAACACCAACAATCATGCAGCGCATCGCTTACAGAATCTTGTTAGCTCTGGGTACTACCTATTTTGAATCATTGCTCTCTCTCTCTCTAGTCTCTCCTCACAGAGAGAGATTAGTTATGGGGTTGCCGGGGGTGGGCTCGATCAATATCTTCTTGGATTTTTTGTTTTTCTTATTTTCAGTTATCAGCCTTTATCTAGGCAAGGCAGCTGCTCAAATTTAATATAGTTTTAATTAACATGATCCATTAATATGACAAAGAAAGATACTCGTCTTTTTTGGTTTCTCTTTCTCTCTCTGCTTTCTCTTTCTGGTCCACAAACACCTCAATGACAAACATCCCCCACCACCTCCCTTAAATCTGCAACCAGATCTCTTTGATTTCTTTCCCTCTCTTTCTTCTTCTCTTTTTGTTTCTTCTACTTCTTCTTCTTCTTCTTCTCCTTCTTCTTCACCCTCCTCCTCTTGCCTAATCCTAATCCCTTCTTCCACCTGCAACCAATCACGCACATTCAAATATTCAATACACCACTTGACTTGAAATTTTTAAGAGCACTCATGATCAAAAAATCGGATTATAAATATTTGGTTTTTAAATTTTTTTAAGAAAAAAAAGAAAACTTATTTTGAGATGTCTTAAAATAGAATGTGGACACCCTTCTTGAAATGAAAGTTGTTATTGACAGTGGAGTAAGTAAAATATACCTGAACAATTTACTCCTCTGTCTCCCTTGGTTAAAAAATAAGTGCAATCTAGTACTCCACCCGTTTTTAAATTATTGTTTTCTTTGATCCGGTACATCGTTTAAGAAAAAAATAATTAATTATATTATAAATATTGGTAAAATGTATGATTTTTTTAATGCCCTTCAACATGTAGTCATAATTAAAATACGTAGAAAAAGTAAAGATAAAATAATAAAAATGTTTTCTTAAAATAAAATTTTTAAAATAGAATAATTATTTTAGAAAAAATGGAAAAAAAATAATAAAATAAAAGGAGAACGAAGGGAGCACATTTTAGGATGTTTGAAAAAGTGATCCCATTTTTATAATAGAATTTTTTTCAAATCATTTATCCATATTGCTCTTTATATATGGAAAAAAGTCTTTAATTTGACACCACTAATTCACTAAATGAAGCAAATCTAGGCAAAAGTTGTCATTGGAAGACACTATTGAGAAAAAAGGACTATATTTTGTGCAATGAGTATCTATGCAGAATCACATGGCAATAAAGAGACAGGAGATGACATAACAAAAGAAGTTGAATGATTGATTGAGAAAAGGACAACGGTAAGACACTCTCATTTTGTATTAAAATATAGGTATTTTATGATGTGGTTTACTTTTATTGATTGAATATTTTGTAGGTTCCAGCACTCTAACTAATAAGAGTATGTCACGTCATAGAATACCCATATTTTTGTGTAAAATAAGAATGACCCAAACATTAAAAAAATGGGAAAGAAAGAAAGATTCTGGGAGCTTCAAATGTGTGGTGTTCATTCACAAAAGATCTTATTCCATGTTTCTTTTTTCTGAGTTTATGATATGAAACTCCTTGATGCAAAGGCCGAAAATTGTTCACCCAAGGACAAAACACATGAAAAAGGTTTGCCAGAGAAATACGAAGTCCCAAAATAATTGTTTTTTTTTCTTTTTTTAGAAAGTTTTTTCAAATTAATAGTTGTAATTGCAGGATACTTGATGAAAATAAGACAGCGTCAACCATTTTCTTAAAACCCATGTGTATTTAATAAAAGATACTTATTTTAGTATGGACGGAGAGGGGTACATATATATATTACAACAGTGCTAGGATTATAGGCAGGTAGCATTCTATACATGCATGTGGTGAGGCCAAAGGTGTATGTATGATACCACCAGGCAGCTAGTCAGACAGCATAGATAGCATTGAGGTACAATTATCATCGGTCCTTGCAATGGTACAACATTAAATTATTGTTATTGGAACACCAATCAGACAACCTAAATTAATGTCCTACATTCACAAACATGCTATTCGGCAATGTAACATCCAAATCTATGAATAGTAGAGGTGCAATAAGTTTTTGGATTTCCCTAGATATTCACCTTTAGCTGCTGTTGATGAAAATTTTAAAAGTTACATGTACCTTCTGCCCGTCATTGGTGCGAGAACGATTGGCCAAAATCGAATTACCTTACAGTCTTACCCCATGCCCACGATCATATATATATATATATATAAATTGTGGTACCACCTTTGCATATGGAGTTATGGACCATAAGGTCCACTGGCCTACGAACCTCTTGCCCGTTGTAGGTGCGGGACAATTATAGGAGTTTGTATACAAACCCATGTATACACAAACTATCAGGAGTTCTTCGATATCAAAAAAGGTACTCCCTCGAACTCCCATTTGAAAGTTAATTTTTTTTAAAAAAATAACACTTTTAATAACTCAATGACACTTTTATGCCGTAATTTTTAAAAGTAAATTCTTTAACTGAAACATCTCAAAATAAAATAGTTAACTCAATCTTTATATGAAAACGAATCTATTAAAATGTAACTTTTTACTCCACAAATGCGACCATATGAAAAAATACCGACCTTTTTGTTGGCTGCAGGCAAACTCTTTGTGCAGTATTTACCAAACTTTTTAAATAAGATACTTTTACCTTTTAAGTTTTAATGACACTAGCCAGCTATTCATGTTTTCAAAATGGGCTATGCTAGGGCCATTCTCATTTTACACCAAAATATAGGTATTTTATGATGTGGCATACTCTCATTGATTGGACATTTTGTGGGTCCCAACACTCCAGCCTATGAGAATGTGCCACATCACAAAGTACTCATATTTTAATGCAAAATGAGAGTGACCCAAACATTACCCTTTCAAAATACAGTATCTATTTGAACAAAATAAAAAGGATCCCATATAGAAAGAAAAACATCCAATAAACTTCACCATCAACTAATATCAATCAATACCTAAAGGGTTTTAAGGATTTTCAGATGCCAATGTCGAAAAAGAAAAAAACCTATCAATCAATGTTGGACAAGCTAAAATTTAAAATTTAAAATTTCTTTTCTTTTCTTACTTCCAATGATTGTAATCTTTAAGTAATCGCCATATCGCCGGTGAATCATTCTGGGGCATTGTACACACACCCGTCACACTGTGAGGCCTGACCGTGCTAAGAAATTGTTGCGTTAACGACTGAAACTGACTTCTTTAATATTCGTGCAATAAAAGAAAGGAAAAGGTGACAATTATTTAGTGCGAAGTAGTACTATAACGGAAGCCATTGAAAGAGAGGGGGGGCGATATGTAGTAAGAGAACATACCTCTTCTTCAGATTTGGACTTAGAACTAGAATTAGGTGAATCTGTGCTTAGAACTAAGTTGCACTTAATGGACCTTTCTTGGATGGGAGGAGTAGAAGCAGGGCTGGGGCTACTAGAACTAAGCTCTGGTGGCGTGCTTTGTGTTCCCACATCCCGTGTCTTCATGTTTCTCACTTTCTTCTCTGCTAGAGAGTTGCCATGAAAGCTATAATTAATACCAGAAATTTGGAAAACAGCGGAACAACGACAACAAAGGGTAATTACCTTGAATAGGGACGTTATTGGGGACTCTATCTTGAAGAGTAGTTGTCGTAGTATGGAAGAGTCGAGAGTGAGAAGGATAAATTAGAGGGGCAGACATTGTAATTCTGCTTGTTAAGCCTCTAAAGGACCTTCCACTTAGTGTCTTTGCAGACAAACACTCCATTGGTACTTCCCCAGAGAGTGGGTTGCATATATATTTCTCCGCCTCATTCCATTTTGAGTTGAGTGCGAATCCATCAGGTGACAAGCACTCCCACGTATTAATCGACCTCGCTTGCAATGCTGCATCACCAAGAAACCCACAAAATAGGGGAGAAAATCAAACGGACGTGCCATTATCTATAGAGTTAAAGCAAGAAAATTAAGTGAAAGTTACCTTTGAGGGCATTGGTAAAGGAGTATGTTGATGGGTCGATTTCCTCTGCACAAAAAAATAAGAGAATCATTAGGCACTTCAAAAACAACTGAAACATTATTGTCAGAGCAGTAATTAGTAATATTAAGCCTTTTGATGACTCAAGAACAAGTTTGGGCATACAGGTGGTGATGTAACCCGCAAGGAGAGTCAAAACTTGTCGGGCAATAACATTTCTGGTTACTCAAACAAGTATATATATATGCATACATCTCTCTATGTGTAAAGGGAGGCGTAGATTGATTCAATTAGGAGATACAGAGAAATATATAGTAGGATTGCTTAAGTACCTCTAAGGGAGTAACCGGGGGAGGAAGCCGTGCTGGAAATGGTGATATTAGATCTAAAAGAGCGAGCGTCTTCTCGAAAACTTCTAACGTGAGAAGAGGAGAACCTTCTTGAAAGGGTGTTTTCTCGGCTGATTTTAGCCTTGAAACCCCATTCTCTTAAGCTGAACTGATCCAACTCATTTATATCCCCCCGCCGTCGAGAACCCAAAGGAGATTTCTCCATTGGAGTAGCAGGTAGCTGCAACCACTCAATCAAGAGTACAAGTGTATGTATGTATGTATATATGTATATATATATATATATAGAGAGAGAGAGAGAGAGAGAGTATGTACTAAGAATACATTTGTAGTTACAACGAACAGAAAGGCTTATATACTTGCTCACTCATGGATATTTGTAAAGGAGCTTTTCAATCAAAGTTTAAATGTCTCGGCTGACAACAAAATTTAAAGATGCTCATCATGTCACACTTTTAAAAACTTTCAAATTAGTTACCCTTTTTCTTTTTCTTTTTCTTTCCATGAGATTTGATTTTCTGTTGGCCTAATCAGTTAACATGATTTAGTGACTATGGCACACGTGGGGACAGTCCTAATTTAAGAAAGAATATCTCATGCGCATTCGTGAATAGTAAATGCAATTGTGTGTAACTACTACTCCCTCCTCCCTAAATTATCAAGTCCTCCTTTCCTTTTTCGTCCGTTCCAAAATAATTGTCTACTTTGAAACTTACTTTTTTAGAACATCACTTTTACCACTTTACCCTTACTTTTTCACCACACTTTAATTATGAGCTACATACACATGAGTTTTAAAGGAAACTATACATTAAACTAATATTAATAATTCAGTAAAATAGGTTTTCTTAAACGGTGCGCCGAGTCAACCAGGACAATAAATTAGGGACGGAGGGAGTATAACTAAATATTGATTCATTCCTCAAATAGCAAAAAACAACAAACCATTAGTTGCACAGATTTTGGAACTCTATTAAAAATGAGTGTTAATTTTTACTCACGACCGGGAATGGGAAGGGAAAAAATGATGCATACTTTATTTTGAAATGGTGAAGTACCATTTGTTAATTACGTTTACGTTTAAGTTTACGTAATTCTTGGAAAAAAATGACGCATACTTTATTTAGGAATGGTGAAGTACCATTTGTTAATTTACGTTTACGTCTGAATGGTTTAATCATACCTAAAATAATAAAAAGACAAGAGTATTATGAAACAATCAATCTAGGTTGAGTTTGGAAAAGATTGGGTGGACGTGTCTCAATGGGAGCACATCTCCAAGAAGATACGGTGCATGTCTTCACAAGTTGATGCAGCAATCAGATATCATTAATTCATTGGCCTCACTTTCAATTTACACTTCTAGAGAGAGAGAGAGAGAATTAGTGTACAAGTGTGCGTGCATGTGCACATCCGTGTTAGGTTGGCATCATCATCATCATATCATCGGGGCCTACCATTTACAAGAAACGGAGCTCATCCATTCCTGGCCATCAGTTTTGTCTCTCATAAAAAGGGAATAAGTTTTCTGTAAAATTCAATTGAGCTCAAAATCCACCCTCACACGACTGAATCTACCCTCCCAAAGCTTCAATTTGATTTCGATTTCATTTTGTCTTATTCTTTGTCATCCAAGCAAATGACTAATGGCTAAAAAGTAAAAGTACAAGATAATATGCAAAGATTACTCGCACCATAACTGCAAAGTTTTTCTTTTTACCTGTGGCTGTGGAAAAGGGACACTTCTTTTAATGGTGGTCTGAGACTGAACATTGAGCACCAGCGGCTATGTTTCAGCCGGAGCTAAAATAATTATATTCCGACAGCTTCAGCTACAGTTTAATCAAATTAAGGACCACTTCACTTTGCCTTACACCCAACACAGTTTTTAAACTTGTGCTCAGTCACTTTGTCTGTGTTTATATATATTTTTGACCGCGAACACTACTTTAAAAAAAATAAAAAAAATGACATGGAACGAACGGAATGACAGAATGTTCGCTCTTGCAAACCGAGCAAGTACGTTAAAATTTTGGCCCGAGCTTGTGAAGAATTTTCCTCCACCCTAACAGAAATTGATAGTTTCTATAAGTGGGCAATTCCATTGCTGCTCTCTCCAGTGCCCAAAACTTACTTCCATGAATCCGGCTAGTTGGAATTGGGTTGTGGGGTTTAACTATTATGGTCCTGCATGGTCAATTCAATGGACCACCAAAAATTGGAGTACAATATATCCATTTGCGTCCCTCCCCCGTGCCGTGGCCCCTGCTTCTTCAAACATTGTCACTTTCAATTCTGTGCTGTCAACTATCATCCTATTCTACATCTACGTATACCCATAAATATAAATCTATAACAAAATCTATGCCTCTCACTCTCTCTCACACACACACACACACACACTTTGATGGTTTGCAATGATTACAAAATATGTTGTGATGAACTCTATCAAGTGCTTGTACACATGTCCGTATTAGCACTCAGTTTGTTCCAAACTTCTAGCAACTGATTGAACAAAGATTCACTTGTTCAAGTATCATACTAAAACATAATAATAGTAATAAGAAGAAAAAAAAAACAATATAAAATGTAAGGGATGGGCTAAGCTAATAAGGTAGATGTTTCCATATATAGGTAACTCCAACCCTCTTCCTACCTACCTACCTTATATAGGATGGTCAAAGTTATAATGTCAAAACAATCCTTACAAGCTTCTCAACTAAACAAAGTTGTAAAAACCAGTAACACCTTAAACACATCCCTTACCTTTGCTTGTTCTGGTGGTGGATGCAAGCTTCCTTCCCAATGATAACTGCATATGTAGGGCACGGGACCACACTAGGACGGGGGAACTCAGGATACACGGTAAACCATTACCCAGAAGTTCACGCACTAACCGCAATTTGTCTTCTCTTGGTGTGCATGGAAGCAGGTCAGACTGCGAGGTGGATTGAGTTGTTGATGACTCACTCTTTCCCAGTACTGAAATGACAAGCCACCCATTTGGATCCAAAATGTTCTCTGTTCAAGAAATAGCTGTTTCATGTAATTGCACAAATTTATGGAAGAAAGTTACCTTAAATGTACAACCCGGGAAAACAGGAACAACCAGTGAAACTGTAATCATTCAATTCCTTTATTGTAACACCGGAACCAATCTCTTTTGTTTTTGTTTTTTGGTCCACACTCATGCATGTATTTAGAACTCCAAATATCAAGGACTGGGTAAAAGTAAGAAATATTTTGGCTCTTGGGACAGAGGTGATATAATTTTGTTACTTCAATGATACTAGATCTAATGCTTGAAAGTAGAAAATTCTAAAGGGAAGTGGCAAATAGTACGAAATATATGTACCTCCGAGAGCTCAGTGTCCTTGCAGGCAAATGAATAGTTAAATTTTCAGACAACTTCAGCTCATAACTTCAGTCACAGAATAACAAAGAGAATGATGGTAAATTGAAGAGAACATATGATAGCCACCTGCTATTTGGATAAACATATCGTTACTTCGGTAAACACTGTAAAATTAGCAATTACAATTGCATAACTCCAACCCACCAATGTAAAAAGGACGAGCATACGAGAATTGGTGATCAGTCTGGCTCTAAGAGTTGGATTCATCTAATATCCAAAATTAATGAAATGGGGCCAAGGAAAAATTAAATGTGAAGGTTATAATGGATGTGGTAAAACTAGGAAAGGTTCAAAATGACCAAATTCGTGTGACATTAAACAATGCCCCAATGGCGGATAAAAGGAGAGAAATTGCTTACGATGGTTTGAACACATACAACGCAGACCACTTAGTGCACCCGTTTAGAAGTGCAAGCGTATCAACATCAACCAAAGTAGAAGCCAGAGAAGGGGAAGACCGAAACTAACATCCGTAATAAACAAAGATATGAATGAATGTGGGGTGTGTGTGTGTGCTGACCTAGCTTTGGATCAAATCGAATGGCGGCGAAGGATTCATGTAACTGAACCCAAGTAATTGAGACTAAGGTTGAGTAGAGTTTAGTTGGGCAAGGTAAAATGTACGCCCTCCATCCCAATATATTGTCCCATTTGGGAAGTCATACTTCTTAAATGTGCAACTTTACATCTCTATATTTCTTAAAAGTTAAACTTAAGTTAAAGTTATACTCCCTTTGTCCCAAAATGAGTATCCATTTTTATTAATGACCGAGGTAGAACTGTTTCTTTTTTTTTTATATGACATGCAAGACATTATGTTTTCGAAAAGAAAAAAAAAGAAAAATGGAATTAGTATCATAGAAATGGGACTAATTTTTTTTGTGACCCCAAGAGGTGGGAGAGATAGCAAGGGCACCCAAAGACCTTGAGGTCCTTGGTTCCAATCATTATATCAACAAGGGGTCACACTTTCCTTTCAGAATATATATATATATATATATATATGTATATATATATATATATATGTATATATATATATATATATGTATATATATATATATGTATAATTAATAAAATAGAGTTTTACTCATAATAAAGGAGTCAGATAGGGTACCATGCAAAAAGTTCATGAACATATGTATCACTAATATTAATCTCTGTAACGAAAGATGAGTTTTTGATTTACTTTCAAGTAGAACATCCAACGGGGAAGGTCAATCACATATTGCATAGCTATGTGAAAGAGTTAAAAGTGTCCTAAAGGGTGTGAATGTATTTTTGAGGAATCCATGTACCCTCACATTGCACAATGGTATTATCAAAGAAACTTACTTGGTAAACAAAAAAGTTGATCCAGGAACTAATTCAACTGGCACACGTCATCAACCAGAGATCGAACAGATACGTTTTTGAAACATTAAGAGCTGCCAAAAGAGAGATTATATAAATAAGAGTCGAGTCTTGAATGAAATATTGAAATGACAAAAGGAAATTTCTTAAGATGCATACCCATTAGAGACCATAAGCAGTTTTATGTTTAACTTTAACAAGATGTAGAAGAGTTAATGTCATGCAACTCCAGCTCAAGTATAAGCCAAGTGATTAACAATTAGTAAAACTAAAAACATGATAACTGGACTCACCACGTTGTCGGAGGAACAAACTGCCAAGCACCATCAGGATATAGCATATGCAAAGATGCTATTGGCTGCAGGAGAAAAAAATGCATCAAGGAAAAAGCACGAGCAAAAAAGTGTAAAGAAGATAAATGACTTCCAACATCAGAAGCACAAGGTTTCCCTATGCCACAAAGTTCTCATAACATTACTTGGTTGGCAAGAAAGGTCACTGCAATATAATCACTCTCCCAGCCAAATGTTTTTATTTTCCAAAACATAAGAAAGTAGCAGCCCAATCATTTCATACTTAAAGTTGCATAAAGGGCAAGTTGGGAATTTCTGACAAGGATAGCTTCTCATGTATTGGCTGTGCTCATATATCGTGTGATCTTGCATCAATGAATAATTGCAAAGTACACTCATTTAGAAAAGCCCCCCTAAGCCAATAAAAGAATCATGTATAATGCAATAACAACGGCTACCTTGTCCAAGAATTAAGATTGCATTCGCAGCAAAAGGAATAATTTCTTGGATCTTTTCACTGGTAAAGATTGCTTGAATAACTAGCAAAAAAAAAGATATCAAATAGATGCACAATCAAATAAAATAATGTAACTACCAAGAAGTTATAAGCATAGCAATAAATGTAAAACATGCTGTCTAAAACAAATTCCACAAATGAATGAATAGCAATCATAAGAAACAAAAGTAAATGCTTCATATGAAAACCACCTACTAAAATCTGAATTGAGTTAATGAATTTGCTGATTATATCAAGAAGCAACATACATTGGCAACTAAAGGAATATCAATGTATAACATTTACAGCTATCGGATTATGATGGGATCAAGATTACAATGCCAAAAGGGTGTGATGAGGATCCTAATCTATCTAATTCAATTACAGCTTTGAAAGAGGACAATGCAGCAGAACAAGATTGTTTTGGACTGGTTGAGTATTGTCGGACACGTAACTTATGTGATGATTAGTTTGACTTGCATGAGATGAGGGATCGGTTTTGTCACAAGGCTCATTCGGTCGGGGATGCGGGCAACAAACGGATGAGTAAATTAACTCGGTCGGCCTCCGTCGACGACTTAACGTTCTTCACTCCTTCAGGTTCAAGTACTAAAGCTTTTCAACACCAAACTTGTCAAGAAGGCGAAGATTAAAGCCTTTCGCGTAGTAAGTAAGAGACTTACGAGGGGAGCCAAAGCCCAACAGTGGTGGTCGCTCCACAAAGATTAGTAGTGGTCGCTTTGTCATGCTCTTTAGCAATTAATCTTGGGATTTTTATACGGTGTTTTTGATTTCTTATTTTTGTTCGACGTAAGGCAACTCCTTGGTCCTTGTTTGGACTGCTGGTTGTCCCCCTCCTTGTTTATTTTTCTTTACTTATTTATATATGTTTTCATTTAAAATTAAAAAGAAAATCAAAGTATAACATTTCAAAAGCAAGTGGTGCTTAAATAACTAGCAATAGAAGCAACTATGTTTAGCATATGCAATATTTTACAGGGTCAGATATGTAAATTGATCCTTTTTTTTTTGATAGGTAAGCATGGCCCCTTGTTGGTATGGTGATTGGAACCAAGGACCTCAAGGTCTTTGCCTGAGTGCCCTTGCCATCTCTCCCACCCCTAGAGTAAGATAATAAGGCATCAACTTACGCAAAAATAAAAATATAAAATCCAATAAAGAAGCTTCAACCATCAATAAAATTTAATCAGTGAAAACTACTTATAACTCAGAAAGTTTCGATCAAGCAAATGAATGGTATATCTTGTCCAGTCGAAGAAAGTTCCAACAAAGAAGCGTCAATCATCATCTGGAGCAGCGAAAAGTACTCCTAAAATCACAAATTTTCAACCAAGTAAATGAATGGTCGATCTTGTCCACTATAAAAGTTGCAGTTGTGACTATGGAGAAATATCTTGAATTAATGAGTATATACTTTGACCCCAAGAGGTGGGAGTGACGGCAAGGGCACTCAAGCATAGACCTTGAGGTCCTTGGTTTCAATCCCCATACAACACAAGGGGTCACACTTACCTATCAAAAAAATATGAGTATGTACTTTGACTGACTAGCTAAAAAACTATAAATTTGAATGACATGCAAACTAGAAGCTATATTCCATTCAGTACTCCATCAAAGATACCACACCTAAACAAAATGAGATGCAATCATGCAAGTTTTCTGGTGACAAAATGCATTCATGATATACAAATCCAAGTTCATAGCAAACTCATAAAGTCTGATCAGTTATTGAATATGAAAACAAGGCGCTGCTTTTATCCAAACATCAGTTTACGAAAATTATATCAGAGAATTATGTAACTGATCCTAGTGATTGAGGTTTTGTCCAACTTCCAGCAAGTTAAGAATGGATATAGAAATCAATGCCAAACTTAAAATAAGGACACCTGAGTTTTGAATCAGCTTCTCTTCATTGTCCTTGCCTTCACTTTCACCGTCAGAGGAATCCACATCATCTAACACCATCGTGTGTACAGTATGGTGTCCATCTGATAACCAAACAGTTTGAGCTCCTACAGGTTGATAGAAGTTGTCCTTTAGTAACAGAAAATGATATATTGACCAAGGATCTCATGGTTATTTCTTAAGCTGGGGACAAGGGGCATAAAATTGACAAAATAAACTGGCTGACATATGTTGAGATACTGCCTCTATACAAATGTCACCACTTCAACCAAATCTCCAGGGAATCCACGAGAACTTTAGCCATGTAAGATCAATCGAACAACACTGCATCTTGTATACATAAAAGCAAAGAAATATAAAGCAGTATACTTGTGGAAATATCAGGAAGAACAGCCAGATTGCGAACTTTCATGCTGAGATTCAACTTCTTCATCTGACAACGAATCTCTGATCCAAAGACAGGGTTGGACAGACATAAGAGATGTAGATCTCCAACTGAGTCCAAAATCAGAAATTTATATGGGGATAAAACCTGAATGGAAATTGCTTTTACTGTATTCAATTGTACATCTTTACAGTCAACCTCCTTGCTCATAAATGGCACAAAACATCCGCCCCCTTCTTTAGATTCTTGTCTCAGTTTTATAGACTTCAACTTCGCTGCAAGTTTACAATGCATAATCAGCTGCTGTCAGCTATATTTAAATGAAAATTTTCAAAAAATCTCAACATCTCTACATTTTTACCAACCTTTTTTTTATAAGTAAAGTATAATATAAACTAGCGCCAAAAAGGTGGCGTGCCTTTGTACACTAGGAGTATACCCAACAAGTAGAGTAAGTTAAATCTATACAAGAACTCTACAAAAGAAATGGAAGAGCTCGCGCTGCCCTCCAACTTGTAACTGAATAAGAATAAGTAGCCTTAGTATGAGCATGTGATACAATTTCTCAGTATCAGAAATTTGTATTTGACAGACAACCTTTGTCCAATCCTTTTTGTGTCTAGCAGTCAGCTATTGTAAATTTTTTGAGCGATCCCAGGGAAGGGGGAAAAGGTGCCTACCCTCAGTCCTCAAAATGGATGGTCATGCTGAAGGTGACACGAGACGAGCATACAGGCTTAAAACCCTTATTATTACTGTGAAATGACAGGGCATTACGTGAATGTGCATAGGACTAATAAAAGAACCAGCTACATTACTAGATTGTTACTAGTGCTAATATAAGCTAATGATATAACCAGACTAAGAAAATCTCTAATTAACTGGCCATTCCTAATTATTCCTGTACTATTACAAATTACAATATGTCTATCCTTAGTGAAATACAAAATATTCCACACAAGCTCTAATTGTTGTTGCAGTCCGTATCAAACTCCTTCACTGAAGCAGTTAAGGATTTTAATTTTATCCTTCCAATAAATACATTACAGGTCTTTTCGGCTCGTTGCTGCAAGTTCAGCATTTTATGCGATTTGATTCATGTTTATCACCAAGTCTAGCAAGTATTCAGAGGGTTGACATTCACAATGTTCAGGCAGAATATCTTCAAAAGGAGTCGAGGAATAATCTTTTCCCGATCATACAAAAAGTTCGAACTGAGAAAGATTGTTTAAGATTTTATTAAAATTCGGAAAGCAAAAAAATAACTGTCATCTAGGAGCAGGATTCTTAACGGAACAATCTGCAGAACCTTAGAAGTGGCCTCCTTTTGAAAACATTGGGGTCATAGAAATCATGTGGATGCTCCGGTTTCTCCAAATGTTTCAATGCAAGAGACACTTTTGGACCCTCCCTCCCCGGCTCCACTTTATCTTTAGTTGAGGATAGATACATTATTCTGAAGGTAGCCTGAACCAAACCAGCGCAGAAATGACTATAAAATGAGATTAGGTTGTACAGCCAGAGGTGGATATATATATTAACAACTGCAACATCTTGGCTGCTTACTAGCAGCGGCTGCTGTAAGTCAAGGACTCGAGGAATACAGGATCCAGATTGTATAAGTTTGGCAAACTACAGTGCTACATTGTCAGGATTCTCCCCCATAAGATTTGTGGACAGTAACCTAGTCAACAAGTTGCCGAAAGGCCAAACCAATTAGAATATCAACAAAGCTAGACTCCATGAGGCTTAATAACACAGCGGCAAGAAACATTATCGTGCAAGTAGCCATCAGTCCAGTAAAAAAGCAAATCAACTTTTGGTCAGGCTGAATCATTCCTTAACAATAACACATGTTAACCTCACAAGGTATCCCAGTGAGAAGCTTGGTTCACTTCATCAATTACTAGAGAAAATGTTTTACCGAGACGAACAATTGACTTCCAAGTATGAGAGCCGACCAGTCACAACACTTCCATTCACCTTTCACCACATTAATAGCCTCCACATTCCATGAATTCTTTAAAGATAGAATCATGAGCTAACAGAAATTTGATTTTGGAAGTTTTTAGGCATTTATTAAGGTTTCGCTAACATTTATCTATTCCCATAGTTGCCAATTATCTACCAGGCTACATCAGGCAGGTTTCTACCCCCTCTGTTCAACTTAAAGAGTCCAATACTCCAATCCGAAAAGTCTAACTAATAGTCAAAATATGTAAAAGGTATATAGCTAACCTTAGAAGGAACCATGATAAAGATGTATTAGTTGTTTCCAACATGTTTCATTTAAGAGGGGTAAAGTTAGAGAACCATCTGAATTGCAAGCTTGATTTTCCCAAAAGGGAGGTAGGAATATTTGAATTGGATAAAGAGAGTAATTAGCAAGAAATATATTCAAGACGAGATCTTTAATTGCAAAGATAAAAATAAGATTACATCTTTATTCCATAACAAATCAGATAATCAAACAGATTTAAACAAAAATACAGTTCTTCTAAATCATCAAAAAAAATACCACATTAAATTTTCACCAAACACGAATGCAACTAAATAGACCATAGATATTTCAAAGCTATACGACACTCCACTTAAGCATAAGTACTAAAAATCTTAGGCAGATATGTAATTATAACCTAGTAACCAATAAGAAACAATCATGAAAAACTCATAAACTGACCAGAATCCGAATTATTGCCACGAGTAGTTACTCCACCATTCGAATTAGTCATTGAATTGCCCCGAAAATCAGCACTTCCATTGATTGGCCGAATAAAACCCGCATTCAACAAATCCAATTGATTACCCTCCAATTTATCATTATCTAACACAATATACAAATCCTTATTGACCCGCCTATGATTATGATGATGATGATGATGCTTCTTAACCCTCCCTTTCACAAGAGGTCTCAAAGGGAAAACCCTAACTCCTCTCTGCTCCCCCAATATCAAGAACCCTAATGAAACGCTAATCGAAAACACAGGTAAACTACAATCAATCACAGCACACTTCATCAATTTCAAAGTCACCCCGTCCTCGTCGTCTCCCGCCATTTTGACCGCGAAGACCCAAATTTTGGCGTTGGAAATCGAGTACATGGCGAAGACGTTAATTGATCCGATGAGCTTGATGGAAACACCGTGATTAATTCTAAAAACTAGCCCTAACTTGTTGTTTTCGAAGGTGAGATCGGTTTGATTGCACAAAACGCGAGCTAAGGAGAAGGATTGAGTGGTGGAGTTGAGGATCCAGAAGCGGAGGAGGACGGAGGCGCCACCGAGGACAGGGGAGGAGACGAGGAAGAGGACGCGATGGGTAGAATTGGGACTTTGGTTGTGGAGGCGGAGAAAGGTGGCGGCGGAGGACGGAGGTGAAATTATGGTATGAGGTGGAGATGGGGAGGAGGAGGAGAGAGATAGGGGGGCGAGGGAAGGGTAGAGAGAGAAGGAGGAGTCGGAGTGCATGAGAGCTAGAGAGAGAGAGGTGGGGTCGAAGAGAATGGAGGTGGTGGTTGGGGAAGAAAGCGGAAGAGATTGGCGGTGGTGGTGGGGGAGGTTGAGCTGCCGGGCTTGAACAACAACCATTAGAGCAGGGGAGGGGGCATATAACGAAAAGGTCGACAACTTACACCAGGACCAGATTATTCGCCGGTTAATATTTTTCGCCTACCAGACATGGCGTGTGTGGGTTGGTTTGTCGAAGGTAAATAGGTTGCGTAGTGGCGTGAAACGCGACGGTCCTTGCCAACGTTGGAGTTCTTGTCCTAAAATGAATAGTTGAATACTAGTCTAATAATTACATACGGACAAAATAAAAAATTTAGGGATTAAGTCCCTCGAGTTTCCGCAGATTTCACCCTTAAGAAATTCTTGTAACAATTTATCTTAAAAATTTTAAAAATCACTCGGTCAATCATTTTTAATGGATGCCAATAGAGAAATTTCATTAAGGATCATATGTGCATGTTATGTGCATTTGAGTAAGGTTAAAATAAAAATTTTCAAACCTAAATTATATCATAATTTACAATCGATCCCTTATCGTTCGAAAAAAAACTACAAAAACTTCTTCCTCAAATTCACTTCCATCCATTGAAATTAAACAAGACCCTAATCTTATTCATGAAAAAAAAACAACAATGCATTGGATATTTCAAATTGAACACCCGATTGCATAGCTTGAATAGAGAGGTTGTATTGCATCGCTACTGCTTATACATCATGTTGATCTCTTAGAGTACGAAAGGATCGAAGTCATTCGTGAATAGATGAAATATGTATTCCCCTCTTTTAATCCATTGTTAAATGGTAAAATATACAAATGGGTCATCCAACTTTTCCATTTTTTGTAATTCGGCCACTGAAAGTTTGAAATATCTATTTTGGCCACCAACCTCTAGTTTAGTTGCAAGCGAGCTCATTTTTTTAATGGACGTTAGATTTAGTCGTTAAGTTATGTCAAATATCTATTTTACAAATGTAAATATCAAAGGATGAACAATTATATTCAGAAAGGGTTTCAACTGTAAATAATATAACTTATAAGGGTTACAGATCTATTCATCCTCATCTTCAATTTTGTCCACCCCAATTTCATTTCACCCCAATTGTTGTTTCTCTCGAGGCAAACTTCTCAAAAATAATTTATAAAGAAAGAAGTCAAGCCCAAGCTCCTGACAGATATATATGATTCTGCCTACCATGACACATTAATTTGGTTTATCTAGATCTAGATCAAGGTTCGGGCAACTACAACGAGCAAGTCAACCTACCTATCTGAAATCGTCCCTGTCAAATGCAGCGAATGCGTCTAAAGTAGTCAAAGTTGTATGAATAGAGAATGCGGCTAGTGAGAAGTACGCCAGATGATCCATCCAACCGCTTTCTTCCATTTTAATTTGATACCTCGTAGTTGCTCCGGTGCCCGACAGTGGAATCGATAGGGCAATGATGTAGTTTATGCCGAAGAAGAAGAAGTCGAAGTCGGGTCTGAGTGACGAGAGTCCAAATCTGGGTTGGGACGGAAATGAAGATTCGCTGGAGAAGAAAGAATGACATAGGGACAATCATTTATAAATTGATCACAAATTTGGTTTCCGTTTAAAAACTTTCTCCATAATCACTAAAACCAAATTCTTTCAAATCAACCACAATTTGGAAATCTACACAAATAAAAAAAATATCATAAATCAACTACTTCAGCCCCCAAATTAAAATGCTCTAATTTCAGATTAAATAAATATACATTTCCTAATAAGATATTGAACACACAAATTTATGAAATAAAACAATATTATCATAATATCAATATATCATCTATCACAAATTTATAAATCACAATTCACAACAATTACATAAATTAAATACTCAATTAGGACTATTTCAAAATTATGATTATTTCAAAATAGGGCTATTTTAAAATAAGGGTTATTAATTTTTTAAAAAAATTAAATCACAATTATAGTTTGTTTTTTATTTAGGTGGGGGCAAATTGTAGAAATTTGATTCAGGTGGGGGCAAAATGTACAATATAACATATTATTTTTTTAAAAAAAGATTCCTTCACACAAAAAACCTCCAAGTGGGGGCAACTGCCCCCATACACTTTGTCTTGTGTCCGCCAATGCCTGACAGAGTCTAATGTTATCGATAGGGGTGAGCCTTGGTGAGTGGGAGTTCGGTCCAATTTTTTGAAAAACTCGAAAAACCGACCAATAATCTGGTTCTTAAAAATATTAGAACCGGAACCAACCCAATACGTATGAGAACCAAAACATTGGTCCGGTCCAAAACCAATCAAAGATGTACGAGAACCAGGATCGGGTCAATACTATGATTTTTTACTTTTTAGTTGTTTAATACAAATACATAATAGAATTTTTAAGACTGAAACTTTATAAAAAAAAAATTTTAAAAAATCGATAAAGGTACATTCAACAATTTAAAATGTCGAACTTATAAACTCATAGCATAATAATCCGGTGGAAACAAAATAATAAAAAAGTACCAATTAAAAAGTAAAACAAAGAAAGTATTAGAAATTAATATATATTCAACAATTAATAATCGATAAAGGTACATTCAACAATTAATATATATATATATATATATATATATATATATATATATATATATATATATATATATAATATATATATACTTATATAATAATACAATATATATATATATATATATATATATATATATATATATATAATAAACATTTTGGGTCGGGTCGGTCCGGTTCTGTGTTTTTTTAGTTCAAGAAAATTCAGATCCAGGACCAAACCAAAGTATTGGTCCGGTTTTGTTCTATTGGTTCGGTCCGGTTCCGAAAAAATCCTGCACACCCCTAGTTGTCAGTCGAACAACGGAAGGAAACCGGCTCAAAGCCGCAGTAGTCGCAAATGTGACAAAAGTATCTCAAATCTGTAACTGTCTAATTATATAAGATGAAGATGATTTATTTGTTGATTCTTGGAAAAACAAAAACCAAGAGTCAAGAGTCAAACAGAGATTTATGTTTCGTGAGTTGACCGTTTTGAGTGTTTTCTTTTTCGTGTCAAATGTTTGTAGTTAGATCACCAACCTAATATTTTGTAATTTGAACATTGAAAGTGGAATTTTGTATCTGTATTTGTTAATTAATTGATTTTACTGATTTATGTAACCCTCAATTGGAGAAGATGAAGATCAAGATACTCATATTTATAAACCCCACCCAATTATATTATTTACAGTTGAAACCCTTTTAAAATATAATTGTTCATCCTTTGATATTTACAAGGGTAAAATAGATACTTAACATAACTTAACGATTAAATATAATGTTCTTCCGAAAAATAGGCTCGCTAGCACCATAACTAAAATTAGGTGGCTAAAACAGATATTTCAAACTTTCGATAACTAAATTACAAAAAATAAAAATATTAGGTGACTCATTTGTGTGTTTTGCCTTGTTAAATTTTCCAAAACATGGGTTCCTGGTTCTAAGTTTTATGATGCCCAGGTCTCTCAGTTAATTCACTTATGTGCATAGTACAGCGCGTGAACCTGTTTTCATGAGCAACTCAAATATATATTAAAAAATCCAAATATAAATGCTAATTAAAAAGTAACAATTGAATTTTAAATTTGATAGCATATTATTGCCACTTCAAAAGTGAATCATCATATACACACCTTGCTTTCTCTTTTATACTTCAGCCCCTCATAATTCTCAATAGGGACAAAAACGTTTTTACAGCTCGGGGACTTGTAGTTTAAAGCTCATAGGCACCACCATAGGCGGACCAGGACTATTTGGCAACTGCTAGTGGCCCAAGAGAGAATACAAGGACCGCACCTTTTGGCAACAGCCAGCGCCCCAAGAAAGTATAAATCAAGCATACCGCATCAGAACCCAATAATGTATAATAATATATATCACAAGTTATTCGTCCACCTTACTTAATAGGACATAGTCACCTTCAATAAAGCCCCGCTACATTGCTTGAGAAAGGCCCTTCGTATAAAGGTACGCAATCTTTTTATTCTTTTACACAGTCAAATTCAATTTTTATATCGATCTTATATTAGCTCTCACGTCTGAGAGAATTTGCAGGGTCACCCCCCTTGCTCAAGTAACATCTATTTATCTATTACAGGTACCGATTCAAACTTGTTTATCAAATGCTCATATATATATATATATATATATATATATATATATATATATATATATATATATCTAGAGTGTTAGTAAGTGATTATCGGAGACATCCTCTTTTGTACAAAATGACCAGGTGCATTGTATTGTAATTTACTTAGGAATACATTTTGCAATCAATCTCTTCATGAGATTGCAGACAAATTGATCTCTTTCCTTTTTGTATTCACAATGTAAATTATATAATGCCCGGTACAGAAAATCAATAAAACAGGTTGGTTGATTCATGTGTAGTCCCTTGTCTTATTTCTTGTCTTTTATTCTTAGTTTTATATTGTCTTCTTCTTGTCTTCGTCTTTTTTATTCTTTGTCTTTTATGGTATCAGAGCCGACAATGGCCATGAATGATGCAACCTCTCCCTCTTCCCTTCCTCTTTTCTTAAACATTCAGTCTTATATGTCCCAAAACCATCTCACCAATGAAAACTATCTCAACTGGAGCTCCCTATTCAACTCCGTTCTTCAAACCCACAAAATCACGGACACCATCACTCAAACCACTCCTCCATCTGAATTTCTAGAGGATGGCGTCAAACCTAATCCAGCCTATGACCGTTTTCATCAAGCCTCGGGCCTTGTTCTTGAATGGATTAAAGCAACCGTCTCCGCCGATATTCTACCATATGTCAATTCATGTAAGACTGCACCTGAAGCTTGGACATTGCTTGCAAAGGAATTTGGTGTATCCTCCCAAATTCACATCCAAAAACTTCAAGATGAACTCCATGATCTTAAACGCAATCACGACATGTCAATCAAATCCTACATCCTTCGTGCTAAAACAATTCAAGGTTCTCTTGCTACTGCATCCAACGAAGAATTGCGGCCGTATTCTTGGCGGTTTGGGTGCACTGCTCAAAGAGTTCATCACTATCCAAAATTCCCTACCGCCATGTCCATTAATGACCTCCAAGACCTTCTTATCCAAGAAGAAAACCTTAAAAAGTTTTCTACCCTCACTCTTAATCCCACTACGACCTTCTGGGAACACATCTCCCTAGATCCACTCCGTCTCCTCCCCTCACAGATCCACAGTAATTATGCAAATGGGGGCTCCTATTCTTCTCACCCAAATCGTGGCCGTGGTCGTAGTAAAAATTGGTGGCCTTGATCGTAATGGTCTGGCCGTATCTTGATCGAGGAATTCTTCCTACCCCAAACACTACTCGTCCAAACAGTCCGGCCATGCCTCCTTCCCTAAACTCGCTATTCTATTCCTCCTAACCCTTTCCCGGTTCCTAACCCCACCTCGTGCCGCCACCGCCCGACCATCTCGCCCCCACTTGCCCAAATCGACTTAACCAAGCCTATATGGCTCACCCCACTACCCAACTTAACCCCTCCTTCGCCCACCCCACTACCCAACTACACCCCACCTTCCCCTTACCAAAACCCGTCCCCTTCTCAGATCATCCATGGCCCCGGTCTCTTTCGCTCTCGACTCGGGTGCTACATGACCCATCCCAGGACATATTTCCTCAATCTACTCCCTACTCGGTAAGGACACTATAGTCGAGTCGTTCTTTGGGCATAGCATAGCAAAGGCGACCGCCTAGGACCCAAAAAAATTAGGGGCCCAAATTTTATTTATATGTAATATATATATATATATATATAATATAAATATAATATTAATAAATATAAATAGGGAATATGGAAAATTGTTTGGAAACAAGAAACGAAAAGCGGCTTGATGCTTGATGCCGATGCATTAAAGGTTGATTAGACAGAAGGGCAGACAGCGGGACTATCGGACAGAAGGATTAAGGAGATGGAACGATCAACGACGGCCCTCGACCTCAAGATTCACTCTTCAGTTTTCCCTATACATCTATGTCCGTCAGATTAATTTCCACTCCACCTTCGTGCTCGCTTGATTCGATTTCAAAGGCTCAAAGCAAGAAAAACTCTCACAGTCTCACTCACTTAGTCACTCTACCGTTCCTCATCCACGAACTTGAAGCCGCCGACGCCGGTGAAGGACTGATGATACAGATACTCGTCCAATTTTTTTTATTTCAATTTCAATTTTCAAAATTTTTCCCCTCTTCAGGCCCAAAGGCCCTTCTTTGCTTCAGACGAATCAGACATTCAGACCCTAAACCCTCAAAGGCTCAAACCCATATTTCTTTTGGTTTAAGGTTTTTAGGGCTCATAAATTAATTTTTTTGTTGATCCACAATTTCTTTTCAAAATCACATAGTCTAAAAATTGTTTAAGTAGATAATAGATTAGAAATTTACAAATTATTTCTTATATGTTGGTGCAGCATTCCAGCAAGTAATCGAGCTTGGGGCCATTATTTGTTATTTTGCCCTGGGCCTTTGAAATATCAGGAACGGCCCTGACTATAGTTGTTGCCAATGGGTCTCATCTCCCTATCTCCTCTGTTGGTCAGTCTAGTTTTTTAAATGGTTCTCGCATGTTTAATTTACGTAATGTTTTATACGTGCCCTCTATACATAAAAACTTATTATCCATTCGTCAATTCTCTTGTGATAATAACTGTTTTTTGAGATTGATCATTCTGGTTTTCATGTGAAGGATCACCGCACGCGGCAGACTATTCTTTCTGGCAGTAGCACCGCTGGTCTCTACAACTTAACCTTCCAGCCGACTTCCGCTATTAATCCTCTTGCTCTCATTGGTGAACGTGCGACATCCCGACATGGCATGCTCTTTGGGTCACCCTCTCACCTATTTTCGAGTCTCTAGTTAATAATTTTCGGATTCAATTCTTGGGTCTTGAAATCGATAGTGTTTGTCATATCTGTCCGTTAGGCAAGTCGTGTAGTTTACCATTTCCTTCTCGCACTTTTAATTCATTAAATCCATTTATGCTTCATCTCGATGTCTGGGGACCTTCTCCCGTACCTTCGGTTTCCGGTTTTAAATATTATTTGTCAATTGTGGATGATTTCTCTCGATATGTTTGGTTATTTCCACTTATGCAAAAATCTGATGTTCTCTCTATTTTTTCGACATTTAAAGCTCAAGTGGAAAATCAATTAAGTCGCAAAATTTCTGCCATACACACTATTAAAACAATTCAAACAGATGGCGGGGGGAATTCATTAACAATAGGTTTGCTCAGTTTTTGGCTCAACAAGGAATTCGTCACCAAGTGACTTGTCCGTATACTCCGCAACAAAACGGAGTTGTTGAGCGCAAGCATCGTCATATCGTTGAGATGGGGTTGTGTCTCCTTAGTCAATCTAATGTTCCTCAAATGTATTGGCTTGAAGCCTTTTCTACCGCGGTGTTTCTAATAAATCGACTTCCCATGCGTCAGCTCAAATACATTTCTCCCTATCAAAAGTTACTCAAGCGTGCTCCGGATTATAGATATCTCAAAACATTTGGATGTCTATGTTTTCCTCATCTTGTACCTTATAATCGTCACAAATTAATGCCCAAATCGACTCCTTGTGTCTTTCTAGGGTATGATCAAGTCCGTAAGGGATATCGATGTCTTGATCGATCTACGGGCCGACTCTACATTTCTCGACACGTTTTCTTTGATGAGCACTTTTTTCCATTTGAGGCTAACAAAAATGCAGATACTGCTCCTGGCTCGTGCCAGCCGATTGGGCCACTTTCTTCCAGCCCGTCTCTCCAAATTAATTCTTTTGGTGCTAATCAGTCTGCAGGATATGTTCCTGGCCCATGCCAGCCAGCCGGCCCAACAATTTCAAGCAGTCCATTTGTGCCCAGACAAAATCAGACACATCATTTGGACCTTCATTCAAGCCCCATGGCTGCTCTTCCAAGCCCAACTACTGCTGTCCGTGATCTGGCTCCAACGTCACCTGTAATCGGCCCAGCTTCTACACCCGAGCATGCTTCATCTCCCGCCACTCCAGCAGCTCGGCATCATCACACTGATCTTCCCAACTTCATCAACAGTCCAATCCCTCTTCACTTGGACTCTCCTGATCCTCCCTCTTCAACGTCCACATCTTCCAGCCCCCCATCTACACCTCCTCGCAATTATCGCAGCATCAATGAATTGATCTATGGTCGTTCGGAGGCTCTCACAGCTACTCCCGTGAGTTCCCAACATAGAGAGCCTCGAAATTTCAAAGAAGCTGTTAATCTCCCGCAGTGGCAAACCGCTATGGCTGATGAAATGCATGCTCTTCATAAAAATGGGACATGGTCTCTCGTGCCCCGTACAAATTCCATGAACGTGGTTGGAAGCAAATGGGTATTTAAAATTAAACAAAAGGCTGATGGCACCATCGAACGACACAAAGCGAGACTTGTTGCTCAAGGCTACACACAACAGGAGGGTCTCGATTACGATGAAACTTTCAGTCCAGTTGTCAAGCCTCCAACAATTCGCACAGTCCTAGCCCTCGCTCATGCTCGTTCTTGGCCGATTCAACAGTTGGATGTTCGGAACGCTTTCCTCAATGGCACTCTTAATGAAGATGTTTTCATGGCTCAGCCACCGGGGTTTCGTGACACTCGGTTTCCCGATCATGTTTGTAAGCTCCACCGTGCCCTTTATGGTTTGAAACAATCCCCCCGGGCCTGGTTTCAACGTCTACATGACTTCCTCCTTTCTCTCGGTTTCTTTAATAGCAAAGCCGACAGTTCACTTTTTATTCGCCATTCGTCATCTTCTATTCTGGTTATTCTCGTCTATGTCGATGACTTCATTGTTACAGGATCCAACCCACAGGAAGTATCCCAAGTTATTGATGATATTTGTGCTACCTTTGATAGTAGACGATTGGGCAACCTAAGCTTCTTTCTTGGCATTGAAGCACATCACACCTTCTCCTCTCTCACCTTGCATCAATGAAAATATGCACGTGACTTGCTTCAGAAATTTAATATGGCTACCACCGCGTCGGAACTCCGATGGTTCTCTTTTCTATATCGAGAATTGGGTCTTTACTAACACCCTCCGAATCTCTACTGTGATAACATCTCTGCCATCCATATGTCCAAAAATCCGGTGTTCCATGCTCACACTCGCCATATCGAGATCGACCATCACTTCATCCGTGAACTCCAACAACGAGGTTTCCTTCGTTTGGGTTACGTATCTACCAAAGACCAGCTGGCTGATGTCTTCACCAAGGCTCTTGCTCAACCTCGATTGTCTTTACTTTCTTCCAAACTGCAGCTTCATCCCGTTACGCTTGGTTTGCGGGGGGCTGTTAGCGAGTAATTATCGGAGACATCCTCCTCTGTACAAAATGACTAGGTGCATTGTATTGTAATTTAGGTAGGAATATATTATGCAATCAATCTCTCCATGAGATTGCAGACAAATTGATCTCTTTCCTTTTTGTATTCACAATGTAAATTATATAATGTCCGGTACAGAAAATCAATAAGACAGGTTGGTTGATTCCTGTGTAGTCTCTTGTCTTATTCCTTGTCTTTTATTCTTAGTTTTATATTGTCTTCTTCTTGTCTTCGTCATTTTTATTCTTTGTCTTATACTACCAAGCAAAACAAGTCTGATCAATCGAGTTCATAATCGGAGATACACCAAAGGAGAGTTAGAATTCCCGCCAAACATTCTTAGCCAGGCTGATATGGAGAAAGACATGAAGATAAGTTTCCTGATGACCTGCATCACAACATCGGCAACGCGAAGCAATAGAGATCCCCTTCGAGGCAAGGCTTTCATCAATTGGCAATCTGCTACGAAGGAGACGCTACATGAAAATGCTAATATGCTTAGGAAGATGTTTCGACCAAATGTATTTAGCCAAATCAAGCCTAGGAAAAGGCTGTCTCACAGAATTCCAAGTTGAGGTCATCGAGAAAGAGCCGTTTGAATTAAGATTCCAGCAGGCTTGGTTAGGAAGATCTGCTAAAAAAATACCTGTATGGGTGATAACATCAACGGCAGAATGACCAAGGGCGTTTCTAGCTGCATTAGAAAGCACGGAAGGAGAAGAAAAGAGGTCTTTAAATCGCGAAAACTGACAATTAGCTGGAGCAGAAATTCTGGAGTTAGGCAGCCAATTATCCTCCCAAACAGAACATTGAGCGTTACCAATTAGCCAGTGGATATGAAGATCAGAAGCCTCACGTATGGCACACATGCGCTTCCAAATGTGGGAACCTGAAAGGGTGGCATGCCTGAGATGAGTAGAGCCACAATATTTGGCCATCATGAACTTAGCCCAAAGGTTGTTGGTGGAATGAAAATGCCACCAAAGATGCATAGAGAAGGCCTTAATGATGTCAAGGATGGAACGATATTTACTTAAAGATCTATTATCTTAGCAGATTTGACGGAGTTATGAGATTACATCTAATAGGGTAAATATATTTTCGAATATGTCTCCTCTGTGATGGCACATGATCTTCTATCCCAGCCCCTGGCTATTCCGTGTTCCATTGAATCTAGCCCTACACGTATCTTTATAGAAAAAAGACCATGTAATGCGTATTAAAAGAATCGGGAAATGATACAGAGATTGAGATAGAAGATTTGAAGCCCTATGTGATTGGTTAATGGTTGCTAAGTTTCCTATCCTCCCCCCAAAGGTTGGCTTAGACGATTGGTTAATGGTTGCTAAGTTTCATATCCTTCCCCTCAAAGGTTGGCTTAGACGATCTAGACTGCTCTTCAATTATTGAAGAGCAGCTGGTCAAGAGTTTTATTCAATTTTTTACTCTAATTTGGTGGCATATAAACAACTAACCATAGGTGTAAATAGTTTTAGCGTACATGACAACTCAACAAATTAAATTTAACAAGCATTAAACAAAGAAACATAATTCTAATGAATATCAATTTATGGAATTTTAATCAAAAGCTTTTATAAAAAACTCAAATATGACCATAATACAAGAGCATTTAGTGCCGTTTTAATGTATAAGTTCAACATTACAAAATGTTTTATTTTTTAACCCTCGTTGCAATTAAGGAGTCTCGTGACTTTTTTAGTGCTACTTGATTAATGTATTTGAACAAAAGTGTACTAAAATTTATTTATTTTTTGTAAAATTGTACAAGCTGTAATACATAATATCCCTATTTCTTAATTTAGGCCTCGTTTGGTGCAGCGTTTTGAAAACGCAGTATTTTCAAAACACATTTTCAAACCATTTCAAAATGTTATTTTAATAAATAGAGTAGTTGTAAAGACATCATATTTTTAAAATGTTCCAAATTGGATCGTTTTAAAACGCTGCACATTTTTAAAACGCTGCATTGAAGCACTTTTAAAGAGAAAACGATGTGTTTTTTGCTAGCGTTTTGGTCAAAACGCTCCACCAAACAAGAACTTAGTTTATAATGAATGAGATGTTACTTTATAATACATAATTAAAGTATGTTCAAATTTAATTTGATTTAGTCACATGTAAACTTTTACTTTATTTATGAAAAAAAATTTCTTACTATAAACAGAAGGGATGGTACTTATTACGGACAATAATTTTTGGTTAATACGGAGTAATTATTTTTGTTGGATTTTGTCAGAAGGTCCAGTACGTGGAGGATAATTGTTGAAAATCAAAGAATACAAATGTTTTGCATTAAAAACATCATCAATATATAATTTAGAGTATTCCCGATTCAGATCCTCTTCAATATATTTAGAACATCCCCCAATGTAATTGTGTTGGTTAAAAAGGTAAAAAATTTCTAGTATTAAATTCCATACTGTTAGAATTTAAGCTTCATAGCAATTCATTGACAATGCGGAAGAGATGATCAAATACAGGAAGAGAAGAATTTTTATTTCTATTGAATGAATTGAATTCTTTCCATACAAAGGCTGGAATATATATACAAGACTCAAAATAACTAACTAACAGACTGCTAACTGAAAAACTGCCAAACTATATGAAATTGACACACGACACCCCTGAAACTTATAAAGGCAGAATAGATGATATACATACAACCCCTTTAACTAACTAACTGAATTATCTTCATTCACTTCTTGAAACACTTTGGTAGCTTTAACACCCCCACTCAAGTTGAAAGTGGAGAAAAGATTCTTAACTTGTAACTTGCTCAGCAAATCAGAAAACTTGGCACTTGGCAATGCTTTAGTGAAGATATCAGCTACTTGAAGATGTGTAGGTATATATTTGGTATTGATAAGGTTCTTCTGTATCATGTTTCTTACAATGTGGCGCTCAATTTCTATATGTTTTGTTCTTTCATGATAAACGGATTGGCGCCTATATAAATGGTCGATTTATTATCACGAGAGGAATAGGATCAGAGTTTGAGACATTAAAATCTCTGAGTATTGCTGTGATCCAGGTTAGCTCACAACGCATGTATTTGCCATACTCCTGTATTCAGCTTCAGATGAAGATCTCGCCGTGCTTTGCTTCTTGCTTTTCCATGAAATGAGAGAATTTCCAAGAAACACACAGAATCCTGATACAGATCTTCTGGTAATTGGGCAAGATGCCCAGTCTGAATCACAATAAGCTGAAAGGTTTAAAGGAGAATTAGCAGAAAGAATAGGCCTTGCCCTCGACTGCTTTTTGAGATATTTGACAAGTCTCAATCCAAGCCTTTCCAATGTTCTCAGTAGGTTTAGCCATAAATTGGCTTAGAATGTGCACAATAGGCTATATCCGGGTCTAGAAATGGTTAGGTAAATAAGCCCGCCTATCGCCTTCTCGTAAGGCAAGGATCTTTTAAAGGAATTCCGTGATTGGTTGCAAGATTGTGATGAGTTTCAATAGGAGTAAGTTTGGGCTTAGCATTAAGAAGACCACAATCTTTTATGATGTCTACCGATATACTTCCTTTGATGAAGACACGTACAGCTTGAATTTTGCAACTTCAAGTCCAAGAAAGTATCTAAGGTAGCCCAAATCTTTTACAGAAACTTAGAATGAATGTGATCTTTAACTTTAGCAATGAGGTCCTTATTGTTTCCTCGAAATTAAAAGATCATCAACATAGACAAGTATAGCAACAAAGTTCTCATTGATCTCATAGTGAATAAAGTATGATCATTAGGTGATTGAGAGAAACCAAAATCAGAAGAGTGGATGAGAATTTTTCAAACCATTGTCTTGGGGCCCGCTTGAGGCCATAGAGTGATTTGTGCGCTTTGCACACAACAAGCCCTTTGATCTTTGACAGATTATGCTTATATCCGTGTGGATCCATATAAATCTCCTCATTCGCATCTCCATGTAAGAATGCATTTGATACATCCATATGTGTAATGTCCCATTTCTTTGAGGCCGCAATAGATATAAGTATTCTTACAGATGTCATCTTTGCTACAGAGCAAAGGTTTCAAAATAGTCATTACCTTCCACTTGTGTAAATCCTTTAGCAACCAATCGCTTTGTATTTATCAACACTCCCATCGTTTGTACTTGATTCTAAAAATCCATTTTGAGCCAACTTTATGTTTATTTTCGTGAAGGTGTTCTAAAGTCCAAGTTTTATTGGCTTTAGGGCCTTTAGTTCTTCTTCCATAGCTTTACACCATAGAGGATCTTTAGCAGCCTCTCTCATAAGTTTGGGGCTCGAGACTTTTGATATGTTACAAGAGTATTTCATATTCTCAAGATGTTTGGTCAGAAGCTATAGTAGTTGCTAAAAGGGTAAAGAAGGGTAGCATTAGAAGTGGTATGACTGTGAGTTTGAAATTGTGAAGGAAGGTCAAGTAGTCCCTAAATTTTGCAGAATAGATCTGTTTCTACAGGTGTCTACTAGGGATAATGATTTTAGGTTGAGATGTAGTGGTATTGTTAATAGGATCATTATTTATGTTTGTCTGTATGAATATTTTCGCTGGGAATGGGAAGTTGATCTTCCTCATTATCGAAGATGGGAGTGTCAAATGTATGGAACATGCTTTTATTGATAGTTTCATTTTGGTTATTGACTTTGAAAGGGAAAACTTCTTCACGTAAGCTTACATCCCCGCCAAGAATGTTCTTTTGTGGTTAAATTAAGGCATTTATAGGCCTTTTGGTAAAGGCATAACCAAGAAAACACACTTTGAGCTCCGGGCATAAACTTATCCCTATTAATGGTAAGTGTTGAGGCATAACACAAACAACCAAATGTTTTAATATGGTCATATTTTGGTTTTGTACCATACGTAACTTCAAATGGGGATTTGAGTTTCAAGACGTATTTGGGAGTCTCGTTAATGAGGTAGGTGGCAAGTGAGAAGACAATCCCCCCAAAAATGAATAGGAGATTGATTGGAATTTAAGAGCTCTAGCTAATTCCATTAAATGTCTGCTTTTTTCCACTCTCCCATTCTGTTGTGGTGTTTCAAAGACAAGAACTTTGATGTATAATGCCTAAGGAATCAAGGAGGGAATTCATACAAGAGTTAAAGAATTCGGTCCCATTATCCATTTCCTTAATGCTTCTATTAAATTGAGTTTTAACCATAGTGATGAAGTTCTCGCATTAGATAACAAACACGCCTTTGGACTTAAGAAGGATAGTCCAAGTTGCCCTAGTATGGTCATCCACAATAGTAAGAAAGGAATTGAATCCATCATGAGTATAATGTCTATATGGCCCCACACATCACAATGTAGAGATCAAAGGCAGAGTACCGTGAGAGTTACTTAGGTTGAATTGTTGTCTAGTTTGTCTAGCTAGATGACGATATCACAATCAAAATGTTTGTAATTTTGAACTTTAAAGAGTTTAGAGTCTATATTTTTCATAGCATTTAAAGGAAGATGACCAAGTCTTATGCCACGAGATACAAAGGATCAACAAAAAGAAGAACTATAATGGAAATCACTATTTTCAACATGAAGAGAAACATTTTTATTTATATTGAAAGAAGAGTGATCAACCCAATAGATTTTCTCGGGTTGGTATCTTCTTTGTGATGGCATGCCCGAAATTTATAAAGCCCTTCAATGAGTTTACCAATCACCTTGATTGTTTTCTTGGTGTCCCTGGATAACACAATTATTAGCGAAAAAATAAGGTTGTGTTCGTCCGCAGAGCTAGTTTACTTCCGTAGGAGATTAAAATGAAATTCGAACACGTAAAACATTGTGTAAAATTAGTTCATTTGTAAGTTTAACACCTTTGTGAGTAATTTTAGAGAATTTTCCATTTGGCAAATGTATGTAAGATTAAATAGGACAGGATCAATGAGAGTAAGAAAGGAATTTGTTATATGATCCGATGCTCCGTTGTCAATGATCCAGCTTTGAGTTTTTGATTTATATTGAGATGCATAAGGAATATCAACACGCTTAAGAGTGAGTTTAGAAATACCCGCCATACACTCGCCAAAGATTATCAA
>CM028379.1:69398851-69438032 GCA_013146195.2 Codonopsis lanceolata | reverse complement strand
AATGTTTCAATGCAAGACACTTTGGACCCTCCCTCCCCGGCTCCACTTTATCTTTAGTTGAGGATAGATACATTATTCTGAAGGTAGCCTGAACCAAACCAGCGCAGAAATGACTATAAAATGAGATTAGGTTGTACAGCAAGAGGTGGATATATATATTAACAACTGCAACATCTTGGCTGCTTACTAGCAGCGGCTGCTGTAAGTCAAGGACTCGAGGAATACAGGATCCAGATTGTATAAGTTTGGCAAACTACAGTGCTACATTGTCAGGATTCTCCCCCATAAGATTTGTGGACAGTAACCTAGTCAACAAGTTGCCGAAAGGCCAAACCAATTAGAATATCAACAAAGCTAGACTCCATGAGGCTTAATAACACAGCGGCAAGAAACATTATCGCAAGTAGCCATCAGTCCAGTAAAAAGCAAATCAACTTTTGGTCAGGCTGAATCATTCCTTAACAATAACACATGTTAACCTCACAAGGTATCCCAGTGAGAAGCTTGGTTCACTTCATCAATTACTAGAGAAAATGTTTTACCGAGACGAACAATTGACTTCCAAGTATGAGAGCCGACCAGTCACAACACTTCCATTCACCTTTCACCACATTAATAGCTCCACATTCCATGAATTCTTTAAAGATAGAATCATGAGCTAACGGAAATTTGATTTTGGAAGTTTTTAGGCATTTATTAAGGTTTCGCTAACATTTATCTATTCCCATAGTTGCCAATTATCTACCAGGCTACATCAGGCAGGTTTCTACCCCCTCTGTTCAACTTAAAGAGTCCAATACTCCAATCCGAAAAGTCTAACTAATAGTCAAAATATGTAAAAGGTATATAGCTAACCTTAGAAGGAACCATGATAAAGATGTATTAGTTGTTTCCAACATGTTTCATTTAAGAGGGGTAAAGTTAGAGAACCATCTGAATTGCAAGCTTGATTTTCCCAAAAGGGAGGTAGGAATATTTGAATTGGATAAAGAGAGTAATTAGCAAGAAATATATTCAAGACGAGATCTTTAATTGCAAAGATAAAAATAAGATTACATCTTTATTCCATAACAAATCAGATAATCAAACAGATTTAAACAAAAATACAGTTCTTCTAAATCATCAAAAAAATACCACATTAAATTTTCACCAAACACGAATGCAACTAAATAGACCATAGATATTTCAAAGCTATACGACACTCCACTTAAGCATAAGTACTAAAAATCTTAGGCAGATATGTAATTATAACCTAGTAACCAATAAGAAACAATCATGAAAAACTCATAAACTGACCAGAATCCGAATTATTGCCACGAGTAGTTACTCCACCATTCGAATTAGTCATTGAATTGCCCCGAAAATCAGCACTTCCATTGATTGGCCGAATAAAACCCGCATTCAACAAATCCAATTGATTACCCTCCAATTTATCATTATCTAACACAATATACAAATCCTTATTGACCCGCCTATGATTATGATGATGATGATGATGCTTCTTAACCCTCCCTTTCACAAGAGGTCTCAAAGGGAAAACCCTAACTCCTCTGCTCCCCCAATATCAAGAACCCTAATGAAACGCTAATCGAAAACACAGGTAAACTACAATCAATCACAGCACACTTCATCAATTTCAAAGTCACCCCGTCCTCGTCGTCTCCCGCCATTTTGACCGCGAAGACCCAAATTTTGGCGTTGGAAATCGAGTACATGGCGAAGACGTTAATTGATCCGATGAGCTTGATGGAAACACCGTGATTAATTCTAAAAACTAGCCCTAACTTGTTGTTTTCGAAGGTGAGATCGGTTTGATTGCACAAAACGCGAGCTAAGGAGAAGGATTGAGTGGTGGAGTTGAGGATCCAGAAGCGGAGGAGGACGGAGGCGCCACCGAGGACAGGGGAGGAGACGAGGAAGAGGACGCGATGGGTAGAATTGGGACTTTGGTTGTGGAGGCGGAGAAAGGTGGCGGCGGAGGACGGAGGTGAAATTATGGTATGAGGTGGAGATGGGGAGGAGGAGGAGAGAGAAAGGGGGCGAGGGAAGGGTAGAGAGAGAAGGAGGAGTCGGAGTGCATGAGAGCTAGAGAGAGAGAGGTGGGGTCGAAGAGAATGGAGGTGGTGGTTGGGGAAGAAAGCGGAAGAGATTGGCGGTGGTGGTGGGGGAGGTTGAGCTGCCGGGCTTGAACAACAACCATTAGAGCAGGGCAGGGGGCATATAACGAAAAGGTCGACAACTTACACCAGGACCAGATTATTCGCCGGTTAATATTTTTCGCCTACCAGACATGGTGTGTGTGGGTTGGTTTGTCGAAGGTAAATAGGTTGCGTAGTGGCGTGAAACGCGACGGTCCTTGCCAACGTTGGAGTTCTTGTCCTAAAATGAATAGTTGAATACTAGTCTAATAATTACATACGGACAAAATAAAAAATTTAGGGATTAAGTCCCTCGAGTTTCCGCAGATTTCACCCTTAAGAAATTCTTGTAACAATTTATCTTAAAAATTTTACCCATGTAAATATCAAAGGATGACCAATTATATTCAGAAAGGGTTTTAACTGTAAATAATAAAACTTAGGGGGGTTACAGATCTGTTCATCCTCATCTTCAATTTTGTCCACCCCAATTTCATTTCATCCCAATTGTTGTTTCTCTCGAGGCAAACTTCTCAAAAATATATGATTCTGTCGACCATGACACATTAATTTGGTTTATCCAGATCTAGATCAAGGTTCAGGCAACTACAACGAGCAAGTCAACCTACCTATCTGAAATCGTCCCTGTCAAATGTAACGAATGCGTCTAAAGTAGTCAAAGTTGCATGAATAGAGAATGTGGCTAGTGAGAAGTACGCCAGATGATCCATCCAACCGCTTTCTTCCATTTGAATTTGATACCTCGTAGCTGCTCTGGTGCCCGATAGTGGAAGCGGGAGGGCGGTGATGTAGTTTATGCCGAAGTCGAAGCCGGGTCTAAGTGACGAGAGTCCAGATCTGGGTTGGGACGGAGATGAAGATTCGCTGGAGAAGAAAGAATGACTGAGGGATAAATCAGGGAAGGAGAAGCAGGCTCGCCGGATCTGAAGCAAAGCGGCGATTATGGTGGATGATAGCGGAGCTGGGTTCCAGTGCTATAGAAGATAATGGGTCAGCCGGAGTCGAGCTCGCTGCCATGGGCGTCCCAATCACACTCCTAACAGAGCCTAATGTTATCAGTAAGGGTGAGTTTGGTCCGGTTCGGTCCAGTTTTTTCAACAACGACAAAAAAAAGAGAAATCCGGAACCAGACTAATAGTCTGGTTCTCAAAAAAATTAGGACCGGAACCAACTCAATATGTATGAGAACTAAAACATTGGTCCGGTCCAAAACCAATCAAAGATGTATGAGAATCAGGATCAGATCAATACTATGATTTTTTACTTTTTAGTTGTTTAATAAAAATACATAATAGAATTTTTAAGACTGAAACTTTATAAAAAAAAATTTTAAAAATTCGATAAAATTACATTCAACAATTTAAAATGTCGAACTTATAAACTCATAGCATAACAAACCGGTGGAAACAAAATAATAAAAAAGTACCAATTAAAAAGTAAAACAAAGAAAGTATTAGAAATTAATATATATAATATATATATACTTATATAATAATACAATATATATATATATATATATATATATATATATATATTATTTCTTCAACAATTTCTGATCTCTAGTGGACCTCTCAGTCCGATTCGAGCCCATATGAAGTTCTGACCATCCGTCAGAGAAAAAAGAAGGAACGGATCTTGTAGAATTCCCAAGAAATTCTTCGATTTCTTCCTAGTCGATGATTAATCATCGGCTTCTTCTCAATGCTCCGTGAATAGCGGACATTGAGGAATCTCCGTAAGGGCATTTCTAATCGGTTTGATTCTATCTCTCGCTCCTTCCGCTTGCGTAAAGGAAGGATCCCAAAGAATCGATCTTTCTTTTAGTTGTTGATGAATCTCTCTTTGGGTTGGGTCGGTCCGGTTCCGTGTTTTTTTAGTTCAAGAACCGGGACCAACCCAAATGTCCGATTTTATGAAAATTCAGATTCAGGACCAAACCAAAGTATTGGTCTGATCTTGTTCTATTGGTTCGATCCGGTTCCGAAAAAATTATGCACACCCCTAGTTGTCGGTCGAACAACGAAAGGAAACCGGCTCAGAGCCACAGTAGTCGCAGACGTAGGAGCAAATGTGACAAAAGTATCTCAAATCGGTAACTGTCTGATTATATAAGATGAAGATGATTTATTTGTTGATTCTTGGAGAAACAGAAACCAAGAGTCAAGAGTCAAACGGAGATTTATGTTTCGTGAGTTGACCGTTTTGAGTGTTTTCTTTTTCCTGTCAAATATTTGTAGTTAGATCACCAACCTAATATTTTGTAATTTGAACATTGAAAGTGGAATTTTGTATCAGTATTTGTTAATTAATTGATTTTACTGATTTATGTAACCCTCAATTGGAGAAGATGAAGATCAAGATACCCATATTTATAAACCCCACTCAATTATATTATTTACAGTTGAAACCCTTTTAAAATATAATTATTCATCCTTTGATATTTACAGGGTAAAATAGATACTTAACATAACTTAACGACTAAATATAATGTTCTTTCGAAAAATAGGCTCGCTAGCAACATAACTAAAGTTAGGTGGCTAAAACAGATATTTCAAACTTTCGATGACCGAATTACAAAAAAAAATAAAAATGTTAGGTGACTCATTTGTATATTTTGCCTTGTTAAATTTTCCAAAAAATGGGTTCCAGGTTCTAAGTTTTATGATGCCCAGGTCTCTCAGTTAATTCATTTATGTGCATAGTACAGCGCATGAACCTGTTTTCATGAGCAACTCAAATATATATAAATGCTAATTAAAAAGTAATAATTGAATTTTAAATTTGATAGCATATTGTTGCCACTTCAAAAGTGAATCATCATATATACACTTTGCTTTCTCTTTTATACTTCAGCCCCTCATAATTCTCAATAGGGACAAAAACGTTTTTACAGCTCGGGGACTTGTAGTTTAAACTTTAAAGCCCACACCATAGGCGGACCAGGACTATTTGGCAACTGCTAGTGACCCAAGAGAGAGTACAAGGACTGAAGGACCGCACCTTTTGGCAACAGCCAGCGCCCCAAGAAAGTATAAATTATGGCAAATTTTAAATTTATATAATTTTAGAAACATGTTTTCATCTAGGATTATCAATGTTTTAGACATTTTATGTAACTACAAATTGGTTGTCAAATGATAAAAATGTCATTAATGAAGATCCAGCCTAAAAAATCAAAAAAACTGATGTCAAAAATCAACCTGATGTCAGACATCAGAAATCAACCTGATGCCAAAAATCAACCTGATGTCAAGCATCAGAAATCAACCTGATGCCAAAAATCAACCTGATGCCAAGCATCAGAAATCAACCTGATGCCAAAAATCAACCTGATGCCAAGCATCAGAAATCAACCTGATGTCAAAAATTAACCTGATGCCAAAAATCAACCTGATATCAGGCATCAGAAATCAACCTACAATTGTTGCTGATGTCAAATCTTGGCATCAGGTGAAATGTTGATGCCTATTGCTGATACCTGTCAAACATAATCTTGGCATCAGGTGACTTTGTTGACTTTGTTGCCGCCCGAGCTGTTCACAACTTGGAGAAGAGTGCTTAAAAGCTTTGAAAGGGATGACTGAGACTGTCCGTCCGTACCTCCGGCTGTTTTATAACGACTCCTTGCTCAACCGGATGCAGCGGGGTCCCGATTTCGACCTTGTCGAGCGCAAAACAAGAGTAAGAGAAATTGGTGGAGGACAGGTAAGAACGGAGAAGATGAAGGGACCGGCCAAAGAAGCAAGAGAAATTGGCAGCTGGACTGCTTGGGAACGGAATCGAGGCTGGAGAGGCCACCAGATTCAGAAGACGGGATGGAGTGTGGGTGAGATACTATCAACCATGGAGGAATCAGGTCGGAGGAAGTGGTGGTGATGGAGCTTCGGCCGGTCGATGAACGATTTTTCCAGGTGGTGGCGGCGGTGACCGAGCTCATATATCCGATCGCTTTTTTGGATCTCCATCCATCTCGATTCTTTTAGTGTATCCGACCCGCCCATTTAGCCGGATCTATGACCATCACACCGGTGTTGAAGTAGCGGGTTCCGACCAAATGAAAATGCCGAAAACCGCCGGTTCGACCGAGCGGCGGTGAAATACTTGGTGAAGTTGGCGTGGCAATACTCAGGTGCTCCGATGGTCTTGTTCCCCAAACTCGTACTCCAAAGTTTGGAAATGTCATCGACCACAACGAGATCGGAGTAATACACCTTGAACTTCAAAGCAGAGGGTAGTTATGTACTTTCGCATTAAAATTGTACTTAAAAGATATGTCTAAAAAATAACTGAATTTATTTGAAAACATGTTTTAAAAGGTGTACCGACTTGTAATTTTTTCTATAAATTAAGCATACCGCATCAGAACCCAATAATGCATAACAATATATATCACGAGTTATTCGTCCACCTCAATAGGACATAGTCACCTTCAATAAAGCCCCGCTACATTACTTACAGAAAGGCCCTAAACCCTTCATATAAAGGTAAGTAAACTTTTTTATCCCTTTACACTGTCAAATTCAATTCACATAACGATCTCATACTGACTCTCACGTCTAAGAGAATTTGCAGGGTCACCCCTTGCTCAAGTAACATCTGCTTATCTATTAGAGCTATCGATTCAGACTTGTTTATTAGATGCCCAGATATATCTGGAGGTGGCAATTCGTGTTATCGAGTCGTGTTCGTGTCTCATTATCGTGTTTTCATATTATCTTACTTAATCAAAAATATAACGATAAACATTAATTAGAATATATTAACATTTTCGTGTCTTTCATGTTGTGTCATGTCGTGCTGGGCTTATCGTATCATTTACCTCTGTGTCGTGCTGGTTCGTACTATCATATCGTGTAAGACATTTTCAATATCCTTCGTGCATAATTAAAATGACAACATCTAGATGAATAGCAGTTTAGCAGTTTTTTGTCTTCATTTTTAACCTCAATGAAGACACTCTTTTGAAGTCAAAAGGCCACATATATATACAAACATTTCAATTCTCAAGTTGGAGGATGAGCTTACAATTCTGGCAAGAGGCAACACAAGTTTGTGGAGTCTGGAAATGTTTTCATACACATTACTTTTTAATAAGATGATAGATTTGTAGGGAGTATACTGCAATTGTATCCTTACGTATTAAATTATTTAGATAAGTTACCGTCAATTAATTTCAAGTGACCTAATGAATAAACAATTAACAACGTACTAAGCTATCCTTAATTATTGACAACAATCTTAAGAGCGACCTTATGACGAGCTCAGTGACAAAACAGAAATAATACTCGTGGTACTAATGACACAGGCTGACGAAACGATAGTATAAAGCTATCAATCTATTTCTAATTTTTGTGACTTTTTTACAAGTCAAAAACCATTAAAAAATAACAGCGTGCTGAAATCTCTATCAATTGAAAATCAACACGCACTAATTTTATTCAGATATCACCATGAAAACATGTAACTTTTTTAAAAAAAGCAAAACCATTAAATGCGGTGCCAAACACTACATTACCATTCTCATCTTTACACCACCACTTTGTCAATTACTATAATTAGGACCAGTTGATCCAGGCTCACAAGCCCTGGCCGCAGCAGTCGGCTCCACCGCTGCCGACGGAGGAACAGGGGTCCCAAGCAACTCAGCCGGCAATTTCGGGATGCCCTTAAGATAAAATGTATAGAACAGCTTGACCGGGAAAATTAGCTGCTGCAGCTTCACCTGACCGTAAGCTCCTTCAAAAACACCAGACCCACCGGTCACGGCAAGGAAAGTTTCCTCAACGGTATTATAAGGTCCTTGTACTGATATGTGACCATAGTCACCAAAGTAAAAGCTGTAAATCGCCTCGTAGAGATCCCCGTTCCTCTCCGGCAAGTGCTTGATTAGAAGACATATTCCGGCTGTTATTCCAAAACGCTTCGTAAGGTCTCCAGAGTAAACCTGCAATACGGTCAAAATACCAAATTTATTTCCACTTCTTGTACTATCCAATTCTCGAGGATCATCATCACCGAAAAATAAAACATAGAACATGACAGACCAATAGTGTAAGGATTTCATATTGGAATCTTTGATCGGTGGCATATACAAGATAGATAATTACCTTGTTTGTGAAAGGAACAATATCACCAAGAGAATTGACAGTTTTCTGGCTCAATCGAAGATAAGCGGGGCTACCACGATCACGTTCATTCATCTCATACACGTACAGTTCTTGAACATCAGCTGAAGCCAAGAATACAGGAGATAGGAAGTTTTAACTACATGCGATCAGATCAAATATTGAAGAAAATAAATTATGGGTAATTCAAAAGATTTAAAACTACTTACTGGGTCGAGCGGAATCGCTCTGAGCCTTGCAAGTAAAGGATTGCCTAGCGGCGGTGGCGGTGGCAGGGTTTGAGACTGTAAGGTTGTGCGACAAAAACTGGTTGGACAGCTTAAAGGCAAGGTGCTTGGGAGCGGCGGCAGTGGAGTATAGCTTCGGGGAGAAAGTAACAGAGTTGAGAGCAATTGAGGATGAAGACAGAGCAGCCATTGTTGATCGAGTGAGAGAGATGATTGCTTAGGAGGGAGAATTAAAAAGTATGATGATCAAGAATATGGAGGAAGATGAAGTTATATAGTAGTGGGGGAATAAGTTATTGCATTGAATTTGATGGAGGAAGTTGGACGGTGGTGTGGGAATGTGGAGAGACTAAAACGAGCAGGTATCAAAGAGACTTTCCAATGTGTCTTCCTTAGTTTTAGACTTTTAGTCAATCATATGAAAGACATTTGTTGCCAAGCACGTGGTGTACTGTTTACATGGGCCAAAAGAACATCTCCAATCTCCAATGTGAAAAACTTGATGGCCGGTGCCCGTGCTCACAATTCGGTATATCGTATAAATGTATAATAGAAGGTGTGATATAAAAAAAATTATATTGTAGTTGAGTATTTAAAAAAATGTCATAGTTGAAGATGTATATTGTTTTAAGTGTTAATTGAGGAGTGTAATTCAAACTTGAATTATAATTAAAGGTGATTTATAAGAGATTATTTGTAATTGGCTCATGCCCATTGGATCTTGTGAAAACATTCAATTACATCTGTCGAATGACCTCTATCAATAGACTGATGATTATTGTAATATAGACTAGATTCTAAGAACGTGTCTATGACACGGCGCCAGTTTGGGACTTGATCGATATATGAAACAGATAATGTTGTAATAAATTAATATTTATTTAGAATTTTGTAGGAGTTGAATATATGTACACACAACGAAAATGAGAGAAAACTCAAATGCCTAACAAAATAAAACATCTTACTTGGGCATTTAATTTAATTTATAAAAAAATAGACATGTAAAAATAGGCAAAACACACTAATGGGCCACCCAACTTTGGACCTTATTGCAATTCGGCCACCGAAACTTTGGTTCATCTATTTTGGCCACCCTACTTTCATTTTGTTGCAAGCGAGCCCATTTTCTAACGGGCGTTAGATCAGGACGTTAACTTTAGGTGAAATCTCTGTTTTACCCCTGTAAATATCAAAAGAGTAACAATTATAATTAGAAAGGGGTCCAATTGTAAATAATAGAATTTGGGGGTTTATAGATCTGGAACCATCTTCATCTTCTCCAATTGAGAAGAGAGCGAACAGATCGGAAGGAAGGAGGATGAGAGAGTGGAGATGTCTGGTTTCATGATCTTAATGGTAGCCCTAATCTCGTCTTCTTCTCTCTTGAATCTCCCTTTGACAGAAGTCGTTGTTAGATAAAGACTTTCCTGATTCATATGCAGATCTGATTTCACATCCCGGGCACCAGAAACATCGGAATCCAGCGTTGAAGCGGATTTAGTCTTCTTACTAACCTTTCGTTTCACCTTAAACAAGGTTGCATTTCCATCAACACCAATTTTAGAACCAGCTTTACCTGAACTCATCGTAATCTATGGATGGATCACGGCAGAAGAAAAGTCAACGCCTGAGAAGAACTGTAGCCTTTGAACAGAAAAGGGATGTTACAGATTCACAAGGAGTCAACAAAGGTCTGAAATTGACTAAAAATCTAGATAGAACACAAAACTAAATCAGAAATCAATGAAGAGGGAGGCTTCGGCAGTGAGGCAACCAAGGAAAACGGCTGAGAGCATTTTTCCCTAGTAGTTCGGTGGTGTGGTGGATGTTACTGACTGTGTTGGGTATTCAAATGGTCGGGCAGACACTCAGGCTTGTCATGGGATTCAGGTTAATCTTCCTCAATCTTTGATTTCCAAAGCAGATTTTTGAATGCAGAAGTCATTGAACCGTGAGGATGGCGTAATTGACGAAGAAGTATTTTGAGTTTAGTCGGAGTTGGGTGCCAGCCGTTGCGAGTGATTCCGGTTTGTCGAATGAGCTGGTGTTGGCGATGACTTCAGGCCAGGGTCAAAAAATCTCCCTCCACGGTTGCATCTTTGTTTCAGATCTGACGAAGGTTGTAGATCTGGCAAAGATCTGGCGAAGGTTGCTGGGAGAGTTTTCATCATCATCTTCTTCATTGTACTGGGATTTTTTTATGTTTTTTCCTATTTTACCCCTAAAGTTAACGTCCTAATCTAACGCCCGTTAGAAAATGGGCTCGCTTGCAACAGAATGAAAGTAGGGTGGCCAAAATAGATGAACCAAAGTTTCGGTGGCCGAATTGCAATAAGGTCCAAAGTTGGGTGGCCCATTAGTGTGTTTTGCCTGTAAAAATAATATTTTGTTGTTTTTTCTCAATAACAAAAACTCAGTCTTCTTCCGGGGGCTCTTGCTTCACAACAATGGTTGATTTAGAAACATGAGATGCAATAACTTTGTCCATTATTTCCACCTACACATGAGACAAATAAAATTTAAACCAATTAGTTAACTATATTTTATGCATTATAGTCGTTTAATTAAAATATAAAAAAAGAATTTACTGTTTCATCTACAAAACTTCAATCCTCCCACTTATCATTATACAATATTGTGGGTATATGTCCTCCTGCAACTTGAGATGTAGGTGGAGGGGGTGTCGGAGATGCAGGTGGAGTTGGAGGTGGGGTTGAAGGGACCTATTTGAAACAATGAGTAAGATAAAAATTATGTAAATGTAAAACTTGTATCAAATGTAATTATTAACACTTATCTAAAAAAAATAGTGCTTACAAATTCTTCTACAAAATCAGAATCATAAAAATCAGGTGGAGGGGGAGGTGGTGTTGAAGGTGGCGTGTCAAATGGAGTTGCGGGGACCTATTTGAAAGCGTGCGTTAGTTAAAAAAAACTATATAAAATTTAAATTTGAGTCAAATGTAAAAATGAACAATTTCTTAAAAATAAGTTATTGTTAGATTCAATAAAATCAAATAATGTAGCTTTAAGATAGGATTTTATACATGTTGTAAAAGTATTATAGAAGACCGAAAAACTTTCAGATAAACTATATTTGTTGTCGAAGTCTCTTCTTCTGATGGCAAGAGGATTTTTATTCTACTTAATGTAGTACATCGAGATAGTGCACCGTATAAAGTTGAACATGCACTGGTACGATGTCGTAATGCACCGTGGATAGTGAAGCTATAAGGACCTCTGCCAATGAAGGCACTTCGATCTATTGCACATCCAAGACTTGTAAAGACATTTGATGCATTATACTGCCGAATGTGCTATAAAAAAGATTTTGAGTAGTTGTGACTTTCTTCATATAATGTCCTAAAGAGAATGGGTGGATCACAGAGTGGAGGGAGTTTGATTTTTCCATGAGAGCAACATGTTCCAAATTTAGAATTAGACATAGAAGAGGAAACTAATCTTTCTTCCATCAAGTGCATTGCCTGAAAATATTGACAAATGGCGTCCATTCTGCCAAAGGAATAGCGGGTTTGGTTCTTCTTCAGTTGACCTACATTTACAAGATTGAATTAAAAGATTTTACAATATACTGTATGTTTAATTGAATTAAAGATTAGTGAAAGATAAATTTATTACATAGTAACATCAATGTGTTGTTGTGAAACATGCATTTGTCGTCTCCTTTGTCATAGTACACGTCTCGAAAGAGGTAAATCAATGTTTAAAGAACAACGATGAGTATTTTGTTGACTAATTTCTCATTTGGCTCTTTCCTTTGTGAAACGTCTTGTTTGTTAAATTCCACGTCTACCACGGCCTCGCACTCGTATTGGCGGGTGTAACGTCCCGAACCCTAAAGCGACCCGCTACGTGTAGCCCACACACTGGCCCACTGAACACGCAACACCTTGGGTCATCAGGTCCACCACAAGCCGACCCAAAAGTCCATGGATAATGTTGGTGTCCAGTACTAGCACATGGCTACCTTATAAATCAAACATAAGTCTCACATCTACCCGATGTGGGATTGGGGTATTACAATCTCCCCCACTCAAATCCTTGATGTCCTCGTCAAGGCCGAATCGTACCATGGGCGATACAGGATTCAAGAGGTGGCTCCCACCTTCTGCGGTGTAGCACTTTGGTCCCCCGCACAGCACTTTGTTCCCACATTTTTGGTCGGGACCTGTTCTGACACCATTTGGAACGACCCGAGCCCAAGAACTCGATCCGCTACGTGTAGCCCACACATTGGCTTACTGAGCACCATCACCTTGGGTCATCAAGCCCACCACAAGTCGACCCAAAAGTCCATGGATGATGTTGGTGCCCAGTAGTAGCGCATGGCTACCTTATAAATCAAACACAAGTCCCACATCTACCCGATGTGGGATTGGGGTATTACAACGGGATAGACGGTCTTTCGGAAGATGAAAAAAATATTACAGTTGGGTATACGATTCGTAGAAGATAGGCTTTCTCCTAACTCCATATTGAAATAATGTAGGAACATTTGTTGGGATGTCTCTCGACGTAACCGTTTGGCCAATTCATCATAATCATAGACCTAGATCAAGTTATACAACTAAATAAACAATATAATATAAATAGGTAAATATAAGTATGTATAATGGAAGCATAACATACTATAAATGTTAACATTGTAATACTTTAACATGTGTGTATATTGTGGGGTGAGTTTGGTGACGACCAAAATAACAAAATCAAAAGTAATCACAACAATATAACATGCCATAATACAATTGTGTATGTGTTATAAAATGAAAAATATGAAGCCGCTATGATACAACAATTAAATAATCATACCTCTGGTAGTACGTGTTCTTTTCCTTTCCTTGAAGGTGAGAGTTTGTCCATTTAGCAAAAGTTGTTGCTGAGATTCCAAAATAAATAAATAAAAACTGTAAAAATAAGAAGTTTTGATACATGGTAGACTAATTGTACCAATCTATGCATTAATTATTTAGTATTAATATTTAATAATGAATATTATTTTTTGAAAAAAAAACTATTATTACAAATTAACTAAAATTTGAATTTAGTAACTTATTTAATATAAAACTTATATCGCATAAACACAATCTATATCTATATATATATATATATATATATATATATATATATATATATATATATATATAAAGTCTATGTAGTCTAAAAATAGTAATTTCCCGCCAAAAATTGTATCCCTAAAATAGTAACCTCTATTTATAACAAACATTTAACGAATCATATAATTAAATAATACAAATTTAAATGCCTATAACTCCTTGAAACTAGAGCCTAGGAACTAGAACCATTGCATTCATTGCTTTGTTATCCAAACACAACCTTTTATGCATACAACCGTTAGTTTTCAATTGTTGCCAAATAAATTTCAGAAAAATCATGGATGACTTTGCGCAAGAAATTTCACTGAAAGGAATCACAAATACTCACAATTAATTCTAACTGAATGACTAATCTGTGTGTGTGTGTATATATATGATTTTATTTATGAATTTTTTTGTCTACTTCACCAGATTAAAAGTTATTAAAACAAATACTTTCAATGAAATCAAAAAAACTCACAATTCATTATAACTACATGAAATATATGAATATTTTTTTGTCTATTTTATCGGATCAAAATTCTTAAAAGAAATATTATGAACAAAATTACAAATACTCATTATTGATATTAAATATATGACTGACCATCAAAAATATATAGATTTGAAATTTTGTTGTCCATTTCATCATATTCAAAATTTAAAAATCATCAAAAATTCATCTAAAACATGAATGCACATGATTAATTATAAATGACTGACAGATCTAAAAAATATATCGATTTGAAATAAATAAAATTTAACAAATACTTCAAGTAACAAGAACAATATAATGGTAAATAACAAAACGAAACAAACAACATTGCAACATAATTTTTTCTCTAACAAAGAGGAAATGTTTCAGAAGTGCAAAGTTACATCTCTTTTAAAAAAGTGAACCGACCATTTAATCATGAACGAATTGATTTGTCGTTGTGTTCGAAAAGTAATCAGATTTACATCAAATTGTAGAGTGTCCAAGTAATCTCACTTGAAAAGTTACCTTGATGATCCCCTTTTATAGAGTTCTATATTTTCGAGGATAGAGAATGGGGAGAGAGATAATGGGGAGTGAAGAAGAAAAACTAAAATGGGACTTGGTTCCATAAGTTGGGTTAATAGTTTGTTTTTTCTTCGGTGAGAAGGGAAGGTTACTGGAATAAATATCATGACAAGAGGTAGCGAGACTCAAGACAAGAGTTTTTAATATATATATATATAATCTAAAACGATGTCGTTTTAATATTCGTGAGTGAGGCGAAGTAACAAAGCCAAGAGATTAAATTTGTTTGTTTAATTGTTATTGATTATTTATATTGAAATAAGCCATAAACAAGCTTAAATCAGTACAAGTAGAATTATTTGAGTCAATTTTCAATCGATCATTGTCAATTAAATTTGTTTTGAGTAAGTTTTGTCATTCAATTAATATGTGTTGGGTTATGAACACGTCAGACCCATTTATATTTTTTGTATTTTAAGGGTTTGAAAAGAATATGGTAAAAATTGGGTCGGTCTCTTTAGACAGATATTCAACCGTTATCCACTATACTTTTTTAATCGGAAAAAAAACATTTTTGATATGAAAGGACGAGCATACCTTTAATAAATCGGACACGCTTGCGATAAGCATCAGTTCATACATTGTAATGCATGATTCAAAATTGTGTAATTGTCATTCTCATTCCATAGTAGTGCATCACGATTTTAAATCGATGCCTCACGTTCAAACTGGTCTATTTCCAATTCATTGCGGTTCATTACGATTCTAAATTAATGCATCGTGAATCCAAATCGACGTATCGCTACTGAAAATCCATACAACGTGATACACATTTTTTTGTATTTTTATTTTAATTATTTATTTAATTTTCATAAATTGCAGTTATTCCAATTTATTTATTTTATTATTGTTAATCAACTGACACATATGTTTCTTTATTTTCATATTAATTTCTAATCAAATGAATCAAATGATATTTTTCTATTCATTGAAATAATATATTCTTTTAGTTTTATTTTTTGTCTTCATTTTGCTTGATTATAATTTAACTGAGTATAATTTGATTGAAATATATATATGTGTGTGCGTTTAACGCACATGTATAAAACTAGTTATTTATTAATATAGAATATATAAAAAATGTAATATAATTGAAATAAAGATGACATATATCTAAAGTTATCAATTGCAAGGAAATAATTGTACAAAAGTGGGCCCTCCTCTCTTCATTATCTCTCTTTCTCTTTCTGATGTCACATCTTTTCTCCCTACCCACACGTTTTCTCTCCTTTATATAGAGTTTCTCTTTTCTTAGACCTAGAGCTAGCCCTACTTAATGCCACTGAACCCGCAACCTACCCGTGCCCTGTTGATAAGTAATGACGTTGTCCCGTCTCTATGCACGTGCATGTATCTCTTTTAATTAAGTTATACTCTGTACTCAAATAAAATGAAGATTATAAACAATTTTAAAATAAAGAAAAACATGATGAAGGAAACAAATTATATCAGTATAATTAGATCAGACAATTACAACCTAAAACTCGTTAACTCACCAAACCCGACTTGACAATTACCCGACTCAACCCAACCCGTTAATTTTTTTCGGTTGAAACCGGTTACCCATTTCGACCCAAAAAATTTAGCGGTTATTTATTACCGTGAATAAAGAGAGAAAATCAGAGTGACGATGAGAAGGAAAATCAAATCCCATATATAATGAAATTGTTTTAATTATAACAAAGACAATACAACCATGCAAAAGATCTATCACTGTTGAGTTCCAATTAAACCTTATGAAGCCTTCATTGATATTGGTGGAATCAATGGCCTTCTCCATATGAGTCAGATCAGTCATGACTAAAGGTGGACCCTTCAGCCTATTCTATCGCCAGTTCTTGACTAAACATGTCTACCTCTCTAATAAGTAAATGTTTTCCCTCTTTGTAGGTCATGATTCTGAGCCACGATCGTGAGAGAGGCCAAGTGAGTCTCTCTACGAAAAAATTAATACCTACACCTGGTGACATGATTCGCAACCCAACAGAGAAAGAAAGCTTAAAAGCTGATGAAAATAAAAAAAAATATTTACCTTAATAGCAAGGGTTGGAAAGAGACAGACCGAGGAAGGAAAATTTTGTTTAAAGCCACAATAGAAATCTGCCACTGCCTGGGGACATTAATTAAGAGCTTGTGTTATAACAAATCGGAGGGGAGAAAAAAACAGAGAAAGAAAGCTTAAAAACTGATGAAAATAAAAAATTAATTACCTGAACTTAAAGAGAGTATAACAGCAAGGGCTGGAAAGAGAGAAACCGAGGAAGTAAAAAAAACCACGGTACAGACGGTAGGGCGGGGGAAGGAAAAATGATTTTAGTATAAAAGGGGATCCAAACCTAATTAAAGGGTTTAGTATAAAAGGGGATCAAAACCTATTTCTAATAATATAAGGAAACCTAGAAGAGAAGGTTACCCAAATAAATCACAGTCATAGGATGATAGTAAAAAAAATTAAAATAATGGCCTCTGAATAGCCTTAGTCAATTACATATCTTCTTTATAATATAAATTCTTATAGGGCCTATTTGATTTAACTTATCGATATGTGCTGATGACTTATTACTTATGACTGATAACTTTTTACTTATGACTGATGAGTGATGACTAATAATTGGTGATGTTTGATTTAGCTTTTTAAAAGTGCTGATTAGCTTTCATAAGTTAGTGTGTGTATGTTTGATTAATAAGTTGAAATAGTGTTGAAATCAAATATAAAGACTAAAATAACATCATCATAGAATATTGTTGTTGTTATTATTATTATTATTATTATTATTATTATTATTATTATTATTATTATTATTATTATTATTATTATTATTATTATTATTATTATTATTATTATTATTATTATTATTATTATTATTATTATTATTATTATTATTATTATTATTATTATTATTATTACTATTACTATTACAAATTTTATCACTATTATTAATTATTACTATTACAAATTTTATCACTATTATTAATTATTACTATTACTATTATCATTATTATTACCTTTATTATTATTATTATTTTATTAACATTAATATTAATTTTTTTATTATTATTACTTGTTCATTTTAGTATTTATTTTATTATATTAATAATATTAATAATGTTATTTATATTATTATTATTATTTATTTTATTATTATTAATATTTTAATTTATTATTATAATATTGATATTAATATTACTTTTATTATTATTATTATTACAATTATTTTTACTATATTATTATTGATATTAGTTTTTAGTATTATTATTATTAGTATTATTATTATTATTATTATTATTATTATTATTATTATTATTATTATTATTAAATTTATCATTATTAATACTATATTTATTATTTTTATTATTATCATAACAATTATCATTATTCATATTATTATTTATTAATATTATTATAATCCTTTCTATTATTATTATTTATTATAATAATAATAATTATTATTATTAATTTTTGTTGTTATTATTATTATTATTATTATTATTATTAGAAGGGTAATCTTGGAATATATAAAATTTCAATAAATAAGAGAACTCACATGTTTTTGAAAAGTAGAATTAAGCACTAGGCTTAGTACTTACAACTTATGACCTTACACGTGCTTTAAGTGGCTTGTACATGACTTATGACTTATCTTACCATAAGTGAAATCAAACGCTTCTAAAACAATTGATGGTAAGTCATAAGTTATAAACACTTCCAGATAAGTCAAATCAAACATGCCTACTAGTACATCTTTTTAGTTGGTCTTACTGTCATCTACACACTTTCTTTTCTTATATATTTAAAAATATTTTTTTTCATTTTTAATCTTCTTACACATCTTCTTAATTGGGTCTTATTGTCACCTTATTAACTTTACACTTTAATCTTATTTTTATACTTCTCAATAAATAAATTTATTTAACTTTATTTAATATATTTCATATTTAAATATTTCGTATAAATAAATAAATTTATAAATTAATAATAAATTAATTTAAAAATAATAATTAATAAATTATCTCTAAAGAAGGTTGAGGTGATATATTTATAAGAAAAATGAAAAAATATATATATAAAAAAGCTTTAAAAATAACAATAAAAAAATAAAACCCACGATTTCAGCTTAGTACTAAACTATAAAGAAAACACCAAATTTCTCTCATCTTACTAATTCTTTATGCGACCTAACGATTCTAACCACGTTTTTGACTAGTAACACTTGGAGCCTCATCTTGGAGGAGGAAGACGCTAGTTAGGACTTCCTTGGACTAGAACGCCATCTTTAAAACCTTCAAACCCTATCAACAATTTTTATTTTATCAATTGTTGTAACACTTTACACATTTTAGGAAATAATTATCACAAGATGAAGCTAATCAGTAATCACTAATCACACCAAAATACTCCAAATGTCAAAAACTTCCAAAGCCCATAACCTATAACACAAAGAGCTCCCTGACACACAAAAATCCCAAAATCTAGAACAATTTAAGCATACCAGACCATCACTTCTTGACTATCCTCACTCACGGGAACAAACTCATGGATTCGCCTCCGTTCATCCCACAATGTAAACGCGAGTTACGCAACTTTATCGAGGAAATCAAGGAAACCCAACAATCATAAACCCACAAGTTAAACTTCAGTAAAAATCAAAATTTGAATTGAAAAGAAGGGGGAAAAACTGTTGCATTTCAATAACTATTGCATTTCAAAAACTGCTGCATTTCAAAAAGATAACAGGATGAAGTCACGAACCACAGGTAAAATACAATAAGAACCTCAAATCAATGAAACGTGGGGAAGCATTCATAAAGTAAAAGAAATTGAATGCTTAATGATCGTGAGACGTGAACTCGATTTAATCAAACGAGGAAATTTAAACTAAATGAAGTTAAAATTAAAATTAAATGAAGTATGCACACACATGTATGTGTAGGAAGATTTAGGGACGAAGAATCGACAGATCAATTGGAAGGTTTCAGTTGAATGCGACGTGGTCTGTGACTCTGTGCTGCAAACAGTAAAGAAAGAAACAAATTAGCAAGGGGTATGAGTCATGAGAGAGACAGAGAACAAGGGAAGAGAGTGGGGGAAATCTAGGGTTTGAAAGTGATAAAGAAGAAGGGAGAGAGGTACCGTACCTGACCTTGTTGCCTTATTGGTTGGCTTTCAGACTTCGAAGACGACGTTAATGGCGGACGCCGGACGGAGGGATAGCGAGAAGTCGAGAAGAGAGACTGAGATGAGAGAGTGAGACTAAGAGACACAGTCACAAACTCACAATTGATTTACCGATTTAGGGATAGGAAAGTGTGTCTGACTGGCTGTGACTTTGTGGCTTTGTGCTTACTGTTCAAGGCTTAAGCCTTAAGGAATTAATAACTTAATATATATATATATATAGTATATTATTATATTATACATATAATAATAAATAATATATTGGTCCGGTTCGGTCCGGTTCTGCGTTTTCAATTTCTGGAACCGGGGACCGACCCAATTGTCTGGTTCTGTGAAAATTCAGATCCAGGACCAATCCAAAGTATTGGTCCGGTTCATTTTTGACTGGTTCGATCCGGTTCCATTGGTCCGGTCCAGTTCCGAAAAACTTCTGCACACCCCTAATATTGCATTTGTCGGGCTTTGGGGTTATTTGTATGTTCTGGCCTCTTGAACCATGATGAAGAGGTCTTTATTATCTTGTTCAAAAATTCAGATCTTAGAAAAATACAATTTTCTTGTTAGTCGGTATCAGTTTTCTTTTTCCCATGAGGATGCCATACAACTTCATTTACAGATTATTATAATTGAGTTTTTTTTTTTGAATTGTTTTTGCCCAATACATGAGAATTGGTGAGCCAGTTTCCCCACTCAAGTTGTTTGATGAAATGGATTTTAGGAATTCAGTTACTTGAGCATGTCTGATTTCTGAGTAGTCTTCATTTTTCTGTTTGTGGTTCAGTCAGTTTGCTTCTTTTGAAAGTAAGTTGGTTACATGAGGTTTGTGTTATCTTTTATCTTGTAACATGCTACATGATAATAAGAATTTTTTTTAACTAAACGTGGAACAATCAAAACCTGTCTTTGAAGATTGATTTATTTTAGCATACACAATATTTAAGATGCTAACTTTTTTATACTATGGCAGATGACAAGAAACATTTTTAACTAATTGGGTATACATCAACATTTAAGATTCATACACAAGATAAGTATTATCTCCATGTGTGACCTAATTTTTTAGTATATATAATAGTGCAGTGTTTGATGAAATGTCTGTGAGGAATTCAGTTACTTGGGCTTGTCTCATTGATGGATCTACTTAAATCTTTTGGATTTTGTCCTGATAATTTATAGGGTTTGTTGTTTTTGTGATTTTTAATTTCTGGCAATTGATAAAGAGATCTTACATATCTTGCATTTGTCAGGTTTTGGGGTTATTTGCATGTTCTAGCCTCTTGAACCATGATGAAGAGGTCATTATTATCTTGTTCAAAAATTCAGATCTTAGAAAAAAAAAATACCATTTTCTTGTTAGTCGGTATCAGTTTTCTTTTTCCCATGAGGATGCCATACAGCTTCATTTACAGATTATTAAAATTGAGTTTTTTTTTTGTGAATTGTTTTGACCCAATACATGAGAATTGGTGAGCCAGTTTCCCCACTCAAGTTGTTTGATGAAATGGATTTTAGGAATTCAATTACTTGAGCATGTTTGATTTCTGAGTACTCTTCATTTTTCTGTTTGTGGTATAGTCAGTTTGCTTCTTTTGAAAGTAAGTTGGTAAAAGGAGGTTTGTGTTATATTTTATCTTGTAACATGCTACATGATGATAAGAATTTTTTTAACTAAACGTGGAACAATCAAAATCTGTCTTTGAAGATTGATTTGTTTTAGCATGCATAATGTTTAAGATGCTAACTTTCTTATACTATAGCAGATGGCAAGAAACATTTTTAACTAATTAGGCAAACATCAACAGTTAAGATTCATACACAAGATAAGTATTATCTCCATGTGTGACCTATTTTTTAGTATATATAATAGTGCAATGTTTAATGAAATGCCTGTGAGGAATTCAATTACTTGGGCTTGTCTCATTGATGGATCTACTTAAATGTTTTGGATTTTGTCCTGATAATTTCTAGGGTTTGTTGTTTTTGTGATTTTTAATTTCTGACAATTGATAAAGAGATCTTACATATCTTAGAATTGTCGGGCTTTGGGGTTATTTACATGTTTTGGCCTCTTGAACCATGATGAAGAGGTCTTTATTATCTTGTTCAAAAATTCAGATCTTAAAAAAAAATACCTTTTTCTTGTTAGTTGGTATCAGTTTTCTTTTTCCCATGAGGATGCCAAACAGCTTCATTTACATATTATTAAAAATGAGTTTTTTTTTTCGTGAAATTTTTTTGCCCAATACATGAGAATTGGTGAGCCAGTTTCCCCTCTCAAGTTGTTTGATGAAATAGATTTTAGGAATTTAGTTACTTGGGCATGTCTGATTTCTAAGTAGTCTTCATTTTTCTGTTTGTGGTCCAGTCAGTTTGCTTCTTTTGAAAGTAGGTTGGTTAAAGGAGGTTTGTGTTATCTTTTATCTTGTAGCATGCTACATGATAATAAGAATTTTTTTTAAAACTAAACGTGGAGCAATCAAAATATGTCTTTAAAGATTGATTTGTTTTAGCATACACAATGTTTAAGATGCTAACTTTCTTATACTATGGCAGATGGCAAGAAACATTTTTAACTAATTGGGCAAACATCAACAGTTAAGATTCATACACAAGATAAGCATTCTTTCCATGTGTAACCTAATTTTTTAGTATATATAAAATAATAGTGAAGTGTTTTATTAATAAAATAACAGTTTATTTTCGTATAAAATGCTTTGGTTATATAAGAGATTCATATTTATATTATCAAAAGTTACTTAACTGGCAAACATATAAAAAAAACTTCTTTAATTTTTACAAATAGGGTAGAGATTAAAAAACTTACCTATTGATGATCGGTCAGGATTTTACGTTTTCTTGAGATGACACTTGATTTTGTTATCTTCATATCATCCATAGATAAACTCATATGCCTTCTTTTCTCCGGTTGATGTAAATGATATTGCTTTCGTTTTCTTTTACCTTGTGTATGTATGTAGTGGATAAAATAAAGTTCAAGTGATATGAGTATAGGTGATGCTCATATTCACTTGTAAATACTAAGAAAATAATGAAACAAAGCATCTTTTAGAACTCCCAATAGCTTTATATGATGGAAAAAAACGTCTAGCCCTTTAATGATGCACAACAGTTACCAATGCTTATATATATATATATATATATATATATATATATATATATATATATATATATATATATATATATTGGCAACAAGCTTTTAATGATGGACCACTTTCCAATGATACTTATACAACACTTATCTTATTAATCGTTTCAATTAACTGTTCATGTTCTACTATTCAAGTTCTATTGTTCATGTTATACTGTTATTGATCCTTTTTATTTAATATATAATTGTTGCTATATTCTGACCCTTCATGTTCTACTGTTCTTTTTTTAATACAAAAATATTCATTCTTATAATATTTAATTGATATATTAATAAAAAATGTTGTTAGTTTGAATCATTAGTAACTGTTCTATTTTTAAATATATTTGTAGTTGGACTTTGCTAAAAAAATATGTATTTTTATATAATATGTGATTGGTGTATTATTTGTTAATTGTCTTTTGATATTTTTATCTAGCCAATCTACTACCAACAGCCTTTGTTTATTATAAATAAAAAACTCATCAAAAAGACTATTCAACTCATAATTAATATTGGTTGATAAATAATTTAAAAAATTATCTTGAATCTTAAGTTACTGTTGTAAGTTTAAATGCATTTTTGGTGGGGCTTATTAATAAATCTGTTTTGTTAAATCTACACTAAATGTTTGTACGTTGTGTTCCCTTAATAACTGATTTTTGTTTCATACTAACCAATTGATTTTGAATATTATTTAGTTATAAATCAATTTTGTTATAATTATATTGTTTCATAATATTTAATTGTTCTTGTATTGTTCTGTTTGTTCATTGACAAAAAAAAATATTGGAACTCAAATTTAATATTGTTTCTTGCATGAAAACATAATTTAATATATAGATGACAAATTAATAGTTTTCAAAGAAAAAGGTTGGAGGACTTACTCAAGATCTTCTAGTTCAATGTCGATGTACTTGGCACTTTGACCACAGCGTCTGTAGTGTTGATGTTTTAACAAATCTTTATCTACTACTTTACTAAGAACATCTTCATTTGAAATGCTATTTAGATTAGTGATTGAAAATATGATAAAATTCTGAAAATTTATAAAGAAGAATAGTAGAATCCTTACCTAGTAATCACGATTCTTCTATGTTTGGGATTGACTTAATTTATGGATAACTCGTAATCTTGTATATATGATTAGTAAAGTTTTTGTCTCCAACTGTTATAACATGTGTTGTAGCCATAAAACTATAATTTATAAATATTTTTTGTTATGCGGTACTTACCACCATTGTCAACAACGCTTACATTTGAAATATAGTATAACCAAATTTCACGCAGGATTGATTCGAACTATTTCATTAAAGATTTATTTATTGTAGCTTGAATTCTTTTTCCCTGCACAATCAACAAATTACCGAAAATTTTAAATGTCAATGATATTAGTTATTTGAAATATTTATTTAAAGAACTAAATTTGAGTTGATGATTTAGGACTGCACCTATGCATCTACAACAATTGACTCCAAATGTTGTGGGAGCTTGAAGTCATTTTCGATAGGAATAGACCACTTTCGAGTCAGTCGCACCTTTAGAGTCCAATCTGACCTATCTTTATGAATGTCTTTTAGAAGGCATGCAATGATCGACATCATTTCTTATTTATGCTTTTCAGAATTTTCTTTTTCTTTTTTTGTATTGACAAGGAGTATTTTGTGATTGTAATTTCTACAATATCCTCAAAAACTACTTAAAGTTAGTCAAAAATCCTATATACATATATGTGTATGCATGAAATGGAAATGTGAAAAGTCACTGACCATCTTTGGAAGATGGAAAGACGGATATTGATAGATCTGTGTTTACAGTTAGTTTTATTGTATAATATTCAGATGACACAGTAATAAAAGTAGTAATAAGTATACTATTCTAGTCCCTAGGGTTCCTAACGTTCTGTTTCAATTGACTTTAATTTTAAAAAAAAAGCTAAAAAAGGTTTTCTATTTTCGGAAACTGAATGTGGGCGAAATTTTTTCTCTTTTAAACTACCTGACTTTTATAAATTTATAGATTTTACACATTGTATCTCATAAGATCAATCGAATATCTTTGACTTGAGTACAATGAGTGCCTTACTATAGGCAACGATTCCCAAAGGGAAGATTCACCTTTTGTTTTCTTTGCTTCCCACCATTGAATTAAACTAAAAAAAAACATTTTATTTTGAAATTTGTTTGACCCTTCGAATCACTAGTGTTTGGGCACGTGGGTGAAAGAGGCATTTTCTTTGCTGTCCATACAATAAATCATGGATAATCAATTAACTATTATTTAAAAAAAAAGTCGATACTATCTCTTTGTGACTTTTTGTTAAATATTTTTTAAAAATTAAAAATATATACTTTTACGTGCCAATCTCTTATGAATTGTAATTTTTTTTTTTGCTATCAAAATCGGTTACTGATAAAAGTTTTACACATAAAAAATCTATTAATTATTAGTAAAACAGAAGTCGTTGTTGTCACGTGACGACTTTTTGTTAAATGCTTAAAGCTTTAGAGAAATTATATGCTTCCACATGTCACGCTCTTATGAATTATAATTTTTTTTCTTTTTTTTGTTACCAAAACTAGGTTATTACCCGTGCAATACACAGTTGATTTAGTGTTGTTTCTTAAACTTGATTTTGTAAATAGAATCTGCAAGATATTTGAATGAATCAACAACAACAAGATCGTGAGATCACCGAATCATCAAACCAAAAATTTATGCGAATTATAAAATCGAACAATATTCTTAAGGAGGGGAGAGGACGTTCCACGAAGACAAACTCGTCAATGAGGTATTTGATGAAGGGTAATGATATGCCCGGCCCAAGCCACGAGCGTAATTAATACTGGGCCCACAGCCCTAGCGAGCAAAGTAAGGGAAGCATCAAGCAGCGAGCAGAGTAACTCTCGTCCAAACCTAGCCGGGCATAGGCCTTGCCTGTCCGACCAGGGGCCATATCCGGACACCGCATTCATACCCAGCAAAGGGATCAGATTCATCCCGTCTAAACCCGGTCGAGCATTGGCCCTGCCTGCCCGATCAGGGGTCGTCCATTGGTCCTACATCAAGTTCAGAAACAGTACGCATTGAGCAGCTGGGCAGAGCCCTGCTCGCCCGAGTACATGTCAAGAAGGAAACACCGGAGGCTTGCTCTTCAAGACAAGTCAAAGGTTTCCATACTTGAGCAGGAAACTTACCTTTTCTGCTCCTACATCTACGCGGCCAACCTCCTATCATGCCTAAAATCAAGGGATTCTCTCTTGATTGATTTGGTAACTACGGAAACTGAATCCTAGACGGATTCAACCACATTGTGGGCCTATAAATACCTCTCCATAATCATTAACAAGATACACACACTTTCTTGAGCCTCGGTATTCTGTAAATTTGCCTTTTGACAATCACACTCGATACTTACTCTTACGCCGGAGGGGTTTCGCGAGGCCCTGCCTTGCACTTCCACTCAGGTCTTCATGTGATCTTAACAGGCTCAAGGAAGGTGATTCGAAGTCCAGATATCCTACCCTCTACAAGGACGGCCCAAGCTGTGATTTTGCCACATCAGGTAAGTATTTCGCAGTGGTTGTTTGTGGTTTTGGTGGAACATGTTTAATCAAATTGGATAAATTATATTTTAAATTGACTGAGTTTTTGTAAAATAATAAAAATTAAAAAACTTCTACCACGATAATTGAGGAGTCATAATCAAATGAAACTTGTCTAAATCAAATGTGATAAAATATATCTAGTACAAACCGATTTTAGCAACAAAAAATGGTAAAAAAACAAATTACCATGAGAATTTAAGAGTTTTAATCAATTGAAACACTCAAATGTGATAAAATCTATTTGCGAAAAACTTTTACCATAAAATTTAGAGTCATAATCAAATGAAACACGTTTAAAGCAAATGTGATAAAATCTACATGGTATTAATCGATTTTAACAACAAAAATGATTAAAAAAAACTTTTACCATTCATAAAGGAGACATTAGTTTCAAAATCTATCCAGTTTTGATTATTGACAGCAAAAATATATATTATATATATAGTACCGTATGCATAGTTTTAATAGTGTTTTTTTTTTCTGCAAAAGTTGTTTATAATAAGATAATTTTCTAAACTTGTAACAAATAATTAAAAAACTTAATTAGAATAATTTGAAAAAAAAAACGAAAAAAAGGTAAATATTTAAAATTTATTATATGAATATGTAATTGAAAGATTAAAATCTATAAGAATTGATAAAATTTACTCGCAAAAAAAAGCTTTAGAGAAATTATATGCTTCCACATGTCACGCTCTTATGAATTGTAATTTTTTTTTTTTTTTGTTACCAAAATTGGTCACTGATAAAAGTTTTTACACTTAAAAAATTATTGATAACGTTTTTTTTTATCAAATTTAATTTTATATGATTAGTTTAAGAAAGATTTTATTAACGTGTTTCAATTGATTATGATTCCTTAATCTCTCATGGTAAAATAATTTTTTTACCAAATTTTTGCTGCCACTTTAGATCATCTCCAACAAGCACTTCAAACCTTCAAATTTGAAGTGTTTGTCCACTATTCACAACTCCTACAAGCCCTTTATCTCTGCTTCAAATTTGAAGTGTTCCTCCTGGCCCTTTAAATTTGGAGTGTGACTATTCACAACTTCATATTCCCTCTCCTTTTTTTTTGTTTAAGTTGTTATTTTGTATTTTGTATTTTATGTTTTTATTATTATTGTTAGTTTAGTTGTTTAGTTTAAATACTACTTTGATGTTTTTGGTTTAAATAACACAAAAAATTAATTCAATTATTTTTATTTTTATTGTAAGTTATTAGATATATATTATATTAAAATTATTTATAATAAATTTTATATATATAAAACATTAATAAAAAACGAAAATTATATTATATATGTCTATTTAGTTGTTTATAATATTAAATTTATTTATAATATAGTTTATAAAATTATTTTCATATGTCTATTTATGTTTGATTTTAGTTGTATTTTCATATGTCTATTTAATTGTTTATTTTAATTATTTTAATGTTTGTATTTTAGTATTTATTAACGTCTTGCAATTAATTATTAATTTTAATATGTTTGTATTTTAGTCTCAATTAAATTCATGCATTTAATTATTATTTTTAATGAATAATATTTAATTTAATATAATATTAAATCAATAAATAATATATTTGTTTTGCTAAAGTACATTAATACAAATTAAATGAAATAAAACATATATTTGGAATATAAATTAAATGAAATAATGAAAAATATACTTGGAATATTCTTTTTAGAGTAAATTTTTTTTTTATGTAAAACTGTTAGAGATGGTGGAAGAAATTTTGCATAAATTATACCAAATTAAAGATTTGATGTAATTTTAACTTGAAACTGTTCCGTCATGCTATTGCTACGTTGACCACTATCACCGTTCCGAAGTATTCTAAACCCAATTCCTTTTTTGCCTATCAATGCTAACATAATAAGAGCATGCATAACAAATGATCATCTTAATCTTCATTTAATACTCAATTCATTAAAAATAAATATAAAAATTTATTTAATATCCGTAAGTTATTTAATCCAAAAAACATATACAACAGCTTGACACAAATCATAATAATCTTTTATGTCCCATCATCTTTATCCATAATAACTTCAAAATTTGAAAAAACTCATTTGGTGTTGAAATGAGTCAAACCAAATCTCTATTTATAAATAAAAATGTGTACTTCTTAAAAATATATTTTTTATTTTTTTTTCGAATTATAAAAAGACCAAATATCAAAGAAAAAGAAAAACATATTAAAGGGCCCACTAAGTGAGAAAGAGAGAAAGGCTTGAGGGAAAATGATCGTTCCACAAAGTTGGGCGTCTCTTGTCCAGCGAATCCAAACCCCCAGGTCATATTTGATTCTCGAATGCCACTCAGTTGTTTGACAAAATTTTGGGGAAATACCTAGTTGCTACCTCGTTAAACATGCTCTAATGACACCTCCTAGTTCCATAAGGTTTTATTGTAACAATAATTGTAGAAATAGTTTTAAACATGATGTTTTTGTTATCTAATTATCCTATTGGGTTGTGGTTAATCATTGTTCATTATATTGGGGAATGTAAAGTTTAGAACATCATTAATGCAACGTATATTTGATCTAACATGGTTGTGGGTAATTATTACCCTCAATTATACTCCTATGTGATAATTTTTTTTTCTTTATTCACATTCAATCAAAATAGATCTCTAAAAAAACCAATAGAAAAAGTTTTTAAAAAGAAAAATGATGATTGAGATGTATTCACATTCTTAATAAAAATGTGAAAAATTGATATTATTATTCACAATATAAACAAATTTAGTTAATACATTATATTCATATTTATCGTCCACATTTATATTAGAGAGGTATTTTCTATTAAATGATTAAAGTTTTAAAAAATATATATGTTTTTACGTGTCACTCTCTTGAAAAGTTATAATTTTTTGGGATAAGTGTATCATTAGTCCCTGAACTTTGGCCAGACACATCATTAGTCCCCAAACTTTCAAAAGTTTCACCACTGACCAAAGTAGGCCGTTTTGGCTCATCGGTGGTCCCTAGCCCCTCACGCCGTTTATTTTCTCCGTTAATGAACAAATGTGCACCTCACGTGAGGGCATTTCTGTCTTTTCCACATGCAAAATTGACTTCGTCTTCTTAAGGCCGGTAGGAGGAGAAACCGAGTCAATCTAAACTCTTCAATTTGGTGAAGCAGGTATAGCTCTGAAATTAAGTGTGTTTTTAAGGGGTGTTTCTTTATCTATCTTCGCGTAAGAAGAAACCCTTCTAGGTTTGACGAAGAAGACTCAGGGAGGGAGGAACAATAGCGGACGGGATTGGAACGGTGAGGCGGTTATTGGTAAGGGAAATGACGTGATGGTGTTAGACGAGACCAATTTGAGTAGAGGGGTGATTCCGTCTTCTTCAACAATCATTTGCTTGCATCTATCGTTGTCGCGAGCCAAGGAAGCGAGTGAGTTTACAGCCTCGACCGGCGGAAATGGACTCTGAGTCGTCGGGATCGAAAGGGGAGGAGTGTTCGAGGTACAGACAGAGGATGACATCACGGTGGCGGGGTCATTGAAACCACCGGTCGCAAATGGGAGGGTTGAGTGACAGGAGGTACGGTGTAGAGGCAATGATTTGTGGGAGACTTCTGTTAGGGGTCTGTCGGGGCGGGAAAAGTAAATCACGGCGATGGCGGATGAGAGGCGACTGTTGCTTCCAACTCACTGCCGCTTCTTGAGCCCACCGCCGGTGTTGCCTGTTATTCTTTAGTCGAAATTGGAACAGGGGCGGAGATTGATCGGAGACGATGGTGATTATTGGACTGCGAACAGAGGTTGGTAGGGATGGCGAAGGCGATAGAAGATGAGGGGGAGAGGTTTGGCCTGAGATGGAGCAGAGGAAGGTCGCTGGGCTGGAATTTGAGCGTGAGAGTCTGAGAGAATTTACAAAAGTCAAACAAACAAGAAAAGTGGAAAAGGAGAGAGGGATTGGAATTGGACAGAAATGCCCTCACGTGAGCGGCACATTTGTTCATTAACGGAGACAAAGAAACGGCGTGAGGGGCTAGGGACATCCGATGAGCCAAAAAGGCCTACTTAGGTCAGTGGTGAAACTTTTGAAAGTTTGGGAACTAATGATGTGCTTGGCCAAAGTTCGGGGACTAATGGTACACTTATCCCTAATTTTTTTTACGATATAATGAAATAGTTTTAATGATAAATCCATGAATAATTGATATGTACTACTCAGCATAAATTCTTTACTCTTTACCCAAGACGAGAGCAAGCAATTCAAACTAGTGGACTACTCCTTAATTTATGGGTTTTTTTTTTACCCAAGGTAAGTGGACAGAAGAAAGAATTAAAAAAGCTAAAATGATTTAAGAGTATCTACAATAGTTTTGCCAAATCAACCAAAAATTAAATATAATCTACTCTCTCTGTCCTGAAATAATCGTCTTAGTTGATTTGATGCATAGTTTAAGAAAAAAAAACAATTAATTTGATTATTTATATTGGTTTAATGTGTAGTTTCTTTTAAAGCCCATGTGCATGTGACTCAAAATTAAAATAGAGTAAAAAAGTAAGAGTAAAATAGTAAAAGTGATATTCTAAAAAGGTAAATTTCAAAATGGATAATTATTTTGAGACGGACAAAACAGGAAAGGAGGACGATAATTTAGGGACGGATGGAGTATTAAAAATCAATAAAATAATCTATTAGATATCTATTTGATTTAAAAACAAAAAATCTTTTCAATGGTGGCACAAAATTCAACACATTTATTTACTCCACTATCTTTATCTCCTTAATAATGACTAGAACTTTGTGCATGTGCCATAGGTACGGTGACAGTAATGTCTGTATATATTAACTACGTAATTTGGAGGAGGTACATTGTTTCAAGTGGTAGTTGAGCGATGCTATTCGAACTCGACACATAGTTGAGGGGGGTTGTTGACGCAGCGGAAATAACAACAAGGGCTCTTACCACGAGAAACCCTTCAAAATAAAAGGTTGAAACACGTCAAACCTCAACCAATTCTAGAATCCACTAGGAAGAGATAACTGGAATCCACCAGATAAAAGAGAAAACTCTAATTTTATTAAAATATCAATTAAATTTGGAATTACAATGAAGCCTATTTTTATAAGACTAGTAATGCTTGGAAAACAAGTTTAAATCTCCTAAAAAGTAGCCTAACCTATATAGTAACCTAATAAGACTTAAATGCATCACTAATATACCTAAATCTACTTCTAAACATAAAAATATTGTCCTATTAAAATTAAATACAAAAATTACAATAAAATAAAAATACTTAAACTTAAAATTAAAACTAATCAAATCTTGTCCTACATCAGTTGTTTGTAAGGGGGTTATTCGTAACTGACCTAGAACCGTTGGATCTTACGACCGAAATCGATCCAAACCGTCGAATAGCTTCAGTCAATTGACTGAGTTGTATTGTATAGTTAATTAGAAACTTGAAAAAATCATTAAAATATTTTATTATACCCAAATGAAACAAGCAAAGTCTCTATTTATATGTAAAAATGTGTACTTTAATTCAGGAAAAAATAATTATTTTCGCTAAAAATTTGTCAAGAAAGGCAATGAAAAAAAATAAAATATTATCCACTGAAATGATGATACTTGAAAAGGGGACCTAGGATTTGGGGACTTTGTGATTCTGGGGATGATTTTTTTTAAATTGAAATCATTGATTGATTTGTGGATGATTTTTTTAAATTTTCGGTTGGATGGGGTGATTTTGATTAAATTTGGAGAAAAAACCCCATTATACAGGGTAACTTTATTATTCATATTTCATGTTAATAAATGGAGATAAAAATTATTTAGTATAATTTATACCTTTAAAATATGGGGTATTAGAGCATCCTCATTGTGTAATATTCTTATATATTTTTTTAGCTGGATTATATTGCCATCTATATATTTTTATATTCTTACTCATTTAAGAATATATCTTTTCATTATATAATCTTTTTACACATTTTCTTATACAAAAAATATTAAATTTAACATCATCTCACATAAATACAAAACCCTCCCCCACACACACGATACACCAAGAGGCAGCCGCCTCCCCCTCTCTCCTTAAAAGTCTTCCTCTCTCCCCAAAAGGCCTTTTTTTTATTTAGGAAAGAATATTTTTCTCTTTCTTATTTGGTATAATAAAAAAATAATCAATAAAAGATAAATGAAATTTTCTTAATTAGAAGATGGTTGGAGCATGTACAACAAAGCTCCTCATTTGGAGAGCTTAAACTCCATTTTTTTATATTTTATTACAAAAATGCCATTAAGCTCCCCAATAAAAATATTCTTTCAACAATGCACAAACTCCAACACTTTTATATACCTCATCATCTTTATCTTCACGAATTTAATATTTTTATAGAAAAATGGCTAAAATTTTGAAAAATTCATAGAAATTTTTTCTGATATTCAAATGAAACAAACCAATTGTCTATTTGTAGGTAAAAATATTTACTTTAATACAGAAAAAAAATATTAAAAAATATATTTTTTATGGCTGAAAATTGGCAAAAAAAGAAAATGGAGGAAAAGAAATTAATGATGTCATGTGAATAGGATGAAGTGGCAGGAAGGTGTCGGATTATTTAAACAAAACTACCGTGTTTTGTGTATAATAAACATCATGCTACGTCGTTTTTGGTCTGAAATTTTTTTAAAGATCGGGAGCCTAGTTTGCTCCTGAAATTACTTTATGCTTAATTAAGCATCCAAAGAAATATTTATTGTTTTACTTAATCTCATTGAATCTCTTAAGCCCAATGCCAAGAACCTTTATTGTTCCTACTCTTAAAATGATACAATGGTGCTCTTAATTAGAAGATGGTTAAAAGCAACGTTATATAAACGCACACCCGCGCTAGCCCCCTCGACTAGTCGGGGCCTAGGCGGCCAGTGGTTTTGTATTGAAAGACAGAAAGAGTGACCTTGGAAAGTGAATCCACAGCGTCCACTGTTCAGTGTCCATAGAGTAGTCAGTAGCCAGTAGTAGACTAGTAGGATCTGGTGTCCTGTGTCTCTGTGACTGTGTGTGCACTTTTCCGTCACTGTTCCACTGAGAAGGAGTGTACTAGTGTACTATAAAGCCTACCTCCCCAAAACAGCTGATCCGATAAATGCGTTGAATAGTCTTTCTTTCTTTCCTCTACTCCTCATCATTTACTTGACTTTATTCTGATCCACCCCCAACTCTTTTCATTCGGTGCATGCGTTTCACCCTCCTCCCTTCAATTAACTTGTGCCAGATAAATTCACTTTTTTATCGCTTTTCATAATCATTGTACCGACTCTAATTATTGATTCTAATCACATACTCGTACTATATTTACAGTTAAGTTTGCATTCAAAACAAACGATTTACCTATTATTATAGGTTGAAGTGGGTTCTAGCCTAATTATTTGGTTAAAAAGATGGTGTTTTAATATTTGAATGAATATTGAATAACAAATAGGTCTTTTGTAACGTAGTCTTAGGGAAATTAATAAATAGGTTTTTTGTAGTGCAGTCTTATAGATTTTAATTTATAAAACGGACTTATTTATGTTAACTGGGTCCCACTGTTACCTGATTAACTTTATACTTCAATCTTATTTTTATACTTCTCAAACAAATACATTTATTTAACTTTATTTAATATATTTCATATTTAAATATTCCGTAAAAATTAATTAATTTATAACTAAAGTTATTCTCAAGAACATGAGAGTTTTATGCATTTTGATTTTCTTCAATATCAGGAGAATTCAATAAATTTTGGAAAGAATTAATACCTAATGGATCTATTTGGAAGATAAGTATGTAGAGAAAGTGATTTTTTAGAAGAGATTATGAAGAAATAGAAGAGAAAATAAAAAAGGTTGAGGTGATATATTTATAGGGAATAATGAAAAAAAAACTTTAAAATTTATTGAAGCAAAACACCAAATAAACGGCTATTTTGTAAAAAATAATAAAAAATTAATTAAATCCCCCCACCACAAACGATAACATGTAACATTTAATAAAAACACAAATAATAATAAAAAACAATCAAATGGCAAACATTGGAACACACATGGGACCCGACCAGTTTACTCTTCCACGTTCTTACTTCCCGCGTGTGGTGCACGGGCCACACTTCTTAGACTTCTACAAGCTGTGCGCCGCACTGCCCAACCCTTGCTCCCTTCTTCCTCAATCTGTTTTCTCTTCCTATTTAGGAAGCTCTCACAATCTCTCTCCTATGTAACCATTTAAGAAGAACAAATAAGAAGATTCCCCAATGCAAAATCATATATTCTTATTAGAAAGAGGGGATAAGAAGAATGCATTGGGGATGCTTTTACTCCATTCTCCAACTTCGCAATTCTCAAACACTTCTCCACTTCTCACCATCATCAAGAAAGCCCAAATACACTCACCTGTTTGTTTTTGACTGAACTAGATAAAGAATCCAGATTGGGAGATCAGGGGACCACCTAACAAAGCGACAACAAATGGATCGACAGGATTCTAAAGATCGCCATTGACGATGCTAAGATCACTCGCTGGTGGTAGCTGTGACTTGGAATTTGGATAAACGTAGTGTACATTAACCGCAAAGATGAGTTCTGACATGATTGTTTCAACGAACTGCGACAGAACATGGTGGCGATGGCGATTTGAATTGGGGAAGGAGACGGAGAAGCAAGCCTAGTCACTGGTGGGGAAGGCAAAAATTGAACCATTCCATGCACAAGTCATTCACCATATCCAGTTAAACAAGTTTGGGCATGATAATCAAATTATGTTATTCATGAAAGAAAAGTGAGTGTAAAATCATAAAAGGGGAATGAGGCTTCATTTTACTCCTCTGTGAAGATAGACACTTTCTTTAAGGGCAAATCGCACCATTGGTCCCTTGACTATAGTCCCCTTACAGTTTTAGTCCCTTAACATTTTTTTTATCAAATTTGAGTCATTTGAGTATTAAATTTTCACAGCTGCAGTCTTTTCGATGGATGCAGTTAGACAAATACAGTTAAGCTGCTCATTTGCATTTAGTAAGGGTTAAAATGTTTTTTTAAAACTTTAACTTATATCAAAATTTACAATCAAATCCCTAGAGTTTTAAAAATGGTCGTAAGGCCTTCTTTCCCAATTTTTTGGGAAACCCAGCAGCTTACCCAGAAATGTTGTGGTCAATGTATGTGTAGGGGTTGGAGACAGACGCCTCAACTCCCCTTTGCCTTTATTGCCTAAACTCAACATCTCTCTGACTAACTGCATTGATTCACTCGATTGTTGATTCTGAGCATAACCAGCAACCATGATTGTCGAGGTCACGACATTTTTATCCGACATAACGTCAAATATCCTCCTACAATCATCAACATTCAAACATTTCGAGTACATATCAATCAACCCAGTACCTACAAACAACATTAAACACAAATCCAAATTCCAAACTTTACACTCAAACAATACGCTTGAGCTCCCAATATCACTGCCTCCAAATGTGTGCATCCAACAAGAACTGCAGAAACACTAAACGGAGTCAAAGTTATTCCCATTCTAACCATTTTAGCGAACAATTCAATAGCAATCTCATGATTCTTGGTACGTAAATACCCAGAAACCAGAGAGTTCCAAGAAACAACATTTTATTGCAACATTTCATCGAACAGTCGCTGAGCACCTGAAACCACGCCATATTTGCCATACATATCAACAAGAACATTGCTAATATACAAATTTAAATGAAAACCCATCTTGAAAACAGTCGAATGGAGTTGAACATCGCTGTCGAGGGAACCCGAATTAACACACAAAAATATGATTTTGGTAATAACGTAAGGGCTAGAAAAAGACCAATTGAGTTGTAATTGACCCAAGAGATTAATGATAATGAATGGGAAGGGTAAGGAGAGTCGAGGCGTCGGTCTCCAACCCCTACACACACACTCACCGCAACATTTATTGGCAAGCTTCTAGGATTCCCAAAAAGTTGGGGAAGAAGGCCTTACGACCATTTTTAAAACTCTAGGGATTCGATTGTAAATTTTGATATAAGTTAAGTTTAAAAAAATTCATTTTAGCCCTTACTGGATACAAATTGACAACTTAATGGTATTTATCTAACAACATCCATCAAAGGACTGCAGCTGCTAAAATTTAATACCCAAAAGACCCAAATTTAATTAAAAAATTATTAAGGGACTAAAACTATAAAAGGCATTTAGTCAAGGGACCAATTGTGTGGTTTGCCCTTTCTTTAATTACCACTTTAAGTTCAACAAATATTAGAAACTTTAGGAGTTGAGAGCATCTCCTAAGCTAAAACAATCCTTGTGAAACAATTTTACCCCTAACTGAAATTAACAAGGACCCTCCTTTTACCCCTAAAGCTAAAACCGTTCACACATAAAAGACACCATTTTTAATCCTTGAGAAACAATTTTACACAATTGTGTACTTGGTTAAGGTGATTTGTTTAGTTTGTGTAATATGTCTTCGGAGTTTTTCATTTACTTTTTTATTTTGTAATTTGGTACTTTCTTTTATTAATAACATAAGTCTTCCCTTCTACTACCATTTAATAAAAATCACCCAAATCCAAAACACAATACTTTGTGTTTTCTATTTTTAGCAATATACTTGTTTTTTTTTTCCGGTTGTTAGACCCATCATTTATATATATATACTCCTTCCATATTCAAAACTTTTCCTTTTACAATTTTGTTTATCACTTTACTCTTATTTTTTCTCACTACTTTAATTATTGTCACATTCTTAAAGGTATTAAAGAAAAACACATATTTCACCAACATTTATAATACAATCAATTACTCCCTCCGTCCCTAATTAATCGTCCTGGTTGACCCGACGCACAGTTTAAAAAAAAGTAATTGACTTGATTATTTATATTGGTTTAATGTGTAATTTCCTTTAATGTCCATGTATATGTGACTCATAATTAAAGTAAAGTGAAAAAGTAAGGGTAAAATGATAAAAGTGATGTTCTAAAAAGGTAAGTTTCAAAATAAACAATTATTTTGGGAAGAATGAAAAAAGGAAAAAAATGATGATAATTTAGGAACGGAAGAGTATTTTTTTAAAATAATATACCGAGTCAAAGAGAAATATAATTTGAAAGTAAAATAAAAAGTAGCGTGTTAGATGTACTAAGAGCATCTCCAAAAAGATGTTTATTGAACAATAAAAGTTTTATAGTTTATACCGGTGGAGGACAATGGATAAAAGGTTAATCTATTTATTAAAAAAAGGTTTATAATGTGATAACTTAACATAATATAATATTTAGTAATTGGTCAATATTATAAATCTTTTAGGAGTTTATTTATAATGAGAATATGTTTATGAAAAAAATATTTACAATCCGATGACATTTCACGATGTATAACTATAAACCTTTGGAAACGTTTATGGAATTGGATGATCTAATAATTACCGCTCCACCCTCTCCCTCTTGTCTTTTCACGCCCCCCTCCGCTCACCCCACCCTACAATAACCACTCACTGAGTCACTGGCCACTGCACCTTTCGTCATCGACTTTCATAGCTCCAATCCCATCAAATTCCAACCCTGGAAAAAAAAATAAAAAACTCTCTTTTTATAAATAAATCGAGAGGGGATTTCACTTGTCGTGCTCATAAAGTGAGAAACTGCAGAAATGGTTAATAGTGGTATTGTGTACAGGAGATGAAAGATCGTCAAAGGTGGCAACCCGAAGAAGACGCCCTCCTCCGTTCTTACGTCAAACAACATGGCCCCAAAGAATGGAGCCTCCTCTCTCAACGCATGGGCAAACACCTTGACCGCGATCCCAAATCTTGCCTCGAACGTTGGAAAAATTACCTGAAACCCGGCATCAAAAAGGGTTCCTTAACCCCCGAAGAACAATATCTCGTCATCTCCCTCCAAGCCAAGTACGGCAATAAGTGGAAGAAGATTGCCTCCGAGGTTCCCGGTCGGACGGCTAAACGCCTGGGTAAGTGGTGGGAGGTGTTTAAGGAGAAGCAGTCCAAGCAGCTCGAGAAAAGGCAGCAGCGCTCGTGTTCTACTGACCCCCAGGTCGTCGCGGCTGTTTCCGGTTGTGGATCGCCGGAGACGGCGGTGCAAGGGAAGTACGATCATATTTTGGAAACTTTTGCTGAGAAGTACGTACAGCCGAGGGTATTGACGTTTCAGGTGATGTGTAACATGGGTACTTTACCCCAAGCGCCGCCGGTTCTTTGTCTTGGATCGGTGGCGGGTTCTGAACCGGCGCCAGTTCTTCCGGCTTGGATGAACCGGGGTTCTGCGACGACGTCGTCTTCATCCAGCACGCCGTCTCCTTCCGTTAGTCTCACCCTCTCTCCATCCGAACCGGTTGTCGTCGACTCCGAAGCGTGTTTTTCAACCCGGTTCGTCTCGGTTCAGCAAGTGGGTACTTTAGTTGAGTACTGTAAAGATGTGGAAGAGGGGAGACAAAACTGGATGCAGCAGAAGAAGGAAGCTGGGTGGAGATTGAACCGGCTGGAGAAGCAGCTAGAATCGGAGAAGGCTAGAAAGAGGAGAGTAAAAATGGA
>CM028379.1:69349508-69398751 GCA_013146195.2 Codonopsis lanceolata | reverse complement strand
TTACATAACTTTACAATCGTGTCTCACAATTACAACTGAATAATAATAAATTCAAGCTAAAAGCCCGGAAGACCACTTCTAGAATCACTATCCGAAGCCGCCGCATTTAACGATCGCTAAAAAACTAAGGAAAACAAACACACGAAATGAGTCATAATGACCCAGTAAGTTACTAAATGCAAATGTATGGCATAGCATATCGTGGCATGGCATAATGCACCAACATATATAAAATCATGATATCTTTATAGTCTACCAATAATAACTTGTATTAGTCACCGAGTAACATAAACTTCATAAACCATATAGCACGTTTTCTTTCATATAAGTGCTCATAGTAAGCCACATAAGGGATAGAAAAGATACCCAAACCAACTCGTAATGTTGCTCCCCGCAATACACATGTTACTAGTTCAGGCTAATCGATGTTATGTGAATTATCGACTCATGCCGAGAACCTACTCGACTCAATAGCAAGCCAATGCGCACTTAACCGATACGGCAAAGGGCTACTTCCCATCGCGGCCAAATGGCTGTGTGTGGAGTCCCGGTGCGGCGATCCATAGCGAAAGCACGAATCCCATAATTCGTGAAGGCGATGCATCGCCCCACCCCGACTTGAATAACAAACCAATTAATGCCACTGACTCAATGCAATGCACAAGTAGATAATTACTCTCATGCTCAAACAAGAACCAAGACCGCTCATTGCGGGCATACCAAATCAAGTAGGACATAAAGCTCTACACACCAATTTCAACAATGCACATATTTGCACATACTTAATAAATTCAACCAACTTATAAGTTTAGTCAAAGAACCACATAATGAGGTACTCATAATCCTCAAGTCGTCACCAAATCGAAAGTAGCATATAAGCTCAAGAAATCACAATGTGAGGCCTACTATACCCTCTACTCAAGGTCAAACCACAGACTATCACTTTAGTCTAAGAACAATCATAAATCAAGACTTAGCATTTTGGCGTTGCTTAAAGGCACACCGGACTCAACCGTAGTCCCAATTGTCATACATACCCGACATTCACAAACCAATCTCAAGGGTACTAAAATTAAGCCGTAGTCATTTTCTTGCAAGTGCTTCCATGTGCACGCGACCAAATTCCCTAAGAGAGAACTCATTCAAATAATCATTTCTTAAGGTAATACGAGATCATAAGTTGATCTCTAATGCTCTCGCGGCTCTACGAGCACGCCCTAATTAAATCCCCAATAAGCTTCTATGTCGTGGGTGTCACAAATGGGACACACCGAGATGCTCGGGTACTCACAATCAAAACAACCAAACCCGAACATCGTAGGATTCCAACCTAAGGCTCACTAACATCTTATTGAACCTAAAATGACTCCATTGAGTCTTAATATCGCATTTCATTAAATACGCATTTCATACAACCCAAACTTAGCACATCATTCAAGTTTATAATAATTCTCCCAAAATAATCCGGCTTGTTTCCCAAGCCTAAAAGTCCAAGAATTCATCATAACCATAATCAATCAAAACCCAAATATCGAGGGATTCAACCCGAGTTCATTAACACTCTAGTGAACTTATTTCGACTTGCTTGAGTCTAAATACTAAGTTTCATTCTTAATTTACATAACTCATCAACACTAATACCCATTATCAATAATTCTCCAATAGTTGGGCTTAATTGACTCTCAAGTCTAAAATCACACAAATAATCCCAACATAGATCAAACCCATTTCATAAATCATACAATTTCAATTAAATGTTCCTACTCATATTATCATGTGAGTTCATACACCCCAAAGCCCCAATCATAGGCATAATTCCACAATAAACCCAAATAGCATAAAGGCATGATTTCTAGCATGCTCAAGCCTAGAACACAAAATGAAGAGTAATCATATACATCAATTATAGAAGATCACTCTACAAATGTACCCCTAACAAGTTCATACTTCCAAAAATCCCCAAAATTGGGCAAACATAGCATACAAGTTGTTCATTGCCCACAAATAGCATACAAGTTGTTTTCCTTAGGGCCAATGAACCAAAATCAAAAGAAGGTAACTTACCTAGCTTGAGTGAAAACTCAAGAGAACACAAATCCGATCGGTGAAGTCGCTCTCGCTTCGCCGAGAATCCGAAGTTTGGCGGCGATCTAACGGTGGAATCCTTTGGGATCGGAGGAAGAAGGTGGAGCTAGGGCTCAAAACTCAAGCTCCCAACTCTCTCTCTCTCTCTAACTTGAAGAAGTAGGATGAATAAATGAATGGTTTACAGAAAATTTGGTCAAGATTGGGTATTTATACCTCCAATAAAGAGAAGGGCACAAAAGCGGGATTTCTCAAGTGCAATTAGTGAATGTTAGGGAGTAATCAAACACTTAATCAAACTAAATTGACTTCTAATTAGTGTTAGGACTTGATTAGGTCTAAGTATGGGTAGTTAGGAAGGGTTTAGTGGGGTTTAAGGAGGGTAGAATAGGTAAAACACGTCACAACTCAAAACAGGGAAGAAAATCCCGTAAAGCTGGCAGTGAGGCGGGCGCCACCTACCCATGCCGCTCACCTCTTCTCTCTGCACAAGGGTGCTCTCAAGACCGAGGCGGGCGCCTCACTCCATCCCATGCGGCCGGCCCCGAACCTCCAAAACTTGGTCTAAACTTGATCTAAATGATCCCAAACTTATGGGCAACCATTCTAGGTCTAACCCAACTCAAAACAAGTCTAAAACACACCCAAACAACTCCCGAAACAACTCGGAGCGAAACCGGGAAGGGGTGCAACAACGTGCAACCGGGACGACGAACGAACTCGAAATCAAACGAGCAATGAAAGGAGACTTTTAAGGCAAGTCTAAGGGCTAATGAAGAAGCTTAAACACTTCTAGGAAGTTGAATAACAACTAGGGAAATAAGAATCCCAAAGGAGAGGCGACACGCGACTCGATTCCCGAACTACGCGATGAGACGAACGCTATCTCCAAAACTTCCAAATCTTCGATAGACTTAAGGAACACCTCCAACTTGAAGTCTAATGTATCTAAACATGTTAACAAACATCTTAAAGAGGTCTAGGACCCAAACCGAGGTCACGAACACAAAACGCAAACCCTCAATCGCCGCATTCCGACTATCGCCGGGTCACGACTTGTGACTTTAGCAAGTCAACAACTATATGGAGTCTCTTAATAATGTTTTGGTCTTAATATGGTCTCTCAAACATATCTAGACCCTCTCGCAAACCAAACATACCGTCGACAAAGGGAAGAAGTGCAATATAGCACGCAAACCGAGACAACGAAGGAGCGGGCGCCACACCCTCTCCATTTTAAAAAGAATTCGCCCCGAATTCTAAATCATGATACAAACCAACATTAGGTCCACACTCAACCACAATAAACACGAGGGTTAAACTCTAATAATCCAAATTCGAAAGTCTAAGAATTCCCAATAGACACAACAACATCAAGACTTACTTTGAAACAACATGACTCATACTTGAGTCGCGAATACACATATGAACACATTACGCCAACCACGTAGGCAAAATCCCAAACTTCAATATAAGAACACGTTCAACTACCGAAACTATTTGTTTCGGGGCACATCATGAAATTCAAGCACAAAAGATTCTAAGTTACAAGAATTAATAATTGCTTATGGAGCAATTTACAAACAAATCAAAGATAACCAAATTGGCATTTCAACTATGCAAATCATACTCGCGATTTCCCTATCGCGGTAAGAACACACAAGAGCACACAATGCCATGTTTTGAAAATTTTTTCATCTATGTCCATCCATCCGTAACGGGTATAGTCAATGTTTAACCTACTCACTACCAATCCTAGTCCACCAACGAACCTTTGATCACCAATTTAGGTACCGACTAAATTGGATTTCAAAAGCTGCAAGGATGCGAAGGTTCATGATTAAAAAGGTTCTAAGCATCCTTTAATAGTCTCCTATGCTAAGGAAATGAATGAACATGATATTATGAGATGAGAATTTAATATACTACTATGTAAATGCATCAAGTAGGTGTTTCCTACAACTAATGCACATAACTTGAATAAAAATCAAACCAAGTAACAAGGTCTATTACCTTGACAATCAACAATCATAGCTATCACAAACTCGTGTATCTAGTACACTCACCAAGATAATTTATTAATAATCACGACGAATCGCCAAGGCTACTAATGCCCCAAACGCCTATATACCGCAAACTATCCTTTCTTAGGCTCTAGACCAATCTACAACCAATGCATACACTAAGCATCCTAACACAACGTTAACGCCTCAATACTCACGGTGAAGCGCTAATCTCTCTCCCTGCAACCGTGATTATCCTCTAAATCGCAACCTTCAACCTTCTCACAAGTCGAAGTGTATATCTTACTCGCATAATAACCCTAACAACAATATAATATAATATTACTCATTACATAAAACATATCCTTATAGAATATACAAACATTATACCAAACCAATAAATATCAACTTACAATTCATGCTTCATATATATTCATATATATATATATATATATATATACATACATATACATACTATGGCCTTTTACATATCCACACGAACCATAACTCTATACATATAACATAGTCTTATATATACATAGACTAAACAAGAATCCATACATTACCACGTGCATTACCTACCGTAATCCACAAAATAAACCATATCATATATCAATCTCACATTGGGGTATTATTCCGATCAAGCAAATAACCAATAATACACAATACACCATATAATGTATGTATGAATGCACATGAGCTACCGATTAAAACGTGTACTCATAATAAGGGTAATAGTAGCAACGGTATAATTTACGTATATATATACAAGAATATACCTTCCTATTTCGGATAGGTCTCAAAACTCCGCAATGGCCAACCGCCACGCCAAGCATCTACCTCAAACTCTAGGCCGCCCACCGCTCTCTTGGAGCCACCGGATTGTTGACTAGTACTCCTGCATCGATTGAACCCTCATCTTCTGGGCAATCCTTACGAACATGATCACCGCCACAAGTGAAACACTTTCCCGATTTACTCCCAACATCTGTTTCTATGTCCTGCCCTCATACAAAAATTACATATTACTCGCCCGCCGCTTCCTAATTAGAGGTAGAAATATCACTCCTAATAGTCTCGATGTTCTCTCTTTCGAGCGCATCTACCCATGATGTCCAACTCCATAAACTTTGTTGAATACCGAATGAGCCACCGGTCATATCTCTGTTCTAACGCTACCGAGAATTCCATCTCTTTCTTTTCTCGAATTAATGTCGAATAAACCGATCATAAACTCCTCGTGACAAAAAGTTTTCTCCCACACTCGAGGCACTCCATGCCGTCCCCAATGTCTCTGCATTAATCTGCCACCAATGCTCTGGCCGCACGTTAATTCATCCAATCTAAACACCGCTAAGGTCACCATCTCTTCCGATGCACAACCCAAAACCGCAAAGATTTTCTCCATGCTTTCTAGCCAATGTTTCGCCTCAATAGTAGCCTGCCTCCATCGAAACTTTCCTGCTTAAACTTCAAGAATTTCAAGCAAGAACGTAAGAATCATCTTCCACCAAACATCCGCTGAGGAGTCACACGCGGATCACTAACATTCTTCTCCACTCTCGCCGCCACGAGCCGCACTCCGAACAAGGTATAATAGAACTAGCTCCACGCCAAGTTCCCGACATAATACGCCTACAAAGAACACTCGTTAATAACTCAACAATAAACCCAACCCAAACAAGGCCAAGGAACCTATCCCGCGAAATAGCTAACCTATAGCTCGATATTACCGTGACACCGACCCGAACCCCAATGCGGAATCCCAAGGTCGTGCCGAGACAAGCTAAAAGACGAACAAGCACCCGCTAAGCGTAGTAGTGCGAGTCCGTGAGTTGAACCAACAAACACTAAACAGAATGAAAAGCCATAACGGCAAAACCGAATAACCAAAAACTAAAATCATGGAAGCAAATCATAAATGGGACCAAACCTATAGTTTTAAACTAAGGAATACAAGACCGAGAGACGACTATCTCGACAAATCTATTTACTCGACTCGTGACGCAACATTGCGCACGCATAACAACCCATCGGCAACCTAAGGCCTAGCAACAAGAATACCAACCCGATAAACAACAACTCAACGGCTATAACATGCCTGAGGAATAAATCAACTAAAGAATAAGATACTCAAATTCTAACAACTACACACAAGTCTCACGACTAACGCCGCTCGAGATGACAATACTAACAATAACGGGATGAGTGAGCTAAAGCATGCTCGAAATAACAAGGAATAACTTCTAAAGATACAACAATCGACTAACGAGTCGGCTACCAAAATAATACAATAACAAAATACTAACATAGTCTACCCAAGTAAAGTCTACATAACTTTACAATCGTGTCTCACAATTACAAAATAATCAATAATAATAAATCCAAGCTAAAAGCCCTAAGACCACCTTCTAGGAATCACTATCCAAGCCGCCACGCGCATTCAACGGATCGCCGCAAAAACTAAGGAAAACAAACACACGAAATGAGTCATAATGACCCAAGAAGTTACTAAATGCAAATGTATGGCATAGCATATCGTGGCATGGCATAATGCACCAACATATATAAAATCATGATATCTTTATAGTCTACCAATAATAACTTGTATTAGTCACCGAGTAACATAAACTTCATAAACCATATAGCACGTTTTCTTTCATATAAGTGCTCATAGTAAGCCACATAAGGGATAGAAAAGATACCCAAACCACTCCGTTGTGTTGCTCCTGCAATACACAATGTTACTAGTTCGTGCCATCGATGTTATGTGAATTCATCGACTCATGCCGAGAACCTACTCGACTCAATAGCAAGCCAATGCGGCACTTAACCGATACGGCAAAGTGGCTACTTCCCCACCGGCCAACAAGGAGGTGTGTGTGGAGTCCCTGCGGCGATCCATACGAGCACGAATCCCATAATTCGTGAAGGCGATGCATCGCCCCACCCCGACTTGAATAACAAACCAATTAATGCCGCCTGGACTCAATGCAACGCACAAGTAGATAATTACTCTCATGCTCAAACAAGAACCAAGACCGCTTCATTGCGGGCATACCAAATCAAGTAGGACATAAAGCTCTACACACCAATTTCAACAATGCACATATTTGCACATACTTAATAAATTCAACCAACTTATAAGTTTAGTCAAAGAACCACATAATGAGGTACTCATAATCCTCAAGTCGTCACCAAATCGAAAGTAGCATATAAGCTCAAGAAATCACAATGTGAGGCCTACTATACCTCTACTCAAGGTCAAACCACAGACTATCACTTTAGTCTAAGAACAATCATAAATCAAGACTTAGCATTTTGGCGTTGCTTAAAGGCACACCGGACTCAACCGTAGTCCCAATTGTCATACATACCCGACATTCACAAACCAATCTCAAGGGTACTAAAATTAAGCCGTAGTCATTTTCTTGCAAGTGCTTCCATGTGCACGCCGACCAAATTCCCTAAGAGAGAACTCATTCAAATAATCATTTCTTAAGGTAATACGAGATCATAAGTTGATCTCTAATGCTCGTGCTCTACGAGCACGCCTAATTAAATCCCCAATAAGCTTCTATGTCGTGGGTGTCACAAATGGGACACATTCGAGATGCTCTCGGGTACTCACAATCAAAACAACCAAACCCGAACATCGTAGGATTCCAACCTAAGGCTCACTAACATCTTATTGAACCTAAAATGACTCCATTGAGTCTTAATATCGCATTTCATTAAATACGCATTTCATACAACCCAAACTTAGCACATCATTCAAGTTTATAATAATTCTCCCAAAATAATCCGGCTTGTTTCCCAAGCCTAAAAGTCCAAGAATTCATCATAACCATAATCAATCAAAACCCAAATATCGTAGGGATTCAACCCGAGTTCATTAACACTCTAGTGAACTTATTTCGACTCCTGAGTCTAAATACTAAGTTTCATAATTTACATAACTCATCAATTATCAATAATTCTCCAATAGTTGGGAATTGACTCTCAAGTCTAAAATCCACAAATAATCCCAACATAGATCAAACCCATTTCATAAATCATACAATTTCAATTAAATGACCCTACTCATATTATCATGTGAGTTCATACACCCCAAGCCCCAATCATAGGCATAATTCCACCATAAACCCAAATAGCATAAAGGCATGATTTCTAGCATGCTCAAGCCTAGGAACACAAAATGAAGAGTAATCATATACATCAATAAGCATAGGAGTCATCTACAAATACCCCTAACAAGTTCATACTTCAAAAATCCCCAAAATTGGGCAAACATAGCATACAAGTTGTTCATTGCCCACAAATAGCATACAAGTTGTTTTCCTTAGGGCCAATGAACCAAAATCAAAAGAAGGTAACTTACCTAGCTTGAGTGAAAACTCAAGAGAACACAAATCCGATCGGTGAAGTCGTTCCTTTCGTTGCCCTCGTCGAGAATCCGAAGTTTGGCGGCGATCTAACGGTGGAATCCTTGGGGATCGGAGGAAGAAGGTGGAGCTAGGGCTCAAAACTCAAGCTCCCAACTCTCTCTCTCTCTAACTTGAAGAAGTAGGATGAATAAATGAATGGTTTACAGAAAATTTGGTCAAGATTGGGTATTTATACCTCCAATAAAGAGAAGGGTACAAAGGGGATTTCTCAAGTGCAATTAGTGAATGTTAGGGAGTAATCAAACACTTAATCAAACTAAATTGACTTCTAATTAGTGTTAGGACTTGATTAGGTCTAAGTATGGGTAGTTAGGAAGGGTTTAGAGGGGGTTTAAGGAGGGTAGAATAGGTAAAACACGTCACAACTCAAAACAGGGGAAGAAAATCCCGTAACAGCACTTCTGGGGTTGAGGCGGGCGCCTCAACCTACTCCATGCGGCCGCCTCACCTCTTCTCTGCACAAGGGTGCTCTCAGTATCTGAGGCGGGCGCCTCACTCCATCCCATGCGGCCGCCTCGGCTCCTGAACCTCCAAAACTGGTCTAAACTTGATCTAAATGATTCCAAACTTATGGGCAACCATTCTAGGGTCTAACCCAACTCAAAACAAGTCTAAAACACACCCAAACAACTCCCGAAACAACTCGGAGCGAAGCAGGAAGGGGTGCGACAACGTGTAACCGGGACGACGAACGAACTCGAAATCAAACGAGCAATGAAAGGAGACTTTTAAGGCAAGTCTAAGGGCTAATGAAGAAGCTTAAACACTTCTAGAAAGTTGAATAACAACTAGGGGAATAAGAATCCCGAAGGAGAGGCGACAGCGACTCGATTCCCGAACTACGCGATAGAGACGAACGCTATCTCCAAAACTTCCAAATCTTCGATAGACTTAAGGAACACCTCCAACTTGAAGTCTAAGGTATCTAAACATGTTAACAAACCATCTTAAAGAGGTCTAGGACCCAAACCGAGGTCACGAACACAAAACGCAAGCAATCCTTCAATCGCGTCGCATTCCGACTATCGTCGGGTCACGACTTGTGACTTTAGCAAGTCAACAACTAAATGGAGTCTCTTAACAATGTTTTGGTCTTAATATGGTCTCTCAAACACATCTAGACCCTCTCGCAAACCAAACATACCGTCGACAAAGGAAGAAGTGCAATATAGCACGCAAACCGAGACAACGAAGGAGCGGGGCGTCACAGATATGCAGCTCTATTTTTGTGTTTCAATACCATGGAGATCATATTGAACATACGCTTCAAGAGATTGATCTTGATAGACAAACATATTGAGTTTTTAAGCACCACTCTTAAGGGATTGAGGATGCTTATATTGATGTATATATACGGTCTGGGGTATAAACGAGTTTTGTTTTCTAACGAGGACGTTCTATGCTGGTCAGATAGTGATTTGGTATAGCGCTCCACCCTTTATCTTTCTCGTCATGTCGTACGCTTCACTTCCAGTGTGAAGAGGCAGTGTTTAACGGGTTTCGATGATACGATGTGGTTAGAGAGGTGAGTCCATGTGTGCGAGTGGGAGATGTTAGTAATTGGGCTTGTGGCCCGATTATTTACCTCCACCCACATGGAATATATATTTTTATTATTATTTGTTAATTAGTTTTCTAATCCAAAGGGGTTTGGGATTGACCTAAATTAACCTACAAGAAATAGGGTTTCTTGATAATAATATAAATAGTACAACAAAAGGGGAAAAACCCGAACACCTAAATAGAAGAACACGTCTTCTATAGATTGGTTGCCCCCTCTCTCTCTCTCCTAATTCTATCTCACCAAATACTCCCTCTAGTCTAACCATCAAGAGGCTTGGATTTGCGGTGTAAACTAGTATTGATATTTGTGTTACGTGATATCAATCCAACGTGAGAGAATTGCAGGATCGTTAATCGTGACATACGAAGATCGTAGCTCAAGCGAAATTCTTCCGCTTCGCTCAAAGTTCAAGTTCGCACAAGGTAACTCATGATTACTGTTTTGTAGGGCCGACCTTGGGCCTAGGTCTACTAGGCAGCTGCCTAGGGCCTCCAGATTTTCACTCCAAAATAGGGCCCCTAAAATTTAATCCAACTTAGTATATACCATATAGATAAATGACCAATTTGCATATTTAAAAGTAAAAGGCAAATAAATACTTAACCTAAAACGGTGATTGTGAATTCTCCACAATCAATCAAATATAATATATATAAACCATTAAAAGCGGCGCCCCCCCCCCACCCACCAAGCAAGGAAAACTGGAAAAGAGGTGCTGAAGCTTAAAGCAAAATCAAAGATTCAAAAAATTTCATAGCTACCAAATTTTTGAAAAGGTAAATCTCTAATCCTAATCTCTTTCTTCTAAATTATTTTTATATTTTGTTTTGGGTTTTTTTTTAATTTTGTTTTTTCTTATGTAAACAGTAAACTCTAGTCTCTATTCGAACAAGCATTAATCAAGATGTTTATCTAAGTATAAAGTAATTAGCCAATTAGTTGTTAAGGTTTAATTATTTAGGTTTTGCATACTATATTTGCTACTTTCCAATGAATGATTATTTTATTGAATAATAAATATTTTAATTTTCAGATTTGTTTAATGTTTAGCACTTTAATGTTTATTTCTAATAGTTTTGTGTATAAATATTTATTTGTTACTTGTTAGTGTGCTATTGTTTATTGATTTAAACTTTTTTCAGATGTTTGTTTTAATGGCTCCGAAACGAACTTATAAATCTGGATATGAGAAAAGAAAAAAAAAACAAAAAGAAGAACAATTGATTCGATCTCAAATCGGAGCTTTTGATAAGTATTTAATTAAGAACCCACAAGTAGAAGAAGAACAAGAATTGGTAAATGAAGAAGAAAAATAATTAGTAAATGAAGGTCAGACACGTAGGGGTGAGAATGAGAATGTAGACCATATAGATGTTGAATCTCATGCCAATGAGAATAAAGATGTAAATGAAAATGATCGAATTGAGGAAGTGGGTGAAGAATGTGGACCAATAAATATTGATGATCCGATAAATTGGGAGAAAATTGATCAGAACTTTAGAGATTTGTTGGTAGAAAGAGGTCCTCTGAGAGATAACCGACTCGAATTTCCTAAGGATGGTGCTGGAAGACATTTTTCTTCCGTGCATTATACTCGAAATCTACCAAATGGAGAGAAATATGATAGAAAGTGGTTAATATACTCTGTTGCTTGGGACATGGTGTTTTGTTTTTGCTGTAAATTGTTCAAGCAAGATACTCTTAACATTCAATTGACTAATGATGGATGTAAAGATTGGAAAAATCTTGGTTAGAAGCTTAAAAGCCATGAAAATAGCAATGATCACATTTTTTGCATGAATAGTTGGATTGAATTGGAAGCAAGGTTGCAAAAAAAAAAAAAGAAACAATTGATAAAAATGTTCAAGCACAAATCAACAAAGAGAAAGAACATTGGAGACAACTATTATTAAGGATACTTGCACTTGTGAAAACTCTTGCAAAAAAGAATTTGGCATTTCGTGGAGATAATGAGAAGGTTTATGAAGAGAACAATGAGAATTTTCTAAGTTTTATTGAAATGATGGCTGAGTATGATCCTATTATACAAGAACACCTTCGACGTATTGAGAGCCGAGAGATTTATTATCATTATCTTGGCCACAAAATTCAAAACGAATTGATACTGGTGTTAGGGGGTGAAGTCAAAAGCATGATCATAAAAAAGATCAAAGAGGCTAAATACTATTCGATTATACTTGATTGTACTCCGGATATAAGTCATCAAGAACAAATGTCACTTATAGTAAGATGTGTGGATGTTTCAACACTCCCAACAAAGGTAGATGAGTTTTTTCTAGAATTCTTGAGGGTGGATGATACAGCAGGTCTTGGCCTTTTCAATGAACTTAAAAGAGTCTTGAACAATTTACAACTTGACATTGATGATATAAGAGGGCAAGGATATGACAATGGGTCTAATATGAGAGGTAAACACAAAGGTGTACAAAATAGACTACTCGAAGTAAACCATAAAGCATTTTACACTCTATGTGGTTGTCATAGTCTTAACCTTGTACTTCGTGATATTGCAATATCATGTACTGATGGTGTATCTTTCTTTGGAGTGGTACAACAAATTTACACAATATTTGCATCTTCGACAAAGAGATGGAAATTTTTGAAAGACAATGTGAAAGGCCTTACGCTCAAATCGTTGTCGGAAACTCGTTGGGAAAGTCGGGTCGAAAGTATCAAAGCAATAAGATATCAAGCTCCACAAATAAGAAATGTTTTACATGAGTTGTCAAAAAGTATAGATGATGCAAAAGTGAAGAGTAAAGTTGGGTCTTTAGCAAAACATGAAATGAAGGATTTTGAGTTTCTTTTGGGCATGATTATTTGGCATAACATATTGGCTCACGTTAATCATGTAAGCAAAATCTTACAAACAAAAGATATGCATATTGATGTTGCAATAAAACATTTGAAGGTTCTTATGACCTTTTTTCAAAACTATAGAGAAACTGGATTTGAAGAAGCCATGATTGAAGCCAAAGAACTTGCAACAACAATGAACATTGAGCCAGGATTTCCTACAAGTCGTGTGATTCATCGAAAGAGGCAATTTGATGAGAGTACTATTGAAGAGGTGAGACATTCTAAAGAAGATTCATTTAAGTTTGATTACTTTCTCTATATAATAGGAGTCTAGATCTTCTGTACCACTTGCGTGTACCACTGGTGTACCACTTTTCATCTCAACCATTGGTTGGGATGAAATGATTGAGATGCAATGGTGGAGATGAAAAGTAGTACACACACAAGTGGTACAGAAGATCTAGACTCGTATAATAGATAAAGGTCTTGTTTCACTTGAGAGTAGGTTTGAACAATTTGCCATATATGAAAAAAACTTTTGGGTTTTTGTTTAATTTGAAGAGGTTAAATTTAGAAGATGATAATAGTTTGAAGATGAATTGCCTCAACCTTGAAGGTTTTCTAAAGCATGAGAGTGTTTCTGATATTGATGGAAGAGATTTATTTGCAGAATTAAAGGTCTTGAAAGAAGTTTTGCCAAAAGAGACAAACAAAACTGTTGAAGTATTGGACTATTTGAAGTTAGTTGAAGGTTGTTTTCCAAATGCATGGATTGCTTACAGAATAATGTTGATATATAATACCAGTTACAGCTGCTACAGCAGAAAGAAGCTTTTCGAAGTTGAAGTTGATCAAATCTTATCTTCGATCAACCATGTCGGAAGAAAGATTGAACGGGTTGGCTATGATATCAATTGAAACAAAGATGACATCACAACTTGATTATCAAACTTTAATTAGTGATTTTGTAGCTAAACATGCTAGAAGAGTTATGTTTAAGTGACACATTTTTATTTATTTCTAAACAGTTTCTTTTGAGAATTATAGATTTACAAACGAGTTCGATGAAATTTGATAATTTTTAAGTCGTTAATTTTTCTTAGGTTTTTTTTTACTTGTATATGTTGGAGCCCCGTTTTTTATGTTCGCCTAGAGTCCCTAAATTCTCAGGGCCTGCACTGCTGTTTTGATAACGAACTTATATAATATATGTTTAGATATATCCTTCAATTACAAAAAAAAAAAAAAAAATCAATGCAAAAGCACTTGTATCAAACAAACCCTATAAATTTTTGATAAAAATTTAATCAAGTAGTATATCAAAAAAAGTTAAATAAAATTATTTTCATAAGATTAATGGGACGAGTTTATAACATGTGCGACAGACGTTAGCTTTTGTGAATCCGTACGAGAGAGGTAAGCGTTGCGGCTCAAAACTGAAGCCGAGCCAAGGATTATGCAAGCCGACAGGTGAAAAAGATGGGAAAGAGACAGCTTCCACGCCAGGAAAAGGCACATGGGTTGCCAACCTAAAACTTTTACACATGTCACCTCCCCCTTAAACTCCTGCACGGGACCAAATATACTATCGTTCCACGTGTCACCCTTGAGACTGGTGAACACACTCTCATGCCTCTGCACCAATCAGCATTCAGCAAGAAACTACTCAACTATTTCACTGTAGCCGCCAATATATACTCCTCCGTTCTTAAATTATCGTCTTCCTTTCTTTTTTCGTTCGTTCCAAAATAATTATCCACTTTAAAACTTACATTTTTAGAACATCATTTTTATCACTTTATCCTTACTTTTTCACCCTACTTTAATTATGAGTCACATACACATGGGCTTTAAAGGAAACTACACATTAAACCAATATTAATAATCCAGTCAAATAAATTTTCTTAAACGGTGCGCCGGATCAATCAGGACAATAAATTAGGAACGGAGGAAGTAGTATACAAATACCCTTGTCTCTATAATCTCGTTTTTTCTCTGGCTTTATTTTTTCTTTAAACAACAAAATAATTATATTCGTTAATATTATAATCTCTCACACACACACACTCACCGGGGGGGAAAGTGTGATGTCCATGTTCAATGCATATATATTATAATTAAGGTGAGGAGTGAGGGTTTGTATTGTTGCGTGGGACAAGGTGACAAGAAGATAGAAATTACCATAAATAGTTGAAAATTTCTATTTAGAGGTTAAAGTTTGTAAAGAGTTTTTAAGGTGAGAAGAAGATATAGAATTACTTTAGTTGATGGGGGTTTGAATTTCTATCTAATGAGAATGTAACCGAGGATCTCATTTGGATATGATTTTCACAAGGGGAAAGCCACTAGCAATTGACTTAAGTTGTCTCCTTCTTTTCATGGGATGATGATGATGATGATGATAAATTGATCATCAACCTAGTTTACTAGCTTGGATGATGTGTTCAATCAATTCAACAGACCCACAAACACGTGCAACTTTATAAGTTGCACTATTTATAACAAATTGTGCTCTCCTCTTTTACTCTATACCAAAATAATCATTTTAAAAATTAAAAAAAAAACGCTTCTTTATCATTTTATTTTTATTATTTCGTTCGTAAAAATTCTTTTATTTTTTATTTTTTTTTCTTTTTACTTTAATTATAGGCTAGCACATTAATTTTAAAAGAAACTATATGTTAATAATCACAGAGGAAGGGATTTGTTTTATTTAAGATTAGTCTTGGTAAAACTAAGTCTAAATTTAATGATAGGGGTTAAAAGTAAATTAATATTAATAATTAAGTTAGTTGTTAAAAAAGATAGGAAACAAAATTAGGTTTGTTACCCTTCAATTTTTATACTAATTATGATTAGATATGATAATTTGATAACAATAAATAGCGATTAATAAGTACTTTTTATCTCAAAATTATTATCATGTTTGACGGCCCAACATATAAATTAAAAAAACAATTGACTTAATTATTAATATTAGTTTAATGTGCAGTTTTTTTAAAACTCATCCGTACGTGACATATAATTAAAATATAATAAAATAATAATAAAAATGTTGAACCCAAAAAAAGATTTTAAACAAAATAATCATTTTGTGACGAATAAAAAATAAAAACAAGAATGGATAGAATATAAAAAAATAAATAAATAAGGATTTGATACCTGTGGCGGTGTGCGTTGGACTTGCACATCTGTCTCGCATTGTTGTAATTGATGCTTTTGTGATACAGGGGTTGAAAATTTGAGAGCAGCATTTTTGCGGAAGGTATGATTAACCGTAATGCGACACGTGGCAGTTGCACAAACGCCGATTCCGGGCCAGTTGAGCGAAAAGAACCGCACACACTCTCTCTCTCTGACTCTCTGTGAGTTGGATGATGTCAAAACAAGTGTTGATTGATGGTATCAGTTGTTATGGTTTCAACTATAATACCATCGGGACCCCTAGCTACCTAGGACCTATCTATCCATCTTTCTAGGCCTTTATACACATACAATCATAGCATTGCCAGTTCGCCAGTTTGCCACTTGCCAGCTTCATTAAGGTTTATTTCTATTTCTAGTATACACTGCACTAATATGTGTATGACGTTGGATATTAGTAATTCACTCCCAATTAAATGGTTGATTTCTATTTTTAGTAATATAGATATACTATCTTAAGCAATACCTTGGATTTATTACAAGGAAGAAGGATAAGATGTTTTGTTGGATAACTTTGAATTTACTAATTTATTGCAACTAAAAGACAAATAAAAATGTGGTTACAATTACAAAGGATAAGGATAGATCAATGATATATCTAAATGGACAATAAGAGTACGTGATTAAGGGAATGGGTTTATGGGTAGTTTAGTTAAGAAACTATAAAAAGATGCGCATAGCGTGGAAAGGGATTTCGTCATGTGCTTTTGAGTAATTTATTTGACTTAATTAATTAAGCATAATTAAAAGAAGGTTTAAAGAAATGGGTGTCATGTTTATCCCGACAGTCATCCCTCTTGCTTCCCAGCTTCCAACTTAATGGTTTAGACGACGATGATACAGCTTTACTAGTACTAGATTGGCTTTAAACACATAATTAAGTTCTGAACTAATCTGAATTATATACTAGGCTAGGAGGGAGGCTCAAGGAGACTTTAAGACATGTATAAGATGACTTGTGCTTTCTCTTTTTAACTATCTCAAAGTGTGAAACCAAATTTATGATACACCTAATACGAGTATTGGTTTTGCGCTATATCGTATTTCCCTCCAATTACTCTTGGCCTTGATCCTTTTTTCACATGCCTGAAATTAAGCTTAGTGTCCGTTTGGATGCATTGATTTTGAATTCAATAAGTATTAAAATTCTATGGAATTTACTTTTAAAATCATAGTAATTTCATAATTTGGATAATGTGTAGAATTCAATTGTTATTCTACATTACAGTTAAAATAAATTTTCATTTGTATCTAGTTTAGCCAAGTGGTAATGAGTGAAAGTAATAATTAATGGTAAGGGTTCAAACCTTACTTATAACAAAATTATGAAAATTTATTTTTTTTATTAATAAATATCATATAGAGGTGGTTGGCGGACGGAAGTGGCAGTGGCAGTAGCGGTGCCAGAGGTGGTTGGTGGTGGTGGCTGGAGGCGGAGGCCGGAGGTGATTGGTGGCAGTGGCGAAGGTCGGTGGTGGTGGCCGGAGGTGACTAATGGCGGTGGTCAGAGGTGGAGGACGGTGGTGGCCGGTGGCGGTGGTCGGGAGTTGTGGTGGTGGTGGTGGTAAAAAAAAAGGTGAGTTTTTGTTGTTTATAATAATAGACCAAAATTTAGAATTTAAATTCTTAGAATTTTGTATATAATTGGTATAATAGAATTGAGAGATTTGAAATTTCAACACAATTCTGATTCAAAAATTTTAATGTGTTGTCAAACGACGGAATTGGTTTTGGAATTCCAAGTTATGGAATTGAAATATCCAAACATACCCTTATGATAAATCTATGATCTAGTTAGGACCACTTGCTGTGACGGTGACTCTGATCTAGTTAGGACCACTTGCGGTGACAGTGACTCTGATCTAGTTAGGACCACTTGCGGTGACGGTGAATCTCCTTTCAAGTTATAAGTATATAACCTATTTAATTTTTACTAGATGGCAATCTGAATTATCAATATTTGATTTTAAATTTGAATACATTAAATGTATTGATAATTCATTATCTGATTTTTTGACAAGAGAATTTTTTCAGGATGCATCCATCGAATCGATGAATAACCCCGAAAGGGGTAAAATACAAAAATTAGTATCCTAAAATTCCCTCCACCTCTGGTGAAGGATCAAAAAAGACAAATCCCTCTGGGAGTGGAAATTCCAACCCGTCTGTAGAAGGAAAAGAGAAAAAAGAACATGTGGTCGTTCATTATTCACAAAAGCAGCATCTGGAGCATATATTATTGATTTGTCATTTGCAGACTTACAATGAAAAGATGACCCTTGGGCTCTCAAAGATAGATATCTGGGTAACCAGAACTATGTTACTCCACATGAAAAGTTTCGTTATATTTACGAAGCAATATTGGAAGAAACTGGCTCAGTCCAATTTGAACATTTTCTTGACAATGCTCAGGTGGTAAAACATCATCAAGAGCACATTCAAAGTGCTTTATAATTAAAGTACTTCATCCATATCAATTGAGACTTTTGGATCCATCGAAACCAAAATTGTTGCAGTTGAATAAATCAACAGAATATAATTATTTGGATTATATTAATGCATGCTATTATGCATTTTATTACCAAAATCCTATTGGAAAACATATTTGGATTTTTGTACTAAATCTAACAATTATACAAGAAAGGGGATTCCCTACATGGTTTCTCCGTTGGTGGGAAAAATATGGCCCAGAATTGGAGGTAATTCCAAATCTATTTTCTAAATTATTTCTTGGGTGGTATCAATTTCATTCTAAGCTTAAAGGCAAAACTATCGAAAATTCTCCTGTTGGAGGAAATACTCTGTGGTTCTTTACAAAGTTTCAAATCACTTGGATCTGAAAATGAGATATTATTTTCCCATTTGATTCTTTGAAAATTTTGATCCTAAAAAAATATGTTCACAATAAGTGATGAGAAAAGTTTGATACATTGTCAGTTATATATATATATGTACCAAATTAACCTGGTTAACATTTCATCCCTACATATCAAAGTTTGGAAGAGTGATAATTGATTCCAACGTTTGGAGTTTAAAGTTGTTTTTGTTTTAGAATTATAAAAAGAATTGTTAATGGTATTCATTGTGAACGGGATAACTCGATTATCCTAACAAATAGGTCAGTTCCTCTAAGGAATCACAAAGTCATTATTTGGGCATTTTGGCGTAATGCGGGCGCATTGAGGATTGGCAATGCGACCACATTGCAAAGCAGTCGTATCATAATGCAATGCGAGCACATCATTGAGGAATAAATTCAGAGCAAGTTTTTGTTTTTAGAATAGTCGCATTCAAGAGTGGAATGCGACCGCATCCGATGGTAAGGCGTTCGCATCGTGTAAGGCGATGAGATCGCATCGGTTGACTCATCTGTATTTCAAGTTTCTTTGTTTAGGCTTTTAGAGTTTGGTATTATATCTCTATATATAATTGTAATCCTAAAACATGTTTAAGGTTGACATAATAAAATTTCGATAATCCGTTCGCCTCAATCTCTCTCTCTCTCTATTCTCTTTGATTGATTTTGAGTTACTATGTTAATTGTTTGTAAAGTCTCCCGCTATACATAACAATATTTTTATACTTGTAATTTAATTTCATGAACTTTCGGTAACTAACGTGTTACAATATACACAACATTTTAGTTTGAGTAAGTCTTCTATAAAACGGTCTTACGGACATTATTCGTAAAACAGAGTCTCACTCTCTCATAACTCAACCCACCAACACACGATAGATCGGATACAGAGGTTCTGTTTTTTTTTTAAATATCTGTAAAATAATTTTATCGAAGTTTTTGCCTTTTAGTTTACATGAACTTGATTATGATGAGGTTGTAGTTAGAAATTGTCTATTTATCATATCTTTGGAAATTGATTAAATGTTGTGTTATTTGAAATTTTCTTTCTTTGAGTATTTTATTAACGTTAATTATTATATGATGTCTATATAAACTAGGCATGTTAGTAGATTGGATCAGTCAAATTCATTATCCAATTTATTAATAAATTATCGGACTTGGATCGGATCAGATTATCTTTCAGATATTCAAAATCTCGATCCATATCCTAAATTTCCGGATTCTGATTGGATTCGGATTTTATTCACCCCGAATTAAAGTACCGAATAAAATTAATATTGATGTATTTTTGCTTAATTAAAGGTTCAATAAAATTAAAAATTCATGTTTTTAGCTTACACAAACATGAATAATAATGTTAGTAAAATCATAGAATTTATTGAAAAAAATTATATTTAGTAGAATTAGTAATGATTAATGACTAAAAACTCATCATTGGTAACTCTTATATATAAAATATTAATATATTTTTTATTTTGGATCGAATCGAATTGTTAACGGATCGAAACACCTTAATTCATATCTGATTTGTTAAGCTTTCTGGGCAGGCGGGCGTCTATACTGCTACAAGATGATACCCTTCGAGCTGAAGAATACAGGAGCCACTTATTAGCACATGGTCAAAAAGGTTTTTGGCTTCTACTTCAACAAAAACATGAAAGCTTACATTAATGACATAAAGAATTTATGTTTGAAAGTTAAACTTAAATAAAAATGATATTTTTAATAATTTATTAATTATAAAATAATATTTTTTATCTTAATTTTTTAAAATAGATTTTTTAAATGAAATATCAATAAATAAAATAATAAACTTTTTCCCATCCGAAGTATATTGGCATGGAAAGACTAAAAGGTGAGTATAGGGTATAAAACAGAATTTGAAAATGTGATAGCAACAAGCATACTGACCCTGACCAGTGAGTCAGTGACCTCCCCATTGTGATTCTTAGGTAGGGGCCTATTGCCGATTTCGATTTGAATAAACTAAACAGAAAGCTGGAGCCTGGAGGGGACAGCTAGGGAAGTGTGACAGTGTGAGCCTTTAGATAGGCTGATCCATTCAACTATCACAATTCACAGTCTCTTATCCTTAGTGGTCAATTTTGTTTGTGTTGTAAATTCCGCACAGTAACTTTCCTTGTTTCCCTCCTTCCTTACCAGTTACCACTCCCTCCTTCCTTTGTTTCTCTCTCAAATTCATTTGCGCATGCATGGTAGGTTAGTATTAAATAACAAACCCACACAGTAAATTCAAGAAACCCATCCTCGTTTTATAATTAAAAATACACTTTGATTTCAACACCCTTGAATAACGCCTTAATTTTAGCCATAATCGAGGAGGTAGCTTATGACTTTCTAGTGTCCACTTTTAAGGTTACTTCTTTTCTTAAGTTTTTTTTTTTTTTTTTTAAACTACTTTACTAGTTCTCTGCAGTCTGCACCACACTCCAATCACCACCCGACACAAACGCAGCACGAGCACGCGCGCGCACACAGTTAAAAGGATTAAAGTTTCAATATGTTGGTGGGGTAGATTTCGTATTAAACCGTAGCACGAATCTTAGGCTCCGTTTATTTTACAGAAAATTATTTTTGGAAAACGTTTTTCTTATTTTTTGATATTTGGTAACTTTAGGAAAATTCAACGGAAAATGAATTTTAAAATGACTTACTGATTCATTTTCCAAATGTTCGGACACCCTCCGCCCACTTTCACAATTGCACATATTTATTTACACACAATATTCAACTCAATAAATAAATTGTTTAAAAATATAAATGAAGTTTGTGCATACTATTTATAAATTATAATTTTAATAAATGCTTACTACATTCTAAAATTAATGTCACCTATATTATTTAAGAACATCCTAACTATTGTCAATTTTTCTATTTTAAAACGTTTTTTTCATATCAATTATCAAAAAATTTATTTGTAATTGTGAGATTGAAAAAAGATAGACATTAATTTGACACCGCTAATAATTAATTGAGAGTTACTAAAGAAAAATTACTTAAAGTTCAACACTATTTTATATTCAATATGTGCATTAATATTATAATATATTTTTTGTATTTCTTCATATATAGTTTTTCGTAACATTTTCTAGAGACATCCTAAACATTATCTATTTTATATTTTAAAACGTTTTTTTCTTATCAATTATCAATAAAATTATTTGTAATTGTGATATTAAGAAAAGATGGACCTTATTAAAAAAAGATGGTCCTTATTGATTTTCTAGGGACATCATAAACATTGTTTAGTTTCTATTTTTATTCTTGTATTTATTCATATACTGTTTTCCGTTACATTTTTCATATGTTTGCCAAACACCCGTAAATGTTTTCTGACATATTTTCAAAAGATTTACCAAACGCCTGAAAATGAAATCTTCTGATTTTCCGGAAATCATTTTCTGGAAATGATTTTCCGTGAAACAAACGGAGCCTTAATTGGTAAGATCAAGTCTTAGTCTCTCATAATTCAAGATTTCGTCTTAAATCGTTTTACGAATCTTAATTCGTAAGATCAAGTCTCACATTCTTACAGTTCAACCACCAAAACACGATGAATCTGATAAAAAAAATTTATTTTACAAAAAATATTTATAATACCATCTTACCCAAATTTTGACATGCTCATGAGTTTTATTCGGTTGATGAAAACTCTTGACATCTTCATGTGTACTACACTTCAATTGATTCACACATAAGATAGTTAGCTAAAAGGATTACTTGAAGTTAGGCCACGAATGAATACGATTATAATCTACAAATACAATGGTGTAGAGTGTTTTCTCCCCGATCCATCATTTCCTTAGTCAATCGATCAATACTTGCGTTCATATGGACGTAGGTGTACTAATTAAACTTCATCAAGCATATATACCAACTCTTAATGTCATGTGATATTTCATTCGAAGACGCCTTCTTAATTTATCATTATTTTTCACTATTAAGCAGTATTCTAAAATTCCCCGTCTAGTTTCGCATAGGAGTTCGCTTAGACACTAGGCGCCTCTCCACCGTTGTAATTTTCTTAGACGCCACCTAATCGGTCAAGTCGGCGCCTACGCCAAACTCTATCGACTTTAATTTTTTTATAGCTTTGATTTTGTGACGTGTAATGACCGGAGAAGGAAGGAAGACGAACTGGATAAGAAAGGGGAAGTGGTAATGGTGAGGAAGAGAGGGAGGTAAAAAGAAAAGGGGTTTGATTTGTTGGATATATTCGGTGGGCTGAGAGAAGGGATAGATTAAAGAGTTAAATTTATGAGGAAAGAGATTGAAAGATGAAAAAAATGAGGAGTCGGTCTGTAGAAGAGAGAGAAGAAAAAGGAATTGTCGGTCTACCAGATAGAGAGAAGAAAGAAGAAGAAGAGGGTTGTCTCCGGACTTAGAATTTAGAATGAGGAGAGGCTATATATATATATATTTTTTTTAGTTCTAAATTTGGCTGGTTTATTGTTTGGGGTTACTGGGAATTGAGATTAGTTGTAGGTTTGTATATTTCTATTTATTTTACAAATATAGACAAATATTTGATAAAATGACAAATATAAAAAAAATTAAATTTGTAATCAATGCGTTTGATCTTTAATGTAAATTATTAAAAAAATGTTAATTATGTCTTAATTCTAAGTCATGCCTAGACCCCGATTATACCCTAACTAGTCCCCTAAACACTAGACGTTAATATACCATTTAATGATCGCCTAACGATTTTTAAAACAACTTACGGGAAAGATAACTCAGCAGCTGACTTTATGACACGAAAGGGCAACAACAACGAGGAGACTTTTTTTAGAATATTAAAAAATATATATTTTTTAAATTTTACTAGGGGTTGTTCATTTTTTTCGAACTATTTTCATGATTATTTCATAATTTTATCATTTGAACATTTATGACTTTTAGACTACTTAACTATTTATATTGATAAATTTTCAAAATATGTATTAAAAAATCAAAATTATATATTTTATAATATTTATTGGGCTTGATGTGCTTAACAGGTCTGACTAAATAAATCGTAGTTTTTTACCTATCGTAACTATCATATCGTATCGTATTCAAATTTTAATATTAGGCACGATAAGTTTATAATATCGTATTCATATTCGTATTTATCATATCGTATTGTTACGATGTATCAGCCCGATAACGACCGTTTAACACCCCAACCACCTATGCCATGGAAACGATGATAGTCAAATTACTTAAATGGAATTGTATAAAGCAAGAAAAGGAATGGGGATGATGCTCTCATAGTTGCCATTGGAAGGCAAGCCTAGTCTATCACTTTCATTAAAGTTAATTAAAAAAAGTAAGATTACTCTCAATACTTTAAAAGCAAGAAAATCTTCTTCCCCTATAGCTAGTGACTTGTACTATTGCAGCACAATATATATATATATATATAAAACTCCTAACTTAAAGCTTAATCAGTAGTGAATAAATAGAAATTTAAGTACAAAAAGATGTGGATGGATGACAAGTGGGGGTATGTGGCTTCTCAAGGTCTCTTCATTTTCTTATGAATGTCTCTTGATCTTGTACCAATGCTGCAAGCTGTCTTTCTTTCTTTCCCTTCTGTAAACTTCTCTTATTACCTTTCTAGCACATGATCACCACTCCCCTAACTCTGTTTTATTCAATTAAGTACTCCTTAATCTTCATTATTCAACTATAGAATCTACATACGTGTCCCCCTGTCCCTGTGCGTTTTTGTGAAACATAATTTTTTTTGTCAGAGTAACATCTCATTTTCTTAAAACATAATAAGTACATGATTTTCAATGTTGCGTACATCCTCACAATGCACTACTTGTTTTTGTTGTACTTAAGTAAGACCCGGTCTTGTCAAAATAAGTTACTAAAATTTGTGGCTAAATTTAAGGTTTCTAGATTGCTCTTTCAGGTGTCCTATATCCGAAGACAATGGTATTTGCGAGCTTTTAGTTTATCTTTTTTATTGCTAACATATTAAAAAGAATAGTACTCCCCTTCGTCCCTAAATTATCGTCCTCCTTTCCTTTTTTGTCCGTCCTAAAATAATTATCCACTTTGAAACTTACCTTTTTAGAACATCACTTTTACCACTTTACTCTTACTTTTTCACCCTACTTTAATTATGAGTCACATGTACATGGGCTTTAAAGAAAACTATACATTAAACCAATATTAATAATCCAATCAAATAGATTTTTTTAAACGATGCGCCAGATCAATCAGGACAATAAATTAAGGACGGAAGGAGTATCTATTGGTGGCCTTGGGAGGGGGTGTGTACCATTAAAAGAAAAGCAAATGTGGAGGTAATATATTAGGGAGTATATGAATTATGATAATCTTTCACTATCTACTTTTTTTTGGCCGAAAAGTTGAGGTATATACGTAGTAATGGAGGTTGCAGGATCCCTCCATCTTAGGGATCATAGTGTGCTGTCGATCAAGGATTGGGGGAGGCTGAGTTAGCTCAATTTTGGCTGGGGCTGAGTCAACAATCTTGATTCAAATATGTGTGGTTGAAAGTTAATTGAGTCAAGACGTTAATTAATTATATTTTTAAGAAAATAATTAATATAGTGAATAAACTGAATTAGTGGAAATAGTCTCTCTCTTGTCAAAAATGCCACTTTAACTTTTCCTTAAATTGGTACGTGTTATTTACCCGTTCTTCGTACCAGGGATATATATATATATATTGTAATAATAATATAACTTTTAATTATTATAATTAGATTGTTAATATCTTTCATTGTTATGATAAATTTTTTTCTATTTTTACTAATAGTAAATTATTTTTTTACCTAAATATTTTTTAAATTAATATAAGTTCCTAACTAACGTGAGATACATATTTTGTATTAGTAATAATAGTAAAAATCTTTGATCTAAAGACTTTTAAAATTAACATCTAATTTGATAATAATAGTAGAAGCTTTTTTGTTAAAAGCTTTTAAAATAATAATTTATTTTTAAACAATGTGAGATACTTATTTTCTATTTTTATTAGTAATAAAAGCTTAACTTATTTATCTAAAGACTTTTAAAACCAACACCAAATTCTAATCACGTGGTATACATATTTTCTATTAGTAATAATAATAGTAAATAAAAGATTTTTAACCGACATTCATTTCTAAACAATGTGAAATACATATTTTACATTGGTAATAACATAAAAATGCATTTATCTAATAACTTTTATAACCAATACGCATTTCTAAATAATGTGAGATGCATTTTTTTGTAACCAATGTGAGATTCATCACCTAAAAAGTTTTTAAACCAATATCATTTTTTTTAACCAATGTGAAATACTTCTATTATATTATTAAGAATGGTAGGCTTTTAAAATCAACATCACTATCTAATCAATGTATGATACATATCTTCATTTGGTAATAATAGTAAAAATCTTTTATCTTAAAAAATTTATAACCAAGATCTATTTCCAAATAATTTGAGATAAAACTAAAAGTTTTTTACCTAAAGACTTTTAAAACCAACATCATTTTTTAACTAATGTAGGATATCTCCTCTATTAATAATAATAATAGTAAAAAAAATTATCTAAAATTAAAATCAACATCACTTTCTAACCAATGTGAGATACATCTTCTATTGATAATAATTGTAAAAGTTTTATATCTAAAGACTTTGGAAACCAACATTATCATCTACTAAATGTATGATATGTTTATTCTATTGGTAATAATAGTATTTTTAAAAATCAATATTAATTTCTAACCAATGTGGGATAATAATAGTAGAATACTTTGTAACTAATGTGAGATACATGTATCTATTCTACTTGTAATAAAAAATCTTTAATCTTAAAGACTTCTTAAACAGTATTTATTTTTAAACAATGTGAAATACATATTTTTTATTGGTAATAAGAGTAGAAGTCTTTAATATAAAACTTTTAAAACTAACATTTATTTCTAAACAATGTAAGATACATCTATTCTATGGTGATAAAAGTAGAAATCTTTTATCAAAATACTTTCAAAACTAACATCAATTTATAACCAATGTAGATACATCTTTTATATTGGTAATATTAGGAAAATGTTTAAATCTCAATTTGATCATCCTACTTTCGGCCAAAATTCATTAAGCTCACTTTAATTTTTTTGCTTCAATTTAATCACTCTACTTGGCTTCGAAAGTCAATAAGGTCACTAGAGTTATTTCCGTTAGTTAAGTTATATGGAAATCGTTGAAAAGACAATAATGGCCCTTACCTTTGAAAGGTGTGTTAACAAATTCAAATCACACAATAAGAAATTATGTTTGAGGAGAGAACGAGACCTTCAAAATCTCCAAATTTAGTAAGGGTATTTTTTGATTTTCCTAAAAACATTAAACTTTCCATCCAAATATATGGATGGAGTGATAAACGTGCTAATTATGTGAAAGTAGAATGATTAAATTGAAGGAAAAAAAAGTAGAGTGAGCTTAATGAATTTTGGCAGAAAGTAGGGCGACCAAATTGAGATTTAAACCTTAGTAAAAATGTATTTCATATTGGTTATAAATTGATTTTGGTTTTGCCCCTAAGGGGGTGGCCCAGTGGTAGATATGAGGCTTCACAATGTGTGAGGTCTCAGGTTCGATCCCTTCCCATGCCCCCCTTAGGAAGAAAAAAAATTTTGATTTTGGTTTTAAAAGTCATTAGATTAAAAATCTAACATTTTATTACTAATAAAAGAGTTGGTATTAAAATATTTATTTTGAGACTTTTAAAATCATTTTTTATATTCTAAAAATGTGAGATATTTCTATTCTATTTCTATTGGAAATAAATGTTTAAGACTTTTATCTAAAAACTTTTAAAACAAACATCTCTTACTAACCATGAGGTATACATCTTTTTTATTGGTAATAATAATATTTTTAAAACGAACGCTAATTTCTAACAAATGTGATATACATTATTCTATAGTAATAATAATAGTCTTTTATATAAAAACTTTTGAAATCAACATCTCTTTTTAAACAATGTGGGATACATCTCTTCTATTGGTTATTTTATCTAAAGAGTTTTGAAACCAACATCTCTTTCCAAACAATGCATGATACATCTCTTGTATTTATAATAATATAAAAATTCTTTTATCTAAAAATTATTATAACCAATATATGTGATGCGTCCAAAATGATCCTTAGACGCACTAGGCTTAACAACTTGGATATCTGGCTTTCAATTCTATCCAAAATCTTCAAGGCACAAACCTGAAATGTAAACAATGATCGTGAACTGGGCAGGAGCTTACCCTGTAAATACTCTCCGGCATGAGAATCAGTAATCACTTAGGGGAGTTAATAATTCGAAAGAGTTTAGCCTTGATTTTAAAATCACATACCTCCCTCCCTTGATTGGAGGGGTTTTATAGCCTTAATGGGAGATTGAATAACTCTCCATTAATTATCAGCGTGTACGGCGGGCACATTAACTACCACGTCTAACACAACGGCATCATCATGAATGTGGAGGCGAGTTTCTCGGATATAACTGCCCACATCCAGGATGACCGTTACTTGCATGACCAAGAATGGTAAGCCTGCTCGTTGAATACTTGCCTGTTGGGCGTTTAGCCCCCAGCTCGTTGTATTTAGCTCCCAGCTCGTTGCATTTAGCTCCCAGCTCGCTGTACACTTGTCGATTTCGTATTTAGCCCCCAAATTCTGAGAAATGAATGCTAGGCTTTCCTACCAAACTGATCAAAGTCTGGCCACTGCCCGCTTCACAATTACGACTTGGACCTTGGAGTGCACGTGTTTCGCTCATGACTAAAGAAAATGTGCCAGATACGTGACTTACGTCTGGGCCTATCGGGCCAGGCAGTTCAGTAGCCCCCTGCTCCTTGTCTAGCGAGTATCTATGCTCGGAGCGAGGAGAAGCGTCTTGAAGCTTTCCAGATCTGATCGTTTATAAGACGGATTCATTTTGAAGATTCACAAGTGGTTGTCCCCAGCCAAGTGTTACAAGTGGGTGCCAGCCCTAAGAGGTTTAACCTTGAAACGACGGGCCGCCATTTAGCCGTCTTTCACTCACGCGTGCACATGTATCGAGGCATCATTTAATGCAACGCTTCGGTTCCCACGCTATGTTGATGAGACAAGCTGCCTCAATAACCACCCCAAGACAGTTTCCCTACTGTTGTTTCTCATTGTATTTTGATTTGCATTTGTTAATTCATTACATTAGGTTCTATACTTAGTGGCTAATTGGGCTACATACCAGTTAGCGTGGCAACTGTGTATAGAACTTTGCCTTAGAATAGTTTTCTAGACTTCACAGGTTCAACAGAAGACTTCGGCTGAAGGCTTCACCGGAAGACTTCAAGCAGCCTCCAGCGGCAGACCTTGTTTGCACTCGAACAACATGACGTGTCCAAGACTTCCAGACTTCAAATCTTAAGTGGATTATTTAATTCAAGCCAAATCAGTTTGAATTTGAATTAAATCATCTCCAGATCAACGTTGACTTCTCAGGCACGTTCCTCTAGCTTTTTCGAAAAAGCATGAGGACTTTCGCCTCCTGAAAAGTAACAGAGCAGGTGAACAGACTGACACATACAGACTGTACTAACTATTGCAGGTCTGTAACTCTGATTGATCACCTGCCCGTTGCTGCAAACAACTCTCTGCCATTCCCTGCTCAGCATCAGTTGAAGACGAAATCATCAGACAGCTCCAGGCATTTAATGCATTCAAATAATAGAGTTGTTACTCACTTCGTCTTCTCCAACGATCTCAAGGCTAGGCAGGAAGCGGAAATAGACGAGCTTCAGGCCGAATGGATTCGCAAGGAACTGAAAGCCAGTAGACGTGCAAAGTCTACTGGCAGCTCCTCTGTCGCTGCTGGACAACCTTCTTCTCCTCAGCGTTCTCACCTTGAACCAACAACCTCCATTCCCCAGCCATCCCAAACCCCGAAACGTAAACCATCATCTGACCAACCCTCTCCTTCACCCAAGCCTAAACGTAGACGACTACGTAAAGGTCTACCGACCAAGCCACCAACAGACCCTTTCAACTCTGCCGATGAAGCTACTGGATCTCCTGTCCAACAGCTGAGGCGGCGAAAGAAGTCTGCTGGCACCCAACCTTCTACCCCTTCTCAATCTAATCCTACTGAGTCATCTACTCAGAGGGAATCAACCCTTCCGGAGGAGCCTATCCATCAGGAGGAGCCAATAACTCAGGAGGAGCCTACCAGATCACCCTCTCCAACCCCTCCTTCCCCCTTCAACTACTCTCCAAACCCTTCTACCCCATCTTCACCCCCTTCGTAATCCAACCAACCCAACTACACCATCCGAACGAAACCAGACCTCTCCCTCCCAAACCAACCCTTCTTCACAATTAGACCCAAGTCAACCTATCCCCCTGATCCTAACACCCTGGTATCCCCTACCCTTTCCTCTGCTTCTACGAGGTTCATCTTCGAACTCTCGTTAGTACCAGACCTCTTTCCCAAACCTGCTCCCCCTCAACCAAAACCTACCCCTGTGAGACCAGAAGACATTTCCTATCCCCCTCCTTCCTTCTGGTTCTCAACTGAACCCCCACCAACCCCTTCAAATGTCTGTGATCATTCGGACACAGATATTGAAATCCCCCCAACCCCTCATTCATCACCTCCTCACTCAAACTCCTCTTCTAACCATACCTTTCCTACACCCGACTCTTCTTCCTCCAAGTCAGCCACTCAACCTCTCCAGCAGCCCTTTCGCCCTATCACCTCTGTCGATGCCTCCTCATCTGCTGGCATTGAGCAGATTCACGTTGGTCTCGACCCTTCTCCATCCCAACCGGCCAACTTAAAAATCCTCGGCCGCCTGGACGCCATTTACAACAGACTGGGAGAACTTACCAGTATCTCCACAGCTGCTGCTGAACTTGCAACTGCAACGTCCAAGGCTGCCGATAGGAATGCCACCATCCTTCGCCAATTTCAAGAGGATGTGTGGACGAAGATTGGAGAAATGCGGCACAAGTCTACAGACCTCAAAATCAACATGGAAGCTCAACGCAATGAGTGTGTCAGACTCTACTCTTTTCTGGCAGTTCTTCCACAGCATAACTCTTCATCTGGGTCACGGACGCCCTCCTGTTCTAGAACTGAACGATCTCGCTCTCAACGCATCCCATGATCATATCAATGTCGAGCATGAACGTGATCTGGCCATCACGGAGGAGAGACAACTTCTGTCTATGAACCGAACTCTGATGGAGGAGAACAACAGACTTCATGAAGGACTCGGCTACCGTTCTCGCTCCACCAGACAACCAACCTCTGCCGATGATGAATACACCAGAAGAGTTGAAGAACTCGAACGCAAACGTAGAGAAAGAGAAGCAACCGACAGGGCAAACAAAGGAAAAGGGAAAAGGCCATGGTAGCTCATATTTTTTTATCCCTAATCATTTGTATCTATCTCGTTTTTGAAAACTTTGTAAACATTAAACTTCTTGTTTGAAATACAGATGTTCTCTCTTTTCAAAAACCATCTTCTGTTTAAATTCTTGTTACTTAAATTCATATATCTGCTTAGAATTTAAACATCTAGTTTAAATCTATTTGAACTGTTTATTACTAATCCTTGTGATGTTTCCTTCATCTCTTCTGTTTGTAAGCACTTAGATTAGCTTTTACACTTGAGGTGTTTTCTTTTTGATAGAGGCATGTCTACAGTTATAAATCTAAAATATTTTCTAACATGCTATTATCTATCCTAATGTTTTCATAGCCCTCACTTGTAAGTAATGATGACCAGATGCAAATAGGAGGAGATTGTTGTTTCTCATTGTATCTTGATTTGCATTTGTTCATTCATTACATTAGGTTCTATACTTAGTGGCTAATTGGGCTGCGTACCAGTTAGCGTGGCAACTGTGTATAGAACTTTGCCTTAGAATAGTTTTCTAGACTTCATAGGTTCAGTGGAAGACTTCGGCTGAAGGCTTCACTGGAAGACTTCAAGCAGCCTCTAGCGGCAGACCTTGTCTGCACTCGAACAGCATGACGTGTCCAAGACTTCCAGACTTCAAAGCTTAAGTGGATTATTTAATTCAAACCCAAATCAGTTTGAATTTGAATTAAATCATCTCCAGATCGACGTTGACTTCTCAGACAGGTTCCTCCAGCTTTTCCGAAAAAGCATGAAGACTTTCGCCTCCTGAAAAGTGACAGAGGAGGTGAACAGACTGACACATACAGACTGTACCAACCATTGCAGGTCTGCAACTCTGATTGCTAACCTGCCCATTGCTGCAAACGACTCTCTGCCATTCCCTGCTTAGCATCAGTTGAAGACGAAATCATCAGACATCTCCAGGCATTTAATGCATTCAACCTAATAGAGCTATTACTCACTTCGTCTTCTCCAACGATCTCAAGAATGCCCAAGCTATAAATACTGCCATTAAAGACTGAAGAAAACAATGCTCTGAATCTTCACAACAACATCAAGCTTTATATACTCAGTGCATTCAAGATACCATCAACTGATCAACGAAGTCCTCAACAACAACAAGAAGATCTGCATCAACCTTTAATCATTTGCTTCTTATTGTTGTTCCTTCTACTATTCTTCTACACGTTGAATATTATGTTTTGTCCAGATATTCAATACCCCCACCCCCAAACACAAGTCAAATATTTTGTACACGATCCATTGGTCATTTCTGTAATAGAACTAGTGGAAAATATAGTGCACATTTAAATCCAAGGTTGACTGCCTTGGTGGTGGACGTAGCGCTCTTTATAGTGCGAATCATCTCAAAATACATGTGTTCTTTACTTACTGCATTACTCTGTTTTCATATCTGTTAACTTATTCCTTTAGTTGCAAACTTGAGTAATCAGCTAAGTCTACCGGTAGTACTTCACCAGCAGACTTAGTATGTCTTCTTTGCAAGACTTCCGCTACTTCAATCTTTTCAATAGATTGCAAGTGCTTGTTTTAGGAATCAATACGAAAAAATTTAAGTGTTTAATAAGCTATTCAACCCCCCCCCCCCTTCTAGCTTATTATTGTGCCCTTTGGGACTAACACCTACTGTAAAAAGAGATAACCCACCCTAGTTTATACTTTTCCATATTCGAAGAATTCCGACAACAATCCTCATTCCTCCTCTGCATTCAGCCGAAGAAAAGGCAACTTGCACGCGAAATCGAGACTTCCAAGACCCTCTTCAGTTCAATCTTCCAATCAACAGGTATTTCTTGACTTGTACCCACATTCAAAAATTGATTTGTTTCCCTTCTATTCCTTTATTTTTACTGTCGGAGAGCCCTAATTTCGGGGCTTAATGATGTCGGTTGGGTATATGATGATAGTTCTGTTACGATCTAAAAAACAATCTGTCGTAACTAGGGCGTCTGATACCCATTTCCTCTCTATTCATCTTGAATCTCCTTCTCTCACCAATCGGCACAAACCTTTTGAACATCACAGGTCTGGGCGTTTCACGAACTTGTCCAGCCCCACAGGGGGGGAATCGAGGAATACCTGACTAGTGCCCCGTTCACTGGTCTTAGGATGAACCCTTACCATGGGTTTTTGTTTGTCTACTCTTGCCTGTCTACCCGAGCAGGGTTTAACGTGTATTCCTCGATTCCTGTAGGATGTCTTCTGGCGATGAAACCAACTTTGAGGTTGAAGGGCGCAGCTACGACCATGGAGCCTCGACTGAAAGTGAGGACCTCGAGACTGAATCCTCTAGCTCTAAAGAGACCGAGCTAGAAGAGGCCCCAATAAACCATAAAAAACCTAAAGTTGGCATGGAAAATATTCCTGGAGCCCCGCATGAACTAGAAAATGAACCGATCGAGCCCGAACAAACCGACTGCGAAGAGGGTAGGCGATCTGGAAATGACCCCCCGAGCACGAGTGATCCTTGACCCAAAAAGAAAAATCTTAACAGTCTCAAAGGCAAACAAGTCACACACAGTGCTCCCGCCCAACTTAAATGGGACGACTTAACCTGCGAAGACGATGTATCTGCCTAGTTCTACTCGCTGGGTATGGACCCCAAGAATTACCGCGTAAAGGCCTTCGACCTAGATATCGAGAAAAACGAGCATAATTTCCAAGGAGATCGCATGGTCTTCTACTTTGATTTCTTCCTTATCGACCTTAGGCTTCCCTTAGATCCCTTTTTCTCTGAATTCCTGATCTTAAATAACGCCCTTTCGTGCGATCTGACCCTTACAACCATGAGGTTTATGGTCACCTACACCGTTGCCTGCCGGCTACTCAGGTTTGAACCCAGCATGACTTTATTCAGAAAATTCTTTTTATTCTCTTTAGACAAAAAGAGTGGCCATATTACTGGCCGGTCCAACCCCAATTACTTCAAACTCCTCACCGAAGGCCCCAATAAGGTTGATGCCTAGGATGGAAAGGCATTGCTCGTCGAGTCCCGAGTCGGATGGCCTTTTGCCTCATACCTGGAAGAGTTAGAGATTGCCAAGTATGATAGAAATGCATTTCGAGCAGGAGAACCCCAGATAGCCAAAGCATTTAGGAAGCTGCTTGGTGTCAAGGAAGGGAAGAACGGACAAGACTGGGTAGCCCTTACATCTGACTCATCCCTACTTCGCTTGACCGGGATACTGAGTTGGCCTGTTGAAGGGATAGAACCCAGGGTTATTATAGATGCCGAAGAACCTCGCCCATACTGGGGCAGCTGTCATGGAGGAAGATTCCCAAGCGAGTGTCCAGACTGCGAGCTAGCTAGGACCAACTGTACCCTTGTCTTTTCTCTGAATGGTTTGCATACTAGTTTTTCAATCCAGTTCTTCCTTACATTTTATTTCAAACCAAAGTTTACAAACTCGACGTATCTTTTCTTGCAGACATAAGGCAGCTGGAGGACTCCAACAGATTCCTTCAAGCTATGAAAAGGGGTGCCACAAGGAGAAATACTCAGATGGCCACCCTAGAGCCTGCTCGTCTCCCCACCATCCCTGTTGCCAACACAGGACGTGGGACTAGCCGAGGACGCAACGAGCCAAGCTGGGTTGCCACTCCTGCCCCTACGGCTGCTCTCTGCTATAACCATTCCTACTGCTACTAGCCCGATAATTCCTGCCACCGAAACAATGTCAACCAAGCGACCTACCACCGAACTCCCCACCAACAGAAAAACCCGATCGAGGACAGAGAAAAGTGAACATGTTGAAACGTCAAGCTCTCAAGCACCCTCATGGCAGAGAGATAATTTTCAAATGCCGGAAACCCATGAACCTGCTGCCAAGATAATTACTGAGGTAGCCAATGTACCTGACTTGGCCAATAACAATACAAATAGACGGGGAGGGCATGCTGCCACTATCGGGCTAGGCATAGTGAAGAGGCTCCGTAATACTAGCATTTGGAAGAGGAGTACCGAGCATTCCAGCTCGGTCCTCATTGGCGAAATAAGGATGCGGATGGCCGAGGTAACTAACTCCCTTACTATGTTACTTGCAAATAGACCCCTAGATGTTTTTGATTCTGACTGATCTTAATTTTAAGTGGCCTCCAAAACTGAGTTGTTATACGACCGACTCCTTGACAATCTCAAATCCTCCAGCTCACTGACCGTGGAGAAGAATCAGCTTGAAGAACAAGTCAATACCCGCCCGAGCTGAGCTTAAAGAAAGCGGAGAAATCGTCACCACAAAAGTTACCGAGCTTTCCAAGCTAGAAGAGGAGAAGAAGACTTTGGAAGCTCATCTCAGCTTTTCTAAGAAATCCGAGGAGACTGCTCTTAACAGCATTGGGCAGGTGAGGAAGGAGCTCAAGGAATCACTTAACCAGTTGGAGAAAACCAAGGTGGAAGCCTCTGAGAGAGAAAAACAACTAAGAGAAGAGCTGTCCCAGCCTGACGAGGCGCAAAAGCAACCAATCATTGCCAATTACAAGAGCTCCGAGGATTTCCAAGCATGTGTTGACGATGAGGCCTACAATTTCTTCCTTCAAGGGGTACACCACGTCTTAAGGCAGTTACCGTTCAGCGGGATGGACATCCGACCAGAAGTACTTGCTGAATGGGGAACTAACGCCCCCTTCTGTCCCTCTGCTCGTCCGGGACATGCCTTGGTGCCCTACACTGAAGATGAACTGATTTCTCTGGCCCAATTAGACACACAACAAGGGCTTGCTGCCTGGACCCCTACCAAGACTGTCGACGTGACTGTAACAGATCTGATGACCCAGATCTGGATGACCAAATCACAATAGGCTTCAACCTTGGCTGCCCACTGTATCGGTGACGACGGGAATGTGATCGTGATCGAAGAGACTACAACCAGGTGTGAGGTTCCCTGGGTGCGACCCGCGCCCCGCACGCCCTTGGATAGGGGTGCGCGTATGTGCGGATGCGGGACACCACTGCTCTCGTTCCACCCTCCCTTATTTAGGGGAAGACAAAATCAAAAGTGCGAGAGGAGTCTTTGTCATATTAGCACGTTGGAATGTGCCTCGGTTGTCTTGAGTGGATTTTGTATCCAATATGGGAACCGATGGTTTCCTCGCATCAAGTTATCCCTTATTTAGGGATACCAGATATGAGAATGCATTACCCTTTCATTCCCATTTTCCTTTTTAGGGAAAATGTAAAAGTGCAAAAGGATATTGCGACGCCCCACTATGGATTTATTAAAATAGCCTTATGGCCCATTCAGATTACTATGGGAGCTTTGGGTTTCCCCGCATCAAGTTATCCCTTGTTTAGGGATACTGTGATATGGGAATACATCACCCCTCCATTCCCATATCTCCCTTTTTTAGGGGAGAACGGGAAAGTGCAAAGAGGGAATGTTGCGAGGCCCCACTGAATCCGAAAGTTTTAGAGTCGCCATCTTTATTTTAAGGCAAATAAAGCAAAACCAAAGAAAAGAAAAATAAACCAGAGAAAAAAAAACGGGTTCGGAGGCTAAGTTACTAGTTGGGAAGGTGCTAGGCACCCAACTCGCCCTTTCGGTCTCGAAAATGGTTTTTGGCTGAAGTATGCTTATTGTCATATTTATCTCGCAAATAAATAAGGTATTAAAATGACAGGGAAATTTAAACAAATACATTCGTGGCTACATTATTTACGGACTCGCAGCCGTTTCCTTCCAATAATTACAAACACATTTAAGAATATTTGGCCATTATAACGGCTCTTTTACATAATATTTCATATTCTAATCCGGGAAGCACAACGGCTTATATGGGCTACATTGCGCCGGATTTAAATAACAACATTAAAAATAAATAGATGACAGAAAAATAAATAAATAAAATAAAATGCGCCCTTAAAGGTTTTACCTTTTAGAGCGGCGGTGTGCTCGCTCTGTCCTTCAGGGAGAGGGAGTCTTTTGTTGTTATTGTGTGATTGTTGTTTCGATTTGGGCAGAATGACTGCTTTATTTTTGAGGGTTTGGGCTTATCAACTCGGGCAGAGTGACATCTTATTTGGGTAGGTTTTGGCCTTTTTGGTTGGGCGGAACCTAGACTTAGTTTTTTTACTTTTCAGCTCGTTATTCGGGCAGAGTAACGGCGTACTTTGGGATTTTTGGACTGGGGAAGTGAGGTGGATACCTAACAACTAGGCTAGGGATCACTTATAACCTATGGGTTTTTATTTTGGCAGAGTTTGGACGGGGTTTGGAGACTCTAGGGGCTACCACTCACCTATCTCGCACCTCTCGTACTAACAGTATCGAAGATCGCAGAAGCAGAGCTTCGTTGCGATTTTTTTATCGCGGAATTGAGCACTGAAACTGGGAGCCGGGGGTCTCTATTTATACTGGAGGAGAGGGACACGCTGGGAATTCCTCAGTTTGTTCTTCATGCATCAACAGCTTGTACCGCGAGCATCAAGGACTGTACATTTTAATCTCTTAGACAAGCTACAGTAGCTTGCATGGTGCGGCAAGGAGACCCTTGGTGCGGCACCAAGGGGCCTTGGTGCGGCACCATGCTGCTTTCCAACTTTCAATTTCTTGCACTTTCCTCAGCTTCAGCTTCGCAAGATCCTCGCTTTTCCTTTCGCATTTTTGACTCCTGTAACTTGACATTTGTTAAGTTTTAACAGTTCTTGATATTTTATGTCAGTCACATACCAGGGGTACGAAATTGGGGTGTCTACAAAGCCCCTCAACGATAGAGTCTACGTGTAACCTTAAGGATTACTGAGTAGACGAACATCGTTGATAAACAAGAGACTCTCCAATTTCGTTCATTTAAGAACGGGGGAATGCAATTGGTAGCATTTATAATGCACAGTTAACATGCTATCCAAACTCTATAACCTAGACATTTTTAGTCGGTTATAAAAATTATCGTAGTTTTAAGCAGATATGAATTTAATGTGCTCTGATGGTCGGACCTACTAATGTAGGCTGCCTACGTATTCCCTATTAAAGGAAATCAGACCAAACGTAGTTCAGGCCAAAACCTAAACTACAACCAAGTATGGATGTCATGTTCTTCGGGTCAAGCCCGATCGAGAACACAACGGAAAAAGATTTTTGTGTTTTCGAAAAAGCCGTATTCTTCCCGTCCGAAACCGTTGTCAAATACGATATGAAGATTTGAATGTTTTTCTGCCACCACATTTCAACCGGTCAATACCTTGTCGTTAAAACGTGTTAAGAAGAATTTTCTAAGTTATATCTGGCTGGTCGCTGCCTTGTTTCCAAACATAACCCGAAAACTTTCAGATATCCAGAAAACTGCACTCGACCGGTAAAGATCCGTCGCCGAGCACGGCAAATTGATCATTCTTCAAGTATTTTCGAAAATTGTAATGTGGAAAACATTCTTTTTCCTTCCCTTTTTTTTTCTCGCGCTCTCTGTTTTTTTTTCTTTCAAATATTCCTCTTTTTTTGTATTTTTTGAAATATTCCTCTTTTTTTTTGTTTTTGAAATCAAAACTCAATTTGAAAAAGAGTTTTTCTTTTATTTGAAAACCAAAAAAACTTTTTTTTTTCAACAAACTTTCCTAAAAAGGAAATTATTCTAAAGTCAGGGTAGGAATACTGTACCTGACTTACCTTTTTGCGCCCAGGTGGCTACCGCGGATTCGGCTGATCTTGGCATTTTTACCACTCTTGCTGGGGAATTTATTTTCCTTTTTTTTTATTGTGATGGTCGGACCTACCGAAATAGGCTGCCTACGTATCATTTTTCAAGGAATCAGACCAAACGTAGTTCACCTCTGCTGGGGATTTTATTCTTGTTCTCTTCTTTTCCTTTTCTTTCTTTCTTTTTCTGCTTTTTTTTCTTTTCTTTTTTTTTTTTATTTTTTTTTTGGCTTTTTTTCTTCTATATTTTTTTTGACCCGCTGGGGATGTTATTTTCTTTGTCCTTCGGTGAATGGTCGCCAATTTTGATTAACAAGATTGACCTTGTTAACTTTCCATTAGGCTCAGGGACCATTTTGAAAACTTTGAAATCTGAGGACTAAAGTGCTGCAGCTTCAAACTTTGGAGCGGGAAAAGGGAAAATTCCCTTTTTCTCCCTTATATGGACGGGAGTATGAAGGGAGAAGCTACTGCTTCTTCTTTCCTTTCTTTTCTCCTTTCTTTTCCTTGGCCCATCGACATTGTTGCTGTTGCTTGCTTCTTTTTTTTATTTTCTTTTTTTGCTCCTTTTCTCGATTTTCTTCCGCCAATTTCAGTGTTTTACTTAGCAGATGACATCTTCTTCGCGATCCAGGAAGGGGAAGGCACCGATGTGCCTATAGAAACCCCAATTTCGTACCCCTGGTATGTGACATGACATAAAATATCAAGACCTGTTAAAACATTAACAAATGTCAAGTTATAGGGTCAAAAATGCAAAAGGACAAAGCAGGATGCGCAAAAGGACAAATTGCAGGGACCTGGATGTTCAAAAAGGGCATACTTTGAAAATTGGGCGTGGCCACCCATTGATTTGGGCATGGCGCCCAATTTGGAGGGGGTTGGAGCCCAAATTGCTTCCCCTGGCACTGTTCATACAATATTTGACGTAAAATGCAATTTTTCCAACGTAAGGTACAACCGTTTGATGCACGAAAAAGGAAATGGGCGTGGCTACCCACCAAATTGGGCATGGCACCCAAAACCAATGAGGATGGCGCCCAATTCTACTCCTCAGTGCACTGTTCATCAAAGATTTGCCGTAAAATGCAACAAATTCAACGCAAGGTGCAACCGGTTGATGCGCTTGAGAAAATTTCTAATGCCCGCGATGTCCCTATTTTGTCCTATAAATAGCAGTGTCCGGCTCCTCATTTCACACAGAATTCCTTCGCAAAGCTTCTCCGCGTTAACGTTACGCTGGAGAATTAGAGAGCGGTGTGAGATAGTGAGAGATCACCTCCAAAGCCTCGAAACCCTGCCAAACTTCCTCCAAACACAAAACCAACTGATAGAAGTATACCTTAGCCCCCCAGCTAGGTATCCACTCTATTTCCCCGGTCCAAAAATCGTGGAAAGAGCAGTTGCTCTGCCCGATTTAAAAGGCCAAATCAGCCGTAGCCGTTACTGCCCGATTTCGACCTACTTCAATCAATCAAACAACCAAACACAAAGCTACAGTTACCGCCCGATCCCGAGGCCGAAAAGTAACTTTCAGAGCAGTCACGCTGCCCAAATTCACACAACACACAACACACAATTTCAAACAAAAAAAAAAGACTCTCTCTCCCCGAGGGACAGAGCGAGCACACCCTAGGCCGTCTGTAAGTTTTTACTTTTAAAGTCTTTTATTTATTTGTAATAGTATTATTTCCAGTCCGGCCCAATGTAGTCATATAAGCAGTTGTTCTGCCCGGATTTAATTAGGAAATAGTACTAAATGTAGCCATTATTATGGCAAAATGTTTTTAGATAGGTTTTTAATTATTTACTTTATTTATTCAGTAAAGTCTTTATTTGTAAATGTATTATTTCCGGTCCGGTTCAATATCAATATATAAGCGCTTATCTTTGCCCGGATTTATTTAGGAAATAATACTAAATGTAGCTGTTACTATGGCCAAATATTTTCAAGTATATTTGTAATTGTTTGTAAAAGAGTCTGTTGCAAGTCTGTAAATAATATAGATGTAACGGATGTATTTGTAGGTAGTCAATGCTCTATTTATCTGTTTAATAAATATAACAAAAAACATACTTTAGCCAAAAACTGTTTTGAGACCGAAAGGGCGAGTTGGGTGCCTAGCACCTTCCCAACTCGTAACTTAGCCTCCGAACCCGTTTTCTTCATCTCTGGTTTTCTTTTTCTGGTTTTGCTTTATTTTTGCCTTAAAATAAAGATGGCGACTCTAAAAACATTTTGGATCCAGTGGGGCCTCGCAACATCTTTCTTTGCACTTTCACGTTTTCCCCTAAAAATGGAGAATTGGAATGGAAAGGTGATGCATTCCTATGTCCTGGTATCCCCTAAATAAGGGATAACTTGACATAGAAAACCCAAAGCACCCATAATGATCCGAAATAGGTCATAAGGCTATTTTCATAAAATCCATAGTGGGGGCGCTGCAACATTCCTTCCTTGCACTTTCACGTTTTTCCCTAAAAAAAGGAAAATGAGAATAGAAGGGTGATGCCTTCCCATATCCTGATATCCCCTAAAAAAGGGATAACTTGATGCGGGAAACTCATAGCTCTCATATTGGATCAAAATCCACTAAAGGCAACCGAGGCGCATTCCAACACGCTATTCCGACAGCACTCCTCCCGCACTTTTGATTTCGTCCTCCCCTAAACAAGGGAGGGTGGAACGGGAGCAGTGGATGTCACCGCATCCGCACGTACGCGCACCCCTATCCAGCGAGGCGCGGGGGAACGTTTCCCGGGAACCCACAGTGGCGACTCTGCTGGGGAGATCGTTTTTATTTTAATAAATAAAAATGGAGGGCTAGACTCATTAACCAAAACCTTTTTTTTCTTTTGTTTATGGCTAAAGTATGCTTGTTATATTAATTTAAAACAGTCTAATATTGCGTTCCTTTAACATCCGTGTCTATATTTGTGGATATGATCCTCCATCTTGCAGCAATTTCATTTCAAACACTGTTACAGATATACTTGAAAATATTCGTATTTTTCAAAAAAAAAATCAAATATATATATATATGTATATATATATATATATATATATATATATATATGTAATGTTTCTTTTTATTTCCGGACAGTACAACAAACGGGCCGGGACTTTGTTTTCAAAATCTTTTCATTTTCGGCCTTATATTAATTTATTCTGCTTTATTCTTCATTCTGCAAAAATATATACGTGCATGCATTCATTCTGTCATTTTATTTTGGGGATTAGGACTCATTTTCTAGAAATAGATAGACTCCCTGCTTTTCTTTCTATTTCTTGATGGTATGTTTGATTGCTCGCGCTTAAGCTAAAAAGCCGAGAAAATCCATACACAACAGCAAGACATGCTATATCTGTTTTTACTTTCTATTTCTATATCTTAAAAAAAAAACTTTTTTTTGCTTTTTAGATGCCGCACACACGCGCACATACATATAAATATATTCCGAATTGCTACCCTACACCATAGCCAGCCTACCCCCTGCATAAGCCAACGTTAGACTGCATATAGTTTTCAGGACACTTCAAAGACCGACCGGTTTTTGCATTTTAAATTGTGGGTCAGCCCAAAAAAAATGTGCGCAAGTCAAAAAAAAATGTGTGCGCAAGTCAAAAAAAAATGCACAAGTCGAAAAAAAAATGCACAAGTCAAAAAAATATATATATAAATATACATTGGGGCTGATTTATTATTTTCAAATGCTCGACCTAGACCATTCCGAATGGTGGATCCCGGAAAGAGTATAGGCCCTTCGCCTCGATCATCCGATCTCTGGAGTCGAAAGGCGTGGAATACGTTGGTCCTATACTCTGGAGAAAGAATCCACTGTTCCAGGAAAGTCCTGAGACTGTCAAAATTAAGCAGGTGCTTATCCGGTCATTTTGTAGGAAAAATAATAAATAATAAAATATACTAATAAAGGCACGCTGTACTCCAAGCCCAGAAAGCCTTCAGCCAGCCTTCTGATACCAAACTCATTTTCCCCAGAAACCTGGCCCGAATTTGGAAAGGCGAGACAAGATCGCCGATTGATACGAATCAAGTGCAGATCGATCGAGGGTATCGTAAATGATCGATAAGGGCGTAAAGCAGCTCGAGGGTACAGATCCGCAAGAGATGGCGCAGAAGTGAACAAATCCGCCATGGGTACAGATACGTGGGCTCCTGTGGTATGCTCCGACTCGGCAATGCAAATAGCTGGCTAGACCAAACTGGGTGCACAGACTGACCGAATAATGAGCCAAATGGCTAATCTGGTACAAAGCTTGAAATCCAGTGGTGAGGTAATTTCTTCCCCTACAGTCCCACAAGAAGCATCAACCTCACATACACTTCCAAACCCAAACCCTCAACCAAACACTAACCCACCAAACACTACCGTCACTCCAAATCCTAACCCTCCACCAACTCCCTACTACCCAAATGTCAATCCTTACCCATCATACCCTTCATATCCTTTCCCAAACACCAACATTCCCCAGAGTCCAAATGACCTCCCTTTTCCCATAAACAACCCACTCCAAAATAGCCCACATATGGATCCTCAAAGCTATAACCCGTCAGGCCAAGTTACTACCTACTTACCTCCTGATGATCCTAGCCATCCAGCAGAAAACATCCAAAATCCACCAACCCAGAATCCATATCTAGCTCAAAATCCACCAACCCAAAATGCCTATCCAGTCCAAAACCCATATGCTACTCAAAACCCGTATCCGACCCAGGATCCTTACCCAACTCAAAATCCTTACCCAACACCGCAGCCAGAAATTAACCCAACTTTCCAAAATCCTGCCAGCATATACCTAAAACCAACTCCCCCAGCCACCAAAATGGAGGCCGACATGGAAAACATGAAAATAATGATGCTCAAACTTCTCAACAAAGGAGAATTTTCTACGCGGGCACTGGCATTACAACCTTCAGCAGTACTACCTTCAAAATTCAAAATGTCCGACATAGAAAAGTTCGATGGGACTGGATGCCCTATATCCCATCTAAAATCCTACTCCACCGGTATGCACCGGGGAGCTAGCTTTGAAGCTATGGCTTCCAATTTTCACCTCACCCTAGTAGGACGCCAAGCAATGGTCGATGTTGTCGACTGTGACACTCAATACCTGATCGATATAGTCAAGAATTCCTTGAAAGGTATAAAGACAACACTAGCCTTAAAACAAAAGAGACCTCGAGTCGCACCCAAAGGGAAAAAGAAACATGTGCTTCGAATTTGCAATGTGGAAAGCGAAGTTGGCCTGTAGACTTTGACTACTGATCCGCCGAGTCATGCCTGATGTTCATCAAAACCTCCAGCCCATATACCTGAACACATGCGGTATCTCATGCTTACAAGCTTTAAAGAAGTAGTGGAGATAGGGGTTCGTATTGATGAAGATATACTGACCGGCAACTAAAAGTCAATACACCCTCCAGTTCTTTCCGATACTCTAAAGGAAAGACAACCGCATTCACTGCCAACATGGTAGGAGATGCATCTTCCACTTTTCCTACCCAAAACTATAGTGCTACTCCATGGTCCTATGGACAGAGCATGTGTCCGCCAACTCGCCTGAGGGAAATAATGGCCCAAACGTAAATTTCAGAGGCCGAATTGTGGTCAACCGGCACTTTGACATTGCAAGCTCCTCAGCCCAAGTGATATTGCAGGCTAATGGCTCGGGAGTGTTGAAGCCTGGAGAACTACAGCCACCAAATCCCCCTCGCCTCGACACGAACCACGCCCAAGATTGAGTACCATCGCCGCAAAGGGTCACCTCACCGACGTATGCTACACACTCAAACATGCTATCCAGATTTGATAGATGACAAGGTTATTGAAAAACCTCCTCCTGACCAAATACAATCAATAACCTCTACCTCAAATCAACATGATTGAGGTTGATGAAAAATCATCGGCCCAAGTTCGAAAAAAATTAGCCATCCATTACCATATATCCTCATTCCCTTCTCTCCATATACATCCATAAAAAGAGCTTAGCTGCAATATGCTCTCTCGGGACACTATCCTGGGTAGCCAAAATACTTGCAACATCGAAAAGCCACTTGGTGGGGATGTTAGCCACCTTACTAGATCCGGCCGAGCTTATCAACCAAACCTCCGGAAAAAGGTGACCACTCGAGGCAAAGACAAAGAAAGCAGATATCTTGGGGCAAGGAGGTGGAAGATACTCTGTTAGCTCGATGAAGAAACTCAGCCAACATTTCCATCTGGGGCTTACTTGTGCTTCAAAACCCACCGTGACACCGGCCAAGTCTCTAAGTCGCTGCTCCCATTGAAACTTCCCCAAATGAGCTTACTCGATGATCTGTAACATTCATTTTGGGAATGTCATAATGTTTACCGATCTAGATCTCGCCCAAGGAAGGGAATGCGACCACATTGATGCTCTTCATATCACTGTGGGAATAATGGAAAAGCGGGTTCCTCGAGTTCTGATAGACAACGGGTCCTCTCGAACGAATGTATGTCCCGCCAAAGACCTTAGCCAAATTGGGAACAAAAATATCGAACTCACTCCTTCTCACGACAAGAAAGGCATATGACAACACCGCCGTGTGTCTTGTGAGTGGGTAGTCACTGATGCCGACTATTGGGCCACTAACCATGCCTCGGCCGAATTCCAAGTTTTGGACATACCACCACTTTCACCTTATTATCGGACGCCCTCGATCCATGGGGTAAAGGGGTAGCCTCTTCATTGCACCAACGTGTCAAATTCATCCACGATGACCACATAGTAATTATTAAGGCCGACAAGATCGTGGAAAACAGGAAAGCGAGGATATCCCAATCCTCGAGATAGAACATGAAACACTGTATTTTCCTCGCTGGTTTTGAGGTTATCCCCCAAGCTGTGGTAAATGCCCTTGAATACGGTCGAGAAACCGACATCACTGGAAAGAAAACCACATCCCTAGGAAACATGGTCCCTTTAAACATGTTCCGGAAAATCAATTATATGTCTGGCCTGGGTCTTGGTAGAAACCAACAGGGGCTTGTCAATCTGGTCCAGGATGAATTTAAGGAATGTATCACTCCCTTTGGTCTAGGATACACACCTACCCTAGCTGAGGTAGCCACTGTCATGAAACAAAAGCGTGAGAAAAGAAAGGCGTAAAAAGAAAAGCGTCCCTTACACACATCCCCCTCTCCAACCATATGTAAAAACCTTAAATGGTTACTTCATAAGAAAAGGGAAACAAGCCTATCTCATGTTCCCTGAGCCCTGGATAGACCAAAATGGGAAAAGATGCCCCGGATGGGAAATCTTTGAAGATGTCGCTTCTCAGACAAAATGGAACAGTCACCCCGAGCCCTATAAGATCGCATATAAACCGCCACTTTGAAAACACTTGGTCTATAGATCGTGATGACTATTCTCTCGGTCTTATTTGATGATGATGGCCTGGGAGAGCTTCTGGGTATGATAGATGGAGGCACCGAATATGCAAAACTCCCTCGATGAGTTCGAGCTTCTCCGCTAAGCCTCGCACTGGTATGCTACTACCGCCCACTCTTGACTCCCGCAGAACCGGTAGACCGCTCGATATACTACCCCCTTCCTTCTCCTAGCTTTACGGATTGGTCATCTACCGATCCGCTCCCTAATAATGAGGATCTCAAACCCCAGGTCCTCAATAATGTAATAAGCCCCCATAGCTTGCTATTAATGATAATATGAATGTCTTTGCTTATTCCTTAGTTGCACCTACATTAAAAGATACATTAAATAATCATAATAATGAGTCATTTAATGAAATGGACCCAAAAGATAAAAAATATTTGCTTGAGCTTGTAAAGTCGCTGAGCAACAGAACAACATCACTCAGAAGAAGCAAGAAATCGAAGACTTGTCAATCATCAACTGGGCCGAACAATCAAGTCAAAGAAATCAAATCGGCAACTACCCGCAAGGCTCGAAAGGGTAGCACTCATCGACCTCCTCAAAGAGTTCAGAGATATCTTTGCCTGGTCCTACGAAGATATGCCTGGCTAGATCCACCATAGTCGAACACCTGATCCCTATCTATCCGATGCTCTGGCCAATCGCAAGCTCCGCCGAATCAAACCAGAATGGTCACCGCAAGTCAAAGAAGAAATTATGAAGCAGCTCCATGTCAACTTCATTCGGTGGTTGAATACCCGATCCGTCGCCCAACATAGTGATCGCTCCTAAGCCCAACGGAAGGTTCGACTGCCGACTCCGCGACCTCAACAAAGCCGCCCAAAGATGACTTCCCGCTACCCAACATTGATATTGTGGTAGATGCCGTTGCCTTTGCCACAAGATCAGATCCTTCGCCGACGGCATGCTCGGCTACAATCAAATTAAAATGGCGCAGAAGACCAAGAGAAGACTTCATTCACCACTCGCAGGGTACCTATCGCTATATTGTCATGCCATTTGGGCTCAAAAATGGGGCTACTTATCAAAGGGTCGCCACCACTCTCTTCCACGACATGATCCACAAAGAAATCGAGGTCTACGCCGACGACATGATCGTACATTCCAAATGACGCCAACTGCTCATATCGAGATCTTCGAAGTTCTTCGAAAGACTCGAAAGCATCAGATGAAACTCAACCCCACCAAATGCACATTTGGGGTCACCAAAGGCAAGGTCCTCGGGATTCTTAGTAATCGAGCAAGGCATTGAGATCGAGCCAAAAGATCAAAGCTATCATAGAGATGCCGCACCAAAAACTCCAACGAAGTCAAAGGCTTCCTAGGCCGACTACAATATATCGCCCGCTTCATCGTTCACCACCACCTCGCAGTGGGCCCCTCTTCAAGCTTTAAAGAAAAATACCGACCAAGTCGGGATGAGAAATGCCGCCTAGCCTTCGAAAAAATAAAAGCCTACCTCACCAATCCTCCTAGGCTAGCCCCACCATACACATAAACCTCTCCTCATATACTTAACTGTCACAGACACGCAAGAGGAGCCATGCTTGCCCAAGAAAAGAAAGACTCCTACATCGAAAACGCCATATACTTCATAAGTAGGAAGTCGCTAAGGGAAGCGAGCTGGAATTATTCAGACTAGAGAAAAAGTTGTGATGGCCTGATAGTCCTGACAACTCAAAGGCTCAAAAACTTATATGCAAGGATCGATCCATCAAGCTCATTCCCGTGATGGATCCTATAAAATACATCTTCTGCACCATCACTTTCCACCGACCGCTAAGTGGGCTTCCTTCTCAACGAGTTTGACATAACATATGTCACGCCAAATCTATCAAAGGCAGCCATCGCAGATCACTTAGCCGATCTACCTCTAAAACCGAAGATGCTACGAGCCCGCCTTCCTGCATTTAAGGTGTCTGAAATCACCGACCACCTACACCACCGGCAGATGTTCTTTGACTGAGCCGCAAACAAAAGAGGCTTTGGCATAGAATCTTACTCATTGACCCTACAGATTCTCACACTCCACCGGCCCTAAGATTGAGTTTGAGTGCTCCAACAACACCACCGAATACGGCTTGCATTGCTGGCCCGGAAGAGGCTCTCCAAAGAAAGGCCAAAATCTCGAAGTCTTTGAGACTCGCCTTGATCATAAACCAAGTCGAAGGGAAGTGGAAAACCCAAGATCCCCTACGCAACTTTATCATGCCAAATTAACAAAGACTTGCCGCCGGTTTGATTCCATCTCATTCCACTACTTGCCGCTGACGTAAATCAATTTGCCGATGCATTGGCCACTCTAGCATCACTAGTCCAAATTCCCGCAGAAATACAAGTCCAACCCTTTCGGGTCGGGAAGAAGGTCACGCCGCAGATACGCTCAAAATTAATGCAGCCCCCGAGGCGATCACGAGCCTTGTACATTGACATCCAAAATCTGCTTTAAAGGAATCTATCCCCGGCCTAGACAAAAGAGGGAGAATCTCCCCGCGAAGATGCATCGCACTTGTGTTCACGGGCAAGTACTTATATAAAAGGCACTACCAAGGCTAAATCTTATGCCGACTGTGCCAAAGCCGAGCAAATTATGGACCAACTCCACGGTGGTACCTGTGGACCCCACATGAACGGCCACATGCTATCCAAGAAAGTTATCCTACAGGATACTATCGAGCTCACTTGAAACCGATCGATTCGGGTGGTGCGACATCGCGACAAGTGCCAAC
>CM028379.1:69224008-69349408 GCA_013146195.2 Codonopsis lanceolata | reverse complement strand
AATAACTTAATATACTCGAGGTTTCAAAAAATCACATATCGCTTCTATAAGAATATAAAAAGTGGATAAAACATTCATGTATTCAGTCACTATTTCCTTTAAAAAAACATGAAACTATAAAACTTGAGTTAAAAATATTTTGCAACAACGAATTAATCGTTATTGATGCGCCCAAAATCTCCTTGATGCACCGGATCGGTCCAATCAAGATACCTGGCTTTCAACGTATCTTATACCCTCAAAGCCCAAATTGCAATAAGATTTAACCATGAACTAGGCGTGGCACTCCCGCAAAAGCCCTCCTACGTGAGAATTAGTTCAAGAAAGCTAAGAATATATTTGAGCAAAGTTTCGGCTAGAGAGTTCAAATTGCATACCTCTCCCCTTCATTTCAGGGGCTTTTTATAGTTGTCGGAGCATAGCGCATATAAGCGTTCATAGCGCCCACTAATGATCAGGGCTTTAATGGTGGGCACATTAACTGCCCCATTAACTCCCTCATTAAACACAACGGTCTAAATGGAGACTTTCCCGGACATAACTTAGTCCTCAATCGTTACAAATCTTGCCGGACATAGCGTCCTCAGCGGTAGCGAGATCTTGAATTGGCGAGCATAGCAAATCATGCTCGCACCTTAATTCGCTCGTTGGTTAAGCCCTCAAGTCGCCGACATCTAGCTCGATGAAGATTGAGGCCATGCTCGTTTATGCAGTAATGGCCATGTGCCTAGCATGTGACCTAAAACTTGGGCCAATGGGCAGGCGATTCAAGAGCCCCTACTCCTTGTCCATCGGGTATTCATGCTCGTGACGAGGAGAAACTCAAAATTCAAAGAATATCTCCCAAATTAATCGAATCTTTGACGCACGATTCAAATAATCTTGGAGCCAAAATCTTGAATGGACGGTTACCCAAAAGGTATTTTAGGGAAACGTACCCAAAAAGCTAAGCCGTCAGCCGCCACTTCCTGAAGAGACAGGCGCATTTTTCAATAAGGCATTAAGGACTGCCTCGAAAATTGAGTCTCGTTAAACGAGCCCTAATGATGAATGGTCTTCAACCGGTGGCTTCTCCAGGTATAAAAGACTAAAACCCTCTCTATTTCAAACTTTACCACCCACAAACACTGATATAGTTCAAAGAGAGAAACGATCTACCTATCTGCAAGCACACCCTGCATCCAAAGATCAAGATCTTCGCCACGATTCCCCGAAACCAGTAGCCTACAACAAAAACATGTGTACTCTCGCTCTTCCACTTCGCTCGTCGATTTTGAATCCATTTCATCCCTAATTAGGGTTTCTGAGTCCTTCGACCCCTTGAACCTTTAACAGTTTAGTTATCGGCTTCAACTCCTTCCATCGCCCAATTATTTTGACCCAAATCATGGGAATCGAGGAATCCTAGATTGGTGCCCTGTTCACCGATCCCTTAACCAACTCTTGTCACAATTTTAATTTTGCTTACATCTTCATACCCAAGATGGCTAGGTTTTAACGTGCCCTCGATTCCTCTTTTCCCTCGTAGGATGTCTAGCGAAACACCTGTATCGTAAGTCGAAGGTCTGAGCTACGCACCATGGAGCGCCGTAAGAAATTCCACCATCTTCTAGTGCAAGCTCGGAAGAAAGCGAGCAAGAAGATATCCCCCTGATTACTCGCCGACGAAAACCCTAGCTATCGACCGAGCAAGGAACAATTAACAGTAACCAAAACCCTTCCCTAAACGACCAAACTGGAAACCTCCCCAGTACGAGTAACTATCAATCCGAGCTAAACCCTAGCTCTTCAGCCCACATCACATCACACATCCCACCTTCAATCAAATGGGACGACCTGACCTCCGAGGACCAAGTCGTTGCTTGGTTCTATTCTTTAGGAATGAACCCAAACATTACCGCTCGTGCCTTTGACCTTGACATTGAAAAGAAAGGTCACAATTTCCGTGGAGACAATATGGTCTTCTACTTCGATTTCTTTCTCGGTCGGACTTCGACTTCCCTCGACCCCTTCGTAGTAGAATTCTTAAATGCATCAAATACCCTTCCATGCGATTCGACCTTGACCACCATAAGATTCTTAATGTCCTTCATAGTAGGTCAGACCGCTCGGGTTTGAACCCGACATGACCTTGTTCCGAAATTCTTCTCTTCTCTCTTGATAAGAAATCGGGTGTACCACCGGCCGGCCCAACGCTAACTACTTTAAACTTCTCAATGAGGGACCGAACAAAGTTGACGGATGGGACTCAAAAGCTCGACTTTTTCGTCGAGTCTAGCGCCGGCCGGCCCTTCGCTCCTTATCCGACGCACTACTGCCCCTCGAATACGACAAAATGCCTATCGAGTCGGCGAACCCAAGATAGCAAGAGCCTTTAGAACCTTGCTTGGAGTGAAAGAAAGGCAAGATGGCCGAGCCGCATTAGGATATTCAAGATTTTGTGCTCGATCGGGCGAGCTCTTACCTCCGACTTAACCCTTTCTCCGACGAGAACAATTTTCGTCTTCCGAGTTAAACTTCAATCTTCCCATAGAAGCTATTCAACCCCCCTTCTAGAATTGAACCCCGGTCATTATTGATCCCGAAGTTCCACATCCGCATCGGGTCCATGTCACGGCGGAAAATTTCCCAGTGAATGTGAAGAGTGTGCCCGAACCGGAACCCTTTGCAGGCCTTCTTTCTCTCTCACCTGCTAATACTTCAACCGTATTCCTTTATACTAACCTTGCCAATTTTGTTTTCTTCACATTTTTAATGATCGCTTTAACTTGTGCAGATATGAGGCAACTAACCGACGTCAACAAATTCCTTCAAGCTGCAAAGAAAAGCTCGAACAAGCGAGGTAAACACCTCTCAACCCAACCTACTACCAATCTTCCCACCGTCCTGGCTAACACCACTAGCCGCAGAACTAAACGCAACCAGCCTGAACCAAACCCGCCTGCTACAATCATTACCCCAACCCCCATCATACCGCAAGCCGAACCAATAGCAGAACACATCATCAACATCAGCGAGCCGAGTGAAAGTTCGAAAAGAAGCAGGCGCCGCACAGATAAGGCTGTGATCGAGGAAACCACTCCTTCTATACCTTCGTGGCATAAGGAGAACTTCATCATGCCCGATACTGGAAAAGGCCGCTATCATCGCCGAACTCGCCGAGGTTCCTGACCTCAACAATATAAACATTTTCAAACGGAGTGGGTTCCAAGCTACCATGGGTCTGGGGTTAATGAAAAGGCTCCATCATAGTGCAGTCCAAAAGAAATGCAACGATCATGCGAGTCGCCTTGATAGGAGAGGTCGGAATGTGTCTTACTGAGGTAAAATCTTTCCCCAGAATCTGACGCCCTTTACCATTCCACTTTGACTAATCATATCTTTTTCTTGTAGGTTGCCAACAAATCAGTTCTTATGTATGAACGACTGATGGAGAAGCTCAACGAAAATGTCGCCTTGCAAACAGAGAAAAACGAGCTAGAAGAAACCGTCACCTGCTCGGCCAAGCTCAAAGCCGCTGAGGAAAACCTTACCAGTAAGGTGACTGAACTCTCCAAGGTTGAAGCAGAGAAGAAAACTTTGGAATCTCACCTAAGTTTCTCCAAAAAATCCGAGGAAACTGCCTTAAACAACATTGCCGGAGTTCGAAAGGATCTCCGAGCTAGAAGAAACCAAAGCCAAAGTTGCCGATCTAGAAAGGAAATTGATGGAAGTAATCCCGACGAATGAAGAACAAAGGCGTAACATCATCGAGGATTACAAAAATTTCGACAACTTTGCCGCCTTGTGTGGAGAATGAGGCATATCCTTTCTTTCTCGCAGGTATGAACCACATCTTAAGGCAAATTTCTTGCAATGGCCGAGATCCGACTCAACAACTGGGGTACCAATCCACCATTCAGCTCATCTGCCCGCCCGGCCATGCCCTCGTGGCGTTCACCGAAGACGAACTAGAATCCTTGGCCGAAGCAGATGCAGAGAAAGGTCTATCCCCCTGGAACCCTCCCCTGTCGCTGAATCCAATGTACGTGAACTTATGACCCAGATCTGGAAGTCCCAAGCTCCATCAACAACAGATGATAATGCCTCCAACCAGGCCGAAGATGATGAAGTGACCATCCTCAACGCTACCCCCGGAGAAACAACCATCCAGGACCCACCAATCCTCAACCACACTGCACCAAGTGCATGAAATCGTGTTTTTGGCCTGCGCGCCCTGGTTTCTCGAACAATTTACATTAAAGTTCTGTAATATTTTGCTACTCGCTTTCCTTGCTGGTTGAATGCTTTCATTTCCTTGTCTAATTGTATTTCATCTATGAATTACTCAACTCTGAATGTTTTAACTCCTCCTTCGAGCAAAGCCAACCTTTGGTAATGAGAAATCACTAAACAATCCCCACTCGAACTCTAACTCCTTTCATAAGCATAAAGCACTTTATGCTCAGAAAAGAGAATAATCAAGAATACATGGAAAACTACTATCTCGAACACCAACTCTTTTTGCGAGCATAAACAACTTATACTCGCAAAAGAGAATAATCGAGATAGACAATTCAGCTCGAACACCAACCCTTTGGACGAGCAAGAACCATCCCGTGCTCGCCAAAGAGAATAATCGAGATAAACAGAAACCATCGACTCAAACACCAACTTTCAAAATAAAATTGAAAGCATAATTGAGTTTTGTCATTATCATTTGCCGTAAGAAAAGATCAAAGAATTACATATTACTAAAGTCAATTACCAATAGTATTTCTTCAAATGATCCGCATGCCATGGATGTTTCAGTTCACCTCCATCCTCTGTTCGCAACATATAAGTGCCCTCCTTAATGATTCTAGAAATCTGAAAAGGCCCTTCCCAATTTGGTGAAAGCTTCCCCCAGTCAGCTCGGTGACCCGTTGCCTCAATCTTACGGAGGACCCAATCGCCCACAGCAAATGACCTACCACGAACCCTTTTGTCGTGATGGGCCTTTGCTCGCTGCTTGTAGTTAGCCATTCTCATCTTAGCCTCCAGCCGTTTTTCCTCTAACAAATCCAGCCACCGCCTCTAGGCGTGCTATCGACTCAACATCATAATGCAAAACTCTATGAGTAGGCAGATACATTTCTACAGGAACCATAGCCTCAGATCCATAAGCCATAGAAAAGTTGTTTCCCAGTTGCTGACCCCTCGATCGTCGCTCTAACCGCCCACAAAGCCGAAGGCAGCTCGTCTACCCATCTTCCTGCCTTATCTTCCAAATTTCATTTCAAAACATGCAAGACTTGTTTATTTGCAGCCTCAGCCTGCCCATTGCCTTGGGGGTATGCCACCGACGATTGCCAATGCTTCACGCGCATCTGCTCGCATGCTTTAGTAAACTTTTCAGAAAATTGAGTCCCATGATCGGACACAATTGCTCGCGGAACCCCAAACCGACACCATATATGCTCATGAACAAAATCGATGACATTAACTTCACTAATGGTCGCCAGAGGCTTTGCTTCCACCCACTTAGTGAAGTAATCTACAGCGACCACAGCATATTTGAACTTTGATCGAGCCAAAGGAAATGGTCCAATTAGATCTATCCCCCACATGTCGAATGGCCACGAAGCTACTACAGGAGTCTGCTCGGTGGACGGCAACCGTGGTATATCTGCGTAACGCTGACACTTGTCACACCGGCGAACATACATTTCAGCATCTCGCCTCAAAGTTATCCAATAGAAACCAGCTGCCAAAACTTTTTCTGCTAATGACCTCTGACCGGGGTGACCTCCACATTTGCCTTCATGTATTTCCCCCAAAATACCTTCCGTCATCTCTGGTCGCACACATCTCAACAAAGGTCGGGTGTAAGATCGCCTATAGAGTATGTTATCCAGAATAACATATCGGCATGATCGCTTCTGGATGGTTCTAGCCTCTTTCTTATCCTCGGGCAATGTCCCTTGCTCGATGTAGGCCTTGATATCATCTATCCAACACTTTGCAGCCGGCTCAATGTCCATGATCACCTCCTTTTCTATAACAGACACCTCCAAATGCTCGATCATGACTCCCGGATGCAAAGACTGAATTTCATCTTCAGCCATCTTGGACAAATAATCAGCCCGCATGTTATCTTCACGGGCAATTCGCACCAATTCCCAATAATCAAAATCTTTTAAGATTTCCTTAACCATTGCGCAGTAGCGAACCAGGACCGGATGATGAACCGCGTAGTCGCCTCTGACTTGATTTACCACCAGCTGGGAATCACAATACACAATCACTTCACGCACTCCTATATCCTGCGCAAGCTCAAGCCCAGCGATCAACGCTTCATATTCAGCCTGATTGTTAGAAGCTGGAAACTTAAAGCGTAATGCTTTCTCGAATTCTACATCCTGCTCAGGTGGGACTAATACCAGCCCGGCACCACTTCCAAACCTGCTAGCTGAGCCATCAACATGTAACTCCCAACAATATTCTGGTCGGGGTTTTGGACTTGGGATACTCGCCGATGCCGTTTTGGATGGTACTTCTTCCTCGCCAGAATCCTTGAAGCTTGTCTCAGCCACAAAGTCTGCTAAGGCCTGTGCCTTAATTGCTCGCCGAGGTTGATAATCAATATCAAACTCGGTTAACTCGATCGACCAAGTAAGTAAGCGACCAGAAGTGTCCGGCTTGTGCAAAATCTTTCTTAAAGGCATGTCCGTGTATACAACAATTGAATGTGCAGAAAAATAAGCTCGAAGTTTCCGAGCAGCAACAACAAGCGAATAAGCTAACTTTTCTGCATTGAAATATCTTCCCTCTACATCAGTAAGGGCTTTCGAGACATAGTAAACAGGTTTCTGGACATTACATTCTTCCCTAATCAATACAGCTGCTACCGCCTGCTCGGTAGCTGCTAAATACACAAACAGCTTCTCCCCGAAAACCGGGCTGCTTAGCAAGGGAGGACTCCCTAAATACTTCACCAATTGCTCGAAAGCCTTCTGACACTCAGACGTCCACTCAAACCCCTTATTTCCACGGAGAACTTTGAAGAAAGGCAGGCACCTCTCCGCCGACCTGGAGATGAAACGACCAAGGGCTATCACCCTGCCATTAAGCCTCTGAACATCTTTGATGCACCGAGGAAGCTTCATAGTGACTAACGCCTTGATTTTTTTTAGGATTAGCCTCAATGCCTCTCTCAGTCACCATAAATCCCAGGAACTTGCCCGCCTTCACCTCGAACACACACTTGCTCGGATTCAGCTTCATATTATTTTTCCTGAGATTGGCAAAGGTCTCGCCCAAGTCCTCTGTATGCTCGTGCCCTTTAGTCTTGACCACCATATCGTCGATATAAGCTTCAACATTCCTCCCGATCTACGAGCTGAATATTTTGTTCACCATTCTCTGATAAGTGGCTCCTGCATTTTTCAAGCCGAAAGGCATCATCTTGTAACAGTACAGCCCCCCTGCTGCTCGGAAAGCTGTCAGAGCCTTATCCTGCTCATCCATTTTGACTTGGTGATACCCAGAATAGGCATCTATAAAGCTGAGGAGCTCGAATCCTGCTATAGCATCCACCAGCTGATCGATTCGAGGCAAAGGATAACAATCCTTTGGGCAGGCTTTATTCAAATCCGTGAAATCCACGCACATTCGCCACTTGCCATTGGATTTCTTAACCATAACCACATTAGCCAACCAAGTTGGGTAATGTATCTCCTCGATTATGTCAGCGTTAAGCAACTTCTCGACCTCCTCCCTGATCGCTTGATCTTTTTCCACGGAATAAATCCTGGGTCGCTGCTGGATTGGTCGAAAGGCTAGATCTACATTGAGCCGATGCAAGGCCACAGTTTCGCTCACCCCTTGCATGTCTTCTGGCCGCCAAGCAAAAACATCCAAGCTATCTTGCAATTGTTTGATCAAATTTGCTCGAGCCTCTACTGACAATGCCTTGCCAATTTTTATTTTCTGCTCGGGGTAAGCAGAATTGATGATCACTTCTTCGAGCTCGTCCTGAGCCGTGAATTCTGGCTCATCTCGCATTTGGAGTGTATCACACTCCACCTTTTCCTCTTCTTCAACTCGATCCTCAACCTTATCGAGTTGGTCCTCCTCCATGACTTCAACTTGCTCTACCAATCCCTCCGACGTCAATGTCGGCAAAGGATTAGCAACATTCTCCACAGCCTTCTCCACACTAGCTTCATCTTGTTGTGCAACTTGCTCCCCCGACTTCAATGTCGGCGAGGAGGAACTGTTCTCGCCACCAATCTGGCTCGCAGACATACCCACAACAACCTCATTCTCGCCCTGCTCCCCCGACTTCAATGTCGGCATAGAGCTTGCATCCACTTCAGGATCTTCATGCACCATAGCAACCACAGATGGCCCCACAGTCACGTGAGATGTCTCCTTGGTACTGACGGTTATCTTTTGCTCTCCATCTTCCAAGGTTAACTTCTGTTTCTTTCTCTGGCTATCGCAGCATACCGAAAGCACCGCTCTAGGTCGCTCCTTAATGTTCCCACTCCCTGGTCGGTGTAAAACTTGGCCCGCTGATGTGGGATTGATGCCACCATCTGAAACTTTGCCATGCTCGGTACACCCAAGATTATGTTATAGGGAGACTTCAAATCGATCACCATGAAAGTGATCTTTTCAGCTCGCGTCCTGCTCCCCTCGCCGATGAACACTTCCAACTCAATCGTACCTTTGACCGGGACCTTATGGTTGGTGAACCCTTCCAATGTTCCGGCATACGGCCTTAGCCGATCATCGCTCAACTCCAATCCTTGGAAACAGGAGTAATACATCACATCTCGACATGCTCCAGTGTCGATCAAAATTCTATGCATGACCCAACCATCCACCAATGCCGAGACGATCAAAGACTGCTCGCCGGCCACATTACTCGCCAGCTCGCTGCGAGTAAATTGAATAGCTTGTTCTCCATCCTGCAGGGCAGCAGGTCGATCCACAACTTTGGATAAAGAATATATTTGTTTTCCGAGCTGGGTCGGAGTAGGCTCTTCATCCATTATCACATTGATTACCCCTCTGATCGGCGGGGCTTCTCTCCTGGGGGCATTCCCCCTATTTCCTCCATCTCTTTTGAAGCGGTCCAACCGCCCTTCATTAATTAATTTCTGAATGGCCTTCTTCAATGGCCAACATTCCTCCGTTGTGTGCCCGTAGTCATCATGGTAGGCACACCGCTTTGTTTTATCCCGTTCACCAGCTGTCCCTGGATTCATGCGAGGTGGATTAGGAAGTTCATCCCTTATTTCATACATGATGTCCTCGCGCAACGTGTTGAGCGGGTTCAGATCTGCTTCTCGAAGGAATTCTCTTGGCCGATCGTATCTAGATTTGCCCTTGTTATATCCTCCAGCACCTGTCTGCCCATTCCCCTTGGAGTTTCCAGCAGCTTCATTACTCTCTTTTTTCTTCTCCTTTTTTGCCGTCTCCCCGGCACACCATTTCTGTGCTCACATGAGCATTTCCGCCTGCGTTTTTGGCTCACGCATGCTCAATTCTGATCGCAAACCACCTTCACCTTCAAGCAAACCAGTTTCAAAGCATAGGGTTACCTCCTGCTCGGTCAACCCTGGAACTTGCTCCAACACCTTGGTAAATCGCTCTAGATAACTCGCAGTGGACTCATGTGCTCCCTGCTTAACCTTTGACAAGTCAGCCCTTGTCTTAGCCAGTGTGCCCGCCGTTCCAAAATCTGCCAGAAATTTCGCATGCAAATCGGCCCAGTTGTTAATTGACCGACGCGGCAAAGCTCCCATCCAAGCTAAGGCTTTCCCTTGTAACGCGCCAACGAATGCTCTAATTTTCAAAGCCTCATCCGAAGTTACCAGGCCAATCTGCGATTCGAACGACATCAACCAATCCCTGGCCTTCGTTTTGCCTGTGTACTCCTTAATATTTGGGAATATGAGCCCCTGTGCTGGCGGGGCATTTTCAATCCAGGGTGCTAACGGGCTGGCCGACGTACCCAAGAAATTCCCATCTAAAGCCTTGCCTTGTTCCCAGGCCTCCATACGGCGCTTCAGCTCCTCGAAATCCTGCATATTTATGGTTGTAGGCAAACCACCCCCGGGCTGAGGCTGTACCACAGGCGTAGGAGGGGCCTGTGGGGGGCCCATAGCTCCAACGGCTTGAGTAACCCCCACGGCTTGCGCCACCTGGACCTGAGGCACCCCATGAGCTGAACAGCTGGTGCAGCTGGTTGATGCAGATCCCGTTTTCCTTGAGAATGATGAGATCGCTTAGGAGAGGGAGTTCTGCGTCGGTGAACATAAGATCCCTTTGGTGATCAGGAACGACGACTATGAGCACGAGACCGCCGCGAAGAGGGTGAACGAAGCCTGCGAGCATGCGATCTTGGTGGAGAAGGTGAACGTCGACGACGACGAGATTGAGCCGAATCGTCTCCAACCCGTGGTCCTAACCTCGAATGAACACTAGGCACGATTCGATGGCTAGCCTTACTTCCCTCTGGCTGGTCACGTCCCTTTGATCCTTGTGCTCGCTGCTGAGAAGGAATAATTAAAGGGTTCATCTGATTACCCCCAGTGCGAGAAACACCTGCTGCCTGGCTCGGAGCTGACAGAGCTGGTAAGGGGTCCACCTCAATGGGCAATGGTGGCTTACCCATTGCAATCAACTGTAAGTTGAGCTGGTGCATCTGACCCAGGTATATGGCTCTTTGACGCAGAGCCTCCTCTCGAAATTCATGTGCCAGACCCACTGCTGCCACAACACTCCTAGCCAATGAATCAACTCCACGCATCTGGTTGAGCTGGTGGCGAGCATCATGAGGCGGAGGAACATTATTCCCAACTAACTGATTAAGGCTAGGAGTCGGTTGCACCTCTTCCCGACGACTGCCACTGCCACCATTAATTCCATTCTCTGCCATTGTCAAAGCTCAAGAAACAATTATCAACTCACACAAAACTACTACCGTAAAAACTTTCGTTTCCCAGCAATGGAACCAACTAATGCGTCCAAAATCTCCTTGGATGCACTGGATCGGTCCAATCAAGATATCTGGCTTTCAACGTATCTTATACCCTCAAAGCCCAAATCTGCAATAAGATTAGCAAACCGTGAGCTAGGCAGGGGCACTCCCTGCAAAAGCCCTCCGGCGTGAGAATTAGTTCAAGAAAACTAATAAGAATATATTTGAGCAGAGTTTCGGCTAGAGAGTTCAAATTGAATACCTATCCCCTTCATTTTCTGGGGCTTTTTATAGTTGCCGGAGAGCATAACTACATATAACCGTTCATAACTGTCCACTAATGATCAGGGCTTTAATGGTGGGCACATTAACTGCCCCATTAACTCCCTCATTAAACACAACTATCTAAATGGAGACTTTCCCGGATATAACCGTCCTCAACTGGTTACAAATCTTGTCCGGACATAACTGTCCTCAACTGGTAGCAGATCTTGAATTGGCGAGCATAGCAAATCATGCTCGCACCTTAATTCTGCTCGCTAGTTAAGCCCTCAAGTCGCTGACATCTAGCTCGATGAAGATTGAGGCCATGCTCGCTTGTATGAGTATTGGCCATGTGCCTAGCATGTGACCTAAAACTTGGGCCAATTGGGTCGGGCAGTTCAGTTATATATTTTATTCCATTTTCCCAAAACCTTTTAGAGTTAGTAATGAGAAATAATACCCAACAAAGAGTAATTTTCACTAAATTTTAAAAAATACACTTCGTACTAGTCACTCATAAATTAACTGTAACTTCTAACATAGAATCAGTTTCATATAAAACAAATAGTGATATGCTCAAATAAATATATTTTTAATAGGAAACCAAATTCATGTCCTAAAGAAAATACTTTTCCAAGAATTTTCTAGCTTGAACAAATTTACATGTCTATTAAAATCATGACACCAGTCATCCCCTAACAATTGACAATTACTAGCATGATACATGATTATCAACAAAAAAAAAGATTTTCTCTACGATTGTTGGAAATAGCAATTTCAGTCAATAACAACATACATCTCAAACATGAATTGCATGTCAATAATATTAAAAAAAAAATTAAAGAATAGTTTGTAGACTTATCAGATCGAGTCGTCTGTAAATAGACTTGTCATAGAGAAAATCTCGCCCCTTACTCGTGCAATTTCGAGTACCAACAATTTCCTCCGTAGATAAAACGATCACAGAACACATATCTAATCCGCAAACAAGATTATGTTCACTTCAAATGCTATCTCATTAAGCTAGATTTTTCTCGTTTCGTCACATGGATTAGTAAATAAGAACAGAGCAACGGGTGGAGAGATCAAAAAATGATAGCTAAAGCGGTATGGTTATATAACATGCTGCCGCTACCCTCTTTACCTTTCCAAAAAAAAACCCCTTACTAAAAGCCAAGAAAGAGAAAAGGAAAACCCTCAAAAACTAATGATTATTCATAAAGTGTAATCATTAGTTCTTTATGTTTACTTTTCATTATGGCCCCTGTTAAACTTATGGTTGCTGAACAAGGCTTCTAAGTTTAGGAATTGACACTAAGTCCCAATTCACTAATACTAAGATTAACTTCGTTAGGATTTGTTAAATCACAAAGTAGCTCATTAGAAACTTTCAAAGACTTTAGTATAAAAGATAAGAGTTCAAATGAGTTTAATTGTTTACAACCTTATTTGTTTTGAACACTAAGTTCACAAACCGTGTAGTTAAATAATACACAACTTCAGCTCTCTTACTCTAATTGGAAAAATCATAATTACTACAAGTATCAAATACTTAAAATAATATACTTCCCAATTAATACGTCTTTAAACAATCGATTTTAACCACTAAATTACAACTTTGAATTTCATAGTTTATGACTCATTGAACATTAGTCAACTCACACATGACCATCCCAAAGGAAATCAACCAAGTTGACTAAAACCATATTCATAAACTAAGAATTTCTAATATATATATATATACAGACAATAATTTAGAAGGAATGGAGTAATAGTTTTCACCTGCTTTATTTAGGGTTTAGGTGAACCCCGTACTAAGGCTTCGTATATTTTACATAAAATAATTTTCAGAAAATGAAAATATTTAATTTTAGGTGTTTGGTAAATCTTTTGAAAATATGTCGAAAAACATTTTTGGGTGTTTGACAAACACACTAAAAATGTTACAGAAAATAATAGATGAATAAATACAAAAAATATATTCTAATATTAATTTACATATTGAATATAAGATAGTATTGAACATTACGTAATTTTTCTTTAGTAACGCACAATTTATCTTTAACGGTGTCAAATCAATAACATCGGAGTATCATTTTTTCAATCTCACGAATACAAATAATTTTTTTGATAATTGATATAAAAAATATTTTAAAAAAGAAAATGAACAATGATTGGGATGTACCTAAATAATATAGTTGACACGAATTTTAGGACATAGTTAATATTTATTAAAATTATAGTAATTTACAAATAGTGTGCACAAACTTCATTTATATTTCCAAACAATTTATTTATTGAGTGAAATATTGTGCGTGTATGTAAATATGTGTAATTGTGGAAGTGGCGGAGGGGTTCTCGAACATTTAGAAAATGACTTACGAAAAATGAATCCATAAGTCATTTTCCATAAAAGAAAGTTTAATTTTTTGTAGACTCGGAAATGCTTTTACGTTGACTACATTTTTATAAGGTTACCAAACACATGAAAATGAGAAAAACATTTTCCGGAAGTAATTTTCCAGGAAGTAAACGGAGCCTAATTGCTATGAAAATTTCCTCATATAATTATTAAAATGATTAATATATAATTTGGTCTATGAAGTTCTCATTTCCGATTTATATGGTAACTAATGTTGAAGTTTCCTATTGTGGTTTTTTAATTCAACTTTGGGCTTCATGTGAGTCCCTAGTAGCATTATTTTTGGAAGGGACGTTAATTTTTTTTGTAAAAGAATAATTATGCCCTCACTTGAGCTGAGTAGGATATCGAATTATTTTGACGAGAAGGTGGGATGGAAAAAGGGGAAAAAAAAGGTTAAGTTATACTAAAAGCAAAAATATTAAACAAAACCAAAAATATATAAATCAATAACCAAATCATGAAAAAGTCAAAAAGTCAAATTATAAAAAAATCAACTAAGCATGTATGTTGCTTCCATGATTGAGGCGTGAATGAATAATTTACCACAGGATGAAGGGTTAGTGTCGACGGGAACGACGTAGTTGATGATGACGACGTTGTAGATGTGGCCGTATAGCCCAAATCTGGAATGGTTTTGTAACTAGTAGCGGTGACATTGTTAGCGGTGGAGGTAAAGATGCTGCTTGTAGTGGTAGTAGGGTGAGGGACCCACTTGCTGAGATAAGTGGGTTTACCGAAGACGTGAAGGGGACAATAATTCTGCAACCACCAACTTGACATAGAGAGGGAGATTGTTAGTATCGTCGATGGTGGTGATGGAGGAGACGTAGTGGCGGAGATCAGAGACGGAAAAAGAGATACGAGTAGGGAGGAACTAGAAAACTAGGCATCAAAATACCGATGGACCCTCTCAATCCCCCTTGCCATCTATTCTTTCTCTCTCTCACTTTAAATCCACTGGATATGGTCGACAAATCCAAATTCTTCTTCATTAGGGCCATCCTGTTTTAAGGTGTTTCAGCTACACAATATCCAATTGGGGTTTGGAAAACTAGGCATCACGTTCCTGTGAAGGATACGCCATGTTTTAAAATGGCGGTTTCGATTTCATGAAATGAAGGGTGTGGAGGTTTATACAGAGGGTTTGGGACATCATTGATGGAGACTATATCGGCTCGAGCTCAGTACATGAGTTGTGTAACTTTTCCAAAGAAACAACGGTGATGATTGCTAATGCTACTACGTACTTGGTTGAATCATTGGATCGAGTTATATATATATATATATATATATATATATATATATATATATATATATATATATATATATATATATATATATATATTTAATTTGGCTTTTATATTTGATTTATAAAATTTAACAGTTTTTTCCATCTCAGTATTTATTGATTACGTGGATCTTTATCACAATTAAGTGGGGGTAATTTTATCCTTTCACAAATTTTTTAACGCTCATTACCAAGATAACGCCATGAGGAACTAATATAATGCCAAAAATTGAGTTGAAAAATAACTACAGAAAATTTTGAACATGTTATCATATAAATCGAAAATAAAAAGTTTAGGGATCACCGGACCAAATTATATATTAATCCGTATTAAAATTGGTGAAGTATGGGCGAGGTAAGAAACAGAAAAGCATTGAATGCATATCATCCAATAAGACTGATTTGGGATATATTTAGTAGTTGGCGGCATAAAAGAGTACAGATTTGTTGGTATGTTGACATCACATTTATGTAACCTTATCAAATAAAATCAAATAAACCAAACTATAATAGTCGTGAACCAATAACCAATAATCACATTGGAGAAACCACTGAAACGAGCACCATTATTGGTAAAGACGGCGAGCAATAAATCTTTGACAAGTTTTTCATCCATTTTCCATACAGTATATTTATAGTCCCATCAGCTCCCACGAAAGGAGAGATGTAAAAAGTTGGGGAAAATTCTGATCGATCCTGTTTTGAAAGTTTTTAACCTTAAAAGTTTATTGTTTTTTTTTATAATTTTAAAAGGTCATTTTTCGAATAATTTTAAAAATATCATCGTCTTTTTCAATAGTTCCGGTAACACACTTTGGATTCGAAAATCACGATTATTCGTAACGAAATGGGGATCGACCTGCCCGGTCAGGTCGCAGGAGTCGAGGGGGCAGCGCCCTTTCATGAAGGTTCGGGGGCAACACCCCCGAAAGGTAAGAGTTTTTTGATTCATGAAATACGAAACTATAATGGATCTGTGTTGTGTTTAAGAATTTTTCAGTTTGGACGAAGACGGAGAAAGAGGAGAAAAAAGAAGGCTTACGACGGAGGAGATGGAAGAAGCAGATGGAGGACGTGTTCTAGTTTTTTATGATTTTGTACTGCGGTTCAAAAATTAATGCACTAAAATTAATGAATTACGATTCAAAAATAGACTAGCAATTACATTACTGAACCGCGGTACAAAAATTAATAAACTAAAATTGATTAATCGCGGTTTAAAAATAGACTAGTAATTACACTATTGAACCGCGGTGCAAAAATTAATGCACTAAAATTGATGAATCGTGGTTCAAAAATAGACTAGCAGTTACACAATTGAACTGCAGTGCAAAAATTAATACATTAAAATTGATTAATCGCGGTACATAAATAGATTAGCAGTTACACTATTGAACCGCAATGCAAAATTAATTCAATGAAAAATTGATGAATCGCAGTTCAAAAATAGACTAGCAGTTACACTATTGAACCACGGTGTAAAAAATAATGCGATAAAATTGCTGAATTGTGGTGCAAGCCTACGGTTCATTAAGGGTATCATAGTCATTTTGTCACCAAAAGTAACTTTTTCCGATTAAAAATTAAAAAATATACTTTAAAGATTAAAATTTTCAAAAAGTGAACCAACCCGTAATTTTTTCTAAAAAGAAAAGGGAAGATGTGCAAGTGTTGCAGTAAACCTACGATAGTTAATGCCTTAATGGACGCTTCCTACTCTGGAAGCTGGATAGAGCTCACATTGATCTTTTATATACATAATGTCCACCAATTTGCTTTCAAATAGCTACGATTAATACAATTTATTTTTGTTCCCAGGTGGTTTATTCACATCTTAATTAATACTGCTTCGTTCCAACAAAAATTCCAATTTTGGAGAAATATGTTAATGTTATTGAAGTTTATTATAGTTTCAATATGCTTATAATATAAGTGAAAGGTAAATATGAAAGATTATGTAAACCGTAAATATAATTTTTGAAAGTTTTACTGTTTATGTAAAACAACCCAAAATAATATAGTTGAGTGTTTTACCTGAAATAGAGGGAGTACAAATTTCCTTCAACTAATGGCAAACTTTGTTGTGCACAACGGAAACAAATAGCAAACAATCAAAGAGTATAGTAAGATCAACTGAAAGAAAAGAGAGAGCGATTGAGATCAACGGACTTTCGACATTTTATTATACTCAACTCTGTATACGTTCTTGGGTTTCAATTATGTATATGGATATATTACCAAACCCTAAACCGACTTAAACAAGAAAACAAAAAATCTGATTTACCACACTGACACGGTCACTTCACTCCATGTAGCGCAACCGCTTCAAGTACTAGGACTGCTCCTGTGATGGCCCCCATCCCGGATCCAAACGAGACTGATCTGCCAGGTGTTCCCAAAACTCAATCAAAAAATAACTCAAATCAAAAGCATGTAACTCAATGCCGAATAAACAAATAAGTAATATTATTTTCAAAATAACCAAATTTATACAAACGTAATTTAATTATAATTTTAATGAAACCCAAAAAAATAATACAGTACATAAATATTTTCTTTCAAAATCGAGCACTTCGATCTTCTCTTGCTTCATATGTAAAACTTATATGTTCAGCTACAATCTAAAGGAGCATGCAAACAGGAAGGAGTGAGTTTAAGACTCAGCAAGGTTCTACCGAATTCATGTATACTATGTATGTATACAGCAGTTCAAAACATATTATTATGGAGCAGTTTTAAAAGCGATAATAACAAGTTAGTCAATCAAGTCCCACTACTACGTAGCTGGTTCAAAGTATTCACTGTCTCATACCAGTCAATACCGTGACCCATCACGAGTAATAAGATCTCATGCTCATATAAGTGTGATATAGAAGCACTAAGTTTACCAAGTTTACTGGGTCAAGATACATCTCCGATCAATCATTTCCGACCTTATAACTCATTGTTGTTGTAGTTCTCATCATTAACCCATTAGGAAATCTTTCAAACTCATCTTCTAGCTTAAACCCCAATATTTTCTTCAAGAAATCATAGCTTTTGTGAAAAGATGATTGATAAATTGAATGATTCTGGCATGGTGGAGCTCACTGGAAAACTAATGGGGATGGCAATCATTGTTTACCATCTGGTTAAAGCACTTGTGTCATTCCTTCACTCCTATTTCGGAGGCAGCCCAAACTGTCGCCACCTTAATCGTCGTCGATGTCACACATCCGTTTGCGTGGTACGATTCGACCCCAAAGCCTTCAAACCCTAGATGTACGATTCAACCCTATTTGTGTCTTTTCTTCGTTGTTACTTTCCCTAAAGTTGGATGTCGTCTAATTGGCTGAAAATTATGGTTTCCATGGATGCGCATTATGAAGATAACCTCATGGCCTTTTTCAAACCCTAGGGACTTTGCTGAAAATTTATTTGGGGAAGAAGGCTTTCTGGCCTTTTTTGCAATAATCTAGTGACTGAATTGTGATTGTGACGTAGTTTGATGACTATTAATTATAATATGAAGATAACCTTCAGTTTGAATTTTTATGAAAGAAACCTTTAAACGTTCACATCATCACTCCGCTAACGAATTTGGATGGAAACTTAACGAAAATGGTAACATTTTGTTCAAATTATTTGTACACTTCTAATATTTTCCCCCGATATTGAGTAAATATGAAAGCACGAGGTTATTTTGGATTCCCGCTAATAGTATGTTGGTTAAAATACTAGTTAACCCAGAGAAAATATCTACTTTAACTATCTTTACATAATTTGGTCACTGACAACTGACAGAAATTGCTTACATTTGTCATGGATGATGTTCTCAACAATCACGTTTACGGGGTAGTAGGCTTGTCAAAGTTCCCATCTGGAATGAGCATACCCTAATTTAGTACTTCATTTGTTTTTAAATTATCGTCATCTTTGATTTGGCACACCATTTAAGAAAAAAATATTTGACTGTATTATAAGTATTGATAAAATGTGTGGTTTCCTTTGATACGCTTGAACATGCGGCCATAATTAAAGTAGGTTAAAAAAAATAAGGATAAAGTGGTAAAAGTATTTTCCTGAAAATGAAAGTTTTGAAAAATAACAATTATTTTAGGAACAGACGAGAAAAGGAAAGAATGACGACAATTTAAAACCGAGGGAGTAATATAAAATTACTCTGTTTACAAACTAGAACAAATGATGTATTATAGAGAAAGAGAAAGAATGTATTGAAGCAGAAGCGGTGTCACAAATAACTACAGACTGCTCGGTATTTATAGTCGAACATTGAACATACAATTATATGTTTAAATTGTTGATATGCCAAACTTTTCAAAGTGTGGCAGGAGCATATCCTCATATTCTGCATGCTGATGTTCACCAATTAAATGCTTTCCTTGTCCTTTTCCAATTCTTCATAACACTCCCCCTTGAACATAACATTGTAAGTTGAATAAGTGTGTCGCATTAAAAACCTTAATCCGAAAAACCCGGTGGGGAAAAAATCAGATAAAAGGAAAAAAGTGCACAACTTAAATCTGAAACATGTGTATGGGTAGTCTCGTTTAAAACCTTAACATGAAAGACCCAGTGGGACAAAACCATGATAAGGGAAAAAGAGTACAGCCATACGAGCTCCCCCTCGAGCTGACAAGGATCAAGAAAAATCATCTTTGTAAATCTCGTAGATTTCGCATCCCAATATTATGAACATGTTTTCTAAAGGTTGTAGTGGGAAGTGCCTTCGTGAATAAATCTGCATCATTATCATTTGATCGAACATATTGGATGCTCACATCTTTCTTCTTTTCAAGTTCTCAAGTGTATGAAAAGAACTTTGGAGGGATATGTTTGGTTATGTCGCTCTTAATGTACCCCTATTTGGTTTGAGTGACACATTCGACATTATCTTCAAATAAAAGTGTCATGGCTGTATTGACTAGCAATCCACTGGCCTTTTGGATATGTTGAGTCATAGATCTAAACCATACACATTCTTGACTTGCTTCATGAAATGCTATGATCTCAGCATGATTTGATGATGTAGCAACTAATGTTTATTTTTTAGAACGCCAGGAAATTGTGGTACCACTCATCTTGAAGACATAGCCAGTTTGTGATCTGGCTTTGTGAGGATCAGACAAATAACCCGCATCTGCAAAAACAATCATTTCATTCTTTGAATTTCTGAGATAAAATATTCCCCAATCGATCGTTCCTTGAAAATAACGAAATATATGCTTAACCTCATTTGATTGTCTCCGTGATGGTCTAGTACAATTAGCAAGATACATAAGGGCTCCAATATTGCATTTAAGCATGGTACTTCAGGACCAAGTATCTCTTCGTTCTCTTCACAAGGACGAAATGAATCTTTTTCAACATTTAGCGATCTGTTAACCATAAAGTGAGGGGATTTGCCTTGTCCATATTAAAGTGCTTCAGAACTCTTTTTGTATAATTTGATTGAATCTCAAATATTCCACTATGCAAGTGCTCTATTTGCAAACCAAGACAGTATTTAGTCTGTCCAAGATCTTTCATTTCAAATTCTCCCTTTAGGTAATCATCTGCTTCTTGAATTTCCTTGAGAATTCCAATAATATTCAGATCATCTACATAGATAGCAATAATTGCAAATCCAACAGTCGTATTCCTGATAAAGACATACGGACACAATTGATCATTCACATATTCGTCTTTCAACAAATGCTCACTTCAACAATTATACCACATGCGTCCAGATTTCTTTAATTCATACAGTGATTGTTGTAATTTAATTGTACATAATTCTTTGGGCTATGAGCTAAGTGCTTCAGGCACCTTGATTCCATCAGGAATTCTTATATAAATATCGGTATCTAATGACCCATATAAATAAGTTATTACAACATCCACAAGATGCATCTCTAGATTTTTTGAAACCAATAAGCTGATTAGTTATCTAAACGTAATAGCATTCATAACAGGAGAATATGTTTCTTCATAATCAATCTCAGACCTTTGGGAAAAACCATGTGAAAAAAGGCGAGTTTTGTATCTCACAATCTCATTTTTCTCATTTCGCTTTCAAACAAAAATTCATTTGTATCCAACAGGTTTCACAGCTTCAGGTGTGACAACCATGGGGCCAATTACCTTTCATTTATTAAGCAAACTTAATTCAACCTTCATGGCATCTTTCCATTTTACCCAGTTGTGTCTCTTTTACATTCAGATACAGATTTTGGTTCAGGATCACTAGTCCCGTCTTTAATTTCTTGTGATACCAAATAAGAGAATACATCATCGATATCCTCCATTTCATCTCGGTTCCATATTTTTCTATTACACATGTAATTAATAGAAATCTCATCATTATCGCTGCCTGCAGGGCTTTCTAGACTTGCATGATCGTGTGATTCTTTTAAAACACATTTACTTAATTGGGTTTTTTCAATTCCCTTCTTTTTTTTCGAGGATTTTTATCCTTTAAAGTAATGGGTCGTCCACGTTTCAAGTGTGTCTCATTGGGTAGCCCTTTTGGAATTTCACCGCTTTATGCAGAGCAGAGATTTAATGCAACGTTGATTAGGGAGGAGCTGAGAGTGGTGGTGCGGTCAGAGGTGTTGCCGACGAAGAAAGTGGCGGGAAGGCAAGAGATCGAGAAGATGGTGAGGGATTTAATGGAGGGTGAACAAGGGAAGGCAATGGGAGAGAGGGTTAAGAAATTCAAAGAGAATGGAGAGGAAGCATTGACGCCGGGTGGCTCTTCTTTCAATTGAAGTTGTCCAACATGTCGACTGAGAGTAACCAATGCCCATAATTTTTAAGGTCTTAATTAACCTCAACTAACAAGATGCATATATTACCTCTGGCCTTATATATAAGCAAAACTAATCGATTTCACACAGATTAAGAAAGTAAGTTAAATTAGTTAAATTGTCTTGATTTTATATAAAACAAAAATATACTCACTAAAATATCCTTTAGTATCTCACTCAAAACTGATGACAATTAATACAATATTAACTCATTGTCATCAATTCATTATAGCTCCTTTTATTAGTGACTCTTTGTGTTCTCTATGAAAGTTTGTTTCTCTTGCTACATTTGCTCATGAAGTTTGTTTCCAGCTTCATGAAAATTCAAAATTTGAGTTTGTGTTTCTCATTTGAATTTTGTTTCTCTCAGCCTTAATTTTCTATAAATTGAATAATAACACCACATAACAATAGATGAATGTAAACTTGCACTAATTTCCTTTTTTTTATCACTAATTATTTAAGTCTCTCATTGAGTGTGTGTGTGTGTACACAATGCATCTTGATATTGATTTGAACTACTCTTATAATGATTCTGATGCAGTTGATAGTGAGGATTATCCTTCTGCAAATGGTCTTCCCATTGACTTAAATGTGTGCCCATCATATGAAGAAGAATTTATCACTGACTTGAATGTGTGTCCACCATATGGAGAAGACGTCTATGAAGAAAATGAGACTGAAAATGTATTGTCTGAAGGTGAATTGAAGACACGTTAACTTTTCTTTTCCAATTTTTGAATAACTATAAATTATTTTTAATGGCAAGATTCTCACGCATTTCAACAGGTGTAGTGTGGATACATAGAAGGGCAAAAACAGGATTGCAGAATAAAGACGTGTTCATGACCACCGTGCTGGCTGACATGGTTAATTAATATTAGTAGCGCTCTAAATAGTTGATTTCTAGTAAAAAAAAACATTAAGGAATGAAAAGTAAATACTAATGCAAAAGAATAAAAAGCGAAAAATCATGATTGTTTCAAGTATTTGTGAGAGTGCAATAGTAGGTAGGATTCCAAAAATAATGTTAATTAATGCAGCTTCTAATGCAGTTGCATTCAAATGTGCATTGACCAGATAACTTATCAAATAAACAAACAACGGAAGACTTTATAAATAAAGTAATAACTAAAACAAAAATTTTAACTTTCAATCTACAAGCAATACTTGTAGACACCCCATGACAAAAACGATTTCACTATAAAGATTATGTTTTAGAAAAAAAAATAGTGAAAACTAACAAAATACCAAACTTTCTAACAAGACTATGAAGTCTGTAGAGGAAAACCACAAAAACACAGTAAAGCAAACGTGAGATTAAAAAATAAGTTTCTCATCAACTAGGAAAACAAACAATCAAAAGAGACAATACAGTTCCTGATGTTATAGCATTCACAACTGCATCGAATACTGCAAGCAATGCTCTCAGATTTTCTCTCTATGTAGATATTCTCCCTCAGCGTGTATCTTGGTGTATTCTTCATGCACGAGGTCTTCATGAATATATACTTTAGTTGGGAGTCGTGAAGCAATAAAGAATCAAATTCTCCAAAGAAACACAAGATTAAGATATAAGAGTTTTAGTTTTCAAAATTAGTTTCCTTATTTAAAAGAAAAATCTTACCAAAGATTTAGTCAAACTTAAACATGAACTCTTGAGAACTTTTGGAAGTATTAAATATGGTAACTACTTACCATAGCGTTTGAATCAAAAAAAATGATACAACAATTAATTAATAAAATAGAGAAAATAGGACGACCTATTTTATCCGTATAATTCGGTTATTGAGACGGAAATAGATGATATAAGGGGATGAGAAAGGCAAAACAACAAAGATGAGGTACAAAACAACATAATCAAGTTTTCATATCATTTCAAAAAACCCCTAGGAATGTAAATCTTAGCATATGTCATCAATCTCTTTTTTCCTCTCCTCAATATTAAGTCGAAGTCAAATGAGGGTATGCACATTGATGTGCTTCTCCCATTTTTTGATTATCAGCATGAAGAAGGAAAGGAGAAGGTCAAGTGTTCATGGAGTTGATAACTAATCAATTTATGAATAAGACTTTTGTCATTCATGTGCTAGCTGTCTCTTAGAAGTTGTGTATAAGGAATGTGCATCTATTATGACCAACTATAATGATATTTCTATATCCTTAAATAATTAGATTTTTCAAACATGAACTCTTTGGGTGAAACAGATACAGTATATAAGGATTTAAATAGAATTTGACGTAAGTGGCAATTAAGAAGCATTTTTTTTCATAAAGCTAATTCAGATTCTTACATTTCAATTGGATTGCTTGAACATATGCTTCATTTGTTTGCGGTTATGGTACTGTAAGCAAGGATATGCTAATTGTAAGGAGAAATGAAAAAGAAGATGACTATTCTATTACTAACCCTACTTTCTTCTTTCGAGTCTCCTATTTCATGGTGATTTGAGTTTGGCATTTAGTGGATGCTCATGTAAGTCTATTTTCATCCATTAAAATTAGTAAGCTTATGATCTCGCCCATTATAGTGCTCATAGACACTTATATGTGAACACTTTGGTATAGACAATAATTGCCACATCTACTTTCCCAAGAACAATGACTTGAAATGTTTGCACGATTCACCCATGGGTATAGGAAAATCTCTTTTATTTTCACCATTTTAAAATGCATACCACTACTACAACACCTACTTTACCATCATAACTACAACTTTACCAATACATAAATTCCAAAAAGAAAAGGATGATGATTAAAACTTTGACTAATCATAGTTCGAAAAACCTGTCTAGTAAATAAAATTTGTCTATTGCATTTTGGGAGAGGAAATAAAATAACCTTGTTAATCTCATTTTAGAGAACAAAAGGTCCAAAAAAAATTGAAATTTGTAAGTATTTTATGCTCATTAGCGCCCATTTATGCTCATTAATAAAATGACAAAAACTTGTAGGCCTTACGAATCAAAAATCCATGGAATGGAGCTCCAAAATGATAAAAAGAAAGTTGTTGAAGTGGACAACCCACCAAAGAAAATCGCAATTACTCATCAAGGAAACGGGTAAAATAAAAAATAAATAGTCTAGGATCAGGGCCGGATCAAATGACCCGAACCCAGATCCATTCAAAGAATGCGCGGGTCTTGGTGAATGGACATCAAACTAATTAAAATTTTCATTAATTACTCTGGTGTCCTTTGTCTTCCAAATCGTGCGTCGGTGCCATCCCTCTTTCCAAACTTTGTGCTCAAACCTTGCATTTTAGTTTTAAATTAACTTCAAACTTTTATGAACTCATTTAAAGACAAAAGTGACACATTTAAAGGCAAAAGTGACAAATTTAAAAACAAAAGTTACATTTAAAGGCAAAAAAGACACGTTCATATATGATGACTTAGATATTAATGAACTAAAAGTAACACATTTAAATACAAAAATGATACATTTAAAGGCAAAAAAACATATTTTCATACATAATGACTTACATATTAATAGACTAAAAATAATACATTTATAGGTAGAAGTGACATTTAAAAACAAAAGTGACAAATTGAAAGTCAAAAAAGTTCACGGTTTTCATATATAAAATATAGTGGTAACACAATAATTTCAAAAATTAAGAGGTGACGATGCATTTTTTTAATCTTTGACTTATTTAACTCTATAGCTCATTTTTACAAGAGACCTACTCTAATAAAATTGGTCTTCTGTGGGCACCACCCATTTTTGCTAATTGGAAATGTGGGGATGCACATACCCATCAAAATAAGCAATAATGGGCATGAGCACACAAGTTGCCACCACTAACTAGAACCTTCTCCTCCCCCATACAATACTACATCCACCTTACTTTTCAACTTAAAAAAAAACAAACAAACAAACAAAAACTTTACTCTATGTTTTATTTTACTTGTACATAATTCTCCCAGAAAAGCTTGGTAAAAAGGCAGTCTAGGAGGTAGCATTACTACGGTCTTGATTGAATTGTGTACATAACTGATAACACTCCATTTGCAGAACCATCGCAACTCCATAACTCCAAAGTCCAAACGCAAAGAAAAATACTCGGATATAAGTACTGATTACAAGATGTATCTTCCATAAAATATTGTTTAGCTGATATAAGCCGTCAGCAGTTCACCTCATCAATCTAAGACATCGCTATTGACTATAATCAATAACACAATACCTTCTTAAACCTTATTTCCATAATTACGTTCAAGTAATGTGATATGGGTAAGCACGTGCATCTGAGAAAGAGAGAAATTTAAGGAGCTGAAGGTGGACGGATGGGTTTCAGTTTCAGTCAGGTACTGATGGGTTCTGTAGCTTTCTTCAGCCATGTCATCTCCGATTCATTCAAAAAAGATGGACGGATGGGTTCAGTTTCAGTCAGGCACTGATGGGTTCAGTAGCTTTCTTCAGCCATGTCATCTCTGATTCATTCAAAAATGGTGCCAGGATTTCTCTACACTTAGAATGATAGCTATTCAACCAATTTATTTCTTCAGGCACCAGAAGGCTCACATCAATCAGCTTCGTTTGATATGGTGCCTGCATGTCACAACAAGAAATCAAAAGACCAACGAATATTATAATCATCCCTAGATTCCTCCTTCTCACTTTTAAATACTACTGACGTTGTCCCACTTAATAAGCTGACGGCCAGGAGGGAGCAAATAAACACACCAAAAGAGCCTTTCTAAACATGCATGTTACATACATCAATTACTTGTCTAAAAGGATCATAAAATTAATATGCAAATCAGTATACTTACCCACGTGATGTGCTCTAATTCCAAGTAACCTTTGCCGCCAAAGTTATACTCCGTATCAGCATCCTTGACAATAAGCACATTCTCCAATCTAATACCAAAGTTTCCATCTTCATAATAACCAGGTTCTGGCATATAAAGTTCCAGTATTATAATCGTGAAACAAAGTAAAAGACAGATAAAGAGAAGTAGAAAATAGTAAAACAACAATATTTTTCTTGAACCATACACTGATACATTGAAAAAATAACAACAAAAAAAAAACTAATCTAGACATGGATTGCAGAATATTGTGTGGAGATGGAAGTACCTTAAGCAAATGCATATGCTGTGAATAAATTTCCCTCACCCTATCAAATCAGATTGAATTTTGCTTGCCTTCATCATCCTAGCTAGCTCGTAACAATTGGGGTTAAGCTAACTTGATTTGCACAAGGGACTTGCTCATAAGTAAATGGGGAAGTGGTTTGGTAAAGGCCTTGATAATGAAAATTTTACTTTTTTGTCAACAGTTTTCTGGTAATTACGATCAATTTTCGATACAAAATTCTCAAGGCTTTTCATCAACGGATGGAAAAATTAATTATGTTTAAAAACAAAATTTAAAAACCACCAAATAAGGTGTGCAGTTGTAGGAAAATCTAAGGGCAAAGGACAATTTTGAATAGACTAGTTATTTTATCTGCAACTTGGCCAGCCCAAGGTGGGAAAGGGACCTAAGAAGAGGCCAACATCCGGTAAGAAAACCAACTTGATCTAAATTCAAGGTCGGACTGAGCAGAAGTCTCCAGAAGCTTGACCAAACTTAACTAACTGAAACACATTCAACATATAAACAAAATTATTTTCTATAAAGTTGAGCAATATCTAACTCTACAATAAATACACCACAAATTGATTTTGGTAGATCTGTACTATATTATTGTCATTCCTTGGTTCCAATCCCCATACCAAGGGACCATACTTACCTATCAAAAAATAAAAAAGGCTTAAGTAGTTCTCTTATGCAAGTATGTGTTTGCTTGAAATGCAATGGGAGTTGACGCTTTCAATTTATTAGGTTCGAAATTTCTTTGAATTATGGAACAAATTTAGGTGTTTCACCCATACTATGAAGTATCAGGTCAACAAAACTCAGTATCAGCAGATTACTTTTTGCACAAGAAATGTGGCTGGTTTAGCCGGAAGACAATCTATGGCTCTCCCTGATCCTACAAGTGAATGGCATGAGCCTGGCCAGATTCCAAGACCAACAGAAACAGCCCGCATTGCAGCCTTATGAAACCTAGTACATACATACATGTGTGTGTCTATACACACGTGCATATGTTTGCGTGTGTGCGTGGTTCACTGTTTTGCTTTAACACAGTACTTGAAAACCTCAGCAAAGGTGTTTAAAAGTTATCTTGCTTTAGCCCCTATACAGGATGGTGAAAAAGGATTCCTGAGAGAAGGCTTCATTGAATTGAGCAATTGATAAAGTAACACAATTAAAATTTAAAAGAGGAAGTGGAATATGGTACAAACCATCTGTCACGGTCATTGAAGCTTGTAATGGCACATTTTGAGCTTGAGGCCTAAAACTAATTGAATGGGGTCCTGTGAATTGAAAATAAGGAGAACGAGCATCACTACAAGGCCAAAACACTACACATCTAAAGACTTCAGATAAAAAGGAGGTAACCACAAATGCAACCACAACTTGCCTTCATGAACATTCAAGTAAGAGCCAACTCCATGACCAGTACCATGTCTATAATCAAGTCCATATGTCCATAAAGGAAGTCGTGCAAGAATATCAAGAGCATGACCTGTGGTTAATTAATTTGCAATCAACAGTTCCGTAGTACATCAATAGAAAATGTTCACGACTCACCTGGTGAATATTGTTAACAAACTACATTCATATAAAGTAAAAGTAGATGACTTCTTGCATTGATCAAAGATGTTTCAAACGATATGAGAAAATAGATAGTTGTAATACCAGTGGTTCCATTGGGAAAACGTGCATTACCCAAAGCAAAGTGACCCTTGAAAACCTGCATGTAACAAAAATAAATAACTTTAGATATTTGAAGAGAACATTTAGCTAAGTTTTAGCAACTTATAAATTACTCTTTTGAAAGACAGCAAGGAGGTTTTCCTGACCTTTGAAGCAAAAGCATAAAAATATATACATAGAAGCCCACAGAATAAGAATATACAAGAGGATAAAGAAGAAAATATTCACTAAAAACAAGAATGTTCCTTTTAACCAATGTTCTAAAAATTCGTTAGGCAGGGACTAGAATTAAGGCAAAATTACCCTAGTTTCGATATTTTTCTAAATATAAACTAATTAACAAGCATTAAACCCTCAAATATACTAATAATAAATATCAACAAATAATGTAAAAATAATGATTACATTACAAGATTAAAATTTAAAAGTAAAACCAGCAATTCAATATCATTCCAAAGTTCAAAACAACACAAAAATAGTCAACAACCCAATACTCCATATGTCCATTAACAAATTACAAATTTACAATACATAATTCAAAAAAAAAGGAGCAATTTATATTCATTCTTGGCAACCCCTTCCCGACCCCCATCCCACCATAAAAAGAAAAAAGAAGATATTGCCTATTTAACTGCTACAAGCTGAATCGGTAACTCAAATTCACAGCTTGTATTTGTTTATCTTCACGAATTTCATAATATGAACTTGCATACCAAACAAAATCAGCAAATACCACATACCGCAGTATAACATCTTTTTTCATGTTGTGAAGGCTTGCCAAAGTGAACAGTCCGAGTTATATCTGTTGTTCCATCTAGATACTTCAAAAACATAAACATTACCAACTTAAACGATCATTTCATCATTAGCGCAAAAAACAACAGACATGAACTAGAAGTCAATTTTTGAATTGGTTATATGCCTGTTCAAGGATGATGCCTAGGTACATGGTAATTGACAAACCTGTGCTCCAGAATCACATAGATAGATACTATTTGGATCAAGCTCAGAACACGTCTCAGCAACCGGTTCATAGTGAATGATTGCCCCATTTGGACCCACAGAAGAAATAGTAGGAAAGCTCAACCCTCTAAAGTGCTGCAGAAATATAATAAACAAAGAATCTAGTCATATATGAAGTGGAATTGTCAGAACTATAAACAGTTCATCTCAATACAAATATTTTACTTGAGCTGAAAAAAAGATAGGAAGTCAAAAGTTCAGTCCAAGCCCTAGTCACATTAATAGAAGTGATCTCAAAACATGTTTGAAATTTTTATGTAAAATGTACGTTTGCAGAGAGAGAAATTTGAATGATATGTAGACTCTAGGCAGAATTGAAGCTAATCTCCTCTTGATACCATATCTCTCAAGTTCAGAAATGTTCATTAGCATGAAAAAGAGTAAGACCTAAATTTTATTCTATTTTAACATGACATTAAGTCATTAACTATGTGTGCCATCTGGGATAATATGAGGTCCTAAAACAAGGATTTTAAGGAGCTACCGCAAAATTTATCGTCGACATCAGGCTTGACCATATTGATATGAAAGAATACAACTTTTTACACCATCAATCAATAAAAGAAAAGGGTGTGGTATGTCTATGATCATTTTTCAGATAATGTATTTTTGTGACACTATATAGATTATTTCCTCATGCATAGCGAGTATAGGCGGAGGCAAAGCCTCAGTAAAAGCTTCCTCTAGCCATTTGATCATATTGATAATGAAAGAAGACAATTGATTAGACAGTGTGAACCCTGCAGTCTTGGTGTTCAGAAGATGCTAATACTTCCATTTCTCACTCTCTTTCCTTTGTAGATTTTGTTAATAGTGTCTCCTTAGATTAGTTTTCTGTATATACTCCTAGTGTACAAGGACGCGTCACCTTTTTTGACGCTTTCTAATATATAATACTCTTACTTATCAAAATATATGTATATATATGATCCTTTTCAATATGGTACTTTGAAACATTATATAGATCATTTCCTTGTGCATAGTGATTATAGGCAGGGGTGATACCACATAGAAGGTAAGGCTACAGTTGCCCTCCCACTCGATTAAGTTTGAGATATTTGCTATCTGCCCCCGTGATAAATTTCAGAAAATAAATTGGGTATTTTTGGAATGATTTAATTAATTCCCCTCGACTTTACAAAAATCATTTATTTGGTCCTTATACTAAAAAAATAATTCGTTTGGTCCTACATGTTGATGTCAGATTCATCCCTCACCCCATTAACGTTAAACTTTCTGTCAAATTATTTTTCAAAATGCCCAAAGTACCCTTACGTACATCAATATACAAATGAGGGTATTATTGTAATTTTTAAATTCATTCTTCATCTTCATCATGATCAGTGCTCTATAAGAAGGCGGAAATCTCACCTACTAAAGATTTAGCAAGCTGAAGGAAGATACTTTTCTTAATAAGTTGGACTATGGAAAGGGTACGTCCCCAAGGCTAACACCCAATCCTGTTAAAAAGAGCAACGAATGAAGGGGCCGTGAAAGAAAAATGAGAAAAGGAAAAAAAAGGGCCAAAGCAGAAATCTTATTGCAGACAGCTAAGGCAAGCCAATTGGAAGCTGGAAGGCTTTTTATTGCCCATTTTGCGAGTGAACTTCTTCTGGTTGAGGTCCCAACCAAATAGGAGCCCTGGCGGTGTCAAGCGTTGGTGTGCACAACAAGAACCGAACAAAATGAAGAAAGTTTCAATTCATCATCTTCATTCATCTTCATCATGCTGCCCTAATCCTTCCCCTTCGCCTACACCCAGTGCCAAGCTTTCTCCTCTACACTCTTCTCCCTCCCTCCTCTCTATCTCTCTCTCTCTCTCTCTCTCTCTGTGTCTACATCTAAAACCCCGCGATTTTGACACGAACATACATTCCACAGATTTCCTAGCAATCCAACGAAATTAGATACATCTTACTTGAATCTAGGTAAAAAGGGTCAAATTCCAAACCCTAGGTTTCGGATTTGCAGGTATGAAGAAAGACTTTTGCACAAGTCTTCGCCGGCGACGGCGACCGGAGATGGTGATGATGGAGAAGGGAGGGAGACTTGGTCAGAGACGAAGAGGCGACCGGTGATGGCGAGACCGAAAATTGGCGAGACATGGTTGAAATCTCGATCTGTTGATGGCCGGAGATGGAAATGACATTGGCCCCAAACAAAGATGAAATCTCGATCTGAGAAATAATCAAATTGAGTTCATGGGTTTACCTGGGCTCATGATGCTCAATGTGTTTTACTCAATCGCAGACTCAACACGGTACTTTGGGCATTTTGAAAAACAATTTGACGGAAAGTTTAACGCTAACGGGGTGAGGGGGAATCTGATGATAAATGTCAACATGTAGGACCAAACGAATAAATTTTTTAGTAAAGGGACCAAATAAATGATTTTTGTAAAATCGAGGAACCAAAAAATTAATTATATCTTTTGGAATTTAAGGTAATTTTGCCAACATTTCTTTGAGAAAAATTCTGAACAATTTTTGTATTTTGCCCTTGATTGAGATTATTGTAGGACTTAAAGAAAAAGTTGATTAATACTACCCTAAGACACACGATTCGTCTCCAAGGGGTGCCGCTCCAGCACTCGGAGCTCAAATCAGCGCTATGGGAGCGGATTCACCACCAATTCGTGCACTCGGTTTGCAGAGTTCATAAATTCAAAATTCAAAAACCGTGAATCTGCCATTTTTATCCCAAATTGCCAATGATGAATGACCATCTGACATGGGTTGAAAAAGAATTACAGATATAGAAATGTAGAGCTTTTTGAAGCCTTCAACAACTATAAATTTCGTCAGAGAGGTAAAATTTCACTCAGGTTTCAACAAAAAGAATGTCTTCAACAAACATAAAGATGGAGGACGGAGTATTGTTGTTTTGAACCATGAGAGGAAAAGTTTAGAGAGGGTTGAGTTTGACTGTTGGGCTTAAATTCACTATAGCCCCATGTTTAAGCCACATTTTAATTTAAAGCCCTTCATCTTTAAGAATATTGTTGTCAACAACTACTACAATCTATAGCATTATGTATATAAACCCTAAATACAATCATTATTGCAATTATCAAAAGTAAAAAATAAGAGGTGCAAAGCTCAAAAACGTAAGGTGCTCCCGCTCTGACCAATTTTTCAATATCGGCAAATTCTTGCTGTCGCTCGCACCGACTTAGATACTACATTCTTACCTAAACAAAAAACTCTCTTTTCATGTTTACTAACACTTGAATGAGACTATGAGTATAACAGTAGTTCAAGTTCTGATTTTCACACCCCAACCAACACACACACAAAAAAAAGAACTTCCTTAAATACTTGTGTATCCATGGCTTCACATCTCCTGATAGTGTAACTTTTGCACCCCTTTTTGACGATTTCTATCTTCGCCAGATATTTAGAAATTAAAAGCAAGAGGATCATCAATTCCAATTACAACCTAGAAAGAAGAGAAAAGAGCCTTTCATGTTTCAGAAATGGTTTAGTGAAAGCTCCTAAATGTTGCTCCATTTATGCTTCTTAACTACTCCCTCCGTTCCGGATAAAGAGTCCCCGTTTGAAAGTCACTTTTTAAGAAAATGACACTTTTAGTAGCCCATTAGTAATAAAATGACCCTTTTATGTCTTAATTTTTGAAAGTGGACTCTTTAAGTGAAACAACCACTCTCTCTCATTTATCAAGGACCAGTCGAACTCCATTTATCAAGGACCATTGGAGCTTGATAGAACAACCACTCTCTCTCATTTAAGATGCGGCTAGCTTCTTCCCTGGAGGGGAATATGAACAGAAAATAAGATTTGCTCAGAACCTTCACTTCTACTCCCCCTGGGGTCTTCCATTTAGCATTTACCCATTTCTGGACTTCATCACGAGTTGGAGTAGGGCTTGACTGCTCACCCACCCAACCTACAAGACACCTATCCAAAAACTCCAGGTTACCCCTGCATGAATTCTCGCCTATAACTAGATCAACTTTAGAGCCCACTTACCTGTTCGAAACGACCAGCTCTAAGTCTGGCCAAGGGGTAATGTCCACCACGAGCTTTGCCAGTGCGAACCTTTTAATCTTGCCTGCCGCCATGTCCCATCCTCCATCATTGACCACTGCTGGGATATAAATCTTTGAAGAACTACCACGCCCTTTGGCTGAGATGCACAAATAGAAGCCTTGCGTATTCCATTCCTTTGCCACCATAACCTCGCGCCATTTCCCTGATCTTTCTTCCAAAACACCTCTCTGCTTGCTGAGGCCTTGATCATCCAGTCACACACCCACACGATTTCGACAAGAGATAAAACGACAACATGGACTCTGCCTCTGCTTTGCTCTAACCACTGAAAACTGGCTCCATTCTTACCTTGGTCGCAGATCACGTCAAAAGATTTCCTTCCTGCCTGAAAATAAGTGACAACATCCTCCTCCCTCGGTCGACCCATGATCTTTAATAATTAAGGGTTACTGATCAAGGAGATTTTTATGCATACTCTGCTCTTTTGGTGTCATGAGGTGATTTCTTTTGACGCAAACCCCTTTGTAGAGTTTGTGGATAACATAACATAATGTAATTATTACTGCTATATAGAGGACGCGCCACCTGTTTTGACACTCTCATATTTATAATATTTTCTTATTTATCAAAAAAAAGTAGGGCACTACCTCTTTCGATGCACGGAAATCCATTAGCTTATCGCCTGCTGACACTTCTGTGACTTTCACAGTTTCCCTGCCAAATATACCAATCAGTATTGTATTGGATAAGAAGCTCTGCAGTGGAGGACAAAATAACAATAATACAAATAGGAAATCATCAAGCAAACATTAGAACGGAATACAGAGAGTTTGTATATTTTTAATAGAGGATATCCACCAAAGAGAGAGCTCTGACATATTGTGAAATAATGATAGTCACACATGTTTCTAACAAAGAGCATCATGAATCAAGTCTCCCACTTGTTGTATTATTAGTAGTGGCACTCACAAATTTGTTGTACTGAGTTTATGATAAACAATTCGGACTGTGCTTAAATTAGAAGTACGGATCTTTGGGACATCATCATGAGAATGTTGTATGTAGGAAGTCTTGGAGGGCTATCGTCAAGATTATTGAGAGCAGATGACATAATCGGGGATAGCTGAAGAACATTTTCCAGGGTTTGGTGAGTTGGTGCAACCTTTCATGGTGAGAGTTCTCGATGTATAACCACGTAATGGGTTAAGAAGGGGAGTTTACAAAGGTGGACACTAGGTCACCGAGCAAATATCAAGCACAATCTATGTTGCAACATTTATAGTTTCTGGGATTGTATTGGGGATGGTGATCTTTTCTTTTCATACTTTTTCGGTTGTTATCATAGAATTATTTATGCTTCTACAGTTGGGATGAATGTGAATTATAACATGTAGTTTGATAAAATTTCATGTTTCATTCGAGGTGGTTTTCTTTTAGTTATGGAAAATCACAATCAAATTAGCGAGAAAACATTACCGATCAACTGCTACAGACTGTATTTTTGGTGCGATGAGGCGGTTTCGCGGGGCTCTAATCCTTTTGTAGAGTTTGTGGATAACATTTTTGTTGGCTAGATAGGGCTGGTTGTATATTTCCTGTGTACATAGGACGTGTCACCTGTTTTGATGCTTTCATATATACACCATATTTACTTATCAAAAAAAAAATGTGGACAAACTCCAAATTAAATGCCTTACGGAGGTCTTAGATCGTTTTAGAACTTGCAATAACCAGATCTGGCATGAAAGCTATTCTCAAGTCCATGATTATAAACATGTGTGCTCCAGCTTTGCAAGATAACCAAGTCTTGCATCAATCTAGGTTGTGCCACGTTTTAAATGCTTTGCTTCAGTATTCAGGGTATTCTTCATTTCATTGCCCAAGTTTCTAGAGCGTGATGAAAGTCAATTGGTGGTTCATGACCAAGTATTGCAAACATATCTTCAACTTATAAATGTTCACGCAAGTAAGAAGAATATACAGAAGCTGATAACGTAAGGTTCAATTAATTATCTTTTGATTGATTATATGTTCTATTTGCAGGAAATGATGAATATCGTTAATCCTCGTTCATCCAGAAGAAAATCCCTTTCTATAAAGCCCTTGATATCATATTTGGGCCATCCATACCAACAGTCTGGAAGCGTATCTCGTTCATGTGCTAGAGCCGACACTTCCCTAATGATGGTCTTCATATATTAGACTCGTACTGCAAAACTAGTCAATTCTATTTGAGCTCCACTATTAAGATATTTGTTTGCTAAGGTATATGTACATAAGTATGTATATGTAAGGGCAGAAAAAACCTACGAATGTTTCTTCACATTTGTACTTTCCGCTTCCACAAAGTAACCTGAGGCCCCATATATATCCTGCATCTGCACATTGGTGAAAAGATATTGATCAAAGCTTTTTCAGTAACGAAAGTAAAAGATAAAATACAGGTCATTAACGCAAAACAATACCATATTTAGGGGCTGAAGCAAATTACCCTACTTCTAAGTCTATAAGTTCAATATACAGCAATTTAAAAAAAAAAATCTTCAGAGAAACTACACTGTTAATATGTTTGTTGAAAAACAAATGCGGAACGGATCTTTGCAAACCCACACACCCACTCGAGTAAGTAACAAATGAGGCACAATATTTACGTGGTTCGGAGAAGTCCTCCTACGTCCACGGGCGGCAACCAAACAAAATCACTATTATCAAAGTGATTACAAAGTGCTTACAAAGTGTATCACTCACACTCTTCTCACACTACAAATATTACAAATGTATCTCTCTCTCAAAGTGTTTCTCACACTACTACAACTTGCCACTCACATAGAATGAGTCCTAGCCAAGCCTATTTATAGGCACAAACCATCCAAGACAAAGGATGTATCCAAGAGAAAATAGAACACCAAGAGTTTCTTTGGAAACTCAAACAACATCCATACATTCACCACATGGATAATGTACTTAGATTATTCTAGAACTTGAGCCAAATCCAACAATCTCCACCTTGGCGAAAGTTCCAAACCACATAGCCAGTTTTGGTTGCCGCCACAGAACCGACTACTCTTTCTTTCCAATGTTGATCAACTCCAAGCAATGCACAAATTTATCTCGAGTAACCACTTTCGTTAACATGTCAGCAGGGTTGTCAGCAGTCCCAATCTTCAATAACCGAATGTCACCTTCATTAATAATTTCACGAACAAAATGAAAGCGAACATTAATATGCTTCGTGAGAGCATGGTGCACTTGGTTCTTCGATAAACAAATAGCACTCTGGCTATCACAATACACATCAATGTGTTTCTGCAAAATCCCCAAGTCATTCACCAAACCGTGCATCCAAATAGCTTCCATAAAAGCTTCGGTAACTGCCATATACTCTGCCTCGGTGGTAGATAATGCAACTGTAGACTGAAGCGTAGAACGCCAACAAACTGGTCCACCAGCCATAGTGAACACATAACCAGTAGTAGATCGTTGCATGTCCAAATCACCAGCATAGTCGGAATCAACATAACCAACCACAAGTTTATCAAGCTCAAGTTTTTCCACTTTCTGAAAGTTTTTCCACTTATCAAGATCCACTCATCAACATGAGACCAATTTTTTCTTCCTAAAGTTGGTTCTCTGCCTCCTGTTTATTGTACGTTTCATTTAAGGCCGAAAGGCTTAGTTCGTTGGCCCATTGTAATATTTGAAAGAGAAAACTAGGCAGTAGGTGTTTTATTCCTTTGTTGGGATAATTGTTTGAATTTTGTTTGAAATGGCAGAAAAAGTTGAGTCTAGTAATAAGACTACTACTAAATCACAAAAAAAAGGGCCAAGGGTGTCTAGTACTAATCTTGAAGTTGAAAAGTTTGATGGCAAAAATAATTTTGGCATTTGGCAAGGTGAAGTTTTGGATCTTTTGGCTATGCAAGACCTCGAATTCACCCTCGAGGAAAAGCCCGAAGATATGGAAGATGTTGAATGGAATAAGCTTAATAGACAAGCTTGTGGAACTATTCGTTCCTATCTTGGGACAGACCAAAAATATCCGTTCATGAGGGTGTCTTTGGCAAAGGAGTTATGGGACAAACTCGAGGCCAAATATATGCAGAAAAGTGTAGAGAATAAACTCTACTTGAAAAAGAAGCTCTTCCGTTTTGATTACAAGAAAGGTAATTCGATGACTGAACATTTAAATGAATTTAACAAGATCATCACTGATTTGCAAAATCTTGATGTTGATGTTGCTGATGATGATAAAGCATTATTATTGTTAAATTCTTTGCCTGAGTCATATGAACATTTGACTACTACCTTGTTGCATGGAAAATCTGAACTTAGTTTTGATGATGTTTCTAATGCTTTGATGAATAACGAGGTACGGAGAAAGGACAAGGGAACCTTTAGAGACTCAGATTCAGATGCCTTAACTGTTCGTGAAGGAAGGACCACTAGTAGAAACAATGGAAGACGTGGTCGTTCACAGTCAAAAGCAAGGGAACAGTCAGAAGAAGTCCTTAAAGAAAAATCAGACTTGGGATTTGGTGGAGCTTCTGAAGGGTAAGAAAGCAATTGGGTGCAAGTGGGTGTTTGCCAAGAAAGAAGACACTCCTAGTATTCGCTACAAGGCTCGATTGGTAGCAAAAGGTTATGCACAAAAGGAAGGGATAGATTACAATGAGATATTTTCTCCAGTTGTTAAGCATTCATCTATCCGGATATTGTTGGCATTGGTTGCTCAATTTGATCTTGAGCTTGCACAACTTGATGTGAAGACTGCTTTCTTGCATGGAGATTTGGAGGAGGAGATCTATATGACCCAACGATGGTTTTCAAGTTCTTTGGTAAGGAAAATTGGGCTTGCAAATTAAAGAAGTCCTTGTATGGACTTGAGCGATCTCGACAATGGTATAAGAGGTTTGATCAGTTCATGGTGGAGCATGACTACACTCGAAGCCAATTTGACCATTATGTGTATTTTCGAAAACTCAAAGATGGTTCCTTCATTTATTTGCTCTTGTATGTTGATGACATGATGATTGCATCCAAGAGCAAGGTGGAAATTAATAAATTGAAGGCCCAACTTTCGAAGGAGTTTGATATGAAGGACTTAGGTGAAGCTGAAAGGATACTTGGGATGGAGATTAAGCGAGATCGAGAAAATGAATGCTTGTTTGGTTGACTCGATCCACGATATTTGCGAGAAGGTTTTGGCAAGATTTGGGATGAATGGCTCGACAAAACCTGTTGGTACTCCGCTTGCTCCTCATTTCAAGCTTAGTGCTTTGATGTGTCCCAGTTCAGATGAAGAGAAAATTCATATGGAAAAGGTTCCTTATGCGAATGCTGTTGGTGCTTTGATGTATGCTATGGTTTGCACCCGACCTGATGTTGCTCAAGCTTTAAGCAAAGTTAGTCGTTACATGCACAATCCTGGAAAAGGGCATTGGCAAGCTGTTAAGTGGATATTGAGGTACATTCATGGTACTATTGACGTTGGTCTCAAGTTTCAGAAAGTGGAAACTTGAGACCACATGTGCCCCTACAAAGAAATGTTCTCTAACTTTGAAGAACTTGATGGTGGAGTTGTTTATATAGGCAACAACAACACTTGCAAAACAAGGGGGATTGGTTCTGTGCATTTGAAGATGTTTGATGGAGTTGTTCGTAAACTCACTGAAGTTCGTTATGTCCCTGATTTGAAGAAGAATTTGATTTCTCTTGGAGCCTTAGATGCAAAAGTCTATCGTGTCACTTTGGATGGAGGTCACCTAAAGGTAACTAAAGGCGTCTTGGTTGTTATGAAAGGGACTCGAAGAGGTAACTTGTACTACCTTGAAGGAAGCACAGCTGTTGAACAAGCAACCATTGCAAGCTCGAAAGAGTCAGATATGTCGACGTTATGGCACATGAGACTTGGACACGTTGGAGAGCAGCCACTTCATACGTTGGTGAAACAAGGTGTACTCAAAGGTGCTCAAACTGGTAAAGTCGGATTTTGTAAACATTGTGTGTATGGCAAACATCGAAAAGTGAAATTTGATACTGCAATCCATAAAACCAAGGGTATATTGGATTATATTCACTCAGATGTATGGGGTCCCACGAAAAATATTTCATTGGGTAGAAAAAGGTGGTTCGTCACCTTTATTGATGATTACTCTAGAAGAGTTTGGATGTACCCTATGAAGCACAAGGATGAGGTCCTTAGAATTTTCCTTGAATGAAAGAAAATTGGCAAAGACGAATGTGCTTATTGTCGTCAAAAAGGCCATTGGAAGAAAGATTGCCCCAAGATAATGAAAAAGAATGAATCAAAAGCATATGTGGAAGGAAAGATGATAGCGACACAGATGACGCTTTGACGGTCTCACTCTTACTTTCAGTCAGTTGATCGAAAAAAAATTGGAGAATGACTTATCTTGCTTTCTGTGAGTGTGCAGTAGCCTCAAGTGACCGCCGAGATTAATTCCAATGTTCTTCCCTTTGGTTCGACGAAGAACAGTCCAACTTCGATCTCAAAATTATTTGAGAAAATTCCAAAATCTCAATCGCCACGGCCGAAGCTCTGATACCAATTGTTGAAAAACAAATGCGGAACGGATCTTTGCAAACCCACACACCCACTCAAGTAACAAATGAGGCACAATATTTACGTGGTTCGGAGAAGTCCTCCTACGTCCACGGGCGGCAACCAAACAAAATCACTATTATCAAAGTGATTACAAAGTGCTTACAAAGTGTATCACTCACACTCTTCTCACACTACAAATATTACAAATGTATCTCTCTCTCTCAAAGTGTTTCTCACACTACTACAACTTGCCACTCACATAGAATGAGTCCTAGCCAAGCCTATTTACAGGCACAAACCATCCAAGACAAAGGATGTATCCAAGAGAAAATAGAACACCAAGAGTTTCTTTGGAAACTCAAACAACATTCATACATTCACCACATGGATAATGTACTTAGATTATTCTAGAACTTGAGCCAAATCCAACAATGTTATAACCAAATTTTTAGGATTCTTACTCGCGCCCATGGGTAAATGAGACAGCAGAAGAGACCCTACTTTTCCGAGCAGGGTACAGTTGCTTAATCATGTATATACAAACTCAAAAGACATAGGGAACAAATACGATTCACAAAGAGAGTATGCACGGGACCTAAAAGAAGCCAAGGGGAAACAGATAAGGGGCAGTACTCGAGGTTTGCATATGCCATAAGAACCTGACAATCACATGGGTAACAACTCATTGCCTCTGTGGAGATGTAGATATTGGTGAGACCAAGTGAGTAAGAATGGTACAGATAAGAAAGGGGAAAGAGAATATTTATGATATGTGGGGCCAAGCCCGAGGAACAAATAGGGAACAAATACGATTCAAAAGACATAGGGAACAAATACGATTCACAAAGAGTGTATGCACGGGACCTAAAAGAAGCCAAGGGGAAACAGATAAGGGGCAGTACTCGAGGTTTGCATATGCCATAAGAACCTGACAATCACATGGGTAACAACTCATTGCCTGTGTGGAGATGTAGATATTGGTGAGACCAAGTGAGTAAGAATGGTACAGATAAGAAAGGGGAAAGAGAATATTTATGATATATGGGGCCAAGCCCGAGGAATAAGGCAATGTCCTCTGGCTGGCATAAAGCACAAACCCTTACCCAACTATTCTTAGGCTACACAATTCTATGTACCTGTAGAATGTGAGTTTCCCTCCGGTCTGTGGGCCTTGTTTGTTCACGTAGACTAGATTTTACTCCGAGGAGAAGGTGGTGATGGAGTGGTGATCAGGTGAGTGTTACGTCGGGAACGCTATACTACAGTATCAAAATTCCATACTAATGTAACAAAACTCTATAATCACTACACCTAATTTAAGGGGGCGAAAAGAAAACAATTTGGTCCTAAATCCAATTGCAAGTATCTCATCCACAATCCAATAAACTCATATCTTATCACACGCGAGCCCTAATGTGAGCAAAAGAAAAAAAAACGCCAAATAAGCATAAAATAACTCAGACTTATCCATGTACCTGCATATCCAGCCAGACAAGATATTGCACAACAGCAGCACCATCCCGAATGTGAGCATTTTTTAGTCCATCCAACTCAACAGGGTTCTGGAAAGTGAGGTATGTAGTCATTGAAGATGCAATAAGTATCTTGGCAAAGATAATAAAGAGGTAATGCTACAAAATTATTCAAGAATTAACAAATGGGAGTTGAAGGGCATTGTAGAGCACGTCAAAACTACGCATCATCTTACATGGTCTCCATATTTGAGCCACGGACTGCATTGACTTGGATTCAAACATATGATTGAACCATAAGTTCGTTACCAAGAAAGAAATACTAGCAATACTAACAGCAACAGGAAGAAAAAAAGTAGATTCTGTTAAAAGAACTATACAATGATCCTCCAATGTCTTCTTACTGATAGGGGTCCCTTCTCAAAGTGAAAATTGGCAGGTTTAGCTCTAGAATCAACTACACATTATTTTATAAGTAATATACACCTATGCCAGTAAAAGTTTAAGCAGTACATAAAAAATAAAGCATTAGGTTGCCCTGCTCATGAACTACAAACACTCAGCAGCCATCTGAAACTTGAAACTCCATAGCTTCGATCATTTTCAAAACTGATCAACTAATTAAAAAAACTAAGACGCTATACGTATGGTCTGCAAGAGATATTAAGAGGATGAAGAATCTTAACATATAAACTGCCAGTGATCTCTAGCTATTACACATATTAGGAAAAAGAGTAGAAACCAGAGCACCATCGAAATAAGTTCATCATTTCTGAAGTTAAGACCAAGAAAATGTACTTGTCATTATATGTAAAAGATGAGTATACCACCTTGAGAGATTTAGCAAGGGCCAAAGGTGACTGCTTCATGAGGATCTGATCAGAACTTAGTAGTGAATACAAAGCAAAGCAACAGCGAGGATCAACCCAAATGAGGTTGTGACTATCCCCTTCTCTTTCATCTTTACCATTAGATTGAGTTCCATTTGCAGAGAATGGAGTTAGCTGATTAGATGCAAGCAAGACTACATCTGAGCTAACTGCACCATAGTCTCGTACAACAATTCCATTGTCTTCCATATGAGAGTTTACCTGCACCAAAGAAAATAAAAAAGTTGTAGTCAAAAGTCCCAATAGAAACCTACAATATCAAGACTTAATTGAGGTTTTTTCTTTTTTTTTTCTTTTTTTTTGGGTTCCTTTTAGAGGACATGATTAAGGCCCATGAAATTTTTTAAAACATCAAATAAAGAAGACTATGGTAACGAACATTGAAGGCCCAACTAGAACAAAATATGAAAGGATTACAGGCTGAAAAAAATATGCGTATGTCATACATATATATACACACACACAGACATATGCAATGAGCAAGTTGAGAAATGTCTCAGCTGATGCTGGAGAAGAAGCAAAAGAAGTAGCCTTTAGATCGTGATGAGGAGAGAGGCTTAGGGAAAAGGGTTATTAGATTCCACTCACTCCAGGTAGATTATTTGAATGGACTCGGCTGATTCGTCCTGCTTTTCCCGATTCAACACGGGAACTCGGCCAAGATCCAAAAAAACTGCCAAGTCTAGCGAGTTGTCACCATGTTTCGGCGAGTTAGGGGTAACATGTATAGAAAATGAATTGTCAAAAAAAAACATGTGTAGAAATTGACTTGGTGTTTCTTTTCATCTCGGCACCCTTGAAATCTAAAGGATTTGGTGACTTGGCCGAAACTTTGAACCCTGGTACAGATCTTTACACACACACTCACATATAAATGAGAAGCAGCCCAACACTACCCAAAGATAAAAATGAAAAAGTGTAATTTTTGTATCCAATATGTGCCAACACCAGGAAAAAAAAGATGCAACAACGAACACAGTTTGTGACAGAAATTCAATAGAAGTTGCAAAATATATAGAGGAGATTAACATTTTATGAAGGAATATATTATGCTTATACCTAAAAAAAATGATATGTCAGAGATCAGTATGACACGAAACTTAGGGATATTTCTGGTACTTTTCCAAAATCTAAAAATCCAAAAAAATATCATAACTCAGAGAAAATCGGGTTGGATTTCAGAATATACCTGAAAAAGTAATCTAACATATATTAAATCGTTTATAAGCATGGTTAGGCGCAGTAATTAATACAATTATTACTTTAAAAAAATTGTTTATAAACATGGAATACTTATGGTAGTTATCCACACATTATTTTTCTATTATATATATCCAAAATGATGCTTAGAGGCGCTCTCTCATCTAAGTAGCACAACTTGCTCAGAAAACGTGGCATCCTCTATGAGTTAATCATCATAAACAATGGCTGCTTTAGTAGAAGGGTTATTTTTAAATTACTTTCCTCGAAGCAAGGAATTATATATGGGAGGCTGCCCTTTTGGGGTGTGTTGGATTATTTGGAAGGAGAGAAATCGGAGGGCTTTCAATAATGTGGAAGAGACAATTTATGTTATGAAGGACACCCTGCTTCGTACGTTACATCTTTGGTGTTCTATAGTAAAGAACCCCTCCCTGAATAATTTGAACATGCCTAATTCTTTTGTAGAGTTTTTGTATAGCTTCTCAATCTCCTAACTTAGATTCCTCACCTGCTTTGACTCTTGATATATTTTATCCTATTTATTTATTAAAAAAACATGTTTTATGCATGTAAATTAAATACTACGATGTATTTGAAAATCAATTCAAAACTGTGATGTGCTAGATGAGGAGGCACCTGGCAGAATTCCCTTTCACGAGTTCTGACTACTTAAAGTGGATCAATGTTCATCAGTCTAAATAATTTAATTAATTTAAATATTTTATGTAGAGAATGTACTGTATCAACCTGGAAATATAGAGGATATATATGGTTACCGAAGGTTTAATAGGCAAGGATACAAGATGATCCTGATATTCAATGTAATTTGATGTTCTTCTCAGGATTTGTTGCATTTTTATCTCGTAAAAAGAAAAAGATGAAGAAAAAAGGTTTAAATCTCAATTTGGTCACCCTACTTTCGGCCAAAATTCATTAAGCTCACTCTACATTTTTTTTCCTCAATTTAATCACTCTACTTTCACATAATTAGCACGTTCATCACTCCATCCATATATTTGGATGGAAAGTTTAATTTTGTTAGGAAAATCAAAAAACACCCTTACTAAATTTGAGGGTTTTGAGGGTCTCCTTCTCCTCTCAAACATAATTTCTTATTGTGTGACTTGAATTTGTCAACACACCTTTCAAATGTAAGGAGCATTATTATCTTTTCAACGATTTCCATCTAACTTAACTAACAGAAATGACTCTAGTTACCTTATTGACTTTTGAAGCCAAGTAGAATGATTAAATTGAGGAAAAAAAAAGTAGAGTGAGCTTAATGAATTTTGGCCGAAAGTAGGGTGACCAAATTGAGATTTAAACCAAGAAAAAAAGGGCCCTCCTCTGCAAACATATTAATCCCATCCATCACATGGGTTTAAACCCAGTAGTTAATTTACTTTGGTAAAGATGACTAGTTGATTGTATACAGTCGGTTTAGATAACTCAGTATAACGTATAGCGCAGCTAATTACCTTTGAAGACAACTTTCTTTTATCCACATAAAAGAAAGCTGATGTTGATGTTACAACAGCAAATGAATGAACAACAGGGTTATAGGTAACGTCACTCCCACGGACATTATACAACCAAGCAACCTGCATAATAACAAATATGATGAGAAAAAATTTCAAGCCTCAAAGTCGAGAAAAATTTTACCCAAACAAAAAGTTGACAGATTTTAATCTGGGACTGCAACAAAACTTTCTTTATGCATGCTCACCTCATCAAGTGTTGTGATTATTATACCACGAGCTTTCTCCTGCTTGAGTTTTGCTCTCAAATCCTTCAGCTTGTCTGAGACAGAATGACCCGAAAATTCTAAAGGTTGCACAAGAACAGGATTGATTTCAGCTGGTGGTCGATTTTCCCAAACTTCATCTACCAAGTTTGTGGATGTTGGGGCCAATTTTAGTTGCTTCTTCGTAAAAGAACATTTCCATTTCTGCGCAGATTCTGATGATATACACCAGAAATCAATACCAACAGCTGCGTCTTGCGGTAAATTCTAGTAAAGCACATGAAAGAGTTCATTAATATGGAAATTGTACATTTAAACTAATAAACCTCCAAAGTACAGAAAGTTACAAGAATCATCAAAAGGATGTTAATAGCAGTAAGTGTCAACGTTACCCAGGCTCTTCACATTTTGGCAAGACTACCCATGCCACACCACGCTTGTGTGGGTACAGGACTCATGTTGGATACAGTACTTACAAACTTCGATACTACACCTCATCAAAGACTAGACCCAACCAGGAAAGAAGAAAAAGGATATATTTACCAGTTGTTTACTTGAATATAAACAATAACATATTAAATAATACTCTCAAAAATCATTTATATGTTAAACCAAAAGAATTCCCATTTCTCACTATCTCTTATAAATTCACTGTACTCTAGAATTTTCTCAACTACTTAAGATTTTACACCAAATATAGTGGATAAACTTATGCATCGGAGTGTGTCCCTGTATGCTAGTCTAACCTGTGCATAGCCAATGTGAGGTAAGTGGGGCCATGGCCCTGCGCCCTTTCAAAACATTTTGTTGTTAATTCTTCTGAAATGATAAAATTTATCTATGGTAATGGCACCTTTTGTTCCCTATTTTCTCAAAGACTCCAAGCTTCCAAATTCGTGCTGTGCATTATTTTGTGTAACAAGGACTCTCTACGTCACATACCTGTCTCCGACTCATCTGTACAGTCCAGCTCATGATTTTCAGTCAAGTCATTGAAGTTTTGAAATATGTCGCTTGCCAACTATTCATAAACAGGCAACCAAAGTTTTGAGATATTCCATATAATATCCACCATTTATAATTAAATATAGCACATGGAGTCTAAATAATACAGCCATAGGCCGTGTCCAAGTATCTGCACCCTCTTTCCGGATCCTTTTGAACCGAGTCCAAGTATCCTAAAGTTAATGGTTTTCGTAGATCTGACTTCTAACATAGGGATCTTCATATGTAGTCTGGACAAAGTACTCCTAACATCCCAAATAAAATTTTAAATTTGTTCTGTTAGCCAGTCTTCACAAATGACTTTTCAGTTAATGAAAATATGCATTAAAGTTAGAATAAAATGTAAATTAAGAATTCCATTTAAGAAAACTGACTGTCTAAATAGCGCTTCTTAAACAAACAACATAGAATCATCAAATGGGTGCAAATGGAGTAATAAAGCAGATAAAATTCTCATATGTAGTTAAACAGTCGTTTATTCTGTTGTTTTCTTTAAAAACAATTTAGACTAACACTGCACACACTAAGTTAGTTGGTTAACTAATAACACATTTGTATTTTAAAAACTTACTAGTAATCACTAGTAGGAAGATACCCATGATCGGTCATAATCGTCATCGGTCTTATCGTTTCACTCTGCTCCCCCACCTCCCAAACTCTGGCTGTACCCCTGCTTTTGGACATTCTTTTGCCACATGCTCAGACCCCAAATTTTTAAAGTTTAACAGATCCTGACGCACCCGATACCCATATCTAAGTCATGTTAACAATTAACAAAGATTTGAGTTCAACATCAAAAGAAATGGCAAATTTCACCTAACTTCAAGGCATTTCAAAAGTTGCACCAAACCATCAGCTATCGGTTAAAACGCCAATTAAGGTTTCGATCTGCTGCAGTATCTAAAAATATGCATTATGGTCTATGACTTTGGTACAGTCAACCTTAATTTGCGCTTTCAAATTTGACACAGTCAACCTAGTTTATGGTAATAAAGAAAATTTTGAAATTAAGACACAAAAAATATATATTGCACTTTCAATATCCCCTCTTGCGATGGAAAATATGGGTAAATATTTTTTTTAAGTAATATTTTTTATACGTAATATTTTTTTTATAAGTAATATTTTTTTATAAGTAATATGGGTAAATAAATATGAAAGCCTGTGATTTCATCCAGTGTTCCAAACTCCATGAAGTGCATTTCTTAACACCAAAGTAACGAAATTTGATATTTCATGTGTACGTACTGTCTAGAACCTCGGTAAGGATTAGCGTAATTTGGTCAAAATAATCCCAAAAAAGCCCTCGAGGGGTAAACACCAATTGACAATACTCAATCGTCTTATATTTCTAATTGTTTTTACCCCATCTATTATTGAGTGGGGATGATCATTGCTTTCAGATCTGGGAGGAGGATGCTTGGGTTGAGGGGTAGATCCTTGGTTAGTTCCTACTTCCTATCCTCATCTTTCTTGATTGTTTTCATTATACATGGAGCTCCTGTTGTTAGTTTCTTCCACCCTTCCAATTATATCCTCTCTGACTTCCAACTTTTAAGAATCCGAGTGAGAGAGAATTTGATAAACTGCCTCTTGTGCCTTTCTTGGGGGATGTCACAAATGTTCCTTCTGGGGTTTCTAATGGTAGATGCATTTCAAATCTTAGTCCTTTGGGTCCGTTTAGTAGTCCATCTTTGTATGCTTTCTTATGTAACTGTAACATTCCCTTACCTTTCCCTTTATTTTCATCGTAAGGTAAGAGTATAAGCATTTGTTTGGTCTGGCATCCATGGAAGGCTCGATACTAACTATTGTAGTTGAAGGAGACCTTAAGAGCTTTAAGTCTGGTTATTTATGTTTTATGCCTGCAAGCTTGCGAGAGGCATATGCACTTTTTTCTTCGTAAAATGGCTTTGCGTTTGTGGGGTTATCCTTTTGCAGCTTGCAATGAGGATTAGCTTAGTCCTCACACAGCTCGAATCTTCTATAGAAACGGAAGTGCTTTGTACAGGGAAGAATAGGAAAACACTTTTAGAACTTTGTGTTTTGTTTGTCATTTGGTGTATTTAGAGCGCAAGGAATGCTCTTTGATATCAAGAGCCTAAGTTTTGAGTTGCTATAGACTCACGTGGTCCTTAGTTTTCTGGTCATTTGTGTAACACCCGAGATTTTAGTAAGCTTAATTATCTCATAATTATTTACTTTGGTGCATGATATAATTGACCAATCCTTTATTGACTTTTCTTGGTTATATTATATTAAATAATATAAATATTAGTATTATAATAAATTTAACTAAGTTACATAGTTGACCATTTTTATAGAATCAAAATGTTATATTGACCGAAATGCAAGAATTGTGATAACCGAATTGTGAACATATGTTGACTAGGCAAGCGTTTTGTTTTATTTTAAAATAATACCTTAATTTACTAACAAATGCATTATGTTAGCATAATATATTATATTACTCCTTAGTCTAATTGGTGGAATCTTAGTTAATAGGAATGGATTGCATAGCATTTTCTTCTTGTGCAGTGTATGACCATGCCGCTATTGTTGACTCCTCTTCGTGCTGCCACCGTAACCCACTCCTCTTGCCATTTTGTAAACTGTTTCTTGTCCATTCCATTCAGCCCATAAGTGAGAGTTACACACCAGTGCGAGAACGAAAACATATACGGAGGGTTTTTCTATAATTTCTAATTAAAGCTTGTTTCTTAAATCCAACACCGGGAAAGATTATGGTTTAGCTCGTTGGCTACTTTAAAGCTATTTTGGCGTATTTTAATCGGTTGAATTTCTACCTTTTTGGTAAGAAACTACTTGCTTATGTATGTTCATTGTTGTACCGTCAATAGTCTATATATTACGGTTCATATTCGATATACGTGGAATTTGAATCGTTACTTGTGGTTAATTTGTGATTAATTGGTTATATTGTTGGTTATTTGATAATAAGTCGTGCTTTTGAATATGTTTACAAGTTGTGATTGTGACTGAGTTGGGATAAACAAGCTTATGTGAAATACGTGAATTCTCAATGTTAAGTAGTTGACGAGTTTACTTTATAGCTCGTCATATTTGTTACAGTTTTGGAATAGTCAATAAAGGAACAATCTTTATGAACAATACTTGGAACACCTGGTGGTATTTGTTATGTGACAATAATCTTTTAGGGAAGTGTAGGGCGACCCCGGGCTTGACATGGAGAGAAGGGCTGAGTTAGGTGTGGAGCCCTATGTGACCCAACCCTTCGCTAATGGCCATAGCGGAGGTAATACCCTTTAGTGGCATGACTGCTGAGGTTGTAATGACTTGGCCTCGTGTCGACTTGGTACCCGGGTTGTTAATAATCTAATACTCTTGAAAGTGATCGAATTATGAGAACAACAAAAACAATGGGTTATAAGGTCGGAAGGGAATGATTGGAGATGTATCTCAATCTTATATCCTTAATTGTGTATTTCTACATCTATGTGACAGTTTATTGATTAAATGTTAAATAACATGTTATAAACTCTCTATATGAATTGTCATCATGTCATCATCATGGCACACTTGATATGTTGTATCCATTCATAACAAGCATAAGTATAGTGAAACCTTATTGAGTTAAATCTTATTGTTTGTTTATTTGTTTTCCTTAGATCACAGCTAGGCAAGGAAGTGCCGGAGAGAGCAGGTGGTTACTATTTTGGGTAGTTGTGGGTACCTACCTTTGTATTGAACTCTTAGATGTTGTATATACCTTCTTTTGATGGAAGATTGGATGTCTTCCTGTTGTTTATGGCTTGGTTGGAGTTTGTATAACTCTGGATAGTAATTTCTTTTGGTTAGTTGTATATAGTAGTGCAGCCTCGTTGCTTTGTCGTTGGTTTTTTTGCTTTAGAAGTGGTTTAGAGTTAATAGCAAACCAATCATGCCCAATTTTAGACTCCAGTTTTGGGGTTTTAATTTTGGGACGTGACAATTTGTCTTGTAGGTTGTCTTGTTTTCTTCCACTTTTTTTATGTTAGTTTCACATTCCACTTTTAAAACCTAAGAAGAAATTGATCCAAATGAAAGAAAATCACTTGCTTTCTTTAATATTTTGCCAATTGATGAGAAAATCAAAAAGGAACATAAACTCAAAAAGATACTAGACATATCTTTCCTTGCTTCCTCCATGAACTCTTCAACCTTCCAAGCGCTCCTTTGACCATTTCCTTGCTTCCTCCAACTTGTCAAACACACGATTTCTATCTTCTCACAACAGAGAAAAAATGGAAGTAACGGAAGCAACAAACTCAAGAGACAGTACTCGCAAGCACATGGAGTAATAACCAATCCACACCTCAACCCCGAAATTCTCTAAAGAAAAATGTGGTCAATCAAATTATATGCTCCTTGAGTACACAAATACACCCACACATAAGGGCTTGACCTAATCCTTGAATTCTTGAGAGCTAGACCATTGCAAATAGTAGGCAATCCTCTCTCTCTCTCCCCAATGTATACACACACACACACAGTTACTAGCCTTTGTCACAATCACTTGAGGTCGCAAATGAATCCTTTTTTATTCAGCTCGGTCCAATCTAAAGTCATCATGCAAGGAACGATCATTCATATCCTTCCTTATTATTGTTGTCTACTTTTTTAGTGGTCTAAGTTGTATGTGTCAAAATCACCTTAAGCAATGTTGTCTTATTTATTATCCTATTGTGTCGACTCTTACCGTCAAACATTTTTTTTTCATTTAAAATTTATATTTGCTAGTTTACCACTTATTCAACTTAACATTCTCATTACAGAAAAAGAAAGACCCCCTTGTTCCTTTCCAAACCACCTAATCTTCCCCGTTGTCTATATTTTGTTCGTTAAGTCTCTCCAAAAGCTGCACTATTGAATCAATCTCCCAATCATGAAAATACCTTCTAAACATGGGGTTCCAAATAGGTTTACCATCCTCCATAGACAATACAGAGTAACAAAGCTAACTCTACAATCTTTGTCTGTGGAGACCTCGAATAAATTCTAGAACACCTCCCTCAAGCTCGAATTTTCTCACCATCTATCTCCCCAAAATCTCACGGTAACCCCCGCGGCTACCAATCTCAAATGCAATGTATCTCTCAAAGGAGCTCCACCCTTTCCTAATGCCTCTCCACACTCCCACCCCAAAAGTAGAATTAACCTCATTAAGGAACCAGCAATGATCCCCTATCCTATGCTTACAAACCACCACTTGCCTCCAAAAAGCTTCCTTCTCTGTAAGATACCTCCACAACCATTTCCTCAATAATGCCTTGTTAAAAAGTTTAAGTTTTCTTAATTCAAACCTCCCCCCTCTTGCACCCTGGAGCAAACTTTCTCCCAATTCACTAAATGAAACTTAAGAGTTAAAACCCTCTGATGGCCGGCGGCAAGAAGTCTCTTTCCAATTTCTCTAATCTTTGCTGGATAGTAGCAGGGATCACAAAAAGAGATAAAAAATAGGTCGGCAAATTAGAAACAGTATTCTTGATTAAAACCAACTCCCCCCCTTCCCCCCCTGGAGAGAAGTTGTCCCTTCCACCGTGCCAATCTCTGCTTGAAACGCTCAATCATTGGATTCCATAGCGCCCTAATTTTAGACAGGGCACCAATGGGAAGGCAAAGATAAGATGAAGGAAGATAGGCAATTTTACACCCAAAGAACGACGCTAAAGCCTCGATATCATCAACAACACCAACCAGAATAATTTCGCTCCTGGAAATATTAACTCTTAACCCCGAAACTGCTTGAAAAAATAGTAAAACCAAACGAAGATACCCCAACTAGGCTGTATCAGCCCCACAAAACACCGTGTCATCTCCAAAGAGAAGATAGGATACCGACATCTCCTTGCCCCTCTCCTTCCCACCTTAAACCCCATCACATCACTACCTTCTCTAACGCCAAGAGCCTCCATAACGATAATAAACAGGAACGGGGACAAAGGGTCAACTTGGCGTAAGCCCCTCGAGCTAGTAAAGAACCCTGATGGTTCCCCATTCACCAAAACAGAAAAGTGATTCACCAAAACAGAAAAGTCACCATAGAAATGTAAAATCGAATCCATTTAATCCATTTATGGCCAAACCCCATCCTTTCCATCATATAAAACAAAAAATCCCAATTCACATGATGATATGCTTTCTCGATATCTAGCTTGCACATTAACCCCAGAACACCACTTCTTAAAATGTCATCCACTACTTCGTTGGCAATAAAATACGCATCAAGGATTTTTCTATCCTTCACAAAAGCATGTGGTGATGCCGAAATGATCTTGCACATCACCCCTTTCAATCTTTGAGCAAGCACTTTCGAGATAAGCTTATAAACGCCACCAACTAAACTGATCGGGGGAAAATCTTTCAAATTGGTCGCGCCTCGCTTTTTTTGGAATTAAGGGTATGAAGTGATACAACTTCTTTCCCATGGAAAGCAGTATTGAATTCTCAAGCTCCAAAGAGAGTGGCTTTCTTCTTGTGGGAAGCGACTCACAAAGCTATTCTTACCAGAGACAATTTGCGGAAACGTCACATGATTTTTGTCAATAGGTGCTTTATGTGCAAGGCTAGCGAGGAGAGCATGAATCATCTGCTTCTTCACTGCGAAATTGTTGTAGAGCTATGGAATTTCATCTTGGGCTTGTTTAAGGTGACTTCGGTCATGCCGAGGTCGATTCTTGATCATATTAGGGGTTGGTCCATTGGGTACAAGAACAGATGAAATCACATTTGGGAGAAAGCCCCTTTGGGACTGTGTTGGACTATTTGGAGGGAGGGAAACCATAGGGCTTTTGACAATGAAGAAATGTCTGTCCCGGATCTGAAGAATGTATAAAGGCAGCTCATTCAACTTCCAATCCTAACACTACTCTTGTAGATTTTGTAAATAATATTGATAGTGGATAATTCTTTTGGTGAGGTATATTCGTAGTGTACAAAGGCCGCATCATCTGTTTTGATGCTATATATATAAATGTATATATATGTTTTGATGCTATATATATAAATACATATATATGTTTTGATGCTATATATATTCCATTACTAATCAAAAAAAAAAACATTCTCATTACAACTATACTCATTTTGTTAGCATGTTCCTTCTTCGTAGTCCAACATTCAGTTCCATATAGTAGGCTAACATATACGCACACAAATAACATATAATTCCTAAAACTTACATCAGCCATCCAAACATCTACATTTGGGTCTTCTCCTAGTCGCATGAGCTTCCACTGATCACTTAGTTGCTTTGTTGCTTGCAAAAAGTACCGTCCATCAGTCCACAGCAGTGCTTCATTCGCTGTTACAAGTGCCAAACCTAAACAAGTTCCAAGCAATAAGAATAAAAGTTCAATAAACTTTATACAAACAAAGGCAACCTCTCTAGAGCATCACAAATGACTAGCAAGGATATTGTGTGCTTATGTAAGTAACATCTATTGGATAGTGGTTTTTATACACTTCATGTGTACATAGGACGCTTCACATGTTTTGACGCTTATTTATAATATTTTACTTATCAAAAAGAGTAACATGATCATCAAAAGAAGCTCATCTTAAGTTTCATTATGTTTCAATAATCCTTTGACACCACAAGGAATTGTTAGGCATTACCAATAAATGGATCAATTCCTCGCACGAAATTTCAACATGTATACCATTGAGGCAACACTCACAACAGGTATGAACACCAAAATTCAAATTCTCTGATAAATGTTCAAGTGGGATATTAGAAGCAACTCCTATGAAGACCACCAAGAAACTCAAGATTCTCTGATGTGTTATAAAAAAAATAGAAAAAAGTAAAAATTAATTAATATTATGTATGTTCTGATCAAAGAGTCCACAACTTGAAAAGTCTAATAATTAAGTAATATATTAATATCCTTAAAGGTTGGTCATAATTACAAGCTTGGACATACCCAACAGCCCAAGATGGTTACATCACATGTGAAGACGTAAATGGGGATGGTAGGGATAATTTTTGAAAGGGGAATCTTCAAGTGTACGGTGGACTCTTTGATAGAAAGAGACTTAGCTCAAAGTAAAAAAGAGTAAACCAGTAAAATGGAAGAAAGAAAAGCGGAACTAACCAGCACTTCCAGTAAATCCGGAAACGAAAGCGCGCCTTTTGTCCCTTGCAGATACATATTCACTCTGAAAACATCAAAGCAAATCAACTATATAAATAGAAATCACAACATTTGTTATTCAATAAGATGAAGTGGAGTGAAAAAATAGTAAATGAAAAATCGAACATAATGAAATTCGAATCATAGATATATCAAATAAAACAATAGAAACAGAAGAATGGTAGTAAATCGAATCAGACACATAATAACAACGATAGAAGCAGAAGAATGCTACAGAAGGGGAGAGGGAGAGAGAGAGTGAACCTGATGATAATCTTCGGAAGGAACAACCAGAGCATGAAGAGGTGGAGCGTGAGAAGCCATTAACGACCTCAAAGCAGCCAGTGTATCCGCGGCCATGGTCGATCTCTCTGTATCGCACTAAGCAGTAGTAGGGGTGTGTTTTGACTTTAATCAGGGAGTTTGATGGGTGATCGAAGATATGGAGGGCGTTAAAGAGTGGTACAGGAGGTTACGCTACAGCTACTGCTCCTATTTCTTCTCCTCCCATCCCACATCCCACTACCGTAGACAAGGAGAGAACGCACTTCTAGGTGTACAGTACTAGTGTACTACTCCTTTCGTCATAGTTTAGAAGTACTGGTAATACTTTTAATTTTTCATCCCTCTTGGAAAAAACGTTGGGTAAGTCGATTTTAGGATTTTTTTTTTTTTTTAAGATGGATTCTCTTTATTTAATACATTATGTATTGATGAATTAAATTGTGAGATAATGAGATTTCATCTTATAAATTAAGATCCTTAATACGATTTTACATAAAACCTACTTAAAAAACAATTCGGTATAAAAATAATTAAAATACATATGCTCTCTATCATTGTTTGTGGCAAGAAAAAACTGTTAGTCACGTACGAAAGGATAATTGTTCGTGAAATTAAAAATTAAAAAAATAGTAAGATTTAATACAGAGTATTAAAAAGATGGACTACTCTACCAAAACTTTTATTTTTTAAGATATGGGGATATTAGTGTGTGCTTAAAGTTTCCTTTTAAGATACGCTTAAATTGTTACTACAAATTTTGAATCATGATTTTATTTATTGTAGAATACTAACTAGTATATATGTCTGTGTTATAGGCATGGTGTTGTTATGGGATCAGTTCAATCAATGATCGGGATAAATAAAACTCATAACTGACGGGATAATTCAAACAAAATTCACAACTGAATGTTTTATATGTAACTGTAGATGGGTAATTCAAATATAATTCATAACTGATGGGTTCATGTGTAACTCACATATTTACGAATCAATCTGGACTATCAGATATGTTTATCACAATTCGATCAGGACCACCAATTAAACTCTGAGCTCTTTTATAATATAGACTAGTACTCTTGTCTGTGCCCATGGCACGACGCCAGTTTGAGAATTTATCAATAAATGAAGCAGATACTGTGGAAATGAATTATTAAAAATATTATTTTTTAAAAAAATTGACTTTCAAACGGGGTCTTTTTGCCCAGAACGGAGGGATTAATTAATAATTTGTATATGAAATTGCGGACCGGAAAAAACGGGTCGGACAAAAATTAAATTGATTAAGTTAATTACGATAACAGTTAAAAAGAAAAAAACAAATATTTCAAATTACAAAACTTACGATTTTTAAAAAAATTTAATTTGTATACGAAATTTCGGGTCAAAAAAAATTAAATTGATTAAGTTAATTACCATAACAATTAAAAATAAAAAATACAAATACAAATTTTCACAACTGAAAGGATGAAACCTTGGAAATCAACCTCGGCATAGTTACACGACCCACGCGAGATAAAAGCCGTTAAACTGGTTCGGCAAAGCAGCCGAGCCAATGGGAGCTCGTCGGACAAAACTTCGTAGAACAACTGAGCCGAGGTAAGGAGCAAATGAGATCCGTGGCCCTCAACCCCCTCGGCCTCGGATACAGAAATCCACAGTACTCAGGTCACTCGGCCTCGGCAAACAGTCAATGATCACCAGGCCTGACAAGAAGCTTCCCAAGGCCCGCTGAAACCGCCACACGCAATCACCAACTCTCTGATAGCGTCCAGCCCACTCATTCCTGATAAAGTCTGCAGCACATTTAATGCTTACCGCAACCTGTTCCCCTATTAAAAACCACCACCTCACAAGGCAAATCAGGTATAAATAAGGGACATTCCTCACTGTTAAAGGTCAAGTCATTTTTTTAGATATCCTAACTCACTTATCAAACTCTCTTATCGGAACAAATAATATTATGGCTCATTTATTATCTACTCCACCGGAAACCTTACTCTCACGTCGGAGGGTTCTAATCGGGATACCCCGACTCCTTAACGGTGTTTTTATTTGTCTTTTGCAGGTAACTACGCAGGGACGAGCCAACTGAGACCGAGCCACCTTTGCTTCTTACGTGGACAAAACGACAAGGTCGCCACGAATTTTGCGTGATTAGTTTGGCTCCATTGCCGGGAAACGACAAGTTTTCTGAACCACACCGTGTCCACGAACGAGTAGAGATGGTGAAATCCAAAAAACAAGCCTCCAAGAACATCACCCCCGCCGTATCCAACCACCCGGAAAAGGAGCCCGCTGAACACAACGAGGGAAGAGGCGCGAAGGGTCATGCTCTCTCAACGAGGACTCGACCCCTCGGCACTGTGTCGTAGGGCTCGAGGAGGCTCGCAATGGCAAAGCTCATCTCCGGCGACAAGAACAAGGAGCCGGAGGCCGACCCCAGGGACGGTCGCTTCACGGACATCGAGTCTTCAAGAGCCCATGGGGAGGAGGAGCAACCCCCTAAACATAGAACCCTATTACCCAGGATCAAATCGACCGAGAATACACATATTGGGAGCACCAGCGAACCCTCTACACCAAGATACAGGAGGCCGAGGCCAGGATGCATGAACTACGACAAGTGGCCCGAGTCCCAGATCCAGAGCCCGTGATCAACGTGCATAGTACATCAGCTCGCTCCAACTCGATCTGGTAAAGGATGGGAACAACAAAACCCAAAAGGACGAGATTCACCACTAACGTCAAATGAAGGCTTGGTAAAAGGGTGGCCGCTGAGGGGTCGAGGATGAGCGTCCATTCTCGCCTGTTCCCCCCCCCCCCGAAAAAGGCTCGGCGAAGGAGAGTCCCAGCCTTAGGCTCAGGCTTCGACCAACAAAGGTGCCTCCAAATCACCACATCCCTCCCGCCAGCTCGCAAGGGAGCCTCGCCTGGGATCCCCAATAAGAAACACGGTCGAAGAGGAAATCGAGGAACCTCAGGCAGACAGGGGGCCAACGGGATGCCTACGCCGGCGGTAGGCTCCGCACAAAGCGATAAACCCATGATGGATGCCGAGATAAGGGCATGGATGGAAAAGCTGGAAGCTCGGCAGAGCACTGGGACGAACGCATGCATCAAAAAGATAGAAGGCCCTTTCATAAAGCAAATCATGGAGGTAGTCGTGCCCTCAAATGTCAAAATCTCATACTTTGAAGACTACAATGGTACCACGACCGCCCTGGATCACGTGTTAGGTTTCGAGCTGAAAATGATCATCGCAACTAGGCTTGATGACATATGGTGTCTAGTGTTCGCAGGAACCCTGAAAAAGCAGGCCCAACAATGGTACAATGGGTTACCCCATGACTCTATCACTTGTTGGGATGACTTCAAAGGGGCCTTCCTGAAAAAGTTTGCCTCGGCAGGAGCCCTCCCCAAAAGCGAGACGGGCCTGTGCAATGTGAAGCAAGAGATTGGAGAAATTGTGCTCTCGTACTTGTCCCATTTTAAAGAAGTCCTAGATCAGATCCCTGACATCCATGATACCTCGGTACTAATGTGCTTCAGAGCTGGCCTACTGCGAGGAAATTGCCGGACCGAGCTCCTCATGAAACCTTGGGATACAATTGGCGAGATGTTCCTAACAGCATAGAGAGTGGCTCTACTAGATGGCGAGCAGCCTGCCACCATCACAAACTCACGACCAGTCACGTCCTCCTCAGGCGTAACTAACGTCGCCAAGCAGCCACTCATCACAGACAAGGGTCACAAAGAAAAGACCAGGGAAGGACTCGACAGGCTGAGGTCCACCCCGCAAGGAAGAGGGAGGAAGAACGAGGTGCGAAGTTCACCGACGAGATCAGGGGCCCGAAGCGAGACAACGAGTTAGAAGACTTTACCCCTCTCGATGCATCAAGGGAACACATCATGGATGTCCTCCTCACAGAAAACAAGATACAACCACTCTTCTCCATGAAGTCACCCCTCGAAACCCGAAATCCGAGAAAAAGATGCACCTTCCACAACAAGATCGGCCATATAACGGAAGAATGCATACAGCTCAAGGGCTCTGGGGGGCGATAATAGACAGCCAAATGATAGACCAGTGGTCAATACCATCCGAGAGGAAGCTCAGAGTATCGCACAACTAAAAAATGCGATCAACAGCCTGAGCAACTCGGTCGATAGCATGATGGAGGGGGTAGTTGAGCATAAAATGGTGTTCAGAGATACCGAGCTAGCCGTTAACACGTCCGCTCGGCAAAATCCTTTGACTTTGCAAATAGGGATCCACAACAGCCTCGTCAAAAGAGTATTGATAGATACAGGCACGGGAAGGGACGTGATGTACTACAAATGCTTTCTAGCATTAGGGCTCGGCGATTCTCACCTCACACCGAGCCGAGTCCAGTTAGAAGGGTTCACGGGCCATAAAGTGTCGGCAAAAGGCACCGTAGCCCTCAAAGTTGACCTAGGGGAGGGAGACACCGCCAGAAGCGAAGAGGTCACCTTCCTAGTTCCTCGACCTCCCATCACCATATAATGTCATCCTCGACGTACCGTCCCAAGCGAAATTCCGAATGGTCGCCTCAATGGCACACTAGAGGGCCAAGTACATCATGACCTCGAGTGGGGTAGGAGTCCTAAAAAATTATGCTTGAACTACCCTGGAATACCTCATAAACGAGAGGAGAGAGGCGGAGAGAAGAATGAAGAGGCCGGAAGAAGCCAGGGAAAGGGACGAGGAACATGTTGTCAAGAGAGCTCGAGGACTTAACGGAGAAAGCTCCGCCCCATAGCAATCAAGGCAGGCCGGGGAAACTAGCCCACACAGGGAAAAGGGGCCTTCGACGGTCGAGGTTGAAAAAACTGAGATCGACAGCCTCGATATACGAGACCACCCAATATTACAGCCCCTGGAGGACATCGAAGAGGTCATCATCAACTTCAACTACCCCGACCAAAAAATCAAAGTAGGGATGGAAATAGCGGGCGAGGAAGGGAGAGCAATCATTGAGTTCTTAAGAAGCAACACAGACATCTTCGTGTGGAAAGCTGAGGACATGGAAGGCATAGCTGAAGAAGTAGCGGTCCACCGACTGAGCATCGACCCAACATTTTCACCTATCCAGCAAAAGCTGAGGTATTTCTCCCTCGAAAAGCAAGAGGCAATCAAAGAGGAGATAGCCAAACTGCTACGGGCCGAAATCATAAAAGAAATCCACTACCCCACGTGGATCGCAAATGTGGTGATGGTAAAGAAGAACGACGGAAAGTGGAGAATATGCGTCGATTTTACCAATCTAAACGAGGCATGCCTAAAAGATTGGTATCCACTACCGAGGATAGATCAACTGGTCGACTCTATCTCAGGCTACAAAATCTTGAGCTTCGTGGACGCCTATTTAGGATACCACCAAATTAGAATGTGGAAGGAGGATCAACGGAGCACGGCCTTTCGAGCAGCAGGTGCTCTTTACTGCTACAACATGATGTCGTTCGACCTAAAGAATGCAGGCGCTACCTATCAGTGAATGGTGAACAAGGTTTTCGGGGACCAGTTGGGAAGAAACATCGAGGCGTACATAGATGACATTGTGATCAAAACCAGGGAAGCCAGCCACATCGACGACCTCAGAGAAACATTTGTAAACCTCATAAAAAATAGAATGAAGCTCAATCCCGCCAAACGTGTCTTCGGCATAACAGCGGGAAAATTTATGGGGTATATGGTGAACGAGCGTGGAATAGAGGCGAACCCCGAAAAAATTAAAGCCTTGGCCGAAATGAAAGTCACAAAATGCATCAAGCAAGTGCAACAGTTAAACGGGAGAATTGTGGCCCTGGGAAGATTCGTCTCGAGATCTACAGAAAAAAGCCTCCCCTTCTTCAAAATCTTAAGAGGGGCGAAGAAATTCACGTGGGAAAAAGAGTGCGACCTTGCCTTCACTGAACTCAAAAAGTACCTCGGTAGTCTACCCTTGCTCAGCTACCCCATACCAGGAGAAAGACTCTATGTCTATCTCTCGGCTACGGACACAGCCATAGCATCGGTCCTACTGCGAGAAGAAGGAGGACACCAAAGACCCATCTACTACGTGTCCCACGCACTCACTGGGGTTGAAACGAGGTACATGCAGATAGAAAAAGTGATACTCGCCTTAATGATAACGGCGAGGAAGCTAAAGCCATACTTCAAAGCACACAAGATCGGAGTGTACACCGATTTACCCCTGCAAAGGATCCTACACAGACCTGACGTCGTTGGAAGGATGATGAGATGGGCCGTTGAATTAACGGAGTATGCAATCGTCTACCTTCCGAGAAAATCAATTAAAGCCTAAGTCAAAGCGGACTTCATTGCCGAAACCTCCTTCAACTCGGCAGAGGAAAAAAACACCTCCCGAGACCTGGAGCCCTTCACAAGCGAGCAAGTGCCCAGGCAAGAGTTGTCTCGTAAAAAACGACCAGCTCAGCCTTGGACATTGTTCGTTGGGTCATCCAGCAAAAATGGGAATGAAGCAGGCATCCTACTCGTGACACCAGAGGGAACGGAGATCAGCAAAGCCCTCAAACTGAACTTTCCAGCGTCGAATAACGTTGCCGAGTACGAAGCACTAATAGCAAGTGTCGAATTGGCTGTTGAAATGGGAGCAGCTCAAATCCTGGTCTTCAGCGACTCCCAACTCGTCGTGAAGTAGATTTCAGGGGAGTATGTGGTCAACCACTCAACAAATATGTTGAACATGAGAACAAGATGAGGCAGCAAAGAGGGCTCCAAAACATTGCTGCTAAAGAGATAGCAAAGCACACTCCTATGATGGTCACGCGGTTCGACATGGACGCTGATAAGCTTATTATTTTCTATTATTTTCATTTATTTTCCGGAATTTTATTGGTTATTTTGAGCTTTGGTTGATAATTAATTGCATTTGAGAGCCTATTTTTATGTATTTTTATGCTTTATGTAGGTATCTCAAAGATATTTGAGGTTGTATGGCTCAATACGTGCAAATCGAGGACATCCCGGGCTCCAATGTTAAGTTTGGACACTTTCCGTTAAGTTCCGTTAAGAGTTTCAAAGCACAAAAGGCAGCAGCAGCCTAACAGAGTTAACGGAGGATGAATCTGCAAGGCCTGGGAGCAGAGGGACTTTCGGCGCTCAAGTCAGGAATGAAGGGGCACCGGCGCAAATCTCTTAAAGTTGCCCCTCATTAATGTGCTGTCAAGCAGAGGCGCGGCCATGTCACCCGCTCCCTTGTGCGCGACCCGCGTGTCCTGCTTCCGGATTCGGGTTTGGCCCGCATTTTACCCTGCCCCATCTAACCCTACTGCCCACTTTCTCTCACAGCCCGCGCCCCATTTCTCCTGGGTAACCCGCGACAACCCAACCTCCCTGACCCTGACCCTAGCGCACCCATCTCCCTTTTTCTTCTCCTTTTTACCCCAAACTTTAATTAACCTCCCAAAACTACCCTTTATTGCCCTAGCAAAATTTGGGGAGATTCAGGGATCTAAAATTTTCGGCAGAGGTTGGGCTTGAAAAGACTAAAGGCTTGAACAAAAGTAGGTTAGGGCTGGTGAATAGGAAGCAGGTTAGGGCTGGTGAACAGGAAAGAAGCTTGGAACAAGGAGCATTGCATTTATTTTCATTGTCCATTTTTCCTCCTTCTCTCCATTATTCCTCCATTGTTGTTCAAGCCAAGGCAATGATTTCATCATTTCCTCAATTAAAAAGTATTGTACTATTTACTCTATATTTTTATTTAATGACAATATTTTTTGTTGAAGATTTGATTTACTTTCCTTGCATTATGAACTAAATTAATTACCTAGGGTTTTGATATAGATTGGCTTGTATGTTGTGATTTTAATTTGGGTTTTTGTTATTAATTGCTATTCATTAATTTTTTGGGTATTATGTTGTGCTCTTAATGCTTGTAATAATTTGATCACCCATTACATGATTTTAAAAATTGTTTAGTGCATGAAAGTGACTTGATAATTTTGGAAAATACAACATAGTTGTTTTGGGTTGAGTTAATCTAAGTTATTAATCCTCTTTAAAATAGTCAATTGGGGTTTTGTTTTTGGAAGCGATTAATTGGATAAATTCATACGTAGCGAAAGCCCGTTAATTTATACCGTTAATTAGCACCGTTATACGAAGCGAAAGCCCTTAACGGTGATTTTTGAATCCCCGACTTCCAAAAATAGAATAGTTTTAATAGCAACCCTTATTAAATCACAACGGAAGAGCCAATTGAAAATCAAAACTCTAGATCCTCTCTCATTAAAGTCACCCTCATTTTAATTTTGCTTTATTTAATTTCCTGTTTTAGCTTAATTAATTAGTTAATTCACTAAAAATCGATCGTCAAAATATAGTTAAAATTGCAACGTACTTGGTACTCATTAAAAACAACCCAATTGCTTCCTCGTGGGATCGACACTCTACTTTATCACTGTATTACTTGTTTGACCGGGTAATCTTGCCCGTGTGCGTTTTCGCAACCAACAAGTTTTTGACGTCGTTGCCGGGGAAGCACGATGTTGTTTTAAGATATCATAATAGTTGCATTTGAGATTGTAATTTAGACATTTTTATTTTCTTGTTTTTATTTATTATTGTTGCTTGGGCTATTGCACTTGATCTTTTGGTATAGTTCTTTGAGCTTATGTGTAGGTGTATGCGACACACCCGATCGGCAAAAGTTTCATTGTTGCCGATTGATCCGGAAATTGAAAGAACTATCCGACTTCGCCGTAGAGTGCAAAGAACTATGGCGGAAGGGGGTGCCGAATATATGCCCCGAGAAGAAGTCCAAAGGGATAATGAAAGGGTGAATAGAGAACAAACCCAAGGGGCTAATGAAAGGAGATATAGGGAGAATCATATTGAGCAAGAGAGGCCACTCCATGATTTCACAATTCCCTTCATGAACGATTATTTATCGGGAATTGTGAGACCTCCCGTGGCCGCCAACAACTTTGAGATCAAACCATCTCTCATCTCTCTAATCCAAGGGAACGTCCAATTTGGGGGATTGGTGACCGAGGATGCTCATGATCATATCATGAATTTTATGGAGATTTGTGACACTTTCAAGATGAATGGAGTGTCGAATGAAGCCATACGCCTTCCCTTGTTTCCTTTCTCTCTTAGGGATAAAGCGAAAGTGTGGTTGAACCTGTTGACTCCGGGATCTATCACAAATTGGGATGAGCTTAGGCAAGCTTTCTTGGAGAAATACTATCCTCCCGCAAAGACGGTCCAATTGAGGAATGCCATCACTTATTTTCTTCAACTTGATGGTGAGACGTTGTATGAAGCTTGGGAGAGATACAAGGATATGTTGAGGAAATGCTCGCATCATGGATTGCCCCGGTGGTTGATTGTGCAAACATTTTATAATAGTTTGCTCCCATCAACAAGAACTTCTATTGAACGGCCACGGGTGGAGCATTTATGACAAAGAATGTTGATGATGGGTATGCTTTGTTAGAGAAGATGGCCTCAAACAATCATTTTTGGGGAAGTGAAAGAGGAGCTCAAAGGAGTGTTGCCATGATTCGTGAATCCTCAACCGAAGTTGCTAGCTTGACCGCTCAAGTAGCGGAGCTTACCAAGATCTTGCAAGCTACGCTTCTTCCACAAAAAGTGGCATGTGAGCTTTGTGGAGGCCCTCACACTTCGGATGTTTGCCATTTGAAAATGGAATCAATCCAATTTGTTTCCAACTTCAACCGAACCAAAACAACCCATATTCAAACACATACAATCCGGGTTGGCGAAACCATCCTAACTTCTCTTGGAGCAACAACCAAAACCAACCCTCCTCCTCAACCCAAAATCACAATTCCAATAATCCTCCCAGATTCTCTAACCAACCTCACCAACACCAACCACAATACCCAACCCAACCACCTTACCAAAATCAAAATCCACCTCAACCTCCACCCAAGAAAGAGATACTCGTGGAAGACCTCCTAAAAATCATCCATGACCAACAAGCCATAATCCTTAGCACCCAATCTTCCGTGAGAAACCTTGAAATCCAAATGGGTCAACTTGCATCTTCCATCAATTCTAGACCCCAAGGAAACCTTCCAAGTGATACCGAGCCAAATCCCAAAGGGAAGGAACAATGCATGTCTATTACTCTTAGAAGTGGGAAGGAGCTACAAGGTGGAAAAGAAGAAGAGAATGTGGGTGAACAAAATAGTGAGCAAGTGAAAGAAAAGTCCAAGGAGAAGAGTGAGCCAATTCCCCCTCCTCCGGTCAAAGAAAGAATGTATCCTCCACCGCCATTTCCGCAAAGGCTCCAAAAGGCAAAGGATGACAATCAATTTCTCAAGTTCCTTGAAATTTTCAAAAAGCTTCACATCAACATTCCTTTTGCCGATGCTTTGGAGCAAATGTCTTCTTATGCCCGATTTGTGAAAGATATCCTCTCCAAGAAAAAAAGACTCGAGGATTATAAGACCATATATTTGACGGAGGAGTGTAGTGCCGTGCTACAACAAAAGCCTCCTCCAAAATTGAAAGATCCGGGTAGCTTTGTAATTTCATGCACTATTGGGGAGAACTTTACGGGCAAGGCATTATGTGATTTGGGGGCAAGCATTAATCTCATGCCATCGTCGGTTTATAGGAAGCTTGGATTGGGTGAAGCTATGCCTACTTCCGTTACTCTTCAATTGGCGGATAGGTCTCTAGCTTATCCCAAGGGTGTTATTGAGAATGTTCTTGTGAAAGTTGATAAGTTTATCCTTCCGGCGGACTTCTTGGTGCTTGACATGGAGGAGGATAGTGAGATTCCAATCATTATTGGAAGACCCTTCTTGGCTACCGGTAGAGCTTTAATTGATGTGGCGAAGGGAGAGCTTACAATGAGGGTGCATGATCAACAAGTCACATTTAATGTCTTCAAGCCCATCAAGTACTCGGAGAAATTGAAAGATTGTGCAAGAGTGGAGGTGGTTCAAAAATTGAAGGGAGAAGGATCTCATGATAATATTCCTAAGAGTCGGGTTGAGCAAGTCTGTGAGAAGGTGGTGATTGAGCCGAAAAAAATGAAAAAACGTGATGAAAAGAAGGGGAGGTATGTGATTCCTTCAAGAAGAAAGAAAGTCAAAAAGTCGTCTTTGGATGTGGCATAACTACCATCCAATGTGATTAAATGGAAAAGAATCAAAGTGGAGGCACCAATGATGGAAGCAATGTTTAAAAATGGTGCCAAGAAAGCTTCTCCAAATGGTAGCGCTCAAGTGAAGGTTCGAGTGCTTCTCTATGATCCTCCATAGGCCGATACGGGAGAAGAAAGTCAAGCTAAAGACTTTAAATTAGAACTATTCATATCGGTTTTCTTTTCCCTCTCTTTTTATTTATTTGTTTTTTATGGCTTTTGTATTTATATGCATGTGTCGCTTTTCGAAGCCCTCCCGAGTTTGTGAGTTTATAGGGAGGTGTATATAGTGTCCCCTCGCAAAAATATTTTTCTTTTTATTTGTTTTTTATGGGGAGTTGTGATTGATACCCTTCCTTGGTATGTTCATGAACATTGAGGGTATGTTCGGTTCTAAGTTTGGGGTTGGGTTTAGCATTATTTTTGCCCTCGATTTTTGAGAAAATTTTGAAAATTTTAAGAAAATTTCAAGCTAGTTTGGACCCCATTAATTATGCTTTGATCATTCATCTCATCACTTTGGCGCTCATTGAGTTGTATGTGCATTATTTTCTTGGATTTGGCCTTGAGATTATTATATGCATACTTGAGGATATTTTGTGATTTTTGTGCTAGCCTTTCCCTCATTCATGTTAAATAGTGCCCATGTGTGGATCTCTTGATAATTTTTAAGCTAAGCTCTAGCTTTGGTTGTGCATGTGTTATGAGTATCTTGTTGTGAGTTTTGATACCGTTAGATGATCTTGAAATTGATGAATAGCTTGGCTTATGAGTATGACAATAGCATGATATAGGTCATGTTTGACTCGTTTGTGCCATATCGACCTACCCTTGTTCACATTAAATCCCTAGTGTCCCATTTGAGCCTTAATGAAAGAATGGTGTGTGCAAGAGCACACAATGACCCCCATTCGCCTTCATTTTGATCACCCACATTGACTTATCCCATGAGCCTATACACTTTATCCAACCCTTTGAGAGAGCACTTTGTGAAATGAATTTTTAAATTTATGTCTCGGAAGGAGTATGTGCTTCATGGAAGTGTTGTTCTTCATGTATTTGGTATGGTGTGTTTTTAATCTTGGTTGATGAGTTGGGGATTGTTTATCTTGTAAAAAAGGGCCCTTATGTATAAAAAAAAAATCAAAAGTGAAGGGCAACCCAAAATTGTGAACCATTTGTGCTTTAAAGTTATTCAAAAAGGGGAATTGTGGGATGCAAAAAATCATTTGTGGTAGTTTGATATACTCTCAACCTCAAGTTCTTGATATAACAAAAAAAAGAAAAAAAAAAGAAGAAGCTAAGTTTGGGGGTTGTTGAGAAGAATGGTGAGTTATGATGAAGTATGTTGTTTCATAAAGTTAGACTTGAGTATGATTTTGAAGGCTTCACTTGTGCTCTTGTCTTGATTCCCTTCCCTTCATTTGTAGCTCAACCTTGGCCTAAAGTTACAAGCTTGCAAAAGTCCTATTGATATTGTCATGCCATGGGTTATTGCCTTGTGAAGTATTTATCTCTTTCGGTTTCATGGCTTATGCTTGGTATCTCATTGAACGTTCAATCCGAGCTAGAGTGATGCTATTTAGTCATGGGCTTGTGCTTCATGTTTTTAAGTAAGTGTTTGAGGAAAGTTTGATAGCATTGAAATCACATCATACCTTGGTTATGCATTTTTATAATCTTGAGTTTGATTTCTTTCATGGTAATGCATATGTGATCTTGATTGAGTGTCTTCTTCATTCCATCTTTGTCTCGAGCTTATCCATAATCCATATATCTCTTTGCTCGGGACGATCAAAGCTTAAGTTTGGGGGTGTTGATAATCTTATTATTTTCTATTATTTTCATTTATTTTCCGGAATTTTATTGGTTATTTTGAGCTTTGGTTGATAATTAATTGCATTTGAGAGCCTATTTTTATGTATTTTTATGCTTTATGTAGGTATCTCAAATATATTTGAGGTTGTATGGCTCAATACGTGCAAATCGAGGACATCCCGGGCTCCAATGTTAAGTTTGGACACTTTCCGTTAAGTTCCGTTAAGAGTTTCAAAGCACAAAAGGCAGCAGCAGCCTAACAGAGTTAACGGAGGATGAATCTGCAAGGCCTGGGAGCAGAGGGACTTTCGGCGCTCAAGTCAGGAATGAAGGGGCACCGGCGCAAATCTCTTAAAGTTGCCCCTCATTAATGCGCTGTCAAGCAAAGGCGCGGCCACGTCACCCGCTCCCTTGTGCGCGACCCGTGTGTCCTGCTTCCGGATCCGAGTTTGGCCCGCGTTTTACCCTGCCCCATCTAACCCTCCAGCCCACTTTCTCTCACAGCCCGCGCCCCATTTCTCCTGGGTAACCCGCAACAACCCAACCTCCCTGACCCTGACCCTAGCGCACCCATCTCCCTTTTTCTTCTCCTTTTTACCCCCAAACTTTAATTAACCTCCCAAAACTACCCTTTATTACCCTAGCAAAATTTGGGGAGATTCAGGGAGCTAAAATTTTTCGGCAGAGGTTGGGCTTGAAAAGACTAAAGGCTTGAACAGAAGCAGGTTAGGGCTGGTGAACAGGAAGCAGGTTAGGGCTGGTGAACAGAAAAGAAGCTTGGAACAAGGAGCATTGCATTTATTTTCATTGTCCATTTTTCCTCCTTCTCTCCATTATTCCTCCATTGTTGTTCAAGCCAAGGCAAGGATTTCATCATTTCCTCAATTAAAAAGTATTGTACTATTTACTCTATATTTTTATTTAATGACAATATTTTTTGTTGAAGATTTGATTTACTTTCCTTGCATTATGAACTAAATTAATTACCTAGGGTTTTGATGTAGATTGGCTTGTATGTTGTGATTTTAATTTGAGTTTTTGTTATTAATTGCTATTCATTAATTTTTTGGGTATTATGTTGTGCTCTTAATGCTTGTAATAATTTGATCACCCATTACATGATTTTAAAAATTGTTTAGTACATGAAAGTGACTTGATAATTTTGGAAAATACAACATAGTTGTTTTGGGTTGGGTTAATCTAAGTTATTAATCCTCTTTAAAATAGTCAATTGGGGTTTTGTGTTTGGAAGCGATTAATTGGATAAATTCATACGTAGCGAAAGCCCGTTAATTTATACCGTTAATTAGCACCGTTATACGAAGCGAAAGCCCTTAACGGTGATTTTTGAATCCCCGACTTCCAAAAATAGAATAGTTTTAATAGCAACCCCTTATTAAATCACAACGGAAGAGCCAATTGAAAATCAAAACCCTAGATCCTCTCTCATTAAAGTCACCCTCATTTTAATTTTGCTTTATTTAATTTCGTGTTTCAGCTTAATTAATTAGTTAATTCACTAAAAATCGATCGTCAAAATATAGTTAAAATTGCAACGTACTTGGTACTCATTAAAAACAACCCAATTGCTTCCTCGTGGGATCGACACTCTACTTTATCACTGTATTACTTGTTTGACCAGGTAATCTTGCCCATGTGCGTTTTCGCAACCAACAGACGCGTATGATGATGCTAGTGCAGCCAAGGCAAGATTTCAAAAGGCAACCTCTGCCGTTGCCCGTGACATCCTGCAAGAAGCTCGAGAGCTTGCAGATGAATCAGAGCACACGTGGAAGCGGTGAAAGGTTGCTCAAGACAGAAAAACAACTTGTTTCTCACCAGATGAGACTGAAATCTTGGCTGACATCTTTGCCAAGACCAAGGCTGATTCTGCCAACAAGGCTAGGCAGGAAGCGGAAATAGACAAGCTTCAGGCTGAATGGATACGGAAGGAACTAAAGGCCAGTTGACGTGCAAAGTCTACTGGCAGCTCCTCTGCTGCTGGACAACCACCTTCTCCCCAGCCATCCAATCCTATACCAACAACCTCCACTCCACAGCCATCCCAAACCCCAAAACGCAAACCATCTTCTGACCAACCCTCACCATCACCCAATCCTAAACGCAAGTGATTGCGTAAAGGCCTACCGACCAAGCCACCAGCAGTCCCTGTTATCTCTGTCGATGAAGCAGCTGGATTTCCTGTCCAGCCGCTGAGGCAGCGAAGGAAGTCTGCTGGCAACCAACCCTCTACCCCTTCTCAAACCCATCCTACTGAGTCATCTACTCAGATGGAATCACCCCCTCCGAAGGAGTCTATCCCCTAGGAGGATCCAATCACTCTTGAGAAGTCTATCCCTCAGGAGGAGCCTACCAGATCATCCACTCCAACACCTCCATTTCCCTTCAACTATTCTCTAAACCCCTCTACTCCTCACTCACCCACTCCTACCTAAAACAACTCTACCCTTTTCAGAACCACACCAACCCATTCCACTCATCCTAACTCCCTGGTTTCCCCCCATCCTATCCTCTGCTGCCACGAAGTTCATCTTTAAACTTTCGTCGGTAACAAAACTCTTCGCCAAACCTGCTCCCCCTCCTCCACAACCTCAACCTGTGAGACCAGAAACCCTTTTCTATCCCCTTCCTTCCTTTTGGTTCTCAACTGAACCCCTGCCAACCCCTTCCAATATATGTGATCATTCAGACACAGATATTGAAATCCCCCCAACCCCTCCTTCATCCTCACCTCAATCCAATTCCTCTTCTACCCATACATTCCCAACACCTGACTCTTCTTCAACCTCCAACTCAGCAACTCCCCCTCTCCAACAGCCCTTTTGCCCTGTCAATACTGCCGACGCCGCCTCGTCTACAGAAATTGAGCATACTCATGTAGACCTCGACCCTTCTCTATCCCTACCAGCAAACACAGAGATCCTGAGCCGCCTGGACGCCATATACAACAAACTGGGAGAACTTACCAGTACCTCCACAGCTGCTGCAGAGCTTGCAACTGCAACGTCCAAGGCTGCAGATAGGAATGCCGCCATCCTCCGCCAATTCCAAGGGATGTATGGACCAAGTTTGGAGAAATGAGGCACGAGTCTACCGATTTGAAGATCAACATGGAAGCTTAACGCAATGAGTGTGTCAGACTCTGTTTAACTCTCTTCTACCAACTCTTCCATAGCATCACCCTTCACCTGGGTCACAGACGGCCTCCTGTTCTAGAACTCAACGATCACGCTCTCAATGCGTCACATGATCGAATCAATGCTGAGCGCGAACCTGATCTGGCCATCACGAAGGAAAGACAACTAAGGTCTATGAACTGAACTTTGATGGAGGAGAACAACAGACTTCGAGAAGAACTTGACTACCGTTCTCGCTCCACCAGACAACCAACCTCTGCTGATGAAGAATACACCAGAAAAATTGAAGAACTTGAGCGTCTACGCCAAGAAAGAGAAGCAGCTGACAGAGCAGCCAAAGGAAAGGGAAAAAGGCCTTGGTAGCTTATATCTTTCTATCCCTAACCTTTGTACCTATTTTTGAAAACTCTGTACAAATTAAACTTCTCGTTTGAAATACAGAAGTGCATTCTTTTCAAAAATTGTCTACTGCTTAAATTCTTGTTATTTAAATTCCTACATCTGCTTAAAATTTAAACATCCAGTTGAAATTCATTTGAACTGTTTATCTCTAATCCTTGTGCTTGTTCTTTATATCTCTTCTGTTGTAAGCACTTAGATTAGTTGTTACATTTGAGGTGTTTTCTTTTTTGATAGAGGTATGCCTGCTGTTATAAAACTTAGAAATATTTTTTCTGACATGCTATTATCTATCCTAAAAGTTTTCATAGCCCTCACTTGTAAGTAATGATGACCAGATGCAAATAGGAGGAGATTGTTGTTTCTCATTGTATCTTGATTTGCATTTGTTCATTCATTACATTAAGTTCTATACTTAGTGGCTAATTGGGCTGCGTACCAGTTAGCGTGGCAACTGTGTATGGAACTTTGCCTTAGAATAGTTTTCTAGACTTCACGGGTTTCAGCGGAAGACTTCGGCTAAAGGCTTCACCAGCAGACTTCAAGCAGCCTCCAGCGGCAGATCTTGTCTGCACTCAGACAGTATGACATGTCCAGCTCTTCCAGATACCAAGCCTAAGTGGATTATTTAATTCAGCTTCTAAATAGTTTGAATTTGAATTTAATCCCTATTTGAATTAGTGCGTGACTTCTTAGACACGCCCCTCCAGCTTTTCCGAAAAAGCATGAAGAATTTTGCCTCCTGAATATGACAGAGTAGGTGTACAATCTGACACAACCAGACTGTACCAACTACTGCAGGTCTGCAACTCTGTTTGTCGGCCTCCTGCCAGTTGCTGCACCTACTCCTCTCCATTCCTTGATCAGCCCTAGTTGAAGATGAAGTCAACAAAGTAGCTCCAGGCATTTAATGCAATTAACCTAATAGAGTTGTTACTCACTTCGTCTTCCCCAACGATCTCAAGGATGCACAGCTATAAATACTGCCATTAAAGACCGAAGAATTTAATGCTCTGAATCTATCCAACAACATCAAACTTTATACTTAGTGCATTCAAGAGATCATTTATTGATCAACGAATTCCTCAACAACAACAAGAAGATCTGCATCAACTCTTAATCATTTACTTCTTATTGTTGTAATCTTTACTATTCTTCTACACGTTGAATATTCTGTTTTTCCAGATATTCAATTTCCCCACCCCCAAACACAAGTCAAATATTTTGTACACGATCCATTGGATATTTCTTTAATAGAACTAGTGAAAAATATAGTGCACATTTAAATCCAAGGTTGACTGCTTTGGTGATGGACGTAGCACTCTTTATAGTGCGAACCATCTCAAAATACCCTTGTTCCTTACTGTTTTATACTGTCTTCATTGTATTTACTTATTTCATTGAGCAACAAACTTAACTAATCAGCTAAGTCTACCGGCAGTGCTTCACCAGCAGACTTAGTCTGTCTTCCTTACACGTCTTCCGCTACTTCAATTTTCTTAATAGATTGCAAGTGCTTGTTCTAGGAATTATTACGAAAAATTTTAAGTGTTAATAAGCTATTCAACCCCCCCTTCTAACTTATTATTGTGCCCTTTGGGACTAACAATTGACATACCTAGAAAAGTCGTTGTTGCCCCTGTCCAAATATCCCTAATTTTGAAACCCTAGCCCCGGATTTGAAATTACCCAATTACATAACTCACCAAAACTCAATCTACCCCAACAATTGGCGCATCTCAGCCTGTGTGCTAAAGTGTGTGTGTGTGTGTGTGTGAGTGAGAGAATGGAAATGGTTGTCATCTTGACAAGATAGGGTTTGGTCACAAGTTGTCGGCTTCGTTGTTGGATGAGAACTGCATCGGCGATTGATGGCAACCATTGCAAAGAAGAGGTCATCGGTGGATGCGTCCAGAGGGAGCTTGATGAAGAGGAACTTCCACAGATATGCATATGGGAGTCGGATGGGGAAGCAAGGGATATTACTTGAGATATTATCGATAAGGGCATTTGTGTCTTTTCGTATCGTTCCGTTAACGACATCCACTTTATAAACCATATTGATACTTTTTGTAAAGTAGAGTTATCAAACTGTGAAAAATATAGCAAGGTGAGCTCAGCGAACTTTTTGCAATAGTAGAGTGACCAAATTGCGAATTAAGCTTAACTAAAAATCAAAGTCTCTTATCAGAGGGGTAGATAAGCCAAAGTCTCTTATCAGAAGGGGCAATAAGCCAAAGAAGTAGCCTAGATGACACATTGCTGAAATGGAGTAGTTCTAGGTACATCGCCTCGGGATTGAGGATGAGGAGAGTTGGGTGATTGGGTGGGCAGTAAGTGGAGAGTAGAGCACATTATAGGAAGGGCACATGGTCTCTCTCCTACCTATTATCCAAATATTTGGGAGGGCACTGCAATTTAACCAAATCTCAAGGGAGAGCGTTGTAGTTAGATAATTTAAGGGTGTAATCAAACACTATGTGTTTGAAAACACAGTGTTTTCACAACACAATTTTTTTCAAAATGCAGTCTTTTCAAAACGCAACGTTTTTAAAATACATCATTTTCAAAACACGATTTTTTTTATAAACACATTTGAAAAAATATTTCAAAAACGTTATTTTCATAAATAGAGTAGTTGTAAATGCATCATATTTTTAAAACGCTTCAAATTAGAGCGTTTTAAAACACTTATAAAGAGAAAACGCTGTCTATTTTGTCAGCGTTTTGATCAAAACGCTTCACTAAACAAACATTTAGAGTATCCACAATGGTGCTCCCTAAAACACCATTTATACAACCCCCTAAACCTTTTTAGAGGTCCTTTAAAAAAGTTTCAACTCCAATGAGCACCTATATAACTCTTTGAATTAGTGACATCGTAACTAACAAACCTAACTACCAATATATTTCTATTTTTTTTATTTTTCTACCGCAATTGAAATAAAATATTTATACTTTTAAATTTTATATTTTATGAAAAATATATTATATGTTTTGATTATATAAATTATTTTTATTTAAATAAAGCCTTGTCACGCTTTTTAATATTATCAATATACCAAAATTTTAAGTTATAAATAATAAAAAAATGAATTGATAGTGTAAAAAAATTCATTAAATTAATTGAAAATGAAAATGAAAAAAACGGGAAAGCATATCATCATCAAAGTGATGATGTGAATTGGGTTATTTATTTAATTCATAGGTTCTCCACTCCAGTACATCAAAATTTTGACCAAAAACTAGATACTATGTTCAAGTAAAAAAAAAAAATCAAATTTTGTCATCTTTAAATATTGAAACAAATTTTTTGAAAGAGAACGAATACTAGGAAGAAGAACAACAGAGAAAGAGAAGTGGGTGAGAGAGACGAAAGAGATGAATAAAAGGGCACTAATACTCACCCAATAAGTTATGAGAGAGTTAGCTTATTTTAAAAATATGGTGATTGATAAGGTAAAAAACCTTAAAAAGGGTTTTAGAGGTTAATAAAAGAAACCACCGTGAATACTCTTAATTGAAAAACACAAAGTCCGGTTGGAGTATCCCTTCCTGAGTCAGCAAATTTCAACGTCAATGAATTGTCCAAACAAGGAAACGATTTGGACATTTACCATTTGGCCTCTACCATTTGATCATATATTACCCATGGCGGCAGTAAGAACAGCCATGTCCATGTATTTGCCTGTTCGAATATAGACGCTTTTACCCTTATCCTTTCTATTCAAAGATGGACAAGACAAGGAGTAAGATGGAGTAGATATCACTGACAAGAAAGTAATGAATGACGAGATTCTGATATATTATATATACACATATATAAACAACACATCTCAGACACACGCTTTGGTTATTATAATAATGTAATCAACATGGTGAACGCCAAAAAAAAAATTACTACAAAACTTCAAGGACAATGTAACGAATCAGGAGAGAAGAACCAAAAATTGACGTACCAACCTAAGAAGTGGCAGTGCCAATCACAAGACAACAACTTTTGTATTTAATTTATGAAAAGAATCAAAAAAAAAAAAAAAGAAAGGAAAAAAGAATCAGATATACAAGTTTCAAGGTCATAAAATAAAGCATTCATCAACACCGAGTTCATCAGGCATGAGTTAGCCGCTTTACTACAGCAGCCATATACTTGCCCTGATGCTCTGCAAGCGCAAGCTCTGTTTCGGTGGGTTCTCTAGTGCCATCGCCAGCAAATACACCAGCACCGTACGGAGAACCTCCTCGAATGGAGTCCATTTTGAACATACCAGCTCCAAAGGTATACCCAATAGGAACAAAAAGCATTCCATGGTGAGCTAACTGGGTGATTGCTGTCCAACTGCAACCAAAAGAAAAAATAGAAAGAAGAAGAGAAGAAACTGTGAGATGGGGACAACAAAGAAAACGTTTGCATAATTATAAAGCAGATGATATTAACCAGTTTAACATGGTTCTAGAATCTAGAATATGAATCAGTAGAAACTACACCGGCTTCCAGAATTCAGTCCTGCTAGTTCATTTAACACTTTAGCACTAGAGCTCATTTACAACTATATGGACATTAGTAAAGCATACTCTTCATGCCCAAGCGAGAAGCAAGCAATAAATAGCATACAAACCCTCGTTCAGACTTGCATTTTGCAAAATATACTTGGGGCAATTATCTTGCTTCCATTTCGAATATAAAGGAATTTCAGGATGACAAGCCAAAGGTATACAAGGTAGTGACTAAACTACATCAAACAATGACAATATTCAGGTGGCATATGATACTGCATTTTCAAAATTTACTTGAAGATTTATCTTTTTTTATTTTTGGTTTCCCAAGGCCGAAGCTCAAGACTAATCCCCAAGCCGGGTAGAACCACAAGGACGGTAAAGCTCACCCATCCAAGTTGAGATTTATCTTTTTTATGTTTGTTATACAATGAAATATAATTTTATAAACATGAGACGCAGAAGGTACCGAAGGTAATTACTGAACTAGACCAAACTGTACCAACACTTGATACGATTACATCTTGTGCATTTTCTGAACTGGAAAACAGAGAACACACTTTATTAGATTTTCCTTAATACATTCAGTGTTTGGTTCATGTTGTGATGTCTATTAGATTGAAGATTCCTCATGTTTATAAAGAGATTCATTCACATGTCACTTTTACATTTCAACACCCTCTCCACCCCCAACTTTAAACTGTAGTCAACCACCTAAAAATACCAAAATTATCACTGGAATCATCTATAGCAGCAGTGTCATCCAGCTGGAAATTCTGAGTTTTGAAACCCACCAGAAACACCTTTAGGCAACTCCAAATAAACCTTAAGTTGTTTGAAATGTGAAACTCACAAATTTCATAAATCTTGCTGGAAACTTCAAACAAACCCCATGCAACGAATAAGGTTGGAGTTTGAAGTTACATAGCAAGTCCCAGTTTGCACCAGTTGGAAGAAAATAGCAGAGCCATATTAATGAGACCTACTATTGGTGATTTGGGTAAGTGGATCGGTGATGCATAGGATTGCCAGACGGGATAATTCAGTGACATAAAGGACAGATGAAGCAGTGACTGGTGTGGCCAATAATTTTCAAACTAGAAAAAGGTGCTAAGTTGGGAAGACATTAGGGGTTTAGTCTTTTACTCGTGAAAGTAAAATTCATTCAACCCCACCAGGTTTGTTTCTCAACTCAGAAAGAAATCGAAAGCAGAAATAACTTTCCTATTTGCATATTTGGGCCCAAATACAAAATGTTTGAAGCAAATAGAAACAGAGTTATGTTGCATAAATTTAGTTACCTAGAAATAGATAGAAAAGAAAAAAAAGAGAAAAAAAGTCGGTAAATGGGCCCAATTTGATGAGGGTCAAAATGCTACATGCCTAAGAAAAGAAGATGCATGAAAATCAGGTGGCCATCCATCAAAGCCTTGAATTAGTTGGATGTGAATTTATCTTCAATAGGGAATGAACTACATGTTGCATAGCTCAAAGCCTCAAAGAAATTCCTATTATTCTTGCAGGCTGGAAGAAAATGTTTAGCAGATCATTGTATGAGGAACTTCAAGGAGTTGTGTTGAATCGTTTTGAGATAGGATTCATAATCTTCAAACTTTGTTTTTAATATTTTACTCCCTCTATCCTAAAATGAGTGTCATTTTTTTTATTTTAAGCAATTAAGTAGTGAATAGACATAAATTCCCTTAGTGTCCACCTTGTAGCATAGCAAGTGCACATTTGGACATAATAGTTGGAAAAGGTGAATTTAGTGACATCATTAGTATAAGGTCACTCATTTTGGAACAAATTTTCTCCAAAAAGGTGCACCCATTTTGGAGCAGAAGAAGTACGTTAACGAAAGAAGATTTGGGTATAGTAAAGAGAATATAAAATACATACAGGAGGACCAGAAATCATAAATGCAAGGAAATACAAAGCCAAGGAAAGCTATTGAAGCACCTCCCTGCAATCCCCCGTTGCTGAAGCCCAGAAGGATGATTAAAAAAAAAGCCTGTCTCTCAAAGTCAAAGTGGAAGTTCCTAATCCCTGAAAATATTTGCGCTCCTCTCATTCCACCACCACCTAAGAAGCCCAAAAAACGCTACAAAGCCACACACTAGCGCCTTCACTAATTTATTCACCTCAGAGTCTTGCTCCACTATCCACACATGAAATACGTGTCTTACAATAAATCTGTAGACACAATCGTGAATATAGCTGGTGAAGCATAATAGACCATGTAAAAGCCTTCAACTTTGAAGGTACCTTAACTTTCCATATAAAGAGAAGCCAGGGGGGAAAAACAGAGGGCGCACACGAGTGAACTGAATTACATAAAAGACTAGGTAGCAAAAGTACCTTTGATTAGAGACTCTCGGATTTGGTATGCAAGCGTAGTGATGAAGGGGTTTGTGTTTAGGTAACTTGATCTTAAAGAACATCTCTGCAATGCCTAAAAAATTATGGTGGCTTGCTCTAGGGTCGACTCTTTTTGACCTCATGAGGTTAGAAAACAGCTGTGGGTTTTCTTAGAATGGTTGGGATGCGAAATTAGGGATATATCATATATGTAACCTATGCAAGTCCATGAACCAGTTTTTTAGATATCGCATGCCTTGTTAAAGTGCTAAATAATTGTCATATTAATTATGGGGGACATTCCTAGGGGTAGGCCTCCATATTTGTGTTCATCATTTCTTTTGGCTGTCCTGTGTCCTCCACTTCTTGCAGGGAGCACCTATATCAATATTGTTTATCTGGATGGGTATTATATCTGGAACTTTTACTTCTTTTGAGATCTCTACTATAGAGGATATGAAGAGCTTTTCCCATGGATTCCTTTTCCAGGTACTTGTCATTTTGGCATGCAGATAGCTGTTAGCAAAAGGCTTTAATATGAAAAAAACTCTGATGTATCCACCCAATCCCATAGTCCCCTCAACCTATGAAGTGTGCCTGTGGTACCTAATGTTGCCATTTGTCCCATAATGATCCCTTCCATTAGTGGCCGTTATGAAATTCACGTTAAGTGGCATGTGAGCGTCACATGCGGGGGCATTTTTGTCATTTCCAACCCTTCTTCATTTTTGTCATGTCTCCACCATTTCGACATGGGTGGGGCGGCCGACCTGTTCACCTTCCATGGCAATGTCCTTGCGTCATCAAATGCCACCACCACTCCCCTCTCTTCAACCTGGCCACCGATGCCCACGTCGGCAACACAACCCAACTCCTCCACCCCTTTTTGGCCTCAACCACACCCAATTCCCCTTTCGTTGTGCACTCCCAAGGCACATCCACCATTGCCGCCTCTCTCCTCCGCTTTACACACTGGCAAAACAACCACCACCGTGGCTTCTACCACCTCACCTAGAGTCATCCCAAACACCGGAACCTTAATTAACTGCACCTAGGACTCCATCCCCTTCCTCATTTCAACGCTTTCCCTCCAATTCCTCTGAAATCCAATTCTTAACCCGCTCCGATTCTGCCAATTCCAAAGATCTCTCCAACGCAATCTTCCTCTGTTGGGTAGAATCAACTTCTGAATGGTAATTGGGAGGAAAATCCCACCCACGCTTGCTCGTTTGCGCTCAACAAGCGAATCTAATACAACAATTCGGCCCCACCCTTGTCGAATGGGTAAGAGGCTTGGATTTGGGCGGGCGACGGCGAGGCAGTTCGGTTCGACACAGAGACCACATCCTCTATTTTTGATAAATTTTGTTGAATTTCTTTTTTTTTTTTGATAAGTAAAAGTATTATATCATAGAAGCGTCAAAAAAAGTGACGCGTTTTTTGTACACTAGGAGTATACAAAGTAACCTAATCTAAGGATAGATCATTAACTAAATCTACAAAGGAATAAGGATGAGGAATGGAAGTATTAGCATCTACTGAATACTGAACACCAAGACTAAGACTGGAGTGTTCGTAGCACCATGTCCTTCAACTGCGACAGGGGCCTTTCCTTGTTATCAAACACCCTACTATTCCTTTCAAACCAAATGGTCCAGCACACACGCACAAGGGCAGTTTGCCAAGGTAAATTCCCTCTACTCCATTTGTAGAAAGCACGGTTTAGAAACAGCTCCTTCGTTGATTAGGCATAACCCACGAAATATTGAAGAGCCCGAGGATAAGATTCCAAAGATCCTTAGCTACAGAACAATGGATGAGTAGATGGTTATCATTTTCTACATCGCTTTTACACATATAGCACCAATTAACATAAGCATTTTTTTTTAATAAGTAAGGATATATGCCTTCTTCTCAAATTATGTCTTCTTCTCAAATTATCTCCAGTTAGAATGGCTTCATAGCAAGCCTCCCAAGCAAAAACTGCTACCCGACTGGGAGCTCTAGATTTCCAAACTGATATCCATGGAAATAAAGAACCATCTTTGGGTGATAGAGACTCAAAATAAGATTTGATAGAAAATCTTGTCTTTAGGACCCTGCCACGACACCTTATCCTCCAATTGCCCGCCAACAGTAATTGAATAGAGAAAATCGAGTAAATACACACATGATTCCATCTCCCAGTCATGGAAGTTCCTACAAAATGAAGGACTCCAAATCACATGGTTATCCTCCAGATGAAGATGAAACACTACATCAACCAAACAGTCCTTATCACTGGCTATGCTAAACAAATTCGGAAATAATCTCCGCAACTCTATGTCGCCGCACCATTTGTCTTTCCAAAATTTCATTGACGAGCCATCACCAATCTCAAAACAAAGAAATCTCTTGAAAGAATCCCACCCTCTCCTAATTCCTTTCCAAACGCCAACTCTGTAAGAAAGGGAAACCTCATTTGGGGCCCATTGCCCAACCCCTTCCCCATATTTACTCACCACCACCTTCCTCCACAAACCATCTCTGTCCACCAAAAATCTCCAAAGCCACTTACCCAACAACGCCTTATTAAAAAGGCTCTAGTCTTCAACCCCTAAGCCTCCTTCTCTCAAACTATAACAGACCTTCTCCCAATTCACCGAATGATACTTATGGCTCTCACTATTGCCTTCCCATAGGAAATCCCTTTCTAGTCTCTCTAAAATATTGGAGACAGATTGAGGGAGTACATATAAGGACATAAAGTAGGAGGGCAAACCGGATAAAGTGCTCTTAACAAGAGTGAGACGCCCCCCTTTTGACAGGAGTTGTTTTTTCCACACAACCAAACTACGTTCGAATCTCTCTATGATGGGATTTCACATCGCCTTGTTTTTAAACTGAGCTCCAATGGGTAACCCAAGATAGGAGGAAGGAAGCTTGCCTACCTTACACCCGAAGAACTGAACCATATCCTCAACATTATCAACCCCTCCAACTGGAAAAATCTCACTTTTTGCAATATTAATCCGAAGACTCGAGATTGTCTGAAAACACAACAGAACTAAGCGCAAGTTACCTAGTTGAGAAAAGTCTGCATCACAAAAGATCAGCATATCAGCCGCAAAAAGAAGGCGAGATACGGAGACCTCCAAATCTCTATGCTGACTTACATTAAAACCAAGAATGAAACCTCCCGCCATAGACTTATCCAAGAATCTACTAAGAGCCTCCATGATAATAATGAACAGGCGGGGAAAGGGTAACTCCCTGTCTCAAACCTCCTCTAGAACTGCCAAAAAACCCTGAAGGTTCCCCTATTGACTTAAATATGCAAAACAGAATCCAACTTCTCCATTTTAGCCCAAATCCCAATCTGTCCAACAAATAAATCAAGAACTATGAGTTGACATGGCCGTACGCCTTTTCAATAAACAGCTTACCTGGAACCCACTCCTTAATCTGTCGTCCTCAGCTTCATTTGCTAAAAGAGACGGATCAATATGCATATCACCCACGAAAGCATGTTGAGAATCCGACACAACTCGACCAATCATGTGTTTCAACCTTCTGAATAACACTTTCGATATAAGCTTGTAAATACCTCAAACCAAACTTATAGGTGTGTACTCTCTCAAATCACTGGCTCCTTTCTTCTTTGGAATTAAAGCTATGAAGGTGGCACTAAAACTCTTCTCAAAACTCATATTATCACAAAAGAACCGGAAGACTTTCATCACATCACTTTTTATCACCTCCCAACAATATTGAAAAAAAGCCATTGAGAATCCATCTGGGCCGGGGCTTTGTCACCACTCATACTTTACAGCGCTGCAGACACTTCTTCTTCTGAAAACGCTTGTTCCAGATGAGCCGACTCCCCGTCATCCATTGACTTGAAACCCAGATCATCCACATTAGGACGGCACTCACCATCATCTAATAGAACCTCTCATAAAACCCCACAATAATTTCTTTTATATCCTCCTTGTCTTCCACTAAGACACCATCGTCTGTAATGCTCCTGATCTGATTCGCAACTTTACGAGCATTCGCCATTCTATGAAAGAATTTTGTGTTTTTGTCACCTTCTTTAAGCCATTGAACCTTGGATTTATGTTTCCAGTAGATTTCCTCATTAAGAAGAAGGTGCTTTAGCTCTCTTTTCAGATTTGAACGACGCTCCTCTTCCTCTACGTTTAAACCCACACCCCCTGCTTTCTCATCTAGACTGCTCATTTCCTCCATAGCTTTTTTAATATTCACATCTACTCTACAAAAAACCTCCCTGTTCCAAACTTTCAGATCACCTTTGAGAAGTTTCAGCTTCTTAGCCATTTTGACACAAGGATTCCCTTCTAGGATGTAGGAACTCCACTTATCTCTCACCCATTCCAAAAATCCTGGATACTTCAACCACATATTCTCGAATCTGAACAGAGTTTTGCCCCTCGAAAACCCACCACAACTAAGCAATAACGAAACATGATCTTACACTACTCTAGGGAGACACGTTTGAGTAGAGTCGCTGAAATAATCTACCCAATCTGAAGAAATCAGAAACCTATCTATTCTGGAAAATTGGTTTCTACCCCCATTTCTGAACCAAGTAAAGTCTCCACCTAGCAGATTCAGATCCATCGGCTCCGCTTCATTAATGAAATTATTAAAATCTGCCATAGCCTGAGAGAAGTTTCGTAAACATGATCGTTCATAGGGAATCAAACCACATTGAAGTCCCCTCCTATACACCAAGGGTCCTACCATTTCATTCTGACTACCTTCAATTCTTGCATAAGGATTTGCGCACAACTTCTGAGCAAGGTCCATAAACTCCCGAGAATACCCATAGCTTATCGTTTTCTACCATTTTCAACAAGTAAGACACTGAAAACATCCCTTTCGCTACTGTCATTTTCACCACTACCCTCTTGTCCCACATTATGAGAATGCCTCCAGCAGATCCTTCCGTCTCCAAGAAAACCCAATCAGCCCATCTTCTTTATCCTATTTCATTAATCACCCTTCAATCTATTACTCCCATTTTCGTCTCCTGCAAACAAACAACATGAGGTTTCCATCTTCTCAACGAGGCTTTAATAATTAGTCTTTTGTTTAAATCATTTAGACCCCACACGTTTCAAGAAATAATTAGTATCTCCATTAGCAACTGTTTGTAAATCTCCTTCTTCTACCCTCCTCCATAAGCTCCCCTACAATTGTTTCAACTCCCTTTCTCTTGGATTATTTCGACTTCTGCTGCTACTGACGTGTGCAGATCTCCGGTTCTTATCAATATCTGGCAGAAAGGACATGATCTTATCTTCAAACCCTATTGGGTTGTTGAATTTTTTTACTACCCATTTGGGTTTTCTATTGTTTTGTACATTAGATCTGATTGGCAACATTGGTTTTTCTTTTTCTCATCTTTTTTGGTAAATTGTGTTGTGTCACAACCCCAAAATTGCTAAACAACATATGGGTCTTTTATGAATTATATTGTTTCATGTATTCTCATCTAAATCTTTTGCTAGTGGGTTTGTTTGAATTACATGACAAAGTGTGCCGATGAGTAAGGTATTGATGATTGATTTGGTAAGACGGTAGAGAGAGAGAGAGAGAGAGAAGGAGAAACAGGGACCATGCCTGAGAATCTTGGTGAAATGGAAGATTGTGGGAGTGTATGAAATGGAAGACGACAGAGAGAATTTTTGAACTAAAACCATAGTGGAAATGACAAAAATGCCCCCACACGTGACGCTCACATGCCACTTAACGTGAATTTCATAACGACCACTAACGGGAGGGGTCATTATGGGACAAATGACAACATTAGGTATCACATAGGCACACTTTGTAGGTTGGGGGGGACTATGGGATTGGGTGGATACATCCAGGGGGTTTTCATATTAAAGCCTTAGCAGATGCAGGTGAGTTTTAATTTGTCTTGCTTTTTGCATAAATTCCTTGGCCATTCTCAGTCTTAAGGCCTTTCTTTGAACAATTTAATCTGGCAAAGCTAAAATCCCTTAAGAGACCAAAGTTTCTGAATGGTCCCTTGATGCACTACTCTAGGGGTGCATCAACAGGTCCAAAAAATGAAAAGATGGGGGAACGACGCCTAAATCGTTGATCCAAAGTGTACCAGATGTGCATGACTTTTCCTCTTCTCATTATATCTTTCCTAAAACTTTTATCAAACTGAACATTGCCGCTTTAAAGAGATTCCAGCCTACAAATGGAAACTGAGTGTACACTAAAACAAACAAAGTACCAGGAGTTGCCTCCAAAATCACATCCGTTGCAGCTACTGAAACAGCTTTTCCATTTCCTATTCTACAACCAAGATCCAAACAGGCTTGTCATAAACCTTCAACCTAGGTTGCACGGACATGCCTTTAACCTAGAGCATCTGAGTATCTGTGTCACGAGACACAGTTATAGCTGAATACGTTAGGTTGAAGGAGTGTCCGTGTAACTTAGGTCAAGGAGGAAGTAGAACCCCATATCCTTATTAATTATCATGACCATAGAAGAATTAAATCACTCATAATCTCAATCAATGCTTTCCTCCTTACTCACCATAAACGGAGTGGCACAATCATAAGCTTAAAACAAATAACAAAAAATGTGTTTCTGTTAATTTTGATCAACTGAAACCATCTTGTTGATTGATTCATGAGCTTTATATAATTTATGTCCAATTTGCAAGCTTGATTCAAATCTTTTGTCAGAAAAAAAAAATTTATTTTGACAAGGCGCTTCTATTGTCTCTTAGACTTATTGCATATTTGCATGTACACTACGTAGGCAGGCTTGCTAAATATCTAAGACCTCGTTTGGTGCAACGTTTTGAAAACGCAACTTTTTTCAAAACACAGTTTTTTTTCCCTGTTAAACACGTATGAGAAACTATTTTAAAACGCTATTTTTATAAACAGAGTAGTTGTAAACGCAACATATTTTTAAAACGCTCCAAATCTGCACAACTTTAAAATGGTGCATTTAAATACTTTTAAGGAGAAAACACTGCATTTTGGTCAAAAAAAACTCTACCAAACAAGCACTATGCCTCCGGTCCACCCATATCTCAGAAAAACACATTGCATCAGTATCAAAGCTATCAGTAAGCACCTAAATAGTACAGCAACTATAGTCAATCAAAATTTGGTACGGAATAAGGTTACACCTCATGTAACAATTATGAATCAACTCAAGCTTTCTCAACAATTACCTGGGGTTTCACAGTTTTGATAGGCCCAATACGAGGTCATCACTCATCACAGAGTCATATCCTTCTTAATTAATGTGTTCCATTTTATTTTATTTTTTGGATTTATCCAGCAATTATGAGTGGCAGGAATAAGTTATTGTTAATTTCTAAGTAAATTAAGCAATTTCCGACTGAGTGAGTGATAATAGTGCATTTGAAATGCTAAAATGAACATAAAATAATCAACATAGAAAAGGATAGATCAATGTGAAGCTTACGCAGTGGTTTCTTGTCCGCCTCCCTGCGTACCAGTACTAACAAAAAACCCAGCCGGCTTACCGGCAAGCTTCTGTTCCCTCCACAACTGCCCCGTCGAATCGAAAAACGCCTTCATTTGCGCGGCCATACATCCATACCTAGTCGGAAACCCGAACAAGAACCCGTCGGCTCCAACCAGCTCCGCTGCAGACGCTATCTCGGGAATCTCATCGTCCTTGGGCGGGGCCCGCATTTGCGCCAAAACCTCATCCGAGAGGGTCTCTGGCACTCGAAACAGAACTCCCTCCACTCCATCGACGCCGTCCACGCCTTTCTTCATCCTCCGGGCGAGGCCTTCGACGTGGCCGTACATGGAGTAAAACAGTATCAGTATTTTCAATTTCGCGACGGACGTAACCTCGGTGGAGTGAATTGGAAGCGTAGTAGAGTCGGCATCGGTGTCTGCTTCGATGGGAGCTTCGTCGGGTAGAACCGGCGGGGGCTTTTTCTTGCTCGGAACACAGCCCCCTCCTTTCCCCATAATAAGAAAAAAAAACTGGCGTTTATTTAGGTGGTGTTGCAACTCTTTTGGGTATGTGTGTGAACTGTGAAGCAGAAGAAAGAAACCTAATTTTGAGAATTATTCGGTGGCGAACCGGTGGTTGAAAGGATTTTAGCGAGGTAAAATGATGATGTCTGTTTGAGTGTGGAGGACTCAGCTTTGGATCCAAGGCATGGGGATTGAAGAAACCACGCTGTCCCCTTCACCTAGGCTAATTTTATCTTTTTCTTTTCCCGGGATAAATTGCACCTACGTTCTGATTGCCTGCGGCTAAAATTACGATTTTGGACCGCTTACAATTTTAGATACATGTATTTATTTAGGTCATTTTATATAATTATAAATTGGTTACCAAATGATAAAAATATTATTTATGAACGACAAATCAAATAATGATGATGTTAATGTTAGATATCAGAACTGTTAATAATTTTTTCAAGACAAAAAAAAAATCTAACAATGCTGATGCCAACGACAAATATCAGAACTGGAATAAACGACTTATGCTGCTAAATCTAGGCATCAGCTTAACTGGACCCATGTATCAGGTTGCTGGCAAATCCAAGCATAGGTTGTTGCCTAATTCACTTCGAAAACAAATCTTATCTCGATGCCGATATAGCTTTATGGATGTCCCTCCTCAATCAACATGTGATTTTTTGTTTGATTATTTATACTGGTGGTGCAGTCGGAGGACAATGGGCTGGGTGCAAGGAGGAAGAAGGGGATAAAGGAAAAAAATCAAGGAGAAATGGCTCGCTGAGACATAAATGGCTCGTTGAAATCCTCAATCCCTCAGATTTTCGAGGATTCTAGGGCTTCAAGTTATGCAAAATCAACTCTGGGCAAGGAAAGGAGATCATCTACTAATTTGATTGGCGATTTTTTCGGAACCCTAGTTTTCTTCAAGTGTTTGAGCCTTCGATGTTGGACTGGAAACTCGGGTAGAGGCGAGAATGATTGATAATCGTCGTTAGTTTCCATAGATGTAGTGACGTATTGAGAATTAGGGTTCGATTGGTCACTTTGGGCGTAAGGAGGAGCAGAGAACTTCAACAACTACTCCGGGGACGGGGGCTGTGTATGGCGGGCACGAGGTGGAACATGAGAAGAAAGGAATAACGACATAAATGGCAGTGACGTACTTTTGCCCCAAAATTGTACCTAGAAGATATGTCAAAAAAATAGCTTGATTCATTTGAAAACATATATTTAAAAGATGTACCGGCTTGTAATTTGTCCTTTCTTTTTTAGGAAACATCACGAAAAACTAACATTATATGTTAGGGGTTAAGTCATTATGTCCTTTTTGGGTTTTTGAGATGTTAGAAGCCTATAGTCATACAACACCTAAGCCCGTTCCGTTCCATATTGGTTTATAAGTTTATATATATATATATATATATACAAATAGTATTATACAATATATCATTATACATTATACAAGTAATCAAGTATACATAAAGTAAAGTAGACTAAGTAGTAGAAACTAGAAACACTAATAGTCTAATACAGAAGAATATCATCAAACTAATGAAAGTTGAAACCCTAGACAGTCTAACCCTCTTTATCTCTATTCTATAGTCGACACCGAATCAACGAGAGCTGCAAGACGATGACTCTGACTACCACTCTCCCATCCAGCCAATGATCAGACTTCGTCTCCCACTCTCCCACGCAGCCAGATATCAACCAGCCGCCGCTACCCATCTTCGAGACTTCGACTTACGATCAGATATGAGTATCTGACCCTCTTCTTCAAGACTTCGACCCTCATCTTCAACTTTGAACTTTCGATCCTAGTTCTTCAACATGTTAATCATGCATTCATGCCCTCTCTGCTCTCTCCCTCTCTATTTTTCTCTCTCTTATAGACTTGGCCATTAATCATGGATTGGTAGTAATCAGTATTCCCTACCTATGTTGATGTGTTTTGTCTTGTGCATGGTTCATGTAGTTGGATGGTAAAAAAATAGTTGGTTTGGTGAAAGGAAGAGATTAATTCGTAAAGAGATTTAGAGTATGGGAACAAATTTAAGTTTATTTAATTTGTAAACTGCTCATCTTATTTATGGTGTGGATTTGTCATTAATATTTATTAATAATGTTCTCATGGAATTGGGGCTTTGAGCTTTCTATCTAGTGTTTGGTAGACAGAGTAGTGTTGTTGATCAGTTACAAGATTTGACCATTTGTTATTACATCATGTGAGAACTTTTTGTAATAAAATGGTTGGAATATGGAACACCGCCCAATACTCGTCCAAAGCCCATGCGTTCACTAATGCTTGTGGGTTTGTATATAGTACTGGGTTTTTTTAAATAATGTCTGCTATCATATGAGCATATACTCGGCATTACCAATGTTCGCGGGCTTAGGACTCATGCACAACCCTACTCTATGTTTCACTTTTAAAAGTTTATTACTACTATTTTAAAAAATTATACTTATATTTTTTATAATATTTTATGTTTACGCTTCACTTGTGTTGGAAGCACATTGCAGGTGAATAATTATTTTTGTAATATAACTAAATACAATGACATTAATATATTTCTTAATAATTAGACTATTCAAATGAAACTCTTAGGGTGGAACGGAGGGGTACTAGTCAAATACTCCTAACAAATTAAGGTTTTTTTTATTTGAAAAAAATATATAGTCAAATGAGTGTCATTTTATAAATAAAATTACACTCTCCGCTCCGGGCAAAGAGTCCACCATACTATTTTTTAGAAGTGCACTTTCAAAAAATTATGTTTACATCACTATTCACTATAACATTTGAACTTTATTATCCTTCACATTTGATATTAATATATAATTGGTTATACTTGAGCATTCTTGTAATTATGGTCAATTTTAATGGTAATTATATATCTCTTAATAATTAGATTACTTGGGTGAAACGGAGGGAATATTAAACTGAGTGTTTTTCGAATATAATTTTGATGTATAATTTTTTATGTTTCAAAATTACAAAACACGTAATTCATGTACTCCTGGTTCGACCAAACAAAATCAAATAGAACAATAATTTGGATACAGAGAAGTAAGATTACAGTGTGAAGGATATTATTATATACTGTGTATAGTATTATACTACTTCACCTAGCTGCCTTAATTTTTATAAAAGAATTCAATAGAAAATTTTATTTTGGAGTGGAAGAAATATTAACAATCAACCCTTGGACTTCATAAACTCGTATTACAAACCCTATACTTAAATAATCCGTTCTGCTCATTTTCTCTAAATAATGTTGTTATTATTTGACCATTATCATTAATATGTGCATTGTATGTCGCTTTTTCCTAAAATATTCTTATCAACGCACTCCTTCTTTTTAAATAGACCAAAAAAATAAATAAATAAATAAAACATTCAAAAAGTTATTTTAATAATTTTTAGGGTTAATGACACCATTGGTCCCTCGACTTTGGGTCATTCTCACTATTAGTCCCTTAATAATTTTTTTTTGTCAAAATTAGGTCCCAAAACTATGAAATTTTCACAGCTGCAGTCCTTTTGATGGATGCCGTTAAAAATACCGTTAAGTTGTCATGTGCGTCACGCGTGCGTTAAGTAAGGGGTAAAATAAAACTTTTTTCAAACCTAACTTACATCACAATTAGCAATCGCCCCCTAGGGTTTGAAAAAAGACCTAGAGGCTTTTTCCCCAATACAAGAATCGAGTCATGTGTTTGATTTTGAAATGGTGGTCCAAACTAATCTAATGCTTACATTGTAGCAGTCGACCCATCAACAAAACACACACAAAAACACACTTCCTTTCCCATTTGAATCGGACTTCAAAACCTAAACAATTGAATGAACAAACAATAATAAAAGTTGTTTCACACTCCTCTCTTGAACTAGTACTGCAAAGTGCAAGCCATTACTACTTTGTTCCTCCTCGACCCATTAGTTGATCGTTCACTTCAAACTGTTCTACGAAATACCCAGATGAAGATTTGATAAATATGAGGAGGTTCAGTAAATACTCGAGTGATCCGTAGAAACTTGCATGCTTTAAATTTACTTAAAATCATTCAGTTAAAACATCTATCTAATTGATTAAATCTTAAGCTATTTTTACTTAGACTTTAAACAAGTTTAAATCTATATGTTGAATCCTTCAGCATATAAGATACCTTCTATTGTTTATACAACAAATACCCTTTTGACTTTGCTTAGCAACATGCCTACTTGTTTCGTTCTATCTGCCTAAATCATAAGTCATTAGCAGCTAGTAGCTGCTGAATGCTGATAACAATGTTAGCACCTACTTATACACTTGAAATTTCCTATCTGCTGAAACACTATATCCGTTGAAATATTTGACCTTCACACGCTTATTATAAAACATTATTTTGGTTGATTTTTTCAAACAATATAACTATTAACATGTCCTATCAATAGAAGACTTTCATGCATGTCTTAAATGCTCTTTATATATTCAAATCTAGCTAACCAATATCTTTAATATTTCATGCTAGGGTATACTCTTTGTCTCTTATAGTTTGTAGAATTTATGGGCATTCAATGATAGATCATGATCATCATTTTGTCAAAAAATTCAAGATTTAACATCGTTCTCTCAAATGAGTACAATTATGGATATCTTTATAAAACGTTTGAAGCAAGGATTGAAGAACACACCTTTTTGCAGAACTACGTGCTCAAGCATTCATAAATCTCAAATTCTCTCAAGCACTCAAAAAGAGACAAACACGTTGAAGCCTTCATTCAAACCAAAAACTTTAATCTTCCCTTGAATAGCTTCTTCTCCCAAGCATTTACTAGGTAGTCTCTCACATAATATACTTTTCTAGTTTCTGTTTTGAACAATCACATTCATTGTTCCTTTATTATTTCAAATCCTTAAAGGACCTCTGATTGTTGCACAAGTTTGATTCTTGCTAGATCAAACTCCTCAAACAATGGTTTTTGTTATACACTGATCCGTTTGTGATCACTTAGAATTTATATAATCTTAGTGCACTTCAAAATCTAACTTTGACCAACTTGGTAGTGGACGTAGCAGTTTTAACACCGTGAACCACTCCAAATATTGTGTTTTGTCTACCTATTGTTTCTATTGTTCATACACTTAAGCTGCTTTTATCTACTTAAGTGTTTAATAGCTAGTTTCCTGCATTCTTTACATAGCTGATCTTATATATCGTCTTTCAATTCAGTCCCTATACTTAAGTGATCAAAAGAAAACCAAACCAAACTATTTTAAGTTTGCTACCTGCTGATTTTACATCGGCTACTGAAAACTTATCTTTTCCGCTGTAACTTTTGAAGGTTTTCAAAATAACCCTTAAAAGTTTGTAAAAGGCTATTCACCACCCCTCTAACCTTATTTCGTTTCAAACTGGACTTACATGATCTACCCAATTCCTCGGATCCGGGTGACGACGCCTTTTCCCAATATCAACATACCAAATATGGGTCGAATCCCATGAAACTAAGATGGAGGGGGGGGGGCGTTTATTGTTTGCTTGATGGGTCTTTCAGTTTTGTTCTCAATCTCTGTCATCTTATAGGACTCGTCTCCAAAGAATATCATCTGACCGGTTGCTGATGCAAGGGTTATTGATTTGGAACGATCTAACGGTATGTATAATTTCCTTTAGCTTGTGTGGTTTATTGAAAATTGCGATTTTCAAAGGTTTAAGTGATGCTGAATTGAATTATCATCATTGTATTACTAATAGGTTTTAATTCTTCAAAGTAGCTTGAAATGGATCACCGGTATTGATTATCACTTCCATGTGTAGGATCTTTATCAATTGGACCACCATTTCAAAATCAAGCCCAGGACTCGATTCTTGTATTAGGGAACAAGGCCTCTAAGACTCTTTTTCAAACCATAGGGGCGATTGCAAATTATGATATAAGTTAGGTTTGAAAAAAGTTTCATTTTAGTCTTTATTTAACGTACGTGCGACACACATGGCAACTTAACGGTATTTTTTAATGACATCCATCAAAAGGACTGCGGCTGTGAAAATTTCATAGTTTTATGACCCAATTTTGACAAAAAAAATTATTAAGGAACTAATAGTGAGAATGACCCAAAGTCGAAGGACCAATGGTGTCATTAACCTCTTTTTTATTTGTTTTACTTTGCACAATTGTTTGGTTAGTAACGTAGTTAACACGACATTTATTTGTTTGTATGTTTTCTATTTTTGTGTGCACATGTTAACTTTTTTTGTTTTCACTTTCCTTTTTTATCATTCTAATTCAACACCAAACTCATGAGTCATGACCCATCAACAACCAAATCCTCCCTCCCCACGTGGATCCCCAAATTTTGTGTCTTTTCAGGAATACCCCGTAACCACCATAAACTCTATAACCTCACCGCAAGACCATAAAATAACCTTCAACCACCGTCACCACTCGCTCATGACAAAACAACCCCGGCCCCTTCAACCATCTGCACCACTATCAAACTCCAAAACGACCACTGAAGCTGCAAAAAATTATCTTGAGACGTCTAATATGGATTGTAGGATACCTGAGCTTATGCGTTGGATTTGATATTCGTAAAACCTGTCAAATACAAAGAAAACACCTTAATAAGAATGCAAGACAAGGCCTCACAAATCCACTCTGACGTGAGAGTAAGTGTCAAATTTCAAATGACAATTTGACAGAGGTTCGGTGTGTGTATTTGAGCGTACCTTGTTTAGGGTTGAAGGAGGGATATATTTTATAGCGCCAAATCTAAATGGATTGGTAGTAGAGGCGAGATTATAGGAGGTGGTGGCTATCAATCTGGGTTGACTGCATAACTACTGAAGTGATTGCTTGGATCTCGAACAAGCATGCTTTTTTGTGAGTCTGCTCGAGTAATTTGTATATCTGGTCTGGTTGGGTGGACGTGGCCCTGCCCGAAGCTGGAATGTTTACATCCTCCTATCCATTATTTTGGGGCACGACCCCCTTGGTCGGGGGAGGCATGGCCGTCTCCGACTAGAAAGAAATGAGGGTGAGCTAGGAGGGATGAGTCTGTCCTCTGCTCGGGACCCGGTCGTAACCCACTTTACCTTTCCTATCTTGTTCGATATTTGAGCTCGTGATGTGCACACGAGGTCTCACGTTCCTTGTTCGTGATCAGTTTTGGGCCGGGCACATCAATTGGCCCTCTACTCCTTGTTCGCGAGTATTTATGCTCGGAGCGAGGATCAAGTATTAATCTTATTCCGAGCTTGTCTTTAGCGAGCTGTTGTGGGGAGCACAACACTTGTGCAATTTGTGATGTTGCTTTTCCTTGATGGGGCACAGCACCGAAACTCACCCGACGAGATATACAAATATATATATATATATACAAATATATATATATATATATATATATATATATATATATATATATATATATATATATATATATATATATATTAACACGACCCGATCCCAAATCTATATACGAAATATGGGTCAAGCGTGTAACAACAAAACAAAACACACTAGTCCGAAATAAAACACATGCAAAACCCCTACTAAAAGTGGGCTAAACAAAAAATCTGATTAACAAATTATTAATCACTAATAAGATAATTAAAACACCACGACACCAAAGGCCGAGAAACAAAAGAACAAAGTCAACGAGCCATTGCCCGGACTACACTAGGCTCTAAAGCCAACCAACACTATAGTATCATATACAAGCACGACGTTACACGTCGACAAGAAATGAATAATACCATACTAAACACAAACCCAAGGAAGAGTTTACATAACTCTCCTATAAACCACCCATGTCCTCATAAAACACAATACAGCCTCCTGAAGTGCTGCATACCAAAGACTGTCGACGTCTAATAAATCTCGCCGACATCACCGCGTACTTCCTGCCTGACTGGGATCTAAGGAAAACAAAAGGAACATGGTGAGTGATAAACTCAGTAAGTTACTACGTAATCTATATGACATGTTGTTATGCACATATAACAAATAAATAATACACGATACACCAAGTATAGCAATTCATATACTTGCACACAATTCACGTTGATCATGTTATAATACATATTGACTCAACGTAATATAAACACATAGTCAGGATATAAATCAGTATCTCAATCTGACTTGTATCTGAGCTAAATCTACAGGAGAGCTTTTGACTTGTCCTGCTATAAACACTGTAGCTGTGTTGCTGGAGCAATACACATATATAACTGCACCAGAAATCCAGAAGAATACTATAGATGTGTTGCTGTCATGATACACATAATATATGGTCTGAGTCTGATAGTATCCAAAACTGAAAACCAAAGCCATGTCTGAACCTAATAGTATACAGAAAACACCGACCTTAGGACTTAACCAGGAGTCTCATTACCCCGAGTTTTACCCAAGAGTCGTAGTTGTGTTGTTATTGCAGTACACATGCTGAAATCATGTCTGAACCTAATAGTATCCAGAACCAATGACCTTGGGACTTAACCAGGAGTCTCATTACCCCGAGTTTTACCCAAGAGTCTAGCCTTCTGTTTGTCATGCGAATTGCTCTAACAAGGCTACATCCTTGTCATGGCCAATAACACGGGAGAGACCCATGCAACGACCCGTAGCGATCACGAGATTTAACTCTCATAAAGACTACTGTCGTCCCATTGTCGACACAACCACATATGCCAGATGCACTCAATGCGATGCACAAGTAGATGTTTACTTGCTAATGAACACAACCGTTGAGCCCAAAGTAGGGGAGCTCAACACACGTAACAAGCATGCTTATTTGCCTGTAAATAAACACTTAAGCATTTATTTGCTTACACACAAATACCAAGGTATGTAATATTTTACATATAATAAACTACACCAAAGTATTCCCTTTTATTGTAGGAATCGAGCACGTCACTCGTTATATTTTATTGTCCCTAAATTGACTCCATTGAGTCATTCGTTTAATATTTATAAATTTCGGGCATTACCGCGATTTGCAGGATTCATCCCAATACCATCTCACCGACGTATTACTCGGCATAATAATGGTTTAAAACCATTTAATATATTAACCAATTAAAATTAATAATAATTCGTAACTAAATTATTTATACTCCATATTCAAAACAAATCACATGGGAGTAGCACACAGTTCATGTATGCAATTATTACATACAAAGGGAATAAGATAGTAACTTACCTCTACCAAAAAACATCGATGAAAATACAAAATATTTGAGTGTAAATGTAGCCCTCAACACATAGAACACCCTTGTGGAGTCAAAATTAAAAACAGGTAATGTTTCGTTAATAAATCGAGCCAAAAGTAAAAACTCTCGTTATAACTCAGAGCGGACGACAAAAGAGGAGAGAACGAACAGTTTAGGGAAAATGAGAGAAGCACTATTCAAATTAAGTAAAAGAGACGAGGGAGGGCCACCAACCGCCCAAAATAGCCAAACCAAGCAAACAAAGAAAAAAACAAAACAAGCTTATTTCAATTAAAAAGTCATCCGCCCAAATCCAAGTGAATAGTCACTTGGTTATATATAAAATATTCAATATATATAACTAGTCTACTTTGTCAAAACATATTAATCACAAATTTGACCTAATTAAATACTAATTAATTATTATTAATTAGCCAAAGTTAAAATAAAAAATATATTTTAATAATGCAAAAAGAAACATGTAACGTACAATAAATTCCGGGTCAATCTAGCCGGAAATATATATTTTCTAGCTCTAACATGTTATTTATATTTCAATGTTATAAATTATAACTAACATAACCAAAGTCCAATATAGACTTTAAACACGACACGCATTAAGCCCAACATATCTTGAGCTCAAATAGACTCTCGTAGGGCAATTACCCAAGTCCATAACCCAAAACACATAAATAACACATAAATAACACAAAATAACACAATCAGACTCCAAACATGCTATTGCACAAGTCCAACTCACGATATACCCAAGTTCTCATTAAAACTCAAAACCTAAGTCAAAATACTATTTGACTAACATGCTAGCATTGTAAGTTTAACACTAATCAATTTGTGATTAACAAATAAATATCATAATATATGCAAGGCTATATATATATATATATATATATATATATATATATATATATATATATATATATATATATATATATAAGGAAAGGCGCAACATTTAGAAAGTTCCCGCCAAAATGAACTTTCCAAAAATAGAAGCACTTTTGTCTTGACTCTAGACATTATAATGCATTAAAATTTTGTTTTGAAAAGAATAAAATAATTTTTTGGTCCCTGAACTATACCAATTATATGCGTTTGGTCCCTGTACTTTTTTTTGTAATGTATTTGGTCCCTCAATTCGGTTTTTTTGGTCATTTCCCCCTTCATACCGTTACCGTTACTAAAAAATTAACATTGGCTAACTTTTCATAATGTCCAAACCATATGGTGTTAATGTGTAATTTGAAAAATTAAACAATCAATTAACTAACTTATTTTTGGTCAATTCCCCTTTTTCTCTCTCTTCCTCAAATCAAAATCAAAATTAAACAATCTCTCCTTTTCTCTCTCCTCTCCGATTCCCTCCCCTTTCCCTCCGATCTCTTCGTCGCCGACATCCGCCTCTCGGCCTCCGGGGACTCGGGCCCTCCAGGCCGGCCTCTCCTCCACATCGACACTCTCATTCCCGAGGCGCCACAAGCCACTCGGCGTCGTTAGTGGCGTCGAGGGCTCCACAAGCGATCTCGGACGACTCCAACCTCGTGGCCGCCATCCTCGATCTCGTCTTCGTCCTCCACGTCTCGTTCGTTGCCCTCATCCTCATGGTCACTTACGCCGCCGTTTCCATCATCCTCATCCTTTAATGTGAAACAAGCGGAGCCTTAGTCACCAGTTGAAGGTCGATTTGGAGGTGTTTGGAGGTCGATTTGGAACTTGGAAGACAGTGGCTCCTAGTAGAATGGTGTTTTTTGCATGAGAGGCGTGAATGAAGCTATTCTCATGGGAGATATTTTCGGAGGCGAGGAAAATATATGTTATTGGTGCTATGTGTAAGGAGTGCGATGGGAGTTAATCATCTACTCTTACACTGCCGGTGGCGGGGAAGGCGTGGCATATCGTTTCTAGAATGGTAATGCCGTGCTCAATGAAAAACTTTTTGGTGCCGGTCTTATTTCAGAAGAAAGAAGAGCAGAAATTTAATATGGGAAGCTTCCCCCTTAGGAGTGCTATGGACGATTTGGAGAGAGAAATCGAAGGGTTTTTGAAAATGAGTAAAGCTCCATGGCTGACCTGAAGAAGCTGTTGGTTAATAGTCTGATCTTCGTCTCGATCGAGTCTGAAATCCAAGCCTGGATCAATCGGAATCCAAAAATTGACGAGCTTGAGAGAAATGGCCGGAAGAGAGAGAGAGACTCTGAGGTTGACCGGATCTGAGAATTTGGTTTTTGACTTTTCGTGAATTTGGTTCTCAGACTTTTCGTGAATTTGGTTCTCGACTTTTCGTGAATTTGGTTCATCGGGGAAGAGAAATGATCTGACTTTCAATTTGACATGTCATCGTTGTTTAATTTTTCAATTGACCCGTTAACCCCTGTAGTTTGGATATTTTAAAAAGTTAGTCAATGTTAATTTTTTTAGTAACGGTAACGGTAGGAAGGGGGAATTGACCAAAAAAACCGAATTGAGGGACCAAATACATTACAAAAAAAGTACAGGGACCAAACACATATAATTGGTATAGTTCAGGGACCAAAAAATTATTTTATCCTTTTGAAAATAAAAAATATAAGTTGTCATTAGTATTGATCGGATGCATGAGTTAAAAATCTTTACACATTCCTCATGTACACCGAGTCCAATGAATACTACATACATTAAATAATCTCAATAATTTAGATTTAGAACATTAATTGGATAATATGTCAATCTTTGTAATCATTTACTTCAAGGAGATTTAGTTATACCGGAAGTGCGATAACTTGAAATATTTAATTATAGAATAGTTTATCATTTGAATGGAGAATGAGTATAATAACAAAAAAAACGTTGGATTATCTGCAAGATAAATTTTTTCAACTATAAATAGATGCCTTGGGGAGATCAATATTTCCATAACTATTCAATTTTCGAACAAATTTTAATGATGAAGTTAATATAAGTTCGTTATCTTCCGCTTGATGACCATACAAGTTCAATATGATCATTGAACAAGGAGGAAAAAATCTTCCACTTTCCCTCGATCCAGATGAAGATATTCAACTCAGCTAGGTGGAATGGACATTAAATATATAATTTTTCTTCATTTGAAGAAGACTGTTTTTTGTGCAAAGTGTATATCATGTTTCCGAGGGATGTTTACAACCTGTAGATTTTTTTCTTCCTATTTTCAATTGTTTTTGTGAGGATGAAGTGAAAATGCCTTTGAAGGATTCGAAAAAGAAAGATTTTGTACATTGTGATGATGTCCAAGATGTGAAGATATTACTGATATATAAATTTTCATCCAATGTGGACGAGAGGCTTAAGTTGAATCGTCAAATATGATTTACATGATATACATTTACCTATTTTTAGTTTGTGGCCTTTTTGTTGAATCATCAAATATGATTTCTCAAATCTTCTCATATTTTTGTAATGGTGGAAGTGGTTATGATTTTGAATAATTTGATGATCAATGATAGTTTGTAATTTCTTTTCTTGAGATTATAAGATTTGTTTGCTATTGGTTTAATTTTATTATTGATGTTCAAATATTATAATTTTCTTTGTCTTTATAATTTTTTCAAAGTTTGTATTTTATTTTAGTGTATGAAATATCCATTGATTCATATTTACGTATTTCATATATCAATAAGTTATTTATTTTTTCAATGGAATTAATATATTATCCTTAGTCAATCGAATATATAAAAAATATCAATTGATCATAATTTAAATATAAATGATATATAATTGAATAAAATAAATAAGTTTTGTTAACGTTTAATCCGAATTAAATAAATCATTAACAAGTAAATAAGATTTTTCATCTTTCTAAATAAAATAATTGGATTATTATTAGCATATTAAATTTTGATAATGAATAATATTCCTAACTCCTTAGCAAGTGAAAATAGGAACATTGTAAACTCATAGTTAAAACTCCGTGAGAGACATATTTTCATCTAATAACCTATAAAAAAATATCATTATATTACTAATAAACTATTGATAATAAGATATTTATAATCATTCTTAGGTAAAAGTGATCATTCAATATTTTTTGTATTCAAGATTAATATAAAATTAATGGAACTTTATTAGCTAAAAAAAAACATTGTAACCATTTACATTGTGATATCACATTTAATAAATCCCTTTGGCAATTTGTGTTTGTTTAACAAAATTTACCTCGATAAACACATTTATTTCTCATTATCTAAAACAAATACGCAAACTTTTAATTTTTGTGGATCAAAACCGTAAAAAAGATGATATATAGTAGGAGTATCTAGATATAAATCATTTTAGTTTTAAGATCAGCAAAATAAATAGTGAGTATCTTATTAGATCAGATAAGTTATTGAATCGTATCATCTATTTTACATTTTTGGAAGAAAAATTATGGGTAAGATATTTTGATCTCAAACAATCAAATTAAAAAAATGTGGAAATATAAGTTTAAATTTTTTATGTTGTTAATAAATTTGAATTTTCTTAAATTCTTATACCGGAGAAATATTTTAAGTTATTTTATCTAACGTAATATACAAATCTATACATGGAATTCTATGTAATAAATTAAAATAAGTCCAAAAATTATTAATTATCTATGCATTTGGCTTAATAAAAAAAATTATGGCCTCTTTTTATTTAATTTAAAAGTGTTAGGGGTTCTTTCTCAAAGTGTGTTATATTTGTCGGTGAAATTAATTATGCCTGCAAATATATTTTTTGATAAGATATTTTTTTTTGCTTTACCCATACTTTAGTTATCAGCCAGATACACATGAGGTGTAAAGGAAACTACACATCAAATTAATATTAATAATCCAATCAATTGTTTTTCCTCAATCTATGTACGGGGTTAACAAATACAATAATTTTGAAACATCGAACTAGTTTAAGTTCATCTTCTTTTATCTTCTATAAGACCGCAAATTTTTAACATTTAAAATATTTTAAAAAAATATGATCTTGATTTATTAACATGTAAAATAAACAGTAAAATTAAGATCTTGATGGTGTTGAAATATTATGTTATATTAAATTCGGGTCCTATGGAAATAGAAAAATATATGTCTATTTATGCTTCTTTATATTTTTATAGATTTGTCAATACATTGATTTTATTTTTTTTGTCTATTTCATTAGATGTGTAATTTAGTTTCAAATATGTCAATAAGTTGCTTCTACACTTGATATTATGATTTAGGTTCGTTAATTAATATTTCAATATGAATTATATTTTCGTAATCAAGTACTCCCTCCGTTTTCAAATTATCGTCCCCTTTCTTTTTCCGTTCGTTTTAAAATAATTGTCTACTTTCAAAACTTTCTGTTTAGGAAAACAATTTTTACCACTTTACCGTTATTTTTTCTATCTATTTTGAATATAGTCACATGCTCAATGACACTACAAGAAACCTCACATTTTACCAATATTTATAATATATTCAATCATTTTTTCTTAAACGGTGTATCAGGTCAAAGATGCCGATAATTTGAAAGCGAAGGGAGTATTTTTATTTTTTTTCTTTTGTGATTTTCTCGTTTTTACTGATAGAGACAATGTCATTTTTGGAATAAAGAATTTGTCTCCAACATTGCTTACATTCAAAATTTAGCTTCTACATTGTGATGTCCAAGCTTTTTACTGGTTTGTTGGGGAAAAATTACAATAAAATATTAGTTGCTTTTTTAATACAAAAATGATTAGATTTGTGGGATTGTGCATTAAAAATCAAACAAATAGTAATATTTTTACAAAAAATCTAGTTTAGATTTGCTAGAACTTGGTTCATTGGTTAATGTTTAAGGCTTTTTTGTTCGATCTATATGCTCGGGTTGAAATTAAATAATGGTTTGTTATTTTTTTTCTTTTTGTTTCTAGTATTTGAATAAACACACTTTTGTAGGGACTATCTTGTTTTTTCATAAAAGTATAAGATTTTTATAATATATCTTGGGTGAAGCCGGTTATTTAAGTTTATCTCCAATGAAGTATTTGATTTTCAACTTTTAAGGCAGTATTTAATTGATCATGACACCATTTAATCAATTAATGCATAATCAAATTTAATAAACACACTTATATATATATATATATATATAGATGTTGATGTCAAAAAATGGTTACTTAAAATACTCACAAAAACACTCGCCCTTCTTTGCAAATTTCCTTTTTTTTCATAAAAGTATAAGATCACTCTACAATTTTTTTTTCTATTTCATCATTTTTAACAAATAATAGTTATCTTGGATGGAAATTGGGTGCCCTTTAATTTTTTTCTATTTCATCATTGTACTTCACAACAAATAACAAATTGGTCAGTTAGTTATCTTTATTTCAACCAAGCCCTCAAATTTATCTCCAATGAATCTTCAAGTCCCAATTTGATTTTCAATTTTTAAGATAGTCTAAAACCCTAGTGATAGAATGAAAAATGAACAAAAGAAGGGGGGCTTAATAATGGAGTACTTAATTCATCAAATGAAAAGACACCATAAAACCCTTAATCTAAAAATTAATGTCTCCACACACATATCAAGAAATAACGGCAAACATTTAATTTATATTTCCAATACATGACCCACCACTTATATATATATATATATATATATATATATATATATATATATATATATATATATATATATATCAGGCGGCGGAGATTGAAGAGTTAGTGGATGATACGGTCAAAAAATGGTTACTTAAAATACGAGTTCACAAAATGACGGTACTTAAAGGGTATTTTCGGTTAATGTAAAATTTTAAAGCTTTCCATCCAATTTTTGGATGGAGTGATTAACGTGTATTACTTGGTTAGTACAATGATGAAATAGAAAAAAAAATTGTAATTTCATAATGCAAAAAGCTGGAAAGTATGGTGACCAATTTGTGATTTAAGCCAAACTATTATCCATGTGCTTAATATTTAATCTAGGTTTAAATCTCATTTTGGTTACCCTACTTTCGACCAAAATTTATTAAGCTCATTTTAATTTGTTTTCCCCAATTTAATCACCCTACTTGGACATAAATATCAAGTTCATCACTCCGTCCAATTTTTTTGTTGAAAACTTTAAAAATTTTCTAAAAATCCAAAAAATAATCTTACTAATATTTTTAATATAATTTTCAATTTTCAAAATTGGTCTCACAATTGACATTTTTTTAAACCAAAATTTCATCATACCAATAGATTATTCAACGAACCTCCAATACATATAAAAGGGACAACTCTAGCACCACAGCTTATGCTTTTGTAATTAATGATACAACACAATGCACCTCTTCATCTGTTGATTTTGGGGGACTGGAGGCCAAACCTACGAGTTAAGCCACGGGAACACCTAGGGAGATGTCGGCAGGCGTGCCATAAGAACTTCAACCCTTGTCTCCATCACCAGAAATATATGTTCAAACTGGGCACTACATTTGTCGTCTGTAGTAACTGCAGTCCATCCATCAGGCCACATCCTATCACGCCAGACACCTCACAGATCTGAAACTCCTTTTATCTCACGCACTCAAAGACCCAACAATGGTCACATAAAAACAGAGAAGAGGAAGAAGAACGTCGATGGTTGTACGCATAAATTAGGGTTCATATCTTAATTAGGGCTCTTACATCAACTTTCGCTGCAAGTATAGGGTTAGGGTTCTAATCTAAGCATACCTTTGGGATTAAATGTTTGAGCCGACAAAGATGTTCTAGTTGCTTCATATGTCTGGTTGTCGGTCGCCTTTTGGCTGCCGAGCTCTCAGTCCCTTCTCTCTCTCTCTCTCTTAAAAACTGAATAAATTTGTAAGGTTAAGTTTTTTATTTTTTAGTTTGAACCGTCAACTCTTAATATTGAGAGTAAAACCCTTCAACTTAATAAGGGCATTTTAGTCTTTTTAAAGATTTCCATCCAACATAGTGGTCATAAATGACTCGAGTGACCTTATTGAATATCCAAGCCAAGTAGAGTGATTAAATTGAGAGAAAAGAAAGTAGAACGAGTTTAATGAATTTTGACTGAAAGTAGGGTGACCAAATTAAGATTTAAACCTTTAATCTATATGAACCCAAAAATTAGTGGCAAATATTTCACGCCCCTCGTGTATGATTCGCACCATTTATTTATCCACTCAACCTTTTGAGATTATGACATAGAACTTTAGATAATTGATAATTCCAACATTTTTCCTTTACCAAAGGAACAATTTGTTGATTGCAGAAGGTCTTTCCTTGGAATAATTGCAGGTCAGTACAATTTAGAAAAAAATTAACCGGTTAGCTACCTCATTTTTTTCAACCACATAAGTCCACTTTTATTATTTTCTTCTTTAAATGCCCCTTTTCTTACCGTCCTTCTTTCTCCAAAATTCTATACTGTTGTCCAATCTTTCTTACAAGGTCCATCTTTTTCCATTGTTTTGTTTAATCCTTAAAACTCAATGATTAAAGCTGTCACTTTGCATCTCATAAATTTAAAAGCATCAAAACATATCCAAGTCACTCCGTCTTTTGCTTCTCGATCTTCATCTAGTCTTGTCAACGCCTTCGGGAAGCCAACCATAACCATGACGAGAAAGAGTAAGCATATAAGTCATCAAAGCAGATGCAGTCGCGGTGTGAAACCGTTGCATCGATTCCAAACAAGCACTCATCTCAGCAGGACAACTGAAGATGCGATGAGATAGGGGATTTTTTGTGGCGCATCGAAAAGGAAAGCGAGCAGTTTTGGATTCGGAGGCAATCTTCGACAGGCATTACGAACGGCGGATGACTTGAAAATGGATCTGGTAGCTGCGATGGCCATTTTGGAAGCAAAAGGCTTTATCCTCATATCACTTTTTATGAATCCATTTTTCAGCAACTTAGCTTCCGATGCTAGCATCGTAGATTCTGATGCTAGTATCGTAGCTTCAGATGCGAGCATTGTAGCTTCCCATGCTAGCGTCGTAGCTTCTGATGCGAGACTGATGTTTACAAATGGGAACCATCTGAGTTTACTTTTCCCCCCTCACTTTTGGATTGTAAATATGGTGTTGTCTTCTTCACCAACAATCAAGTCCGACATCCTCTCCGAACAAATTACAGTATCAACTTTGATGAGCAAAGAAAAGGGAATGGGTTTGTTGTAATTTACAGTAGAGAGATAAAGTGAATAAATAGAGTAGAAGTTTTGTTGAAGAATGTTAAGAAGAAAAGAAAGAGATGTGGGTCTCATGATTTCAATGGAAGAAACAAAGGGTGAATGTGAGTACTAGAGAGAGAAAGTGAGAGGAGGAAGAGGGGTTTACAAATTACAGTATCAACTTTGATGAGGAAAGAAAAGGAAATGGGTTAGTTGTAAACAACTTGGCATATGATATGGAATTGACTTCTTTCCTTTTCATATGCCTACTGTCCACTTATTCTACTTTCACGCCTAACTATAGCCTGCCACCATTCCCAACTGTAGTAATGTGCCACTTTTCTGAGGAGTGGTTGGAGATAATTGATCAATTTTATCATAACAGAGAATTGCTTAAATGTACAATTGTTGGTCAGGATTACTCGATGCACAATTGTTACATCCTGATGCACAATTATGATGCCCAATTTCTGAATTATAATGCCCAAATTTGGACAAATTTCAATTATGCATTGTGATGCCCAATTTTTTCATTGCGATGCTCAATATTTGCAGTGCGATACCCAAATAAATAAGAAAGGAAGTGAAAGAGAGAGAGAGTGTATGTGAGAGAGAATGTGTTCCCTAACGTCAAAAAGAGAAATGCATAATAAGAGAGTGTGTGAGAAAGCATGGGAAAGTTTAAAAAAAAAAATCATTCTCAACGTCACTTTTTTCCATCCCAAAGTATAATATTTACTCCGATGTCTATATTTTTCATTGTGAGGCCTAATTTTGGGCAGGAATTGTGTATGCATGTCTTTCCTTCATTAAGAGTATCTTTGACATTTTACCTAAAAAAATGTACTTAATCGGTTGAATAAAGGGTGATAATCGGGCCAGTCCCTTTTAAAGAAATTATAACCTCCCCAGTCCACTTTCTTTTTATTCAATCGGTTAAGTACACTTTTCGGGGTAAAATGACGAATGTACCCTTAATGAAGAAAATGCGCACAGACAAAGCCATTGCCCAAATTTGGGCATTGCAATGCAAAAATCATCGCTCAAATTTGGGCATCGCAATAAAAAATTAGACATTGGTAATTAATTTTGGGCATCCCAATGCACAAATCCCCTACCAAATTTTGGGCATCGAAATCAAAAGTTACAACTTCCGTCCTACACAGCAACTGCTATGGCTTCATCAAGAGCATTCACACCAAGAAGCTCTTTACCTTCCAACAACTCCAAACTCACACCACCACCCGTTGAGATATGATTCATCACGTTTGCAACTCCCACTTTCTCTATGGCTGCAATAGAATCACCACCTCATATGATTGTTGTCGCCCCCTTCCCACTAAGTCCAGCTAGCTTCTTTGCTACTGCCTGTGAAGCCACAATTACAACATCCAATTATCATAATTTTTTATAACTATAGATTTATCAATTTCTGCTTCCATAATTTTATTTTTCAAAAATTTAACAAGTAATTCTTGCATACCTTAGTTCCCGCAACAAACTTATCAAATTCAACCGCTCTGTTTTTATGTGTGTTGGTGAAAGAGAGAATAGAGAGTTGAAGTCAAGTTACACGCAATCCACAACGATGCCCACATCGGAGGCAACGAGGCCCACATCAGAGGCAACAATGCCCACAACGATGCCCACATCAGAGGCAATGATGTCCACATCGGAAACAAAGATGCCCAATTTTTGAATTATGATCCCCTAATTTGAGCAGAGGCTTTATGTAGTTGGGGTGGATGCAAAGAGCTTGAGAAGATTGCCGCCATGAATAACAATAACTAAGCTAGTATGCATTCTTGATGCATCAAATTGCAATATCATGTACTGGGATTCACTTCCTTTTTTTTTATGACTAAGAAGAAGATAAAGAAGAATTTGATGTCGGTTCTTCACAGCCTTCTCTTCAAAATATTGGAGGTTGTGATGTTCACCGAATGTTTAATGAAAGTGTAGGGGTGATTATTCTGCATTGGTTGGAAAACTAGCTATCTTTATGGAAAAAACAGAACGGGCAGCAACAACAAAAGGACGGTGGGAGGGAGAAGGGTATTTTAGGAAGAATTAATCAAAATTTACTTATGCGGTTGAAAACAAAAAAGGAGTACTGTATCGGTTACAATTTTAGAAAAAAAAAAGACCAGCCCATGTAATATGTGAACATGAGAGGTTATAATTTCATGGAATAATTGCGAACCGGTACCATTTCCTAGAATTATAACTGCTCAAGTAATATGTTTTTTTTCAATCGCATAAGTCCATTTTTGTTATTTTCTTCCTTAAATGCCCCTCATCATACCGTTCTTTTTTCTCCAAAATCTCATATCCATTCCCGATCCCATTTTCCCTTTGAAGCTCTTTCTTCCTAAAATCATATATGTCCATTTGTCCATCGGGAATAGGATTGGGCTAAGCATCTATTTCTATCTTCGTTGTAATTTTGTAATCAAAATGTTCATTCCATTCCACATTTTTTCATTTTATAAGGAGCAGACCCAGAACATTTGTGTTCTATTTCCGTTGTAATTTTGTAATCAAAGTGCTCGGTTTGTACTAGAATCACAAGGAATGGAATCACAGGTTGGTAGAAGCCGAAGAAATCACTTGGAAGCAAATCCAATTTGGGCATCGTTGCCTATGATGTGAGTGTTGTTGCCTATGATGTGTGTGTCCAATTTTGCCTCGGTGTTTTTAATTAGGCATCGTATCTTACAATTTAGCGTTGGTATAATTTAATTAGGTAAAGAATTTTTCTATTCTGCATCGGTTTAAAAATACACGCGTTTAATGATTTAAAAATTAGGCATCGATTTTTCCAATAATCATGCCTTGGTGTTATTTAAATTAGGCATCGTTCCTTACAATCATGCCTCGGTTTTAGTTTATTAGTCATCGTTATTTACAATTCTGTCTCGGTGTTACTTAATTAAGCATCATTCCTTTAAATCATACCTCGGTATATAAATAATTAGACATCAATGCTTTCAATCGTGCATCGGTGTTACTTTATTAGGCATCGTACCTTACACTCATGCCTCGGTCTTACTAATTAGGCATCATTTCTTTAATATGGTGACATACTTCAATTTATTTTTCCAATGTTGCCTCAGTGTTACTTGATTAGGCATCGTTCTTTCAAATCATGCCTCGATGGTACTTAATTAGGCATCGTTCCATCAAATCCTGCCTCAGTATATAAATAATTAGACATCTTTTTAAAAAATCATGTCTTGCTATTAGTAAATTAGACATCGTTTATTAAAATCATGCCAAAAATTGATGAACGACGCCTAATGTTTTTACTTGCGACGCCCAAATATGGGCAGTGACTTTTGCATAGCAACGCCCCCCAAAATTTTTTATTGAAACCCCAAAATTTTTGACCCGTGCCCAATTTTTTTTACCGACGCACAAATTGGGACAGTAGCTTTGTGTGCGCGTCTTTCTTTCATTAATGATATTTTCGTTATTTTCACCTAAAAAGTGCACTATAGCGGTTTAAAAAAATAATGATAGACTTTTACGGTTATAGTTTCACCGCATGGTACCGACCCAGTAATCACTATAATTTCATCCTATGGGACCGACCCGATTATTAGCAATTTTCCTTTTCATGTAAAACTTAAAGTTAGGAACCCAAATTGGGATTCGGCCCATAAAAACTAGCTGGCCTTCAGACTGACAAGCTTTTCCAATTGCCATGTTGGGATTTCAGTAACTATTTTCAAGACTAGTTACAAAGCCCATGCTCAGTTGTAGAAATTACCTCTTCTTTTATTAATAATAGTATAATTTTTAGAATTTTAAATATTATAATTGAAATATTAAACTCTTCAATGATTATATAATTTAATCTCTTTTATTGATACTAATATTAATTCTTTTACCTAAAGACTTTCAAAATTAACATCATTTTCTAACTAATGTGGTATACACCTCTTTTATTGATAATAATAATAAACAAAAAAAAAAGTTTTAAAACCAATGTCATTTTCTTATCAATCTGAGATGCACCTCTTCTATCGGTAATCATAATATAATTCTTTAATCTAAAAACTTTTAATACCATCATCACTCTCTAACCAAGGTGTGACAAATCTTCTCTAGATAATATTAGTATTTTTAAAACAAACATCAATATATATATGTGAGAGAGAGAGAGAGAGAGAGAGAGACTTTTATATAAAAACTATTAAAACCAATATCACTCTATTGGAAATAATAATATTTTTCTAACCAATGTCGGGTACATATCTTTTATTAATAATAATGGCAAAAGTCTTAATTTTATATATGTAAAAACTTTTGAAACCAACATTACTTTCCAACCAATGTGAGATACATATCTTTTAATGGTAATAATATAATTTTTAAAATCAAAATCAAATTCTAACCAATGTGGGATATATATTTTCTATTGGTAATAATAGTAGAACACTTTGTAACCAATATGCGATACATCTATTTTATTTGTAATAATTTTGGAAGTATTTCATCCAAAAGACTTGTAAAATCAACATCCATTTCTAAATAATGTGAGATACATATCATTTTTTAGCAAAAAAAGTAGAAGTTGATAATAATATTTTTAAAACCAATATCAATTTCTAACTAATGTAAGATACATCTCTTATGTTGGATATAATAGAAGTTTTTTATTTATATAAATTTCAAACCAACATTAATCTCTAACTAATGTGTGATACATCTCCTTTATTGATAATTATATATAATAATCGTGAAAGTATATTATCTAAAGACTTTTAAAACCAACATCAATTTCCAACCAATGAAGGATACATCTCTTCAATTGGTAATAATATTAGTAGTCTTTTATCTATTAATTTCTAATCAATGTAAGATACATATAATACTAGTAGAAGTCTTTAATACAAATGCTTTTCAAACTGCAACATAACTTTCTATTCAATATGAGATACATCTATTCTATTGGTAGTAATAGTAAAAGTCTTTTATCCAAAGACTTTTAAAACCACTAAATTTCTAACAAATGTAAGATACATCTATTTATTTGTAATAATAATACAGATGTATCTTAGGGTAGTCCAAATTTTACATTGGTTGGAAAGTGATGTTGGTTTTTAAAGTCATTTGATAAAAGACTTCTACCATTATACCAATAGAAGATGTATATTTCACATTAGTTAGAAAATGATGTTGATTTTAAATTATTTTATATTATTACTAATAAAAGAGATGTATAACACATTTTTTAAAAAGAAAATGTTAGATTTAAAGGTTTAGACTAAAGATTTTCACTTTTACAAGAGATGTATCTCACATTGTTTACAAAATATTCTACTATTATTACGAATAGAAGAGATGTATCCCACATTGGTTAGAAATTGATATTGTTTTAAAAATACTAATATTAATTATCAATAGAAGAGATGTATCATACATTGGTTAGAAAGTGATATTAGTTTTCAAAGTCTTTTGATAAAAGACTTCTACCATTATTACTAATAGAAGATGTATTTCTTACATTGGTTAAAAATGATATTGATTTTAAATTATTATAGATTATATAAAAGACTTTTACTATTTTTAGCAATAAAATATATGTATCACACATTTGTTATAAATTGATGTTGGGTTTAAATTACTATTATAACCAATAAAAGAGATAAATCTTACATCGGTTAAAAAGTGATATTTATTTTAAAAATCTTTAAATAAAAAGACTTCTACTTTTAATCATCAATAAAAGAGAAGAGAAGTTTCTCATTATATAGAAATAGATGTTGATTTTAGATTTTTTTAGATAAAAAACATCTACTACTATTATCAAATGATGAGATATATTCCACATTTGTTAGAGAGTCAAGTATGTATTAAAAATCTTTTTATAAAAGGCTTAATACTAATAGAAAAAAATATGTATTTCACACTGGTTAGAAAGTGATATTGGTTTAAAATATTATTAGATAATGTATCTTACATTGGTTACAAAGAGATCCACATTATTTAGAAACATATTGAACTACCTGGCCCGATAGGCTCAGACGTAAGTCATGTGCCTGGCACATTTTCTTTAGTCATGAGCGAAACATGTGCACTCCAAAGTCCAAGTCGAAATTGTGAAGCGGGCAGCGGACAAACTTTGATCAGTTTGGTAAGAAAGCCTAGCATTCATTTCTCAGAATCTGGGGGCTGAATACTGAATCGGCAAGTGTACAGCGAGCTGGGAGCTAAACACCCAGCGGGCAAGTATTCAACGAGCAGGCTTACCATTCTTGGTCATGCAAGTAACGGTCATCCTGGACGTGGGCAGTTATCTCTGAGAAACTCGTCTCCACATTCATGATGATGCCGTTGTGTTAGACGTGGCAGTTAATGTGCCCGCCGTACACGCTGACAATTAATGGGGAGTTATTCAATCTCCCAAGAAGGCTATAAAACCCCTCCAATCAAGGGAGGGAGGTATGTGATTTTAAAATCAAGGCTAAACTCTGTCGAATTATTAACTCCTCTAAGTGATTACTGATTCTCACGCCGGAGAGCATTTGCAGGGTAAGCCCTTGCCCAGTTCACGATCATTGTTTACATTTCAGGTTTGTGCCTTGAAGATTTTGGATAAAATTGAAAGCCAGATATCCAAGTTGTTAAGTCCACTGCGTCTAAGGATCATTTTGGACGCATTAGTTGGTTCCATTGCCAGAAAATATTTTGTTAGGAGCAACCTTATTTTCTGACAACTTTACAAGTTTTAGTTATGGCTGAAAATGGCATCAATGACGGTAATCAGGTGGAGGAGGTACATACAGCCACGCCTAGCATGAACCTTCCAGCTGGTAATAATCCACCACCTCCACCACTTCATGACGCTCGTCATTAGCTCAATCAACGGCGGGGTTTGGATTCGTTGGCCAGGAGTGTCGTTGCTGCTGTTGGTCTGGCTAATGAGTTTCGGGAGGAAGCTTTAAGTCAGAGGGCGATATATCTAGGGCAAATGCACCAGTTGAATTTGTAGTTAATTGCAATGGGCAAGCCCCCACTGCCCATTGAGTTGGAGCCCCTTCCGGGTATGCCCGCGCCAAGTCAAGCAGCCAGTGTATCCAGGTCGGGGAGGAATCCCCAACATCCAGTACAGGTTCATTCGCAACCTCGTGAACGAGAATCTAACAAGGGGCGGAGCCAGCAAGAGGGGCGAGCCAGTCACAGGGTTGTTCAGAGTGTTCATTCTCGATTGGGACCCCGGGCAGGAGAGGATTCGGCACAGTCTCGCCACCGTCGAAGGTCGCACCCTCTCCACCCTCGTTCACCATCCCCGCGCAAGTCGCATGCTCGTAATCATCGCACTCCATCTCCTAGGAGGTCACATGCTCCTCTTCCTCGGACACCTTCGCCTGGAAGGTCACAAGTACATTTGTCACATCATTCCGAGGCAGGCGTGAGTTGCTTCAATCAAATGCACAGAAAAATCTAGTGGCTCATAATCCAGTACCTCAACTCGCATGTGTAGCCCAGGTACAAGTGGCGCAGGCCGTGGGTATAGCTCAAGCTGTAGGAGCTATGGGACTCCCACAGGCCCCCTTGTGCTCGGGGTGCAGCCTCAGCCCGTGGGTGGTTTGCTTGCAACCATCAACAAGCAGGAGTTTGAAGATTTGAAACGCCGTATGGAAGCGTGTGAGCAGGGAAAAGCCCTGGATGGGAATTCTCCGGGCACGTCAGCTAGTCCTTTGGCTCCCTGGATTGAAAACGCACCTCCAACACAAGGGCTCATCTTCCCAAACGTTAAAGAGTACACAGGGAAGACCAAGGCGAGAGATTGGTCAATGTCATTTGAGTCCCAGATTGGCCTTGTAACATCAGACGAGGCATTGAAAATCCGAGCTTTTGTGGGGGCGCTACAAGGGAAGGCACTGGCTTGGATGGGAGCTCTTCCTCGCAGGTCTATCAACAATTGGGCTGATCTACGGGCAAAGTTCTTAGTAGATTTTGGGACCTCGGGAGCAATTGTAAAGACAAGAGCTGACTTGTTTAAGGTTAAATAGGGGGCTCATGAATCAACTGCCAGCTATTTGGAATGGCTTACGAAAATGCTTGAACAAGTTCCTGGATTGTCCGAGCAAGAAGTCACTTTGTACTTTGAAACAGGGTTGCTCGAAGGCGAAGGCGGTTTGAGATTTGAGTTGAGCATGCGGGAGCCCAAGACGCAGGTAGAGATGTTGATGCGGGCTCAAAAGTGGTGCGTAGGGGAGACCTCGAAGAAAGAAAAGAAGAAGGAAAGCACCGAGACTGGAGAAGCTGTGGCTAGTGCCAAAGGTAGTGGTCAGGGTGCAGGCGGCGATTATAACAGAAGCAAATCATGATATGACCGCCTAAGGGAGTTTCTTCGGGAAAGTGATCTCACCCCGCTCAATACATTGCGGGAGGATATAATGTACGAAGTTCAAGATGAGCTTCCCCGACCACCACACATGAATCCAGAGACGGTAGACTCCAGGGATCGGACAAAGAGGTGTGCCTATCATGATGACTATGGGCATACGATGGAAGAGTGCTGGCCATTGAAAAAGGCCATATAGAAGTTGATAAATGAAGGCTGGTTGGATCGGTTCAAGAGAGATGGAAATAATAGGGGGAATGCCCCTCGAAGAGATGCACCCCCAATCCGGGGGGTAATAAATGTTATTATGGACGAGGAACCTACACTTACCCAACTTAGCAAGCAGATCTATTCCTTGTCGAAGGTGGTGGATTGCCCGACCACTTTACAAGTAGGGGAAGAATCAATACCGTTCACTCGCAATGAATTGACGAGTAATGTGGCCGGAGAGCAGTCTTTGATCGTTTCTGCTCTGGTTGATGGCTGGGTTGTGCATAGGATCTTGGTAGACACAGGGGCATACAGAGATGTGATGTATTATTCCTGCTTCCAAGGCCTAGAATTGAAGGATGAATGTCTCAAGCCCTGTGCGGGAACCTTGGAGGGCTTCATTAATCACAAAGTGCTGGTCAAAGGCACGGTTGAGCTCGAAGTCTTCATTGGCGAGGGTATTCGTACCAGGGTGGAGAAGGTTACCTTTATGGTGATCAACCTTAAATCTTCCTACAATATAATTTTGGGGGTGCCCAGTATGAGAAAATTTCAGATGGTTGCCTCCATCCCTCACCAATGGGCAAAGTTTTATACAGATCAATGAGTGGGGGTCTTGAAGAGTCAGCCCTGGGTAGTGCTGGAGTATGTTCGGGATAGTCAAAGGAAAAAGCAAAAATTGACTCTTGAAGATGGCGAGCAAAGGTCACCATTAGCACTAAGGAAAAGTCTCACATAACTGTGGGCCCTTTGACGATTGCTATGGTCGGCGAGAGTTCGGCACATGGCGAGCAGCGTTGCCCAGAGGAAATCACTTGTCCTTTGCCGATAGTGGGGTCGGGGGGACAAGTCGAGCATGTTGTGGATGTGGAGCTAGACCAGCTTGATGAAGCAGAAACTCAGGGTGAAGATGAAGAAAAAATGGAATGTGACACGCTCCAAATGCGGGATGAACCCGAATTTACCGCTCATGACGAGCTTGAAGAGGTTGTTATTAATTCTGCTTATCCCGAGCAAAAAATAAAGATTGGCAGAGCACTATCGGTTGAAGCCCGGGCTAGTTTGGTCAAGCAACTCCAGAACAGCTTGGATGTGTTCGAGTGGCAGCCAGAAGATATGCAAGGGGTTAGCGAGGACGTTGCAGTTCATTTCCTTAGCGTGGATCCAACTTTTAGTCTAATTCAGCAGCGACCTAGAGTATACTCCACAGAAAAAGACAAAGCAATCAAGGAGGAGGTCGAAAAACTGCTCAGCGCGGATATCATCGAGGAAATTCACTACCCCACTTGGCTGGCTAATGTGGTTATGGTTATGAAGTCGAACGGCAAGTGGAGGATGTGTGTGGATTTCACTGACCTCAATAAAGCATGCCCAAAGGATTGTTATCCTCTTCCTTGCATTGACAAGCTAGTATATGCCATAACGGGTTTTGAGTTTTTGAGCTTCATTGATGCATATTCAGGATATCACTAGGTGAAGATGAATGAGAATAATAAAGCATTGACGACATTTCGAGCAGCGGAAGGCCTCTATTGTTATAAGATGATGCCTTTTGGCTTGAAGAATGCAGGAGCTACTTATCAGCGAATGGTGAACAAGGTTTTTAGCTCGCAGATATGAAGAAATGTTGAGGCATATATAGATGATATGGTCGTGAAATCCAAAGGACATGATCATACCGTTGATTTGGAAGAAACCTTCGACAATCTCAGGAAGAATAACATGAAGTTAAACTCGAGCAAGTGTGTGTTTGGTGTAAAGGCAGGGAAGTTCTTGGGCTTCATGGTAAATGAGAGAGGGATTGAGGCGAACCCTGAGAAAATCAAAGCTCTGGTCACAATGAAGCCTCCTCGGTGCATCAAGGATGTCCAAAACTTAATGGCTGAGTTATCGCCCTTGGTCACTTCATTTCTAAATCGGCAGAAAGATGCTTGCCTATTTTCAAGGTGTTGCGGGGAAACAAGGGGTTCGAGTGGACGGCTGAATGTGAGGAAGCTTTCAAATAGCTGAAGAAGTACCTAGGTCAACCTCCATTATTGAGCAGCCCGGTTATGGGCGAAAGTTTATTTGTGTATCTCGCGGTCACAGAGCAGGCTGTGGCTGCTATCCTAGTTAGGGAAGAATGTAATTTCCAAAAGCATGTGTACTATGTTTCGAAGGCCCTCACCGCGGTGGAAGGGCGTTATTTTAATGCACAAAAGTTGGCTTATTCGCTTGTTGTTGCTGCTCGAAAACTTCGAGCTTACTTTTCTGCACATCCAATCATTGTGTATATTGACACGCCGCTCAGGAAAATATTGCATAAGCCAGACTCTTTTGGTCGTTTGCTCACTTGGTCGATTGAGTTGATCGAGTTTCAGATTGATTACCAGCCTCGGCGAGCTATTAAAGCACAGGCTTTGGCAGATTTTGTGGCTGGAACTAGTTTCAAGGATTCAGGCGAGGAAGAGACTTTTACCCAGACTACATCAGCGAATGTTCCTATTCAGCGGCCTCGCCCACTTTATTGCTGGGAGTTACATGTGGACGGTTCAGCTAGCCGGCTCGGAAGCGGGGCAAGACTTTTATTAGTTCCCCCTGAGCAAGATGTGGAGTTCGAGAAGGCTTTGCGTTTCAAGTTTCCAGCATCAAATAATCAAGCAGAGTATGAAGCATTGATTGCGGGGCTTGAGCTCGCGCAGGACGTGGGAGTGCGCGAGATCATGATTTACTCTGATTTGCAACTGGTTGTAAATCAGGTCAAGGGTGATTTTGCTATTCGTCATCCAGTTCTGGTTCGATACTGTACTATGGTGAAGGAGATTTTTAAGGATTTTGATTATTGGGAGCTAGTTAGGATTGGCTGCGAAGATAACATGCGTGTAGATTATCTTTCGAAGATGGCTGAAGAAGAAATTCAATCTTTACATCCCGGGGTCATGATTGAGTATTTGGAACTACCAGCGGTAGAGAAAGAGGAAATCATGGATATTGAGCCCGCTTCGAAATGCTGGATATATGACTTAAATGATTACATTGAGCAGGGAGTGTTGCCCGAGGACAAGTCGGAAGCGCAGACCATTCAGAAACGCAGTATGTCGGTATGTTATCCTGGACAAAGTCTTCTATAGGCGGTCATATACCAGGCCTTTGCTTAAATGTGTGCGGCCAGAGATGACCGAGGGAATACTGGGTGAAATTCATGAAGGAAAATGTGGAGGGCACCCGGGTCAACGGTCATTAGCAGAAAAGGTTCTAGCTGCAAGTTTTTATTGGATTACACTGAGGTAAGATGCAAAGATGTATGTTCGACGCTGTGATAAGTGTCAACGTTACGTTGATATACCTCGGTTACCCTCCACCGAGCAGATTCCGGTGGTGGCTTCATGGCCGTTTGATATGTGGGGTATAGACCTAATTGGTCCTTTCCCGCTAGCTCGTTCGAAGTTTAAATACGTTGTGGTCGTTGTGGATTACTTCACAAAGTGGATAGAAGCCAAGCCTTTGGCAACTATTAGTGAGGTAAATGTAATCGACTTTGTACATGAGCATATATGGTGTCGTTTTGGCGTACCAAGGGCAATAGTTTCTGATCATGTGACTCAGTTCTCGGAAAAGTTCACAAACGCTTGCGAGCAGATGCATGTGAAACACTGGCAATCTTCGGTCGTATACCCTCAGGGTAATGGGCAGGCTGAGGCAGCTAACAAACACGTTTTGCATGCCCTTAAAAGAAATCTTAAAGAAAAGGCAGGGAGATGGGTGGATGAGCTACCGTCAGCCTTGTGGGTGGTCAGGACAACGGTTAGGGGGCCTACGGGCGAAACCGGTTTTTCCCTCGCTTATGGTTAGAGGCCACATTTGATATGGAACGTAATGGTGCAGCTCGCGGGGCTGATCTCAATTTGTTGGAGGAAAAACATGTGGAATCTAAGATGCGAATGGCCAATTATAAACAGCGAGCAAAGGCCTATCAGGATAAGAGGGTTCGTGGTCGGTCATTTGCTGTGGGCGATTGGGTTCTCCGAAAAATTGAGGCAACATGCCATCGAGTAGAATGGGGGAAGCTTTCTCCTAACTGGGAGGGTCCTTTCCAAGTCGTCAGAATTGTCAAGGAGGGGACCTATATGTTGCGGACAGAGGAAGGGAGTGAGCTAAAACATCCCTGACATGCAGATCATTTGAAAAAAGTATTATCGTTGACTGGTGCTGTGCAAGCTGTGTTTTTTATTTTCAACTTTGGTGTACGTTGGGATGAAATGAATAAGCATATATTGAGGCTTCATTTTTCGTTTATCTCGTTTTTGACAAACAACGTTTAATAATCTCGATTATGCTTTTTGCGGGCAGGGGTTTTTCCTGCCCGGTTAAAAGTTGGTGTTCGAGTGCGGATTAAGGTTATCTCGATTATTCTCTTACACTAGCAAGAATGTACCTTGTTTGTGAAGGGTTTGTGTTCGAGATCGTTTCCTCGACTAGGCTTCTTCGTCGAAAATTTTTTTCTGCTCGATTGAAGGCCTTAGTATTTGAGGGCTGTACATCTTTTATTTTCGTCAAGCTCGGAATGAACTTGCTTGATTTAATAGATGGGTTTTTAAAAGTGTTAAAACATTATTTAGCAAATACAAGCATTGATATTGAGAGTGCAGAAATGTCAATATTACATGCCAAAAGATAATGTAAATTGTTTTGCAGGAAATGTAATGAAAAGTTCAGTGTTGTGGCGCGCATGCCAGAAAAGATATTTAAGGGTCGGAGGGAACGATTTGAGGAGTGTTTTGGCAAGGGTCAGCCACTTCCCTGGTGTAGACACCCCAATTTCGTACCCCTGGTATGTGACTGACATAAAATATCAAGAACTGTTAAAACTTAACAAATGTCAAGTTACATGAGTCAAAAATGCGAAAGGAAAAGCAGGATGCGCGAAACAGTGAACTGCAGGGGGAAAGTGCAAGAAATTGAAAGTTGGAAAGCAGCATGGTGCCGCACCAAGGGTCTCCTTGGCCGCACCATGCAAGCTACTGCAGCTTGTCTCAGAGATTAAAATGTATAGTCCTTGATGCTCGCGGTACAAGCTGTTGATGCATGAAGAACAAACTGAGGAATTCCCAGCGTGTCTCTCTCCTCCAGTATAAATAGAGACCCCCGGCTCCCAGTTTCAGTGCTCAATTCCGCGATAAAAAAATCGCAACGAAGCTCTGCTTCTGCGATCTTCCGATATTGTTAGTACGAGAGGTGCGAGATAGGTGAGTGGTAGCCCCTAAAGTCTCCAAACCCCGTCCAAACTCTGCCAAAATAAAAACTCATAGGTTATAAGTGATCCTTAGCCTAGTTGTTAGGTATCCACCTCACTTCCCCAGTCCAAAAATCCCAAAGTAAGCCGTTACTCTGCCCGAGTAACGAGCTGAAAAGTCAAAAAACTAAGTCTAGGTTCCGCCCAACCAAAAAGGCCAAAACCTACCCAAATAAGCTGTCACTTTGCCCGAGTTGATAAGCCCAAACCCTCAAAAATAAAGCAGTCATTCTGCCCAAATCGAAACAACAACCACACAACAACAACAAAAGACTCCCTCTCCCTGAAGGACAGAGCGAGCACACCGCCGCTCTAAAAGGTAAAACCTTTAAGGGCGCAGTTTATTTTATTTATTTATTTTTCTGTCATCTATTTATTTTTAAATTTTTTTATTTAAATCCGATGCAATGTAGCCCATATAAGCCGTTGTGCTGCCCGGATTAGAATATGAAATATTATGTAAAAGAGCCGTTATAATGGCCAAATATTCTTAAATGTGTTTGTAATTATTGGAAGGAAACGGTTGCGAGTCCGTAAATAATGTAGCCACGAATGTATTTGTTTAAATTTCCCTGTCATTTTAATACCTTATTTATTTGCGAGATAAATATGACAATAAGCATACTTCAGCCAAAAACCATTTTCGAGACCGAAAGGGCGAGTTCGGTGCCTAGCACCTTCCCAACTCGTAACTTAGCCTCCGAACCCGTTTTCTTTTTCTCTGTTTTATTTTTCTTTTATTTGGTTTTGCTTTATTTGCCTTAAAATAAAGATGGTGACTCTAAAACTTTCGGATTCAGTGGGGCCTCGCAACATTCCCTCTTTGCACTTTCCTCTCCCTAAAAAGGGAGATATGGGAATGGAGGGTGATGTATTCCCATATCCCTGGTATCCCCTAAACAAGGGATAACTTGATGCGAGAAACCCAAAGCTCCCATAGTAATCTGAATGGGCCATAAGGCTATTTTTAATAAATCCATAGTGGGGCGTCGCAATATCCTTTTTGCACTTTTACTTTTCCCTAAAAAAGGGAAAATGGGAATGAAAGGGTAATGCATTCCCATATCCTGGTATCCCCTAAACAAGGGATAACTTGATGCAGGAAACCATCAGTTCCCATATTGGATACAAAATCCACTCAAGGCAACCGAGGCACATTCCAACGTGCTAATATAGACAACACTCCTCTCGCACTTTTGATTTCGTCTTCCCTAAACAAGGGAGGGTGGAAGCGAGAGCAAGTGGTGTCCGCGATCCGCACGTGCGCACCTTTATCCAAGGCGCGGGCGAATGTCGCGCCAGGGAACCTCAGCGATGGCGACTGGGGAGTTGTTTTATTTTAAATAAAATGGAGGGCTAGACTCGTAAAATAAAACTTTTTGTTTTTATTTGTTTAAAGGCGATATGCTTGTCATATTAATTTACGCATTTGAATAAAGTGTTCCCATACGACCATGACTATATTTGTGATATGATATGATCCTCCATCTTGCGGCGGTTTCGCTTATTTTCTTTTTCACTTTATTTTGTACATTTATACATATAAGCATTTTATTGGGGCATAGGACCAAAATGTAATTAATTAAGTTTCCACTTTTCTTTCTATTTCTTAAAATGGTGTGCTTGTTTGTGCGCCAAAATAAAAAAGCCGAGAAAAAATTAACAAAGAAGACAGCCAAATATATATTTGTAAAATAAATAAAGGCTTTATTGCTTTCTAGATACCGCACACACGTGCACGCATGTAAATATATTCCGAACTGTTACCCTACACCATGGCCAGCCTACCCCCTGTAGAAGCCAACGTTAGAATACATATAGTTTTTCAGGACACTTCACAGACCGACCGGTTTTTGCATTTCTGAATTATGGGTCAGCCCCTGTCAAAAAAAAAAATAAAAAAAATATATATATATGTCAAAAGAAAAAATGCGCAAGTCAAAAAAAAAAAAATATATACAATAAGTGCGCACAAAAAAAATAATAATATCAATATAAATAATAAACAGGGGCTGATTTATAATTCTCAGATGCTCGACCTAGACCATTTCGGATGGTGGATCCTGGAAAGAGTATATGCCCTTCGCCTGGGACCATCCGATCTGGGAGTCGAAAGGTAGGTGAAATACGTTGGTCCTATACTCTGGAGAAAGAATCCACTGTTCCAGGGAAAGTCCTGAGACTGTCAAAATAAAGGAGGTGCTTATCCGGTCAATTGTAGGGAATAAGAAAATAAATAATAATAAAATACTACTAAAAAGGCACGCTGTACTCCAAGCCCATAGCCTCTTCTGATACCTCCAAAACCCCATTTTCCTCGAAACTGCCCGAATTTGGAAAGGCATAGATAATACTGGCCGGTCGATACGGGAAACTAGTCGTAAATCGATCGAGGGTATCGGTTCGGATCGATGCGCGTAAACCGCCTGTTCGAGGTATCGAAAGCGTAATGGCAAGAAAGAACAAACAACCTAGAACAAGAGATAGTGACAACTGGAACGGCTGGGAATTAGAAGGGGAAGCTCCTGCGTATGCACCTCCTCCTGGGCTTAAGGCTTGGTTAAGAAAGGAACTGGATGCCCATGCAAAACGAATAATGGATCAGGTGGTACGTGACCTTTTGGCCAGTTTTTCAGAAGCTCTTGCCATTTTCTCACAAAAGGCCAAAATTCCAGAATATGCTCATAATACTTCCCACTCTCCTGAAATAAACTCCCCTGATACCACAGAAAATATCCTTTTCCAAGCCTCTAAACAACCATCAAATGCCAGCTACCAACCCGGTGATGACCTCCTTGCTCAAGGAAACATGATTTCCGATGCCCATAACTCTAACCCGTGTTCTCCAGAAATCAGCCTTGATCCTCCCCACCTGAATGCCTATTACCATGACCAAGGAAATCATTCCCCTTTTGATCCTTCAGATACCTATTTCCACATGATCCCGGGGAACTTAAAAAGAATCATTTGCATACCAGAAAAGAATCCCTACTGGGCCCAGGTCCAGACAAGCCAATTTCGCTCCAACTATACCCAAAGAAGAAAACCCCGCTCAATTGCCTGACCAAAACTCGACCTAGCCATATATCAAAGCCCAGAAGCCGAAAAGAAAGACATTATGATGACTTACCTGCCCCAAGATCCGAAATACTCCAAACACTGTGTGCCCATGGGATACTGAAACCCATGGATAATTACCGTCCACCCAAACCATTACCCATCACCTAGAACCATGCCCAGTTTTGTGAGTATCATAAATGCAACGGTCATCTTACCAATCAGTGCTACATGCTCAGAGACGCCATTCAGGACCTCATCGACAACGAGGAAATTACGGTGGCGGGTACAAAAATCTTTGAAACCAGCCAAGCCAATGAGGTCTAAGAAAAGCAAGTTAGTCTAAATATGAATAAAGGTGTTGTAAAATACGCCGATCAATAAAGGAGTTTCCCAATAAGTGTTCACTAGGAGACATCTTTCTGGGTATGATAGACAGAGGCACTGATTATGAAAAACTCTCAGCTGAGTTCGAGTCTATTTCTAATAAGCCTCTGCAGAAATGGTACACCACGACCGGTCCGCTCCTGACACCCGCAGACTTGGTAGACCGCTTCGGATATACTATCCCCGATCCTTTCCTCTATTTTACTTTACGGATTGGTCATCTACCAATCCGCTACCTATAATTGAGGATCTTAAACCCCGTGTCCTCAACAATGTAATAACCCCCAGACAATGTGCTTTTAATAATAATATGGATGTCTTTGCTTATTCCTTAGTTGCACCTACTTTAAAAAGACGATTAAATAATAATTATGATAATGAGTCATTTAATAAAATGGACCCAAAAGATAAAAATTATCTACTTGAGCTTGCAAAGTCGGCCGAAAGTACCGTGAACGTAGCCATTCATCAAGAACATCAAGACCTGCGTCCACTATCAACCCGGGCTAGACAATGAAATCAAAGAAATCGAATCGGCAAGCTACTCCAAGGTCCGTAAAGAAAGGCACTCATCGATCTCCTCAAAGAATTCAGAGACATCTTTGCCTCGGTCCTATGAAGATATGCCCGCCTAGATCCCTATAGTCGAGCACCTGATTCACATACCCTGGGATGCTCGCCTACCAAACAAAGCTCCGCCGCATCAAGCCGTAATGGTCACTACAAGTCAAAGAAGAAATCATGAAACAAATAAGGCCAATCATCTCGGTAGTTGAATACCCGACTGGCCGTCCAACATAGTGACCGCTCCAAGCCCAACGGAAAGTCGAATCTGTAGACTTCCTCGCGACCTCAACAAAGCTGCCGCCTAAAGATGACTTCCCCGCCCAACATTGACATTGTGGTAGATGCCGCCGCAGCTCACAAAGTCCGATCCTTCGCCGACGGCATGCCGATGTCTACAACCAAATCAAATGGCGCTAGAAGATCAGAGAAGACTTCATTCACCACTCCCCGGGGACTTATTATACTGCCATGCCATTTGGACTAAAGAATGCCTGAGCCACTTACCGCAGGCTGCCACCACCCTCTTCCATGATATGATCCACAAAGAAATGGAGGTCTACGTCGATGATATGATCGCATTCCAGGGATGACGCCTACTTGCTCACATTAAAGATCTTCTCGGAAGTTTTTCGAAGACTCGTAAAGCACCGATGAAGCTTAACCCCACCAAATGTACATTCGGGTTACTCAGAGGCAAAGTCCCGGGATTCTTAGTAACTCGAAAGCAAGGCATCGAGATCGAGCCAAGAAAGATCAAAGCCATCCTAGAAATGCCAAATTTAAAACTCCCACCGTCAAAGGCTTCTAGGCCAGGCTCTGCTAAAGACATCACTGCTTAATGCATCGACAAATGACTACCACCATCGCGAGCCCCTCTTAAACTTCTAAAAAGAATACCGACTCAAGTCTGACGCTGCCGCCTAGCCTTCGAGAAAATAAAAGCCTACCTTACCAATCCCCCCTGCGTATAGCTCCACCCCATACACATAATACCTCTCCTCATATACTTAACCTCATATCACGCACACCTCGCAGGGGCTATGCTCGCCCAAGAGAAAGAAGATTCCTATACATTGAAAATGCCATATTTCATAAGTAGAAGCTGCAAGGAAGCGAGCTAAATTATTCTACTGAAAAAGCCGCACCTGGCCTCCGGGCCACTCAGAGGCTCAAAACCTATCTCCGTGAAGGTCCATCAAGCTCATATCCGTGATGGACCCTATCAAATACATCTTCTAGCCATCACCGGCCCAAGAGACCGCCAAGTGGTCCTTTTCTTTCTAATGAGTTTGACATAACTTATGTCACTCTCAAGTCTATCAAAGGGAGCCGCCATTGCGCACCACTTAGCCGATCTACTCAAGGTCGAAGATGCAACCGAGCCCTGGCTTCTGCATGAAGCGTATCCTGAAATCACCGACCAGACACCCGCTTGCGATGTTCTTTCGACTGAGCCGCAAACAAAAGAGGCTTTGGCATAGAATCCTGCTAATCGATCCGATCGACTCTCATACCTCACGCTAAGTAAGGTTGGATCGAATAATAATACATGGAGTACGAAGCCCCAGATTACTGGCCTTTCCTCCGGCGGAGCTAAAGATCTCGAAGTCTACTGAGACTCGGCCCTAATCATAAACCAAGTCGAAGGAAAGCGGGACCTAGATCTCTGGCCTCTATCATCATATTAATGACAGCCGTCCGATTTGGTTCTATCTCGCTCCATTACCTACCACGAGATAGGAATCAATTCGCCGACGCCCCGGCCACTTTGGCGCTCACTAGTCCAGATCCGCCGAAACTAAAGTTCACCCATTTATACTGGAAGGTCACTCCCAATATCAATGGCTTCAAAATCAACGCAACCTCCCGGGCGCACTACGAGCCCCGGTATGTCCGACATCTTAATCTGCCCAGAAAAATCTTTATCCTCCCGGCCTAGACAAAAGAGGAAGAGTCTCCCGCGAAGATGGGCCTCCCACCAGACTCACGGGATGACAACAGATAAGAGGCATTATCAAGGTCTCAACCTCTTATGTGTCAATCGTGCCAAAGCCGAGCAAATCATGGATCAACTACATGGTGGTACCTGGGCCCCACATGAATGGCCATATGCTATCAAAGAAAGTCATCCGACAAGGGTACTATTGAGTACGTCAAACCGATCAGATCTTGCTAAGCGATATAAATGTCGGGCTACATCTGCGCATGCCCCCACACGCCCTATACAACTCCACGCCCCCCGCCTTTCAACACGGGTATCGACGCCATAGACCAAATTCAACCCGGCGATCCAATGGCCATGAATACGCCCCCGTAGCCGCCGACATTTCACAAAGTGGGTAAGCCTTTTCCTACAAGGTCTTAAACACCGAAAGGTGTCCGATTTATTCGCCAATATCATATACCGCTACGGGTACCTTTTCGAGATCATCTCCGATAACGCTCATTTTGAAGGGACGGAACCGCTCTGCTAGACGAGTTCAAGATCCAAAGACACAAATCTCTCCCCACGGCCACAAGCCAATGGTGCCTTGAAGTAAACAAAACTCTCGAGAACATCATCGTAAAATGATCGATACAAGAGATCGCCGTAAAATTGCCACTAGCCCTCCTGGCTACCGCAGAGGCCAAAGACCCTGGCTACCCCTCTACTCTCTCGGCATATGGCATGGAAGCGTACTACCAATAGAGGTTCCATCATTGAGAGTAATGATGGAAGTCGATATAGCGTAAATTGATCGGGTCAAAGGCGGTGACGAAGAACTGGCCCCACTGATGAACGACGCTCATAGCCTTGAGCATACGCGGCATATCAAAGGCGACGCCTCGAGCCTTCAACAAAAAGTCAAGGGCCGTGATATCCAAGTTGGAGACCTCAGGCTTGAGAAAACCCCCTAGTTATGTTGATACTAGGGAAAATGGAACTCGATGGGACCGCATATTGTCAAGCAGAGATCCGATCAGAGGCCGTGGCTTCTAC
>CM028379.1:69139536-69223908 GCA_013146195.2 Codonopsis lanceolata | reverse complement strand
GCCTTTGTTTAACGTCTTTGGCTCCGACCAAGCGCAAGCCTAGTCTCTTGGTGGTTCATTGTCGACCAAAGCGGATTAATTCAATTGTTCGTTCAGCGACATTGGCTCAAAATATGGCTTGAGTCGGTGTCCATTCACTTTAAACACTTCATTATTTTTGGGGTTTTGTATATCAACGACCCATGAGGATAAATTCGTACTATTCTAAAGGACCAGACCATTTGGATTTTAACTTTCACAGGAATAACCTTAACCTAGAGTTAAACAATAATACTTTCATACACGGATGAAGCATTTTGTTGGCTAATCCCATGTCATGATACTTTTTGGTCTTTTCTTTATAAGTTTTGCATTCTCATACGAATTAAGTCTATGTTCTTCTAATTCATTTAAGCTGATCTTTCTTCTCCGCTAATGTCAAATCTAAATTCAATTCTTTAATTGCCCAATAGGCTTTGTGCTCAATCTCAGCGGTAAATGGCAAGCTTTACCATATACCATCCTATATGGACTCATTCCTATGGGTGTCTTAAAAGCGATTCGGTATGCCCATAAAGCATCCTTGAGTTTAGATTCCCAATCTTTACGATTAGGCCTAACGGTCTTTTCTAACAACGCTTTTATCGCCTATTGCTTACTTCTACTTGTCCGGATGTCGTGGATGATAAGGTGTAGCTAACTTGTGAGTTACACCATGCTTTCTGAGAACACTATTTAACAACTTATTGGTAAAATCGTTCCACAGTCACTTATTATGGCCTTAGGGACTCCATATCTAGCAAATAAATCTTCTACAAATTTGACTCTTGTTTTACCATCATTATTCTTGGTTGCTACCGCTTCTATCCATTTAGAACGTAGTCAATGCTACTAAAATATACTACAATTATTGGACACGAGGAAGGGACCCATAAAATCAATACCCCAAACATCAAAAATTTCAACTACTAAATTAACATGTAAGGGCATCTCGTTTCTTTTCTATACCACATTCTTTTTGACATTTATCGCATGTTACGTAAAAGCGATTCACAATCTCTAAAACAAGTAGGCCATCTGAGACGATTGCAAAAATTTACAGCGGTTTATTACCACTAAAATGACCACCACAAGAATATCCATGGCAAAATTCCATGATACCTTGTTGGTCTTTTCGAATACATCTTCTTATTAAAGAATCGAGAACAAATCTTATATAAGTGAGGAGCTTCCCAAAATAATTTTTAGTTTCGCCAAAAATTCTTCTTTCAAATGATCAAAATCAGGATTAATGATATCGTACACATAATAGTTGACAAAATCAGCATACCAAGGGTCAGAATCTTTAATGGCTAAGAGTTGTTCATCAGGAAAATTGTCATTATGGGGACAGGATCATCAAGAAATTGACGTTAAGCAAGGGTGAAAATTCTAACCTAGACAAGTGGTCAGCTACAACATTTTCGGTTCCCTTTTTATCCTTGATAGTTATGTCAAATTCTTGTAACAATAACATCCATCTAATTAATCTTGGTTTAGCATCCTTCTTACTTAAGAGATATTTCAATGCAGAATGATCAGAAAAGATTATCACCTTTGATCCTAGCAAATATGATCTAAATTTTTCTAAAGCATATTACTCACTGCTAAAATTCCTTTTCAAGTAGTGGTATAATTCAATTGAGCATCATTTAGAGTTCTACTAGCATAATGGATCACATGAGGCTTTCTATCTACCCTTTGTCCTAACACGGCTCCAATTGCAAAAATCGATGCATCACACATGATTTCAAAGGAAGTGACCAATCGGGCCGGATAAAATTGGAAGCATAGTAAACTTTTCTTTTAATAAATTAAAAGCTTCTAAACATTCTTTATCAAAATAAACTCGTATCTTTTGCTAACAAATTACATAGAGCACGTTTACATTTTGGAAAAGTCTTTTATAAATCTTCGATAAAAACCACAAGATGGCCAAAAACTTCGAACTCCTTTAACTCGAAGTGGGAGGGGGTAGTTGTGAAATAACTTCAATTTTAGCTTTGTCAACTTCAATTCCTTTATTTGAAACAACATGCCCTAAGACAATTCCATGTTTTACCATGAAGTGACTTTTCTCCCAACTTAAAGTTAAATTAGTTTCGCAGCATCTTTTCGTTAGACAGATGTAAGGTTTTCTAAACAATGATCAAAAGAATTTCCGAAACCGAAAAATCATCCATGAAAACTTCTACGCATCTTTCAACTAAATCTGAAAATATAGAAATCATGCATCTTTGAAAAGTAGCTGGTGCATTACACAACCCAAAAGGCATTCTCCTAAAAGCAAAAGTACCAAAGGGACATGTAAAGGTTGTTTTCTCTTGGTCTTCGAGTGCAACAGGGGATCGATTATATCGAGAGAAAAACCATCAAGAAAACAATAATATTCATGACACGCTAATCTTTCAAGAATTTGGTCAATAAATGGTAAAGGAAAGTGGTCTTTCCTAGTTGCCGCATTTAATTTACGCAAATCGATACACATTCTATAACCGAGTTATAGTCCTTGTAGGAACTAATTCATCTTTATCATTTTTAACAACGTAATTCGATTTCTTAGGAACTACTTGAGCAGGACTAACCCATTTACTATCGATATAGGGTAAATTATACCCGCATCTAAAAGCTTAAGAACTTCTTTCCTATGACTTCTTCCATGTGTGGGTTAAGTCTTCTTTGTCTTTCTCTAGAAGGTTTACTACCTTCTTCTAAATGTATTTTATGCATACACATAGAGGGACTAATTCCTTTTAAGTCGCCTAAGGACCATCCTAAAGCTTCTCTATGTGTCCATAAACTTTTAACAAACTTGCTTCTTGTTTTTACATTAAGTCGGTTGCTATAATAACAGGCAAAGTGTTACCTTCCCTAAAATGCATATTTTAAGTGGGATGGTAATGGCTTTAATTCTTCGACTTTGGGAGAATTAATGGAAGGCATAAATTCAGGTACTACTACGCTTTAATTGTTTCTTTTATTTTAGCCTCCTTATTCTCTTCTTGCTTTTCTTCCTTAGTATCTTCTATCTCAATATCTTTTATCTCAATTTCTTCAAAGAGAGATTTTAGAATCTCTACTTCATCTTCTTTGATTTCATAACTTTCTTCTACTACTTTCTCTGACTCATCAGAATTATTTTCTGATTCTACCTTTATTTCTTTTTCATCTTTCTTTTTACTAGCTTCTAGCTTTTCTTTCTCTAATCTTTCTTCTTCCTCTATTTCTCTTTCAATTTCCTCAATGTCAATTTTTATGGGAGGAATAGGGCTATCATCATAGACAATAAATCTATCTCTCTCATACTCTTCCTCTTCTTCAAAAGTCTCGATTGTTAATTTCTCAATCTCATCTATTGAAAAACAGGCACTCATGTCACTAGGTCTATTCATAGCATCGAACACAGAAATTTCCACTGTTTCACCTAGGGCCCGACATTGTGAGTTTACCATTTTCACATTAATCATTGTATTAGCGGTTGCCATAAATGGTTACGCCTAACAATATTGGGACTTCATTATTGGTGCATATCTTCCTTTCCATCTCTAGAACCACAAAGTCTCTTATGGTATGATTAATTTATCAACTTTGAACTAGGATATCTTCCACTATACCCAGGGATATTTAAGCGAGCGATCGACTAATTGTAATTGCATATTAGTGGGTTTTAGTTCTCCTAAACCTAATTGTTTATAGACCGAGAAAGGCATCAAGTTAATACTTGCTCCTAAATCTAGCATTGCTTTCATCTTTTAGAGCTTCCCAAGGAGACTTGGATATTAAAGCTACAGGGTCTTTCAACTTAGGTGGTAATTCGGGTTGTAAAAGGCACGTTTTCGAAACAACAATCTTTTCGTTGTTTTCAAACTTGTGTTTCTTAGAGTGAAGATCTTTGAAAAACTTTGCATAATTTGGAATATTTTTAATAACATTAAGCAAAGGTAAATTAACATTTACTTTGGATAACATATTATAAATTTCCGTGAATTGTTTGTCCATTCGGTTTTCATAAGTCTTCTTGAAAGCGCGAATTGGAGGAACATATGGTGGTGGAGCCACATAAGGTTCCTCTTCTTCTTGATCTAACTCTTTATCTACTTCAAGCTGTATTATCTTTATTTTGAATTTCTTCTTCTTTTTCTTGTTCCTTATTTGGAACCTCTAACTCTACTTCTACTTCTTTTCTTTTTCTACCTCTTGATTACTTAAATCATCAATCACTTTATCACTATCACTATCTTTTTCAATTTCTTTCTCTATTACTTTTTCGAGAATTTTCTCTTGTAGCATGCATATTGGAAGAAGGATCGGGATCACTTACCTCTTCACCTATCACCTTACCACTTCGCGGGGCGGTGATTGACTTAGCTTGCTCGGTTTGACTAGGGAACTTCCCTTCTTCTCTTTTATTTGCTTCGAACTTTCAATATGTTTCTTGATTTTCAATTTCTTCAAGCATGTACTTCATCAAAATTGCTTGACCTTTACTAGCTACTTCTTGCTTGGGAACTTCTTCAATTCTCAAGCGATTTTGATTTGGCAAGCTGTGGAGGTTGTGGTGGTTGAGGTTGGAATTGTTGAGGTTGCAAAGGCTTATTTCCTCCCCAAGAAAGTTAGGATGATTCCTCCAACCAGGATTATATGTATTTGAATAGGGATCATTCCTTGGCCTTTGAGGATACATATTCATAGCATTAGCTTGTTCAGAATACATAGCACTTGACGGACAAAATTAGTAGCATGAGAATATAATCCACATAGAGCACATGCTTCTTGAATTTGCCAATTTTCAAATTGAGCTTGTGTATTTGAATTATCTTGCAATTGATATAGGCTCCTATTTTTACCTCTAGCACTTTTACATTTGGGAATTAATACTTAGCATCTCAAATAATTCTTCTAGTGCTTACGGTGTCATTCTATTAATAGAACCACCAATGGTGCACTATCAACCATAGTTTGTAAACTGGCGAAAGACCATGATAAAATTGAAGCACTAACACATGTTGAGCCAAATTATGATGAGGACACATAATAAGCGATTTTTAAATCTATCCCATGACTCATGGAATGTTTCACAGGTTCATTTTGGAATGACATGATTTGTTTTCTATACTCTGTAAGAGATGCATGTTTGTAAAATTTGCTCATAAACAAATCATATAATTGTGCCCAAGTAAAAACACTGTTTGGTGTTAGGTTCATAAACCATCTCTTTGCCAATTCTTTTAATGCACTGGGAAAATATTTCATTTTAATTTGATCTTCAGTCAACCCTCCTAAAGGAAAAGTACTCATCATGTATTCATATTCTCTTAAGAAACTGACAGGATCTTCATTGGGCATCCCATGAAAAGATGGTATGGCATTAAAATAATGTCCTTTTAACTCAAAATTCCTAACAGCATCTGGCAAGACTAAACATGATGTCACCACATTTAATGAAGGTCTACTGAAATCATTAATAGTTCTTTGATTTACTACTACTTCCATATTTCTTCTTGCAGGCTCTTCTTGTCTTTGATTCCTATTGGGGTCAACTAGGTTTTCGAGATTACGATTATTGTTATTATCTTCCATTGTAGGATCAACGGAGGATCCTCTCGATTCAGATTGGTCTTGATTATCAGGCTCGAAAGCTAGATTTTCAAAATATCTTTGGTATCTTTTAACAATATTTATCTCTTGATCTAAGTCTACCAATTCAGGATTTAAAGATCTACGACCTTGCATGCAAATAAATTAAAGCAATTTAAAAACAAATAACTATTAAAATAAAATAAAATAAAATCTTTTTGTATTTTTATTTTTTTATAAAAACAGAAAATTAAACTAAAAACTAAATTAAATTAAAAACTACGCTACCTACAAACTAACTACGTGAACTAGCTTGTCCCCGGCGCCAAAAACTTGATCGATGTTTTATTTTATCTATTTCCTTGCAAGTGTACAAGACTATTATAGAATAGACTCGGAAGCAAGGGTCGAACCCAGAGACAAGTGATCACGAACAGGCGATTATAGATAGCAAATTATTAACCTAAGGGGGTTTTATGTTTAATTCTACTCTAAATTACTAGTTATAGATGTTTAACTAATTAGACAAGAATAACAGATATGAAGATCTTATGGTGAGTGGAAATCTAGGATTCTGGGTTTCACTTATATCTCCTTTATGTTCAATTCATAATAATGTCATTCAATGTCTTGGGTTCGTTCACTAAAAATAGATATAGTCTGTTGAACAATTGGTTCACCTCCATCCCCATAAAATTCACCCATTCTATATCCTAAGCACAGGAACTATCAATCTAGTCTGTCACCTAGATTTATGATCTATCTGTCACCTAGATCATGTAAGAACCCGGTCCTAACTTATCACTCTCGTGCTTCGATAGGTCCAATTTATTGTGTTGGTGAGCCGATTACGACATATGCACTTGGTCATGCAGTTATCCGCACCTCTAAGCCTTTATTATTTGCGATTACATTCATTTGTTCAAAGCAAAATAATATAGGGATTGATAAACAACACAATCAACAAGCATTGAATAGACATATATATATGAATCAAAACATAAATTCGATACAAGTTACCTCCCACCTCCTAGATTAGGGATGATTTAGTTCATCATAGACGATGAACAACACATGGAGATGATGAAAGGCATGATTTGATCTTCAATACTTGAAATTACAAAACCTAACTATGTTATACAATCTAAAACTACCTAAAATCTATGTAAAGAGAGCTTCCAGCCGTCCTCCTTATGCTTAGGCTCGGCATCTGACTTCTATATATACTCGGGAGTTGTGATTGGATCGAATGACTGTGTGAAAATCCGAAAAGGTCGCATTCTGCCTACCTTGCGGTCAGTCTTTGGATACCTTGCGTCCAAGAGTCTCGTGTGAGTGGCTTTGATTCTTTGATTGGCGACTTCGGGGCCTATATCGCCTACCTTGCGGTCGCAGTGAGGCACCTGCGTCCGCAAGGTGTCCTTGTCAGATCTTCATTTTCTTCAATTTTCTCTTCCTTGTAATTTGCACTTAAAACCCTGGAGTTTCGCGTATTTTCACAATAATCCTGAAACTTACGAAACTCACCGAAAACATATATTAGTACTCAAAAGACTCGTGAAATAGCATAATTTAAGTCACAGAAGTATATAAAATCGACGTATAAAATACATCGATCAGTGTCTTACGAAATATCTATAAATAAAAGTGTCTAGCGTCAGACTTCTTTTGAAAAACCATATTTTTAGTCATGATCATTATATCGCTTTGTCTAGAGTTATGAATTTTAACGGTCTTTGAATTTTTTATGTGATACTAATAGTTGTATTAATCGTACATCTTCAACGAAAAATGTTGTATATAAGGAAGTATTTTAAAATTTATATAAACTTTTTAAAAAAATTATTGCCTTTGATTTTACTGTTTATCAATTTTTATTTATTTTGTTCATATTAAACTTTTTAATTGTGTATTATTCAACTTTAATTCAGTATATCATTTTACACATAAGTACAAATCGTGTAATGCACGGGTGCATCACTAGTTGATACTTAATACAACACCTATGAATATTTAATACAACACTTTTTTAAAAAAATTGATCAAATTGCCCTTTCCCATTTTTTAGGTAAATGAAAAAAAAAATAGGATTGGTCCCAAAACAGTTCCAATACCTAATATTTTTTTATTTTTTTAGGACTGATCCCAAACCAGTCTCAATACCTAATTTTTTTTTCTTTAGGATTGGTCCTAAACCGGTCTCAATGCCTGGAAAAAAACATTTTTTGTTAAGGGTAGTAAAGTATTTTTACAATAAAAAGTGATGTATTAAGTATTTAACATGTGTTGTATTAAGCATCCCCGGTATATATAACATGTCTTATTAATATGGCATCATCACCCGTATTAATCTTTTGAATTATAAATAGATTTACTTGGCAATTGAATGGTCATTAACATCAGAATAAATATAATTTTATTTTGATTTTAGATAAATGTTTGATATAATATAGAATATTAGAATTTAGCATACATAAACAAAAATAATTATATGATATCTTTCAGGGCCCAACACTTATGAAGGCCTAAAGCAAACTCTAAAGTGAGGTCTTTTTAAATCAAATAATATATTTTTAATTATTACATTTTTTATTTAAAGAACATCTTTTGTGCTTTTTAGGATGCAAAATCATTTTTAAATTATTGTAATCAATTTCATTTAATAATTCTTTTTCAATCGAATAAAGCTAGTCCACTTAATCTTTGTTGAGACATTGTTGGTCTTAGATGAAATTTTATTAATTTTAGTTTTAAAAAACTTCTTTTTGACGATGCAACAGTTACGAGAAACATTATTCTATAAGCGATATACGCATTTGGAAAAGAATCAAGCCTTATTATATAATTAAATATGTCAATTTGTGTATCATTTTTCATTTGTATAATTTCTTTTACAAATAGTTTTGTAAATAGACCTAATTCATCAATATCAGAGTTGTCAATATGTTTTAAAGAATGTTCAAGGTTAAAACAATTGGCTTTTAAATTTTTATTATCCAATGATCTTAATTTCTCATTAAGTAACCTAATGTCTTTTAAATTTTTATTATCCAATGACATTAAGTTCTCATTAAGTAACCTAATGAGAAAAACTAGGAGTCACTTAATTTATTTATTTTTAAAAGATAGTAATTTTTTTTGGAGGCCTAAAAATTTTTGAGGCCTAAAGCAAGGGTTTCCTTGGTTCACCCTTGGGCCGGCCTTGATATCTTTATGTATTATTAATTCAACATTTACATACATAAAAAATTGAAATAATTAAAAAAAAATTACCCACATAAAAGTGGTTTAAAAAACATCAAAAACAGTGCTTGAAATTATTGCAAATTTGTTACAAGTTATTGAAGCATAACAGAAATTTCTAGTTTTTATCAATTAGGTTGCTATCTCTTCCCGTATGTCAAAAAAACATACTCCCTGCTAAGGGTGAGCAATTTTTTTTCAAAATCAGACCGAACTAATAGAATCGGACTGAACCAATAGAATCGAATCAAACCAATAGGACCAAACCAATAAGAACTGGACCGAACCAATTTATTGGGTTGGTTCTAGTTCTGATTTTTTGTAAAACTGGATAATTGGTTCAATCCCGATTTTTATACAAATACATTGGTTCTAAAACAGGACCAAACCAATAGTTTTAATATATATAATGTAATTATGTAACCAATAGTTTTAATATATATAATGTAATTATGTATGTATATTAATAAACCAATAGTAGCCTAAGCCTAAGTATAAATAGTAAATTTATATTTATTTCCTTTTCGACCATGAACAATCAACATTATCATGGCTTTTAGCATGGATATATCTAGTCTAATCTTGTAAAATATCATGTCTAATTATGTTGTTGACATTTGTATTTTTTATTTTAAGTATAAATAAGAAACTTCATTAATTTCATGAAAAAGTTTATTACATTTTTACTTTTCATTTTCAATATAAATATTTTTTTTTTGTTAATTTCACGACAAAGATAAGACAGCTCATAATTAGCCTCAAGATTACTAATTTATTTGTATTAAGCAATTAATAACCGAAGTATTGGTCTGGTTCTCATAAATTTTGGTTGGTTCTGAACCGGACCAAAGTATTGGTTCTTATACATGTTGAGTTCGTTTTGGTTCTGAATTTCTTAAGAACCGGAGTATTGGTATGGTTCTTGTTCTTCGTTTTTTATATCAAAAATTGGACTGAACTAGACCATGATCACCCCTACTCCCTACCAACAAGCATGTAAATCGGCTGGTAAAGGGATTGTTTTAGCTTAACTAAAGTCTCAAGTTCTAGTCATATGTGAAACGTAGTTGTGTTAAATACATGTTGGGAGAGCTTCTACCGTCACTTTGTGGTCCTACCAGGCTCGAGGGATTTGTCTTGGCTTTCAGGACTAGGGATACCTTTGGGAAAAAAAAAAAAAAAAACTCCCTTTGTTCTGAAATAATTGTCATGTTCTTCCTTTTTCGCGTGTTTAAAAAAATATGTTTTAAAATTTTTCTTTTTAGGAAAACATTTTTATCATTTTTATTCTTACTTTTTCTTGCTACTTTAATGATGGCCACATGCACATAAGTTTTTTTTTTCCACAAACTAAATGTTATACTAATATTTATAATATATTCAATTAATTTTTCTTAATTTGTTTGTTTAGTCAAATAGAATAATAATTTAGGAACGAATGAAGTATTATTTAACCACTTCATTTTTCTATTTATAAGAAATTAAACTATTTATAGGCAAAATATGGAGCGTGCAACGATACAATTACAAAGATAGTTTGCTAAGACTCCTAATGATGTTGTCGAAGACTTAAAGCAAACTTGAGTCGGTACAAGTTAGGGGTGTGCATGGGCTCTATGCCTACGGGCATTAACATAGCCCAGTATGCGCCCATTTAGCTATGGGCTTCTGATTTCAATGCCCAGTATAGTGGGCTTCAAGCGGACATTAAATTGATAGACTTTGATGGGCATTACACGGACACGGGTTTTGATGGGCTTATAAATTGAATTATATGTTTTAAAAAAAGGGCAAATTTCAAGTGGGTACAATTTTATAAACATGTTTTCATCTAAGACCATCAATTTTTTGAACATTTCATATAACTACAAATTGGTTACCAAATGACAAAAATGTCATTAATGAAGACAAAAGTCATCCGACCTAAAAAAACAAAAAATGCTGATGTCAAGTCTTGGCATCATGATTGTTTTTTACAGATTTTCATAACCAAAAAAATTCAAAAAATTTTGATGCTGAGGCTTGGCATCAGGACTGTTTTGACAATTTATTCAAGCCAAAAAAATTCAAAAAAAGATGATGCCAAGGCTTGACATCAGAGCTGTTTTAACAGTTTATTCATGCCAAAAAAATTCAAAAAATGTTGATGTCAAGGTTTGACATCAGGGTTGTTTTGAATTTTTATTCAAGTAAAAAAAATCAAAAAAAGCTGATGCCAAGGCTTGGTATCAGGACTGTTTTGACACTTTATTCAAACAAAAAAATTCAAAAAATGTTGATGCCAAGGCTTGGCATCAGGGTTGTTTTGACAATTTATTCAAGCAAAAAAAAAAAACAAAAAATTCTGATGCCAAGGCTTGGCATCAGGACTGTTTTGACAGTTTATTCAAGCCAAAAAAATTCAAAAAATTTTGATGCTAAGGCTTGACATTAGGACTGTTTTGACAATTTATTCAAGTCAAAAAAATTCAAAAAAACTGATGTCAAAACTTGGCATCAGGGCTGTTTTGAAAATTTATTTAAGCCAAAAAAAAAAATGATGCCAAGGCTTGGCATCAGGATTGTTTTCACAGTTTATTCAAGCCAAAAAAATTCAAAAAAAAAACTGATGCCAACGCTTGGCATCAGGGCTGTTTTGACACTTTATTCAAACAAAAAAAATTCAAAAAATACTGATGCCAAGGCTTGGCATCAGGGCTGTTTTGACAGTTTATTCAAGCCAAAATGTTTTTTAAAATGTTGATGCCAATGCTTGACATCAGGGCTGTTTTAACAATTTATTCAAGCAAAAAAAAATCAAAAAAATTATTTGACAGTTTATTCAAGCAAAAAAAAAATTCAAAAAAGCTGATGCCAAGACTTGACATCAGGGCTGTTTTGACAGTTTATTTAAGTCAAAAAAATTCAAACGAACAAAATATGTGCTATTACAAATCACATCAGCTGTCCAGTGGGGAAACATGCTTGCCGCATAAATTTAGATGAAAAGTTTTGACCAAAAATTTGGATCCCTATCATTTTCATTTATAGAAAGGTATGAGTTGGGCACCAAAACAGCTTGATAAGCAAGTAGATTCGGGACTCAAGCTTAACAATAGTCCCCTATCAAATGAACAAAATATTTAAAAAAATAAAAATAAATAAAAAGACTACAATTAACAGCCTGTTCTAGCTGTTAACTAATGTAGCCCTAAGCTATAATTATCAACTACCCAAAGGAAGAAATATGTGCGAAGTAATGGGCCTTGTAATCAATTTTAAGAACTCAAAAAAGAAGCCTCTAGGACTAATAAACTACTAGAAAACTTCCAAGCTTCAAGCTAGACCAACTGTTCCACAAATTGCATCTCACCAATCTTTCGTGAACTTCGTGTAACTGCAGCAGATCATTTTCTATTGGTGTGGATCACGCTTCTGCAATCATGAACGTCATAGTTGTAAAGAAACATGCAGGAAAGTAAATCACATGTTTGCAATGTCAAATCCAGCACAGATTTTCTCCTCCTCGAAAGTGGGGATGCCACAACACGCTAGGTGGAAATTGACACCTTTAAAAGCAAGTCTGAGATGTCATCACAAATGCTACGACTCGATCAAACTTCTTTTTTTTAATCTTATCGGTGTAAATCCACTCAGGTCAGCCAAGTTTCATCCAATGAACCAAAAAAATCACTTCGGTTTCACATTTTTATTTGTCCCACGTAAAGCATCAATCTCATAAAGCAACACTGTTGGTCCCAAATGGCACAGTAATAAGCTAAAGGGGGGGGGGTGAATAGCTTATTAGACACTTAAAATTTTCTCAAGTTTGTTCCTAAAACAAGCACTTGCAATCTATCAAAGAGATTGAAGTAGCGGAAGTCTTGTAAGGAAAACAGTTTAAGTCTACCGAGAAAGGATTATCGGTAGTCCTGACTGAAAACTCAAGTCTGCTGTTTTAAAGATAAGTAAGGGAAATAAGAAACAGTATGGAAAGAACACAAGTATTTGAGATGGTTCACACTTTAAAGAGTGCTACGTCCACCACCAAGGCAGTCAATCTTGGATTTAAAATATGCACTATGTTTTTCAGTAGTTCTATTACAAGGAATATATCTAATGGATCCTATACAAAATATTTGACTTGTGTTTGGGGTTTGGGAATTGAATATCTAGATAAACAAGATATTCAGTTCGTGCAGAAGAATAGTTTAAAGATGACAACAAGGAGAAGCTTAAAATAAATGTTGAAGCAGATCTTCTTGTTGTTGTCGAGGACTTCTTGATCAGTTAATGATCTCTTGAATGCACTGAGTATAAAGACTTAGATTTGTAGAATTTCAGAGCATTTTCGGACAGACAGTGTTGTTGTTCTTCAGTCTTTAATGGCAGTATTTATAGCCGGAGCATTCTAGAGATCCGTTGGAGAGGACGAAGAGTAACATCTCTATTAGGTTGAATGCATTAAATGCATGGAGCTGTCTTGTAGAATTCGTCCTAACTGATACTAAGCAGGGAGTGGTGCAGAGTTGTTTTGCAGGAGTTGGTAGCCGAATAATCAGAGTATCAGACCTGCAAGTGTCAGATTGTTCCATCTGCTTTTGTCACTGTTCAGAGGGCGAAAAAGTCTTCCAGCTTTTCGGAAAGCTGTTTAAGCGTATCTGAGAAGTTTGGGAATATTTGAATTCAAATTCGAAATGGTAAAAGACAAATTTGAATTAACCCACTAAGATTTGGTAGGCTGGACACGTCATGCATTGAGTGTCTGTAGACAAAGTCTACCGCTAGAGCATTACTGAAGTCTTCCGCTGAAGGAAGGCTGAAGTTTTCCGTTGAACCTGTGAAGCCTTATAAACTATCCTATAGCAATGTTTTATACATAGTTGTCACGCTAATTGATACGCAACCTAATTAGCCATTATAGTATAAAACGGATGTAATGTATGAACAGATGTAAATCAAAATATAATTGAGAAACAACAAACACGAACATTATAAACTGTTCAACATTTATTTACATCATTTAAAGCATCGGTGCTTCAATTACAGAAATACCATATCTTTTTTACCTCAGGAAGATAAATCATCATCCAGTCCTATGACAATTTAATTCAAATAAAAAATAAAGTAGGAAACTCTGTCAAAGACATGAACTTGGATACTTTTCTACATATCCCAAATTAAAAACAAATTGTGATTCTTGCCTCAAGCAATGATTACTGTGACAGAACAGAATTTTATCAGAATGCAGGAGGAAGATTTTCTCATGATGCTTTCTAACTAAAGACAGAGATATGATGAAAAGGAAACAAATTAGCGAATGGTTGACTTGGGTTTTGCAGGGTTTGATAGGAAGATACAAGAAGAAAGAGAGAAACTACTTCGACTCAGGCCAACCACTTTCTTTGTATCCAAACATGTTATAAGGGAGAAGGGAAATAAAGTAACCTCATCCCCATTTTTTTTTCAGGGCATTAAGTTGTTGCCTTTGGCGCAAAACAAGCTATTCACGTTTCACGTAATATTTCGGCTTCTAGCAGCGCGAAATACAACAAATCTTATCTTTTTAATAAAATGGTTATTGGCTTAAATTAAGTCGAGTTTGAGGATTAAATTCAAAGTGACAATTATGAAATTTTGGAGCACTTTATGGAGCTTGTTGAACATTGGTTTTATTGTTGTTATTTTTCATTTAAGGGGTTGATTAATAAAGTTTATGGGGTGGTACTTATCCCAAAAAAAAAATATGGGGTAGTATTGATTATTGAATGTTGTTGATTCTTATTTTCAAGATGCTTTATTTTAAGTTGTTGTGATAAAGTATGTAACTAGTTAATTTGTTTTTGACTTGTGTTCAAAAAAAAAATTGTTGTTTTGCGAAGCAAAGTATAGACTTAATTTAGCAAGTTTACTTGTACCAAAAAATTACAAATTGTTATAAGAAAATGCGGTAAACCCAAAATGTTGTGCTGATACGCACGAAACCAGTACTGGTATGTATCGTTTCAACGGCCAAACCGGTACGCTGACCGGTACAAAAATTATAGCTATGCTAATTAGAGAACATCTTGCTTTAAACATAGAAGTTGCTAAGAATAAAATTGTACAAAGAAGCGATTGTATGGGAAATACTTCAGGAAGTTATACAGGGCATACTCTATTGCTGAATAGTGAATAGAGCACCTCTGCATAGACCACGCAAATAGGTATTCCAACCCATTTTAGTGCAAAATAGTAAGAAGAAGCCATATAGGGACTTTGTCAGGCCTGTTCACATAATTCCTAAGCCAAGAAAATCTATGATCATGATGGAAATCTGAGTCTCACTGGTTCAACTAGGACCCTTACCATTGCCGAATTTCTATGTGAATCAAGAAGATAGAATTTATCCGATCATTGACTCAAATCCTACTCTACATAATATAAAGGTACTTATGCCAGAACGAGTCAATCTGGTCTTTTTCACAGACAAAAAACTAACAAAAAGAAGAGTGACCCACTACACATAATTGGAGCCTCTATGAGCTCTCCAACCTAACATATCCTAGTCTTTATCGCATATTATGAAGAAGAGTATCCTTTTCCGTAAAAGGTAAATGTGATAAATAACAGGAATAATGATACTTACACAAAAGCAGGCAAAGTATAAGAAGGAGGACCCCAGCACATGAGTACAGTATAAGTAGCTTCGCATTGTGAGGATATATGGGAAACAAGCAAATTGCAAGCGTCAAAACAGGCCAGAAAAAAGATAGAAGCGTTTGCCATAGTGGCCGTCTGTTTACAAATGTCCATGCAAAAAAGGCATCATTTTCGGAGAACACCTGATCCTGCAAAAGCATAAACCAAAGGGTAGGTCACTACAACAAAAAGATTAAATGCGCTGTTCCATTTGATATATAATAGCTATTCAATTCGTATTATTGGCTTGATTGATGTATCAGTTAGATCTTCATAATGCAAAACTCATTGTATGTTCACTTTTGATGAGATTTTGGTCAATGCTATTTTACTTCGTAACATTGATAATTTCTAAAGGGTCCATTTGGATAAATAGAAAAAATTTAAATTCATCAGATTTTGCTTCTCTTTCATTTCTATGAGTGAGTTCTTCCTCTTCTCTCTCTCTCTCTCTCTCTTCTCTTTCTTTCTCCTCCCAAGATTTTTTTCTCCCTCCACCATTTACCATCACAACGTCAACCACACTACTCCGGAGCATTTATTGTTCATGCCATAAAATGCTAGTGATGGACGATTGGGGTGTGAAAATGTTGCCGGAGAAACCTATGTAGACACCCCAATTTCGTACTCCTGGTATGTAACATGACATGAAATATCAAGACCTGTTAAAACTTAACAAAATGTCAAGTTACAGGGTTGAAAATGTAAAAGGACAAAATAGGATGCGCAAAACAGTGAAATGCAGGGGTTAAAGTGCGAAAACTGAAACTATTTGGCCTAAGCTGGCGCCACCCATGCTCCAAATGGGGGTGGCGCCAAGTTCCTCCATGGGTGGTGCCCAGTTTCAGCTACAGTGTGCTCCCAAGTGCTGCAGGTAGGGGTGAGCTTGGTCCGGTTCGATCCACTTTTTTGTTAAAACTGACAGAACCAGGACCAGACCAATAGTCCGGTTCTTAAAAAATATAAAACCAGGACCAACCCAATATGTCAGAGAACCAATACATTGGCCCGGTCCAGAACCAATTGAACACGTACGAGAACCAGGACCGGACCAATACGATGCGTATCTTTGATCAAGAGGATAACTAGATTTTCTAAAAAACAATGATCAATAATCAAATCATGTTCTTCCTTCATACAACATTTTGTTGGGTTCGTTGCTCTTGTGAAAATAAACTAAAGGTAAAAATCATTACTTTCAAATTAATACAGAAATGAAAAAGAAAGTTGTAAGGAAATTTATTGCAAGTCATCTTCCTCTCTTCTGATCCCCTTATGGTTAATTTAATTAATTTACAGGTAACAATCGTTCAAACTAATAATGTTTGGAATCACAAATAGAGGCAGAAAATTAATTAATAGGGAAGAACAATGTTTTCCCTCCTATTTTCTCTTTAATCAAATAAGGAAACTTGGTTGAATATTGAATCAAATTATTATATATTTTCTTTAGGTTGTAAGTTGTATCCCTTTTATTATCTTCTTATCAATATATATATATATATATATATATATATATATATATATATATATATATATATATATATATATATACTATATTAGTATATTATATATAATAAAATAATAATAAATACACATTGGTCCGGTTCGGTCCGGTTCCGCGTTTTTGGTTTCTGGAACCGAGGACCGATCCAATTGTTCGGTTCTGTAAAAATATAAATCCAGGACCAATCCAAAGTATTGGTCCGGTCCATTTTTAACTGGTCTGATCCGGTTCCATTGGTCCGGTCCGGTTCCAAAAAACTTATGCTCACCCATAGCTGCAGGACTGTTCCAGTTCGTCATAATGTGCAATATTGTCCGCATTTTGTACAATCGGTTGAAGCACGAAGAAGGAAATTTTAATCCCGGATGAGTCCTCACTCCAGGCTATAAATAGAGCCTTCGGGGTTCACTTTCAGGAACAACTTTTCTTCCCCGAAGAATTCTCCGCGTCGTTGTTACGCTTGAGAAATAGAGAGCGAAGTGAGATAGTAACGATCCTTCTCCAAAGCCTCGAAACCCTGCCAAATCTCCTCCAAACTTAAAAACCACCGGTTAAAGTGAGCCTTAGCCCCCCAGCTAGGTTTCCACCCTATTTCCCCGGTCCAAAAATCGTGGAAAGAGTAGTTGCTCTGCCCGATTTAAAAGGCCAAATCAGTCAGAAATAAGCCGTTATTCTGCCCGATTTCCGCATCCCTCAAGCAACCAAAACAACCAAAATAAGCCGTTACTATGCCCGGATCCCGAGACAAAAAGTAACCTTTCGGAAGTAGTTATTCTGCCCGAATCCCCACAACATTTCATCAAAAAAAGACTCTCTCTCCCTGAAGGACAGAGCGAGCACACCCTATTCCGCCAGTAGGTAAGTTTTTAAGTTTTATTTGTAAAAGTGTTGTTTTCCATCCGGCCTAATATAAAAATGTAAGCTGTTGTGCTGCCCGGATTTAGTTAGGAAATAACACTAAAAAGAGCCATTATTATGGCCAAATATTTTTAAGTATATTTGTAATTATTTGTAAAGAAACGGCTACGAGTCCGTAAATAATGTAGCCGCAGATGTATTTGTTTTTATTTCCTGTCTTTTAATGCTTTGTTTATCTGCTAAATAAATATAACAAAAAGCATACTTTAGCCAAAAATTATTTTTGAGACCGAAAGGGCGAGTTGGGTGTCTAGCACCTTCCCAACTCGAAACCTAGCCTCCGAACCCGTTTTCATAATCTCTGGTTTTCTTTTTTTGGTTTTGCTTTATTTATTCCTTAAAATAAAGATGGCGACTCTATAAAACATTTTGGATCCAATAGGGCATCGCAACGTCTTTTCTTGCACTTTTTCGTTTTTCCCTAAAAAAGGGAGAATGAGAATGAAAAGGTGATGTATTCCTATATCCTGATATCACTTAAACGAGGGATGACTTGATGCAGGAAACCCAAAGCACCCATAGTGATCCGAAATAGGCCATAAGTCTATTTTCATAAAATCCATAGTGGGGCCTCGCAACACTCATTTCTTGCACTTTTCCGTTTTTCCCTAAAAAGGGAAGAATGAGAATAAAATGGGGATGTATTCCTATATCCTGGTATCCCCTAAACAAGGGATAACTTGATATAGAAAACTCAAAGCTCTCATATTGGACCAAAAATCCACTAAAGGCAACCGAGACGTATTCAAACGCGCTATCTTAGATAGCACTCCTCTCGCACTTTTAATTTCGTCTTCCCCTAAACAAGGGAGGGTTAAATGAGAGCAGTGGTGTCCCGCATCCGCACGTACGCGCACCCCCATCCAAGGGCGCGCGGGGCGCGGGTGCATTTTCCCGGGAACCCACAGTGGCGACTCTGCTGGGGAGATCGTTTTATTTTAAATAAAATGGAGGGCTAGACTCATAAAAAAAACTTTTTTTGTTTTTCTTTGTTTCTGGCTAAAGTATGCTTGTTATATTAATTTATGCATTTGAATATTGCGTTCCTATACATCCGTGTCTATATTTGTGGATATGATCCTCCATCTTGCAGCAGTTTCTTTCTGATAACTGTTACGGATATACTTAAAAATATATGTATTTTTCAAAAAAAGAAAAAAAGTAAAAAAAAAAGTTTTCAAAATAATAATAATAATATATATACGCAATAAATTTCCGGCCAGCACAACAATAAAAGGGCCGGGGCTTTATCTTTAATATTGCTTTATTTTCGGCCCTATATATTTATTTTGTTCTGTTTATTATTTTTTATTCCGCAAAATATGTATATATTTGCTTTCATTCTGTCATTTTATTTTGGGGATTAGGACCAATTTGTAATAAATGAGGGATAGATAGATTCTCCGCTTTTCTTTCTATTTCTTGATGTGATGTGCTTGCTTGCTCACGCTCAAACTAATAAAGCCGAGAAAATCCACAAATAACAGCAAGATAGGCCATATCTGTTTTTATTTTTTGTTTTATATCTGAAAAAAAAACAAAAAAGATTTTACTGCTTTCTAGATACCGCACACACGTGCACGCATGTAAATATATTCCGAACTGCTACCCTACACCATGGCCAGCCTACCCCCTGCATAAGCCAACATTAGAATGCAAATAGATTTTTAGGACACTTCAAAGATCGACCGGTTTTTGCATTGTGTTGTCTTCAGGTGCAGTTGCGAAAGGTTAGTGTTAAGCAGGGTTTTTGGGTTCGCTGGCAGCCTCCGGAGGTTGGTTTTAAGCTTAATACAGATGGCTCGTCGAAAGATGGGAGGTGTACAGGTGGCGGGGTTATCCGAGATGATCAAGGGGTTTTTAAATATGCCTTTTCAAGTGATTACGGGCCAGGAACAAATATGCGAGCAGAGATTATGGCTTTACAGGAGGGGCTTCGATATTGTCGATCCTTGAGGTTAGACAATGTAGTGGTGGAATCGGATTCCTTAACGGCTATTAATGTTCTGGTTAATGGTCATAAGGAACCTTGGCAGTATATTTATATGCTTCGAGATTGTCGGGAGTTGGTCTGTGGCTTTCGTTTACGTCATGTGTTCCGGGAGCAGAACATGGTGGCTGATCGGTTAGCGGCGTTCACCCATGAGCATGGCAGACAGATTATTTTCTCGGATTTAGCAAATTTACCAAGATGCTCGTTAAGCGGCGGCTTTTGATGACTATGGCTTATATAGTTTCAGGAGTTAATTTTTTAGTGCCTTTTTGTTGTTTGGTTGTATTTTTCGTTGAGGTTCGAGGCTCCTTTGTCCCCCCCGTTTTGGGGTAAGGCTAGTTGTCCCCCTCCGTTTTTCATATGCTTTGTTTAAGGCTAGTTGTCCCCTCCGTTTTTCAATGCTTTGTTTAGCCGCAGTGCCGCTTCCAAAAAAAAAAAAAAAGAATAGTGGGTCAGCCCCTGTGAAAAAAAAAAATGAGATAAAAAAAGGGGAATATGAAATAATAAATAAATGTGCAAGTCAAAAAATGATGATAAAAAAATAATAAAAATAAGTGCGCATAAAAAAATGAATAAATATACAGGGACTGGTTTATTATTCTCTGATGCTAGACCTAGACCATTTCGAATGGTGGATCCTGGAAAGAGTATAGACCCTTCGTCTGGGATCAGTCCAATCTTGGGGAGTCGAATGACAGGTGGAATACATTGGTCCTATACTCTGGAGAAAGAATGCCACTATTCCAGGGAAAGTCCTGAGACTGTCAAAATAAAGCGGGTGCTTATCCAGTCAATTGTAGGAAAAATAAATAATAAATAATAATAAGAAATACTAATAAAGGCACGCTGTACTCCAAGCCCAGAAAGCCTTCAGCCAGCTTTCTGATACCTCCAAACCCATTTTCCTCAGAAACTTGGCTCGAATTTGGAAAGGCAGAGATAGTACTGGCCGGTTGATCACACGGAAACAAGTGCGAGAAATCGATCGAGAGGGTATCGATCGAAGATAAGGGCGTAATCGATTCGAGAGTACAGATCCGAGCAATATGGCGCCAGAAAGTGAACATCCGCTATGGGTGCAGATCTGAGGGGCTCTGTGGTGCACGCCCGACTCCAATGCAAAGTGGCTAGACCAAAATTTGGGTGCAACAGCTGATCGTATAATGAGCCAAATAGCAAGTCTTATGCAAGGTCCAAAATCCAGTGGTGAGGTAATCTCTTCCCCTACAGTTCCCCAAGAAGCATCAACCTCCCATGTGCCTCCAATCCCAAACCCTCAGCCAAACACCAACCCACCAAATACTGCCGCTACCCCAAGTCCAAATCCTCCACCAAGTCCCTACTACCCAAATATTAACCCTTACCCGTCCTATTCCCCATATCCTTTCCCAAGCACCAATATTCCCCAGAGTCCAAATGACCTCCTTTTTCCCATAACCAAACCGCTCCAGAATAGCCCACATATGGACCCACAAAGCTATAACCCGCCAGGCCAAGTTACTACCTACTTACCTTTCAATGATCCTGGTCGCCCAGCCGAAACCATCAATAATCCACTAGCCCAGAATCCATATATTGCCCAAAATCTACCAGCCCAGAATCCTTATACTGCCCAAAATCCACCAGCCCAGAATCCTTATCCTGCCCAAAATCCACCAGCCCAAAATCCCTATCCTGCCCAAAATCCACCTACCCAAAATCCCTATCCTGCCCAAAATCCACCAGCCCAAAATCCCTATCCTGCCAAAAATCCATATCCCGCCAATATTCCCTATCCAGCCCAAAATATTTATCCGGCCCAAAACCCTTACCAGATACCGCAACAAAAAATTAACCCAGCCTTCCCTAACTCTACCAGCATATACCTAAAGCCAACTCCTCCAGCCACCAAAATGGAGGCCGACATGGAAAATATGAAAACCATGATGCTCAAGCTTCTCAACAAAAGGGAATTTTCTACGCGGGCACTGGCATTACAACCTTCAGCAGTATTGCCTTCAAAATTCAAAATGCCCGACATAGAAAAGTTTGATGGGACTGGATGCCCTATATCTCACCTGAAATCCTATTCCACTGGCATGCAGTCAAGGGGAGCTAGCTTTGAGGCTATGGCTTCCAATTTTCACCTCACCCTAATAGGGGCTGCCAAACAATGGCTAATGTTGTCTGATAGCACCACCATGAATACTTAGGACCAGATAGCTGAAGGGTTTCTTGAAAGGTACAAAGACAACACCAGCCCTGAAAATAAAAGAGACCTTGAGTCGTGCACCCAAAGGGAAAAAAAAACCTGTGCTGAGTTTACAGTCAGGTGGAAAAGAAAGTTGGCCCAGACCTTTGACAGACCTGATCCGGCCGAGTCATGTAGAATGTTCATCAAAAAACCTCCAACCCATTTACCTGGAACATATGCGGTATCTCCCCTATACCAATTTCAAAGAAATAGTGGAGATAGGAACCCGTATTGATGAAGATATACAGACTGGGCAACTAAAAGCCAATACGCCCCCTAGTTCTTTCCGTTACTCTAAAGGAAAGGTAGCCGCATCAGCACCAGCCGTCAATATGGTAGGGAATGCCTCAGCCACTTTTCCAACCCAAAATTATAGTACTGTTCCATGGTCCTATGGGTCAGACAAGTCTATCAACACAGTCGGAGGGAATAATGGCCGAGGCATAAATTTTAGAAATCAGAACAGGGTGAACCGGTATTATGATGAGCTGCAAGCTCCCCAGTCTGTGATACTGCAGGGGCTAATGGCACAGGGAGTGTTAAAGCCTTTGGAAGATTATAAGCCACCAAACCCCTTGCCCAGGTGTGGGTTCCCGGGAACTGCGCCCGCGCGCCCATGGTTAGGGGTGCGCGTACGTGCGGATGCGTGACACCACTGCTCTCGTTCCACCCTCCCTTGTTTAGTGGAAGACGAAATCAAAAGTGCGAGAGGAGTACTGTCTATGATAGCGCGTTGGAATGCGCCTCGGTTGCCTTTAGTGGATTTTTTAACCCAATATGGGAACTTATGGTTTCCCGCATCAAGTTATCCCTTTTTTAGGGGATACCAGGATATGGGAATGCATTACCCTTTCATTCTCATTTTCCATTTTTTAGGGGAAAACGAAAAAGTGCAAAAAAGGATATTGTGACGCCCCCACTATGGATATTATTAAAAATAGCCTTATGGCCCGTTTCGGATCACTATGGGAGCTTTGGGTTTCCCGCATCAAGTTATCCCTTGTTTAGGGGATATCAGGATATGAGAATACATCACCCTTCCATTCCCATTCTCCCTTTCTTAGGGGAGAGCGGAAAAGTGCAAAGAAGGAGTGTTGCGAGGCTCCACTGGATCCAAAAGTTTTAGAGTCGTCATCTTTATTTTAAGGCAAAAATAAAGCAAAACCAAAAAAAAGAAAAATAAATCAGAGAAAAAGAAAACGGGTTCGGAGGCTAAATTACGAGTTGGGAATGTGCTAGGCACCCAACTCGCCCTTTCGGTCTCAAAAGTAGTTTTTGGCTGAAGTATGCTTATTGTTATATTTATTTAGCAAATAAATAAGCATTAAAAGACATGAAATTAAAACAAATACATCCATGGCTACATTATTTACGAACTTGCAGCCATTTTCTTACAATAATTACAAATGTATTTAAAAATATTTGGCCATTATAACAGCTCTTTTACATAATATTTCCTATTCTAATCCGGGCAGCACAACAGCTTATATTGACTACATTGTGCCGGATTTAAATAACAACTTTAAATAATAAATAAATAAACGGGTAAATAAATAAATAAAAAGAACGCCCTTAAAGGCTTTTACCTTTTAGAGCGGTAGTGTGCTCGCTCTGTCCTTCAGGGAGAGGGAGTCTTTTTTGTTGTTTGTTGTGTGGTTGTTGTTTTGATTTGGGCAAAGTGACTGCTTATTTTGGAAGGTTTTGGCTCGTTCACTTAGGCAGAGTGACAACTTATTTCGGAGGGTTTTGACCTTTTTGGTTGGGCGGAATGATGGCTTAGTTTTTGTGTATTTCAGCTCATTACTCAGGCAGAGTAACGGCTTACTTTGGGATTTTTGGGTCAGGAAAGTAAGGCGGATACCTAACTATTAGGCTAGGGATCACTTATAACCGGTGGGTTTTTATTTTGGCAGAGTTTGGACGGGGTTTGGAGTCTTTGGTGGGCTACACTCACCTATCTCACACCTCTCGCTAACTCTCGGCGTCGAAGGAACGCGGAGAAAATATCAGAGCTTCGTTACGATGATTTCTCAACGCCGAAATGAGGAGCCCAGCACACTTATTTATAGGTGGGACGAGGGAGTCATCGGGGATTTCTGGATTTCTTCAGCAGGCTTTAGCCACTTGTACATCCGCCTTCGCGAATTGCACAATGCGTTAAGTCTGAGAGGCTACAGTAGCCCCTTGGCGCCGACACATGGGTTCCTTGGCGCGGCGCCCAATCCTTCTTTAGGCCGCGCCATACCACTATTCCACTTTCAAATTTGACACTTTCACCCCTCGCAATTCACTGCTTTGCGCATCCTGCTTTTCCTTTCGCATTTTTGACTCCTGTAACTTGACAGTTGTTAAGTTTGAACAGTTCTTGATATCACGTGTCAGAGTCACATACCAGGGGTACGAAATTGGGGTATCTACACCAGGACTTGGAATCATGCCCAGTTTTGTGAATACCATCGCTGCAGTGGTCACCTCACCGATAAATGTTATACACTCAAAAATGCTATCCAGGACCTGATAGATGATAAGGTTATTGAAAAGCCTCCTCCTAGATCAAATATAATCAATAACCCTCTACCTCAAATCAATATGATTGAGGCTGATGAAAATTTCTGTGTACCCAAGTTCGAAATCAATAAAATTCCCTTACCATATATCCTCATTCCTTTCTCTCCATCATATCCATAAAAGAGCCTAGCTGCAATATGCTCTTTTGGGACACTATCCTGGGTAGCCAAAATACATGTAATATTGAAAAAGCCACTTGGGTCGGTGGAGATGTTAGCCACCTTACCCGATCTGGCCGAGCCTACCAACCAAACCTGGAAAGAGGTGACCACTCAGGCAAAGACCAAGAAACAGATACTCGGGCTAAGGCGGTGGAGGATACTTTGTTAGCTCAGATGAAGAAAACTCAGGCCAACATTTCCATCTGGGGCTTACTTTGTGCTTCTAAGAACCACCATGATACGCTGGCCAAGTCTTTAAGCCAGGCAGTCATTACTATTGAAACCTCCCCAAATGAGCTCACTCAGATGATCGGGAACATTCACTTTGGGAATGTCATAATGTTTGCTGATCTAGATTTGCCAAAGGAAGGAACCAACCACATTGATGCTCTCCATATCACTGTGGGAATAATGGAAAAACGGGTTCCCCGAGTTCTGATAAATAACGGGTCCTCCTTAAATGTGTGTCCCGCCAACACTTTAGCCAAACTGGGAATAAAAATATCAGAACTCGCTCCTTCCTCGCAGACGGTAAAGGCATACGACAATACTAGTCGATGTGTCCTAGGGGTGGTCACCCTAATGCTGACTATTGGGCCATTAAACATGCCAGTTGAATTCCAAGTCCTGGATATACCAGCCACCTTTTGCCTGTTGTTGGGACGCCCTTGGATCCATGGGGTAAAGGGGGTAGCCTCTTCATTACACCAACATGTCAAATTCATCCACGATGACCACATAGTGATTATTTTGGCTGATAAAATCGTGGAAAACAGAGAAAGCGAGGATATCCCGATCCTCGAGATAGAGCATGAAGACACTGGTATTTTCCTCAGTGGCTTTGAGGTTATCCCCCAAGTTGTGGTCAACGCCATTAAATATGGCCGAGAAACTGACATCATTGGAAAGAAAGTGACCTCCCTAGGAAACATGGTCCCTTTAAACATGTTTCGAAAAATGAATTATATGTCTGGTCTAGGTCTCGGCCGAAATCAGGAAGGACTTGTCAATTTAGTCCAGGATGAACTTAAGGAATGTATCCCTCCTTTTCGTCTAGGATACACGCCTACTCCAGCTGAATTAGCCACAGTCATGAAACAAAAACGTGAGAAAAGAAAGGCAGAAAGAGAAAAGCGTCCTTATGAATATCCCCCTCTCCAACCATATAGAAAAACCTTAAATGGTTACTTTATAAGAAAAGGGGAAACAGAAACCTATCTCGTGTTCCCTGAGCCCTGGCTAGACCAGAATGGAAAAAGATGCCCCGGTTGGGAAATCTTTGAAGATGTCAGTCTTCTCACAGATAGAATGGAACAGGTTACCCTGGAGCCCCGTAGCACTGCATATAAGACTGTCACTATTGAAAATACTTGGTCTATAGACCAAGATGATTATGCTCTGGCCCTATTAGATGATGACAGTCTAGGAGACAGCTTCCTGGGTATGATAGACGGAGGCACTAACTATGAAAGGCTCCTTGCTGAGTTCGAGCTTATTGCTGATAAGCCTCTGCAGAACTGGTATACTATGACCGGCCCGCTTTTGACGCCCGCAGATCTGGTGGACCGCTTCGGATATACTATTCCCCTTTCTTCCCCTAGCTTTACGGATTGGTCATCTACCGATCCGCTCCCTAAAGTTGAGGATCTCCAACCCCAGGTCCTCAATAATGTAATAAACCCTGTACAGTTTGCTTTTAATGATAATCTGAATGTCTTTTCTTATTCCTTAGTTGCACCTACATTAAAAGACGCATGAAATAATTATAATAATGAGTCATTTAATGAAATGGACCCAAAAGATAAAAATTATTTGCTTGAGCTTGTAAAGTCAGTTGAGCACCATGAACATCATCATTCATCAACAGCAATTGAAGACTTATCCACTATCAATCTGGGGCTGGACAACGACATCAAAGAAATCAAAATCGGCAGCTACCTACAAGGCTTTGAAAGGGTAGCACTCATTGACATCCTCAAAGAGTTCGTGGACATATTTGCCTGGTCCTATGAAGATATGCCGGGGCTAGACCCAGCCATAGTCGAACACCGGATCCCTATACATCCGGATGCTTGGTCAGTCAAGCAAAAGCTCCGCCGCATTAAGCCAGAATGGTCACTACAAGTCAAAGAAGAAATCATGAAGCAGCTGCGCGTCAATTTCATTCGGGTAATAGAATACCCGACCTGGCTGTCCAATATAGTGACCGTTCCCAAGCCCAACGGGAAGGTCCGGATTTGCGTAGACTTCCACGACCTCAACAAAGCGTCGCCCAAAGATGACTTCCCTCTACCCAATATTGATATTGTGGTAGACGTCGTCGCTGCCCACAAAGTTAGATCCTTTGTCGACGGCATGCTGGGCTATAATCAAATCAAAATGGCAGCAGAGGACTAGGAGAAGACCTCATTTACTACTCCTTGGGGAACTTATTGCTAAACTGTCATGCCATTTGGGCTGAAAAATGTCGGGGCTACTTATTAAAGGGCTGCCACCACCCTCTTCCACGACATGATCCATAAAGAAATGTAGGTCTATGTTGATGACATGTGCGTGCATTCCAGCGACGCTAACGGTGCCCATATCAAAGACCTTCGAAAATTCTTCGAGAGGTTGAGAAAGCACCAGATGAAGCTTAACCCCACCAAATGCACATTCGGGGTTACCAAAGGCAAGGTCCTGGGATTCTTAGTGATCGAGCAGGGCATCAAGATCGAGCCAGCAAAGATTAAAGCTATCCTAGAGATGCCACAGCCAAAAACTCCAACCGAAGTCAAAGGCTTCCTAGGCCGATTGTAGTATATCATTCGTTTCATCAGGCAGCTAACAACGACATGTGAGCCCCTCTTCAAACTCCTAAAAAAGAATACTGACCAAGTCTGGGACGAGAAGTGCCAGCTAGCCTTCGAAAAAATAAAAGTCTATCTTACCAATCCACCTGTGCTAGCTCCACCCCATACATATAAACTTTCCTCATATATTTAACCGCCATAGACACGTCAGTAGGGGCTATGCTCGCCCAAGAGAAAGAAAATTCCTACATTGAAAATGTCATATACTTCATAAGTAGGAAGCTGCAAGGAAGCGAGCTAAATTACTCAGCTTTGGAGAAAAGCTGCACCGACCTAGTCTGGGCCAATCAAAGGCTCAAGACCTATTTGCAAGGACGGTCCATCAAGCTCATATCCAGAATGAATCCTATAAAGTAAATCTTCGACAAGCCATCACTTTCCAGCTGACTGGCCAAGTGGTCCTTTCTTCTTAACGAGTTTGACATAACTTATGTCACACTCAAATCTATCAAAGGCAGCGTAATTGCAGACCACTTAGCCGATCTACCCTTGAAAGCCGAAGATGCGACCGAGCCTGACTTCCCTGACGAAGGTGTCTTAGAAATCACTGACCATGACACCAACTGGCAGATGTTCTTTGACGAAACTGTAAATAAAAGAGGCTTTGGCATAAGAATCTTGATTATAGACCCAGTCGATTCTCATCCTCCGCTGGCCATAAGGTTAGAGTTCGAGTGCTCAAACAACACAACTGAATATGAAACCTGTATTGCTGGCCTAGAAGAAGCTCTCCAAAGGGGAGCCAAAGATCTCGAAGTATATGGAGACTCTGCCCTGATCATAAACCAAGTCGAAGGGAGATGGAGGACCCAAGATCCCAGGTTGCAGCTCTATCATGCCAAATTGACAGCACTTGCCGCCCGATTTGATTCTATCTCGTTCCACTATCTGCCACGAGATAGAAATAAATTTTCCGATGCCCTAGCCACTATGGCATCGCTAGTCCAAATTCCCACAGAAACCCAAGTCCAACCTTTTGTAGTTAGGAAGAAAGTCACGCCGGCATACTGCTGTGGGTTCCCGGGAACGTGCGCCCGCGCCCCGCATGCCCTTGGATAGGGGTGCGTGTACGTGTCGATACGGGACACCACTGCTCTCATTCCATCCTCCCTTTTTTTAGGGGAAGACGAAATTAAAAGTACGAGAGGAGTGTTGTCTAAGATAGCGCGTTGGAATGCGCCTCGGTTGCCTTTAGTGGATTTTTGATCCAATATGGGAACTTTTGGGTTTCCCGCATCAAGTTATCCCTTTTTTAGGGGATACTAGGATATGGGAATGCATCACCCTTTCATTCCCATTTTCCCTTTTTTAGGGGAAAACGGAAAAGTGCAAAAAAGGATGTTGCGGCGCCCCCACTATGGATTTTATAAAAATAGCCTTATGGCCTATTTCGGATCATTATGGGAGCTTTGGGTTTCCCGCATCAAGTTATCCCTTGTTTAGGGGATACCAGAATATGTGAATACATCACCCTTCTATTCCCATTCTCCCTTTTTTAGGGGAAAACGGAAAAGTGCAAGGAAGGAGTGTTGCGAGGCCCCACTGGATCCAAAATGTTTTAGAGTCGCCATCTTTATTTTAAGGCAAAATAAAGAAAAACCAAAAAAAAAGAAAAAGAAAAACCAGAGATTGAAAACGGGTTCGGAGGCTAAGTTACGAGTTGGGAAGGTGCTAGGCACCCAACTCGCCCTTTCGGTCTTAAAAATGGTTTTTGGCTAAAGTATGCTTTTTGTTATATTTATCTAGCAAATAAATAAAGCATTTAAAGACAGGAAAATAAAAGCAAATACATCCATGGCTACATTATTTACGGACTTGCTGCCATTTGCTTACAATAATTACAAATATATTTAAAAATATTTGGTCATTATAACGACTCTTTTACATAATATTTTCTAACTAAATCCGGGCAGCACAACGGCTTACATTTGCTACATTGGGCCGGATTTTAAAGAATAACTAAAGAAAAAATAGCGCCCTTAAAGGCTATTACCTTTTAGAGCGCGGTGTACTCGCTCTGTCCTTTAGGGAGAGAGAGTGTTTTTTGTTGTTGTGGTGTTGTTGTTGTTGTGATTTGGGCAGAGCGATCGCTTATTTCGGATGGTTTTGGCTCGTTCACTCGAGCAGAATGACGGCTTATTTGTGGTAGTTTTGGCCTTTTTGGTTAGGCAGAATAACAGCTTATTTTGTGTGTTTTTCGGCCTATTACTCGAGCAGAGTAACGGCTTACTTTATGGATTTTGGGCCGGGGAAGTGGGGTGGATACCTAACTAAAAGGCTAGGGATCACTTTTAACCGGTGTGTTTTTGTTTTGGCGGAGTTTGGACGGGGTTTCGAGGCTTTGGTAGGCTAGACACTTCCTATCTCACTTCTCTCGCTACTCTCGGCGTTATAAGAACGCAGAGGATTTCTTCAGCGTTTCTTTGCGATCAATTCTCTCTGTCTGAAGTGAGCCCCAGCACTCCTATTTATAGCTGGGCAAGAGGACACATCCAGGATTAAAAACCCTTCAGCGCGCTGAAATCTCTTGTACTCCAGCCTTCGTCGTTTGCACAATGCGTTAACTGAGAGAGGGACTATAGCTTAGTGGGCGCGGATCCTACCTTGGCTTGGCGCGGCGCCAGATCAACCTTTAGGTCGCGCCAAGAGACTATTCCAGTTTCAATTTTGGCACTTTCACCCCTCGCATTTTACTGTTTCGCCCATCCTGCTTTTCCTTTCGCATTTTTGACTCATGTAACTTGACATTTGTTAAGTTTAAGCAGTTCTTGATATCACATGTCAGAGTCACATATCAGGGGTACGAAATTGGGGTGTCTACAGAGCCCCTCAACGATGGAGTCTACGGTTAATCCGAGGCTTATTGAGTAGACGAACATCGTTGATAAACAATAGACTCTCCAATTTCGTTCAATTAAAATAGGAGAGAAATGCAATAGGTAACAGTTATAATGCAACAGCTTATCATGCTAACCAAACTCCATAACCTAGACATATTTAGTCGGTTATAACAGGTTATTGCCGTTTTTAAGCAGATATGTAAATTAAGTGCTCTGATGGTCGGACCTACTGATGTAGGCTGCCTACGTATTCCTTAATAAAGGAAATCAGACCAAACATAGTTCAGACCAAAACCTAAACTACAACCAACGAAGATGTCATGTTCTTTAGGTCAAAAACCCGACCAAGAACACAAAAGGAAAAAGATTTTCATGTTTTTCGAAAAAGTCGTATTCAAACGGTCGAAAACGGCCGTTAAATACGGTATGAAGATTTTAAAGTTTTTCGGAAACCATATTTCAACTGGTCAATACCTGTTATCGAAATATGTTAAGAGAAATTTTCAAAAATTGTACTCGACCGGTCAATACCTTGTCGCCAAACACAATAAAAAAAATTTCAAATTTCCCGAAAAATGCACTCGACCGATCAAGTTTTTCGAAAACTGTATAAGATCGATAAAATTTGTCGCCAAATACGGCAAAAAAGATTGTTCTTTTTCCCTTTCCTTTCTTCTCACTCACTCTCTCTGTTTTTTTTTCTTTTTTAAATATTCCTCTTTTTTTGTGTTTTTGAAATATTCCTCTTTTTTTTTGTGTTTTTGAAATATTCCTCTTTTTTGTGTTTTTTGAAATATTCCTCTTTTTTTGTATTTTTGAAATATTCCTCTTTTTTGTGTTTTTGAAATATTCCTCTTTTTTTTTGAAAGCAAAACTTGAAAAAGAATTTTCTTTTTTTTATTTGAAGTTAGGATAAGAATACTTTACCTTTCTTACCTTTTCTGCGTCTGGGTGGCGGCTGCGGACTCAGTTAATTTTGACATTTCTGCCACTCTCGCTTCTTCAAGCTGGGGACCTCTCTCTTTTTCTTCTTCTTTTTTTTATCTTTACAATTCTTTATTTCTTTTCCTTTTCTTTGTTTTCCTTTTCTTCCTTTTTTTTCTTCTCTTTTTATTTTCTTTTCTCGTTTTTTTTTCTCTTTTTTTCTTTTCTTGCCACCTGATTTTTTTTGTTTTTCTGCTTATTTCGCGGCTGACCTGCTGGGGGTATTACTTCTTCTTTGCCCTCGGATGAATGGCCATCAATTTTGGTTAACAAAATTACTTTTGTTAACTCTTCGTTAAGCTTAGGGGCCATTTTGAAAATTTTGGAACTTGAGGACTTAAGTGTCGCAGCTTCAAACTTCGGAGGGGGGAAAAGAAAAACTTCCCCTTTCCTCCCTTATTATGGACGGGGAGTGGGGAAAGGGAGCTACTGCTCCTTTCTTCTTCCTTTCTTTCTTTCCTTCGGCAAATTCTCCGACGCGACCATTGTTGCCCTTTTTCCATTTCCTTCTCATTTCCGCTCCTTTTCTCAATTTTCTTTCACCAACTCGAGTGTTTTACCTAGCAAATGACATCTTCTTCATGATCCAGGAATGGGAAAGCTCCGATGCACCCATAATCTGGTGAAAGGAGGAAAGAGTTTCCTCCCTTGGTTCGAAATAAACTCAAATACTGGTATTCCACGGACGACCGGGGCAACATTCTTCGAGATCGGGACACTCATGTATCCAATCTTCCACCTACTTCTGTAAGTTTCTTCTCTTTTTAGCAATGTTCTAAAACTCGCTAGGCGGCTTCTAGGCGTCGGACCAGCGCCTAGGGGACTAGTCGAGGAGTAGTCGGGGCCTAGAAATTAAGACATAATTAACCTTTTTTGATATTTTTTAATATAATAATATTCTAAACTTAAACATTTAAATATACTACTAAAAATATCACAAAATAATTTAAAACTAATAAATTCATAATCAGTGTTCTAAAAATCGATAGGTGGTCACTAGGCGTCGGACAAGCACCCTAAGGAACTAGGCGGGGTGTAGAAATTAAAGCATAATTAATTTTATATCAATATTTTTCTTAATATAATAATATTTTAAATTTAAACCTTTAAATATACTAATACGAAATAATCTAAAACTAATAAGCCCATACTTAATTAATACTCAAAGCTCAAATGCTCAATACATATTAGTCACTAAATGCTCAATACATATTAGTCACTAAATACTCAATGGTCCGAACACATTTCCTAGAAATTTTGAAAATACAAATAATCAAAGACTTTTTGTTCCAAAAAAAAAAAGAAAAAGAAAATGTACAAAAGATAATTACCTTTGTTTGACGGGACAAATGTCATGATGGGCATCACATCAAGCACAACAAACCACTACAATAATTCGACTACCTCTTCCTCCTCCCTATCTCTTTCTCTCTCCAGTCCTTAGTGAGTTTATTCCCCTTCTCTCTACAACCTACCTGTAGACATTTGCTTTGACAAGGAAAGAGAGCTAAGAGGAACTCTCCGGGAAACATTTCGAAACAACCGTCTTCATTCTCTCTCTCTCTCTCTCTCTCTCTCCGCTTCCTCCTGTCCTCCATCAACAATCAATCTAAGATACGGAAACAACACAAGCATCAACGACTCACCTAAAGTGATTTTTTCCTTCATAATCGCCTCATTTTTTGCAGTCGTAAGTCGTAATGCCACTGCCCTTGCCTGCCGGAAATGGATCTATCTTGTACCAACCACCCGCAAATCTCTCACCCTCTCCGACAACGCACAAGATCTCCACCGTAGCTCTTTCCCTCCTAAACCACCATTGACCTCTTGTTCTTCTTCTTTTTGAGTTCACCCATTTCTTGAACTTAATAAGTCGGCGCCTACAGCGACTAGTCGACGACTAGGGCGCCTAGTCGGCGATTTTCTACTCCGACGACTTTTTTGTCCGATTTGGTATAAATCGCGGCGTGGGGATGACGCCTAGCGTCTAGCCGGCGCCTAGTCGGCCGCCTAGAGCGATTTTTAGAACACTGCTTTTTAGACTGACCTAGATATACTTCAGATCTGCTAGATTTTAGCACTGTTTGGTACCTTTGGAGCACTCCTGACTTTATTAATAATGCTTATGCATGTCCTATTTATGCCTAAATGATGCAATTAAGTAATGATGCATGAAATTTATGTAATTTATTCTTGCGATGCATGATTGGACTAGTGGTCACTATTTGACCCTACTATGCATGACTTATATTATAAATGCAATTAGAGCTATATGATGCATGTTCTAAGCTAAAACACATTTTTGCATGCAATATGTTCACGAGACGGACTTTTCGGAATACAATTCAAATTTTTCCGAACATATTTTCGGGCATATTTTCGGATGAATACGGGACAAAACAGATATATTCCATGCCCTAAAATTTATTTTTCATGCATGCTTATGCTGCAGGGATATAAGAAATGCCATAGGAATATTTATTTTCATGATTGGTGGCATTTTATTTTCTTTTTAATGTACCCTTAATGCAGCTTATTGAACAATAAATGCGAATGATGGATGCATGTACTACCTTATTTGATACAAATATGATGTAGAAAAATTGTAGGATGCTAACTAACATGATGCATGAGCACTCTTTTATCTCTATTATGTATGCAAAAAATGCAGTACACATGTTTAAAATGTATTTCTAGGATGCCTATGATGCAAAAAGTAACAATTTAGATGTAAAATAACACACATAATCTTTTTATATTTTTTTATTCATTTTTTATGGCTAGGATACATATTTAAATGCACAAAAATGCATTTTTATTTATTAAAATGATGTAAAAGAGTACAACATATATTTTCAAAATACACACATTTTTTTTATTTTCGTCATTTTTTCATTTTTTTTTAATTTTTTAATTTATTTTTAATTTTTAATTTATTATTTTTTTTATGAAGGAAACTAAATGTTTATTTACATATGTATTTATATATGTACATATTTTTTTAATAAATAGTAAGTGTTTATTTACATTTAAAATGATGTTGTTTTTTTTATAGGAAATTAGCATGCTGCAATTTTATACCTTTACTTATTAATCCGGGTTTGCACTGCCCCCTTAAAGGAAAGTTTCCAACACAGCCAATGGATGGAATGCATTACCTCCTTAGGAACTCAGCCTTCACTGGAGAACAAGACCTTTTCCCTCTTAATCCGGGGCTACGTGCCCCTTAAAGGAAAGTTTCCAAAAATTATACAAATGCACTTCAAAAAAGGAAAATACCTTCCTTTTCTTTACCGTTGACGTGTCCATGCAGCAAATTGCTGCTAATGTTGCTTTGCTGCCTCTTGCTGCTTTACGCTGTTCTTCGCTGCACTTTGCTGGGGATTTTTCTTTTGTCACCGTTCCAGCCTTCGCTGGAAAATCTTTTTCCCCTGTCCCGCTATATTTTCGGCTTTAACTGGAAAAATTTTCTTGATGCTGCTGCATTTTCTTTACTGTTCCTTCTAACCTTGGTCAGAAACTTCATTTTCTTTGCTGCTGTTTTCTTTTCGCTCCATTTTCTAGCTTCAGCAGAAAGTTTCTTCTTCTTCCGGCGCATTTTTTCTTGTTGCATGCACTTATAAATTTTCCTTTTCTTTTCTTGTACATGCATTTTCCCTCTCCCGATTTTTTTTGTTTTTTTTCTCTTTTTTTTCTTCTGCATGCTCGCCACTTTTTTTTATTTGCATGTTTATTCTTTATTCTTTTTTCTTGTTTTTTTTTCATATTCCTCTTTTTTTTTGTTTTTTCATATTCCTCTTTTTTTTTTTTTTCATTTTTTATCTGCCTGGATATACTTCAAATCTGCTAGATTTTGGCAATGTTTGACACTTTTGAAGTATTTCTGACTTTATTAATAATGCTTATGCATGTCCTATCTATGCCTAAATGATGCAATTAAGTAATGATGCATGAAATTTATGCAATTTATTCTTACGATGCATGATTAAACTAGTGGTCACTATTTGACCTTACTATGCATGATTTATATTATAAATGCAAATGTAGCTATATGATTCATGTTCTAGGCTAAAGCATATTTTGCATGCTATGTGTTCACGAAACAGACTTTTTGGAATGCAATTCAATTTTTTTTTTCTGAACACATTTTCGGACATATTCTCAGATGAATATGGGACAAAACAGGTATATTTTATGCCCTAAGATTTATTTTTCATGCATGCTTATGCTGCATGGAGATAGTAAATGCTATAAGAATATTTATTTTCCTGATTGGTGGCATTTTATTTTCTTTTTAGCACACCCCTAATGCAGCTTATTGGATAACAAATACAAATGTTGAATGCTGTACTACTTTATTTAATGCAAATGCAATGTATAAAAATTACATGATGCTTATTAACATGATGCATGGACATTCTTTATTCTATTATGCATGCAATAAATGCAGAATGTATTACATATCTTTAAAATGCAAAATACACTTTTACGATGCCTATAACGCAAAAACGCTTAATTAGATGCAAAACAATACATAATTTTTTTTGTTTTTGTTTTTGTTTTTTTTTCTTCGAAAACATGTACAAATATTTACAATGCAATATAATTTTATATGATGCGAAATAAATAAAAAAACATGCAAACTCAAAACACACGCACAAAGCAAAGCTATACCGATATCTAATAGGTAATGGCACGATGTACCTCCAAAACGGATTTTAAAGGAATATACCTTCGGGCTCGAGTAGGCTTCTCTCCCTTTTTTTTAATGATATGCGGGAGAGGAAAAGACAGTCATTCTTGCTGTTCTCGGCCATATATTTGTTGCAGGGACACACTTGGCATAAGGCTATTCTCATAACCCCTGCATTTTTCTTCGCAATCAGACAAGGCAGCAGTGAATGATCGGAACCCAAGTCATCTGGCTGTTTCAGGACAATGGCAACGCAGATGATGAATAGGACGAGGACCCTTCTGGTGCTTCTGATTCTGATGAGACTGAGCCTTTTCTGTGCCTTGCAGAAGAAGTACATGGGCCCGGCCGAGCGGACGCCGTAGGCACTGATGGATTGCTCCGGGACTTAAGCTGCAAATGAAGGATAATTTTGGGGGAAACAAAGGGGGTAGAAGCAATAATAGATATGTACAGGCAATTAATGTATAATCTAAGTTTCTTTAGCAATTATTCCTAAGTTGCACCTTAGGACCTGAAAATTTTATATTTTAGTGTTTTATTGCGAGCTTCCTGCTGTGGTTTTTCTTTTTTCTTCTGTCAGTCGAGCCTCCTTGCATGCTGAAAACTGGAGGTAGGATGCCGAGGTTTCAAAGAGTGCCTTCCCTCCCCTTTTTTCTCCTGATATATATATTTTTTATTTGGCTCTAACTTTTGCCTAGGCCGCCCTTTCGAGTTTTCAGCCTAGCGAGCCCTTATTTCTCCTCTTTTTTTTTTTTTTTTATTTTTTACATGCCCTAACTTTTGCCTAGGCCGCCCTTTCGGGTTTTCAGTCTAGCGGGCTGGAGAGGGAAGCACTTGCCAGATAGGGTGGCTCAGGCATAATACCTTTTAAGTTTGTTGAGATTGGAGGGCTGAACAAGTTCTTTTCTTTCGTGGCTTGTGAAGAGTACGACATCTCCTAACCGGATCTCTTTGATAATATTCGGCACATCGTGGAAGAGAGTGGTAGCAGCCTTTTGATAAGTAGCCCCAGCATTTTTAGCCCGGACGGCATGACATGATAGCGGTAGGTCTCCCAAGGAGTGGTGAATGAGGTTTTTTCTTGGTCTTCTACTGCCATTTTGATTTGACTATAGCCCGGCATGCCATCGACGAAGGATCTGACTTTGTGAGTGGCAACGGCGTCTACCACAATATTGGTATTGGGTAGAGAGAAGTCATCTTTGGGCGACGCCTTGTTGAGGTTGCGAAAGTTTTACGCAAATCCGGACCTTCATGTTGGGCTTGGGAATGGTCACTATTTTGAACAGCTAGATCGGGTATTTTTCTTTTTTTTTTCTTTTTTTTACTCTCTTTTTTTTTTACTTTTTTTTTACCTTCTCTTTTTTTTTTTACTCTTCTTCCCTTTTTTTTTACTAACCAAATGAAGTTGACGTGCGACTGTTTCATGATTTCTTTTTTTTTCTTTTGAACTTGTAGTGACCATTCCGGCTTGATCTGGCGGAGCTTTTACTTGATCTGCCGAGCATTCGGATATACGAGGATCCGGTGTTTGACTATGGCTGATCTACCCCTGGCACATCTTCATAGGACCAGGTAAACATGTCTACGAACTCTTTGAGGAGATCCATGAGTGTTATCCTTTTTAGAACCTTGTCGATAGCTGCCGATTTCGATTCTTTTGACTTCATTGTCCAGCCCCAGATTGATGAATAATGTTGTTCCTGGTGCTCTACTGACTTTACAAGCTCAAGCAAATAATTTTTTTTATTTTGGGTCCTATTAAATGACTCATCATTATAATTATTTAATGCGTCTTTTAATGTAGGTGCAACTAAGAAATAAGCAAAGACATTTAGATTATTATTAAAAGCACACCGTACAGGGTTTATTACATTATTGCAGACCTGGGGTTTGAGATCCTCAACTTTATGGAGCGGATTGGTAGATGACCAATCCGTAAGGCTAGGGAAAGGAATAGGGACAATATATCTGAAGCGGTCCACCAGATCTGCGGGCGTCAAAAGCGGGCCGGACATAGTATACTAGTTCTACAGAGGCTTATTAGAAATAGACTCAAACTCAGCAGGGAGCTTCTTGTAGTCAGTACCTCTGCCTATCATACCCAGGGAGTTTTTATCAACCTCAATCATGTTGATTTGGGGTTGAGGGTTATTGACTATATTTGGTATGGGAGTAGGCTTTTCAATAACCTTATCATCTATAAGATCCTGGATAGCATCTTTGAGTATATAACATTTATCGGTGAGGTGACCACTGCAGCGATGATATTCACAAGATGGGCATGATTCCGTGTCCCGGGGGTTTGGTGGCTTATAATTTTCCATAGGCTTTAACACTCCTTGTGCCATTAGCCTCTGCAGGATCACAGACTGGGAGGCTTGTAGCTCATCATAATGCCGGTTCTGATTTATGAAATTTCTGTTCTGGCCATTATTCCCTCCGACTATGTTGACAAACCTGTCCGCTCCATAGGACCATGGAACAGTGCCATAATTTTGGGTAGGAAAAGTGGCTGATGCATTCCCTACCACATTGACGGTTGGTGCGGGTGTGGCTGCGGCTGTCTTCCCTTTAGAGTAACGGAAAGAGCTAGGAGGTGTATTGACTTGTAATTGCCCTGTCCGTATATCATCATCAATACGAGCTCCTATCTCTACTATTTCTTTAAAATTGGTGTAGGGAAGGTACCGCATGTGTTCCAGATAAATGGGCAGAAGGTTTTTGATGAACATTCTGCATGACTCGGCCGGATCAAGTCTGTCAAAGGTCTGAGCCAGCTTCCTTTTTCCACCGACCGCGAACTCAAAGATGTTTTTTTTCCTCCGGTGCACGACTCAAGGTCCCTTCTATTTTCGGGACTAGTGTTGTCTTTGTACCTTTCCAGAATGCTTCACCTATCTCGATCCCACGTATTCATGGTGCCGCTATCGACAACATTAGCCATTGTTTGGCGACTCTATTAGGGTGAGGTGAAAATTGGAAGCCATAGCCTCAAAGCTAGCTCCCTTGAATGCATGCCGTGGAATAAGATTTTAAGTGGGATATAGGGCATCCATCCCATCAAATTTTTTCTATGTCGGGCATTTTGAATTTGAAAGGCAATACTACCGCAGTTGTAATGTCGCGTTCGCCAGAGAAAATTCCCCTTTGTTGAGAAGTTTGAGTACCATGGCCTTTATATTTTCCACGCCGCCTCTATTTTGGTGGTCGGGGAGTTGGCTTTGGTATATACCGGCCGAATCGGCCGGAAGGCTGGGTTAATTTCGTCATGTGCCGGTGTCCGTAAGGATTTTGGCCGATATGGATATTGGGTGGATTTCGGGTTGGATACGGATTTTGGGTTGGATAAGGATTTTGGGCTGGATATGGATTTTGGGTTGGTGGAACTTGGGTAGGATAAGGATTTTGGGTTGGTGGAACTTGGGTAGGTGGATTTTGGGTTGGTGGATTTTGGGTAGGTGGATTTTGGATGGTTTCGGCTGGGCGGCCAGGATCATTATAAAGTAAATAAGTGGTAACTTGGCCTAGCGGGTTATAACTTTGTGGGTCCATATGTGGGCGTTCGAGTGGGTTGGTTATGGGAAAAGGGAGGTCATTTGGGCTTTGGGGAATTTTGGTGCTTGGGGAAGGATATGAAGGATAGGACGGGTAAGGGCTTATATTTGGGTAGTAGGGACTTAGTGGAGGATTGAGATTTGGGGTAGTGGCCATATTTGGTGGGTTAGTGTTTGGCTGGGGAGTTGGGTTTGGAGGCACATGAGATGTGGATGCTTCTTGGGGGATTGCAGGGAAGAGTTCACCTCACCACTGGGCTTCGGACCTTGTATAAGACTTGCTATTTGGCTTAGCAAGCGTTCATGTCGTGCATCCAGATTCTGGTCTAGCCACTGCTGCATTGCCGGAGTTGGAGCGTATCATGGAGCCCTTACATGCAATACCCATCGGTTGCTCATCATTGCCATCTTGCTCGGATCGTTCCTGAGGCGATTACGCCCTTATCGAATCGATCGATACCTTACAGTCGATTTACGTGCTTATTTCCCGTATCAACCGGCCAATACTATCTCTGCCTTTCCAAATTTGGGCCAGGTTTCTGAGGAAAATGGGTTATGGAGGTATCAGGAGGCTGGCTGAAGGCTTTCTGGGTTTGGAGTACATCGTGCCTTTTATTAATATATTTTATTATTATTTATTGTTGTTCCCTACAATTGACCGGATAAGCACCTACTTTATTTTGACGGTCTCAGGACTTTCCCTGGAACAGTGGATTCTTTCTTCAGAGTATAGGACCAACGTATTCCACCTGTCTTTCGACTCCCCAAGATCGGACTGATCCTAGGCGAAGGGCCTATACTCTTTCCAGGATCCACCATTCGAAATGATCTAGGTCGAGCATCAGAGAATAATAAATCAGCCCCTGTTTATTATATATTTTTTTTGCTATTATTTTTTTTTGTTGCGCAATTTATCTTCATCATTTTTTTTAACTTGTGTAATTTTTTTTTTACTTTTACATATATATATATATATATATATATATATATATATATATTTTTTTTTTTTTTTTTTATTTTTTTTTATTTTTTTTTGACAAGGGCTGACTCACAATTCAGAGATGCAAAAACCGGTCGGTCTATGAAGTGTCCTGAAAATTTATATGCATTCTAGCGTTGGCTTATGCGGGGTAGAGGGCCATGGTGTAGGTAACGATTCGAATATACCTATATGCATGTAATGCGTGTGTGCGGTATCTAAAAAGCAGTAAAGTCTTTATTTATTTTCAGATATATAAACAGAAAATAAAACATATATGGTCTGTCTTGCTGTTACGTGTGGATTTTCTCGGCTTTTTAACTTGAGCGCAAAACAGTGAACTGCAGGGGGGAAAGTGCAAAAATGAAACTTGAAAAGGCATGCTTGGTGCCGCACCAAGGGTCTCCTTGGTGGCACCAAGACTTCTACTGTAGCTGCCTCTCAGATGAAAATGATGCAACTCCTGAAGCACAAGGTACAAGTGGCTGATGCAGGAAGAACAAATTGGAGAATTCCGGTCGTGTCCTGCCTCTCCACTATAAATAGAAGCCTTCGGCTCCCATTTTCATTGCTCAATTCCGCGATTAAAAATCGCAACGAAGTTCTGCTGCTTCGTTTCTTCCGATAAATATTAGTACGAGAGGTGCGAGATAAGTGAGTGGAAGCCCCTAGAATCTCCAAACCCCGTCCAAACTCCGCCAAAACAAAAACCCATAGGTTATAAGTGATCCCTAGCCTAGTTGTTAGGTATCCACCTCATTTCCCCGCCCCAAAAATCCCAAAGTAAGCCGTTACTCTACCCGAGTAACGAGCTGAAAAGTCACAAAACTAAGCCGTGGTTCCGCCCAACCAAAAAGGCCAGAACCTACCCAAATAAGCTGTCACTCTGCCCGAGTTGACAAGCCCAAACTCTCATAAATAAGCAGTCATTCTGCCCAAATCAAAACAACAACCACACAACAAACAACAAAAGACTTCCTCTCCCTGAAGGACAGAGCGAGCACACCGCCGCTCTAAAAGGTAAAACCTTTAAGGGCGCTATTTATTGTATTTATTTACTTTTTGTCTTTTTATTTTTAAAGTTGTTATTTAAATCCGGCACAATGTAGCCAATATAAGCCGTTGTGCTGCCCGGATTAGAATAAGAAATATTATGTAAAAGAGCCGTTATAATGGCCAAATATTCTTAAATATGTCTGTAATTATTGTAAGGAAATGGATGCGAGTCCGTAAATAATGTAGCCATGGGTGTATTTGTTTTAATTTCCTGTCTTTTAATACTGTGTTTATTTGCTAAATAAATATAACAATAAGCATACTTCAGCCAAAAACTATTTTTGAGACCGAAAGGGCGAGTTGGGTGCCTAGCACCTTCCCAACTCGTAACTTAGCCTCCGAACCCGTTTTCTTTTTCTCTGATTTATTTTTCTTTTCTTTGGTTTTGCTTTATTTGCCTTAAAATAAAGATGGCGACTCTAAAACTTTCAGATCCAGTGGGGCCTCGCAACACTCCTTCTTTGCACTTTCTCGTTCTCCCCGAAAAAAAGGGAGAAATGAGAATGGAAGGGTGATGTATTCCCATATCCTGGTATCCCCTAAACAAGGGATAACTTGATGCGGGAAACCCAAAGCTCCCATAGTGATCTGAATGGGCCATAAGGCTATTTTAATAAAATCCATAGTGGGGGCGTCGCAATATCTTTTTTTGCACTTTTCTGTTTTCCCCTAAAAAAAGGAAAATGGGAATGAAAGGGTAATGCATTCTCATATCCTGGTATCCCCTAAAAAAGGGATAACTTGATGCAGGAAACCATAAGTTCCCATATTGGATACAAAATCCACTCAAGGCAACCGAGGCACATTCAAACGTGCTAACATAAACAGCACTCCTCTCGCACTTTTGATTTCGTCTTCCCCTAAACAAGGGAGGGTGGAACGAGAGCAGTGGTGTCCCGCATCCGCACGTACGCGCACCCCTATCCAGGCGCGGGCGCTCGCACCGGAACCTCACAGTGGCGACTCTGCTGGGGAGTTGTTTTATTTAAATAAAATGGAGGGCTAGACTCGTAAAATAAAACTTTTTTGTTTTTATTTGTTTCTGGCTGCAGTATGCTTGTTATTGTAATTTACGCATTTGAATATAGTGTTCCTATACATCCGTGTCTATATTTGTGGATATGATCCTCCATCTTGCAGCAGTTTCGTTCGGATAACTGTTACATGTGTGTTTAAGAATATTAAATAAAAAAAACTTTAAAAAAATATATATAAAATTCAAAAATTCAAAAAAAATATGTATATATATTATATATATTACAATAAATTCCGGGCAGCACAACAAAAAGAGCCGGGGCTTTATTTTATTTCCGGCTCTATATTTTTATTTCTGTCAGTCTATTTTCTTTTTCATTTTATTATGTACATTTATACATATATGCATTCAATCTGTCATTTTATTTTGGGGACATAGGACCAAAATTTGTAATTAATAGGGATAGATAGTTTCCCCACTTTTCTTTCTATTTCTTAAAATGGTGTGCTTGCTTGCTTGCGCTCGAAAATAAAAAGCCGAGAGAATCCACATATAACAGCAAGACAGGCCATATTTGCTTTATTTTTCTATATCTGTAAATAAATAAAGACTTTACTGCTTTCTAGATACCGCACACACGTGTACGCATATAGATATATTCTGAACTGTTACCCTACACCATGGCCAGCCTACCCCCTACATAAGCCAACGTTAGAATGCATATAGTTTTTCAGGACACTTCACAGACCGACCGGTTTTTGCATTTCTGAATTATGAGCCAGCCCTGTCAAAAAAAAATCAAATATATATATAATAAGTGCGCACAAAAAAAAAAAAGAATATAAGTATAAATAATAAACAGGGGCTGACTTATAATTCTCAGATGCTCGACCTAAATCATTTCGGATGGTGGATCTTGGAAAGATTATAGGCCCTTCGCCTGGGACCAGTCCAGTCCTGGGGAGTCGAAAGGCAGGTGGAATACGTTGGTCCTATACTCTGGAGAAAGAATCCACTGTTCCAGGAAAAGTCCTGAGACTGTCAAAATAAAGCGAATGCTTATTCGGTCAATTGTAGGGAACAAAAAAAATAATAATAAAATGCTAATAAAAAGGCACGCTGTACTCCAAGCCCAGCCAGCCTTCTGATACCTCCAAAACCCCATTTTCCTCAGAAACCTGGCCCGAATTTGGAAAGACAGAGATAATACTGGCCGGTTGATACGGGAAAGTAGTGCAAATCGAATCGAGGGTATCGGTTTGAATCGACAGAGGCGAATCGATTCGTGCAGATCCGGCGGTATGGCGGCGAGAAGTGAGCAGATCGGCTATAGAGTGCAGTTCGGGGGCCCCAGGGTATGTTCCGCCTCCGGTAATGCAGAAATGGCTAGACCAAAATTTGGATGCATTTATTGATCGTATAATAAGCCAAGTGGCTAATCTGATGGAAAATTTTAAATCCAGTGGTGAGGAAATCTCTTCCCCTGCAGTCCCTCAAGAAACATCAACCTTCTATGTTCCTCCAAATCCAATCTCCCAACCAAACACCAACCCTCTAACCCAGAATCCATATACTACCCAAAACCCACCAACCCATGATCCCTATACTGTCCAAAATCCTTATCCAGCCCAGAATCCTTATCTAGCCCAATATCCCTATCATGCCCAAAATCCTTATCCAGTCCAATATCCCTACCCTATCCAAAGTCCTTATCCAGCCCAATATCCATATCCAGCCCAATATCCATATCCAACCCAAAATCCTTATCCTGCCCAAAGTCCTTACCAAATACCACAGCCAGAAAACAACCCAGCCTTCCCTAATCCTACCAACATATACCAAAACCCAACTTTCCCGTCCGCCAAAATGGAGGCTGACATCGAAGATTTGAAAACCATGTTGCTTAAAGTTCTAAACCAGGAAGTTTCTAATGAAAATTTGGGGGACAGCTTTCTGGGTATGATAGACAGAGGCACTGATTATGAAAAGCTCCCTGCTGAGTTCGAGTCTATTTCTAATAAGCCTCTGCAGAATTGGTACACCACGACCGGTCCGCTCCTGACACCCGCAGACCTGGTAGACCGCTTCGGATATACTATCCCCGATCCTTTCCCTAGCTTTACGGATTGGTCATCTACCAATCCGCTACCTATAGTTGAGGATCCTAAACCCCAGGTCCTCAACAATGTAATAACCCATGTACAATGTGCTTTTAATAATAATAATATAGATGTCTTTGCTTATTCCTTAGTTGCACCTACTTTAAAAGACGCATTAAATAATAATAATAATGATAATGAGTCATTTAATAAAATGGACCCAAAAGATAAAAATTATCTACTTGAGCTTGCAAAGTCGATCGAGTACCGAACGAGCCATTCATCGGCAGAATCTTGAAGACACATCCCACTATCAACTTTGAAATCTGGACAATGAAATCAAAGAAATCAGAATCGGCAGTTACCTCCAAGGTCCAGAAAGAAAGGCACTCATTGATCTCCTCAAAGAATTCGTAGACATCTTTGCCTGGTCCTACGAAGATATGCCCGGCCTGGATCCAGCTATAGTCGAGCACCGGATTCCCACATACCCGGATGCTCGCCCAGTCAAGCAGAAGCTCCGCCACATCAAGCAAGAATTGTCACTACAAGTCAAAGAAGAGATCATGAAACAGCTGCGCGTCAACTTCATTCGGGTAGTTGAATACCCGACCTGGCTGTCCAACATAGTGACCGTTCCCAAGCCCAACGGGAAAGTCAGAATCTGCGTAGACTTTCGCGACCTCAACAAAGCGTCGCCCAAAGATGACTTCCCCTGCCCAACATTGATATTGTGGTAGATGCCGTCGCAGCTCACAAAGTCCGATCCTTCGTCGACGGCATGCTGGGCTACAACCAAATCAAAATGGCAGCAGAAGACCAGGAGAAGACCTCATTCACTACTCCTTGGGGGACTTATTGTTACACTGTCACGCCATTCGGATTAAAGAATGTCGGAGCCACTTACCAGAGGGCTGCCACCACCCTCTTCCACGACATGATCCACAAAGAAATGGAGGTCTATGTTGATGATATGATCGTGCATTCCAGCGACGCCTACGGTGCTCACATTAAAGATCTTCGGAAGTTCTTCGAAAGACTCAGAAAGCACCAGATGAAGCTTAACCCCACCAAATGTACATTTGGGGTTACGGAGGCAAAGTCACAGGATTCTTAGTAATGCGAGCAAGGCATCGAGATCGAGCCAGCAAAGATCAAGGCCATCCTAGAAATGCCACAGCCAAAAACTCCCACCGAAATCAAAGGCTTCCTAGGCCGGTTGCAGTACATCAGTCGTTTCATCAAATAGCTGACTACCACCTGTGAGCCCCTCTTTAAACTCTTAAAAAAGAATACCGATCAAGTTTGGGACGCGAAGTGCCAGCTAGCCTTTGAGAAAATAAAAGCCTACCTTACCAATCCCCCTGTGCTAGCTCCACCCCATACACATAAACCTCTCCTCATACACTTAACCGTCATAGACACATCAGTAGGGGCTATGCTCGCCCAAGAGAAAGAAGATTCCTACATTGAAAATGCCATATATTTCATAAGTAGGAAGCTACAAGGAAGCGAGCTTAACTATTATTTGGAAAAAAGCTGCAGCCTAGTGGGCCACTCAAAGGCTCAAAACATATCTCCAGGGAAGGTCCATCAAGCTCATATCCAGGATGGACCCTATCAAATACATCTTCGGTAAACCATCATTATCCAGCAGACTAGCCAAGTGGTCCTTTCTTCTTAATGAGTTTGACATAACTTATGTCACACTCAAGTCTATCAAAGGAAGCGTTATTGCAGACCACTTAGCTGATCTACCTTTGAAGGCCAAAGATGCAACTGAGCCTGGTTTCCCAGATAAAGGTGTCCTGGAAATCACTGACCAGGACACCTGTTGGCAAATGTTCTTTGATGGAGCCGCAAACAAAAGAGGCTTTGGCATAGGAATCCTGTTAATCGATCCGGCTGACTCTCATACTCCGCTGGTTATAAGGTTGGAGTTCGAATGTTCAAACAATACGGCGGAATATGAAGCTTTGTATTGGGCCTAGAAGAAGCTCTCAAAGGGGAGCTAAAGATCTCGAAGTCTCACGGAGACTCGTACGATCATAAATCAAGTCGAAGGAAGATGGAGGACCCGGGATCCTTTGCATTTGCCTCTACCATGCCAAGTTAATAACGATCGCCGCTTTGATTTGGTTCTATCTCATTCCATTACTTGCCACGAGATAGGAATCAATTCGCCGATGCCCTGGCCACTCTGGCGTCACTAGTCCAAATTCATAGAAACTAAAGTTGACCATTTATAGTCGGGAAGAAGGTCACTCCGGCATCTTGTTTCAAAATCAACGCGACCTAGAAGCGGATCACGAGCCACGGTATCTTGACATCTTAAATCTGCTCGAGAAAAATCTTTATCCTCTGGCTTAGACAAAAGGGAAGAGTCTCCCTACGAAGATGGGCCTCCCAATTCGGGTGGCGGCTGTATAAGAGGCATTATCAAGGACTCAACCTACTATGTGTCGATCAGGCCAAAACTGAGCAAATTATGGATCAACTACATGGTGGTACCTGTGGGCCCCACATGAATGGCCATATGCTATCAAAGAAAGTCATCCGACAGGGGTACTATTGGAGTACGCTCGAAAATGATTGTATCGGTGCGGCATTACGACAAATGTCAACGCTTTGCCAATCTACAGCATGTGCCCCCACACATCCTATACAACTCCACAGCCCCCTGGCCCTTCTCAACATGGGGTATCGACGTCATAGGCCAAATTCACCCGAAGGGATCTAATGGCCACGAATACGTCCTGGTAGCCGTCGATTACTTCACAAAGTGGGTAGAAGCCTCTTCCTACAAGATCCTAAACGCCCGAAAGGTGTCCGAATTTATTCGGGCCAATATCATATACCGCTATGGGGTACCTTTCGAGATCATCTCCGACAACGACTCTCATTTTGAAGGGGCGTGAACCGCCGATGCGCTAGAGCGAGTTCAAGATCCAAAGACACAAATCCTCCCCTACAGGCCACAAGCCAATGGTGCCGTTGAAGCGACCAACAAAACTCTCGAGAACATCATCGAGAAAAATGGGCATTACGAGGAAGAGGCGGCGGAGAATTGCCACTAGCCCTGCAGGGGCTACCGCGTCGTCAGTACACCCACAGGGCTACCCCTACTCTCTGGCATATGGCATGGAAGCGGTACTACCAATAGAGATGGAAATCCCATCATTGAGAGTAATGATGGAAGCTGATATAGCATAAATTGACTGGGTCAAAGGGCGGTACGAAGAACTGGCCCTAATTGATGAACGACGCCTGTTAGCCTTGGAGCATACCCGAGCATATCAAAGGCGTATCGCCCGAGCTTTCAATAAAAAAGTCAAAGGCCGTGATATCCAAGTTGGAGACCTCGTGCTTCGAGAAAAACCCCCTAGTTATGTTGATACTAGGGGAAAATGGAAGTCTCCCTGGATGGGACCGTACATCGTTAAGGAGATCCGATCAGGAGGCGCCGTGCTTCTCACGAACCAAGAAGGGGAAGACGTTGTCCAGCCCTTCAACCTCGACAAACTCAAAAGGTACTACGCCTAAGCCATCCTATCCAGCTGATGCTTCCCTCTACAGCCCGCTAGGCTGAAAACCCGAAAGGGCGGCCTAGGCAAAAATTAGGGCATATAAAAAAAATAATAAGGGCTCGCTAGGCTGAAAACCTGAAAGGGCGGCCTAGGCAAAAATTAGAGCACAAAAAAAATAATAAAAAAAATGATGAAAAAAAAAGTAAATAAAAAGGAGAGGGAAGGCATTATTTGAAGCCCTCAGCGTACTACCTCCAGTCTTCAAGCACATCAGAGGCTCGACTGACAGAAGAGAAAAACCACGACAAAGCAGCTCATATTAAAACACTAAAATATAAATTTTACAAGTCCTAAGGTGCAACTTAGGAATACTTATTAAGACGTCTATATTATACATTATTTGCATTGTACATATCTATATACTGCCCATACCCCCTTTATTTTTCCCCAGAAACGATTCCTTTCCTTGCAGCCCTAGCCCCGAGCGGTCTATCAATGCCTGCGACGTCCACCGAGCCGGGCCCATATACTCCTTCTGCGAGGCGCAGAAGAAGCCCTAGACTCATCAGCATGAGAGCCACCAGATGTGTCTCCCTCTTCATCATTGGCATCTCCATTCTCCTGAGCAGCCGTATTGCTCGGGCCCGCTTCATCATTTCTGAGACCAGCACCCCATACAGGAGGGGGAGGAGGAACAGCTATCTCTCGTTCCCAGGGGTTGTCCTGTCTGCTTGCCAAGCTCAGCCGCGGAGGCTCATGACCACCAGTTCTCGAGCGCACCCAACCGGTCGAGGGAGGAGCGGTGCTTCTTGTTCCCATGGGTTATACTGTTGACCAAAATCACTCAACCTGCGGGACGTATTGCTGGGACCCGCAGCGTCCGATCCAGGTAGAGATGTTAATCGGTCTAGCCCTAACGGTTTCGACCCAACCCTAACGGTTCCGGTCCGGTTTAGTCGGTTTTCACTATTATCCGGTCAAAAACCTAACGGTTTCGGTCTGGCCCTGTCGATTTCGTTTCAAATCTGCGGTTTCCAGCCAATGATTAAATTTGTACGTTTTTTCCCAATTTCGAGGCTTGTACGCTTATTTTAGCGTATTATACGCATCCCGTATATTATACTAACTATATTAAAGCTGTTAATCGGTCCAATCCTAACGGTTTTAGGTATTATACCCATCCCGTATATTACTAACTATACTAAACCGTATGCAAGTCGGCTTCCGGTTCAACCCTAACGGTTTCGGTCCCTAATCGGTTACGGTTTAAACGGTCCGCTTTAAACGGTCTGCTAAAATTGCAAACCTAACCCTGAAAAAACTCGGTTTAATAGGTTCAGACCTGCGGTTCTCGGCCCTATTAACATCTCTAGATCCAGGGGCCGTCTGAGTATTAAGGCCATGAACCCGTCGAAATTCTGCCTCCAGAGCCCGAGGAACAACCAACCCTGAACTATCAATGTCCTCGCCTACTTCCAGCAGGCGAGCATCCACTCCATTGGTTATATGACGGCCCAGCAAATGTCTCAGTACATGCCGAATGGCGCGAGACGGCCCCTCAGCAGCTACCATAACCCACGCTAAGTACCCAAGGGATAGAAGCATATAATCAGAATATGGGTATGCTACCTCCAGTCCTTCAGCATCTCTGAGCCACATGCCCTGGATAGTGGGACCCAGACGATCGTCGGTAAGCTCCCTTCCCATGTATATAGGACGGGAGGTGTCCGGGATCACTTGCTCCCTTCCGAATTGCCGCAAGATCCGGTCCGGTTGGTAAAAAGAAGTCCGATAAAGGCCCAACATGACCACTTGGCTGTACTCATCGGAGTGGCGAAGAAAAAGCCGGATCTCCCAGTGGCGGATGACCCAGATTATATCCATTGAGCCCCGGCGATAGAAGTGATCGACCCAGTCAGTATCAGAATAATTAGTCTGGGGAAAATGCCCGCGCATTCCATAAAAAGATGGATCATAAGGAGCTCCGAGTGGCACGGGAGCTTGAACCCAAAGGAAGTGCTCTTCTAGCCACATGTGAATCAGAATAGGGCTACCGGTAGGGAACAGTTCATTCCCAGCAACAAAAGCACTCAGGCCCGTGAAAGTCTCTACCAAAATCACCGGAACAATGTTCCGCCGGCGATCTCGAGCCTGTAATGCCAGGTCTATGACCCGCTCATCTACTAATCCGGGTAGACCAACTATCAAATATCTCCCTACCAAGTAGAGAAAAAGTGCTGTTAATCTACGCCGCTGATAGTCCACGTCATCTTCAATATATTATGTGAAGGCTCCATGAAGAACCATCAAATTAAAAGATTCCCCATTATAGAATCCTGGAATAGCTCTGCGGGTAGAATTGAAGAGCTCCCGAATAGCCATGTACGGACGCCTTCTGTAGGCGGGTACCGCGATCTGACGAGTAGGTGCCACCCCCAGCATAGCACATAACTCTTCGAATGTGGGACACATCTCATTCATGCCAAAATTAAACAAGTGATCCTCATGAGACCAAAACCTGGCGGCTCCCCTCAACATGTCCCAATTAATTATGACATTTCGCCAGGATAGAAGGCACCTAAAGCTGAAAAGATGTTCAAACCAATCCCTTTCGTCAAATCGCAAAGAAAAGATCCAGAAATCCAGGGCATTTTCGTAAATCTCAATTTCTAGAGCCGTAGGAATGCGGGCGGCCATTTATAAGACATGCGAGAAATATTGTTATGGCTGAAAAGAGCTATGGCAGGCAAGGCAGAAGCTGGTGAGTTTAGAAAGAAAGAACAAAGTGAATTGGTGAGGAACTGAGCTTGTTTCCGTCAGAATTTATACTGCGAATTGAGAAAACGGACAGTTCAGCGCACAGTGCCCAAACAGTGAAGAGAACAGTGGCCGCATAGGAAAACTATGGTGCCACCAAGAAGCTTCTTGGTGCCGCACCATAGGTCCCCATGGTGGCACCAAGAATGTCCACTGTGTCGTGAAAAATCCTGCACGGTATCCTGGTTTGGTGATCCGACATTCTGCTATTCATGTGTCTGATCGCGAAAAGAAAAGGAGGTCTATGAAAGACGGCTACGAGCACGGGCTCAACAGCCACAGGGCGCCGAAAGGATAAGAAATTCGGCCGTTTTCCCGTTCCGATATCACCTAAAAAGCCCGCTTTAATCCAAAGGTGTATTCTTATAAATCCCTTTCTTTAAAGTACAGCGAGCCATTACATTTTAGATGTCCGGTATAATTTTATTTTCCGTGTGAATTTATTTTTGCATGTGTAACATACTGCATCATATACATTATATTGCATTGTATCATAATGTCTGTACAGGTTTCTTTTACAAAAATACAAAAATATAAATAAATAAAAAAGAAGCAAGCAGCAGCAACAATGGCGACGGAGCCAAGAAAAGAAAGAGAAGCAGTGGCTTCTCTCCCTTCACTCCCGTCCATAATAAGGGGAGAAAAAGGGAATTTTTCCCCTTCCTCCCTCCAAAGTTTGAAGCTGCGACACTTTGGTCCTCAGGTTTCAAAGTTTCCAAAATGGTCCCTGAGCCTAACGGAAAGTTAACAAAGTTAATCTTGTTAACCAAAATTGATGACCATCCACCAAAGGACAAAGAAAATAATATCCCAGCGGGTCAAAGAAAAGAAAAGAAAAGAAAAAAAGAGAGAAAAAAAAAGAAAAGAAAAAAAAAAGGAAAAAAAAAGAAGAATAAATTCCCCAGCAAGAGTGGCAAAATGCCAAGATCAGCCAAATCCGCGGTAGCCACTTGGGCGCAAAAAGGTAAGTCAGGTACAGTATTCTTACCTTGACTTTAGAATAATTTCCCTTCAAGGAAAGTTTGTTTTTTTCAAAAAAAAAAGAAGGAAAAAAAGAAGAAGAGGGTTTTGCTTTGTTTTTCAAATTAAAAAAAAAAAACTCTTTTCAAAATGAGTTTTGATTTCAAAAAACACAAAAAAAAATGGAATATTTCAAAAACAAAAAAAAGGGAATATTTCAAAAACACAAAAAAAGAGGAATATTTGAAAAAAAAAACAGAGAGAGCGAGAAAAAAGGAAGGAAAAAGAATGTTTTCCACTTCACAATTTTCGAAAATACTTGAAGAGTGATTAATTTGCCGTGCTTGGCGAAGGATCTTTATCGGTCGAGTGCAGTTTTCTGTATATTTGAAAGTTTTCTGGTTATGTTTGGAAACAAGGCAGCGACCAGCCAGACACAACTTTGAAAACTCCTCTTAACACGTTTCAACGACAAGGTATTGACCGGTTGAAATGTGGTGGCAGAAAAACATTCAAATCTTCATACCGTATTTGACAACGGTTTCGGACCGGAAGAATATGGCTTTTTCGAAAACACAAAAATATTTTTCCGTTGTGTTCTCGATCGGGCTTGACCCGAAGAACATGACATCCTCACTTGGTTGTAGTTTAGGTTTTTTGGCCTGAACTACGTTTGGTCTGATTTCCTTTAATGGGGAATACGTAGACAGCCTACATTAGTAGGTCCGACCATCAGAGCACATTAAATTCATATCCGCTTAAAACTGCAATAATTTTTTATAACCGACTAAAAATGTCTAGGTTATGGAGTTTGGATAGCATGTTAACTGTGCATTATAACTGCTACCAATTGCATTCTCCCGTTCTTAACTGAACGAAATTGGAGAGTCTCTTGTTTATCAACGATGTTCGTCTACTCAATAAGCCTTGGGTTGCAGTAGACTCCATCGTTGAGGGGCTCAGACACCCCAATTTCATACCCCGTATGTGACTGATATAAAATATCAAGAACTGTTAAAACTTAACAAATGTCAAGTTGCAGGAGTCAAAAATGCGAAAGGAAAAGCAGGATGCGCGAAACAGTGAACTGCAGGGGGGAAAGTGCAAAAATGAAACTTGAAAAGGCATGCTTGGTGCCGCACCAAGGGTCTCCTTGGTGGCACCAAGACTTCTACTGTAGCTGCCTCTCAGATGAAAATGGTACAACTCCTGAAGCACAAGGTACAAGTGGCTGATGCAGGAAGAACAAATTGGAGAATTCCGGCCGTGTCCTGCCTCTCCACTATAAATAGAAGCCTTCGGCTCCCATTTTCATTGCTCAATTCCGCGATTAAAAATCGCAACGAAGTTCTGCTGCTTCGTTTCTTCCGATAAATATTAGTACGAGAGGTGCGAGATAGGTGAGTGGAAGCCCCTAGAATCTCCAAACCCCGTCCAAACTCCGCCAAAACAAAAACCCATAGGTTATAAGTGATCCCTAGCCTAGTTGTTAGGTATCCACCTCATTTCCCCGGCCCAAAAATCCCAAAGTAAGCCGTTACTGCAGTAACAGTGAAAAATCCAAAACTAAGCCGTGGTTCCGCCCAACCAAAAAGGCCAAAACCTACCCAAATAAGCTGTCACTCTGCTCGAGTTGACAAGCCCAAACTCTCATAAATAAGCAGTCATTCTGCCCAAATCAAAACAACAACCACACAACAAACAACAAAAGACTTCCTCTCCCTGAAGGACAGAGCGAGCACACCGCCGCTCTAAAAGGTAAAACCTTTAAGGGCGCTATTTATTGTATTTATTTACTTTTTGTCTTTTTATTTTTAAAGTTGTTATTTAAATCCGGCACAATGTAGCCAATATAAGCCGTTGTGTTGCCGTTGTGGAGCGAGGCGATGGTGTCCGCATCCGCACGCGTGCGCACCCTATCCAGGCGCGGGGCGCTGGTCGCACCTGAACCTCACAAAGAAGACAACGACTTATATTGACTACATTGGGCCGGATTTAAAATAACAACTTTTATAAATAAACAAATAAATAAATAAATAAAACGCCCTTAAAGGCTATTACCTTTTAGAGCGGGTTGTGCTCGCTCTGTCCTTCTCGGGAGAGGGAGACTTTTATTGTTGTTGCTGATTTGATTTGGGCAGAGTGACGGCTTATATATGGTGGTTTTGGCTCACTCACTTGGGCAGAATGACGACTTAGTTTTTGTGGTTTTGGCCTATTTGGTTGGGCGGAATAACGGCTTATTTAAGGTGTTTTCAGCCTATTTACTCGGGCAGAGTAACGGCTTACTTTGGGATTTTTGGGCCGAGGAAATATGGTGGATACCTAACTAGAGGGTTAGGGATCACTTTAATCGGTTGGATTTGTGTTTTGCCGGAGTTTGGACAAGGTTTTGAGGCTTTATGAGAGGGGGATCGAACGATCATTCTCGGCGTAAAAGTTACGCAGAGTAACTCTTCGTCGAAAAAGGGGTGTCGAAATGGGGAGCCGGCACCTCTATTTATAGTTGAATCTGTGCTTCATCGGCTTGTACCTCGTGCTCAACAATTTGTACAATGCGTTAACGAAGCGGGCACTGTTGAAGACCTTGGCGCGGACATACAGGACTTTGGGCGTGGCGCCAGAAGTTGGTGGGCGCGGCGCCAACTGTTCAAACTTCTCAAATTTTTAACACTTTCCCCCCTGTAGTTCACTGTTCATCCTACTTTCTCCTTTTTGCATTTTCAACCCTGTAACTTGACATTTTGTTAAGTTTAAGAAGTTCTTGATATCGCATGCCAGAGTTACATATCAGGGGTACGAAATTGGGGTGTCTACAACCCCTCTCAATACCTTACGGGAGGATATAATGTATGAAGTCAGGGATGAGCTTCCTCGTGCTCCTCGTATGAATCCGGACACAGCGGATGTTTGGGACAGGACTAAGAGGTGTGCCTATCATGATGATTACGGGCATACGACAGAGGAATGTTGGCCGTTGAAGAAGGCCATGCGGAAATTGATAAACGAAGGCCAGTTGGACTAGTTTAAGAGGGATGGAAATAATAGGGGGAATGCCCCTCACAGAGACGCACCCCCAATTCGGGGGGTAATAAATGTCATCATGGATGAATGGCCTATACTTACTCAGCTCGGCAAGCAGATTTACTCCTTTTCGAAGGTGGTAGATTGCCCGACCACTCTACAAGCAGGGGAGGAGTCGATACAGTTTACTCGCAGTGAGTTGGCGAGTAATGTGGCTGGGGAGCAGTCTTTGATTGTTTCTGCTTTAGTCGATGGCTGGGTGGTGCATAGGATTCTGGTGGATACTGGAGCCTGCAGAGACGTGATGTATTATTCTTGTTTCCAAAGCTTAGAGCAGAAAGATGAATGCCTCAAGCCTTATGCAGGGACTTTGGAGGGCTTCATTAATCACAAGGTGCCGGTTAAAGGCACAGTCGGCTTGAAGTTTTCATTGGCAAAGGTACTCGCACCAGAGTGGAGAAGATTACGTTCATGGTGATCGACCTGAAATCTCCCTACAATATAATTTTGGGGGTGCCCAGCATGAGAAAATTTCAGATGGTTGCTTTAATCCCTCACCAGCGGGCAAAGTTCTACACGGATCAAGAAGTGGGGGTATTGAAGAGTCAGCCCCGAGCAGTGCTGGAATATGTGCGGGATAGTCAAAGGAAAAAAAAAATTGACTCTGGAGGATGGCGAGCAGAAGGTCACCATTAGCACTAAGGAAAAGTCTCACGTAACTATGGGCCCTTCGACGATTGCTATGGTTGGCGAGAGTTTGGTACATGGCGAACAGCATCACCCAGAGGAAGTCACTTGTCTTTTGCCGACGACGGGGTCGGGGGGACAAGTCGAACCGACTATGGATATGGAGCTGGACCAGCTTGATGCCTCAGAAACGCAGGCTGAAGAAGAGGAAAAGGTGGAATGCGACACACTCCAGATACGGGATGAACCCGAATTTACAGCTCAGGACGAGCTAGAAGAGGTTGCCATTAATTCTGCTCATCTCTAGCAGAGAATAAAGATTGGCAGAGCATTATCGGTGGAAGCTCGGGATAGATTGGTCAAGTAGCTCCAGAGCGACTTGGATATGTTCGCGTGGAAGCCAGAAGATATGCAAGGGGTTAGTGAGGACGTTGCAGTTCATTGCCTTAGTGTGGATCCAGTTTTCAGGCCAGTTCTGCAGCAACCCAGAGTATACCCCACAGAAAAGGACAAAACGATCAAGGAGGAGGTCGAAAAATTGCTCAGCGCAGATATTGTCGAGGAAATTCACTATCCCACTTGGTTGGCCAATGTAGTTATGGTTAAAAAGTAAAATGGAAAATGGAGGATGTGTGTGGATTTCAGCGACCTTAATAAAGCATGCCCAAAGGATTGTTATCCTCTCCCTCGCATCAACAAGTTGGTGGATGCCATAGCGGATTTTGAGTTTTTAAGCTTCATTAATGCATATTCAGGGTATCATCAGGTGAAGATGAATGAAAAGGATAAAGCCTTGACAGCATTTCGAGTAGCGGGAGGCCTTTATTGATACAAAATGATGCCCCTCGGTTTGAAGAATACATGAGCCACTTATCAGCGAATGGTGAATAAAGTTTTTAGTTAGTAGATTGGAAGGAATATTGAGGCATACATTGATGATATGGTGGTGAAGACCAAAGGACATGATCATACCGTTGATTTGGGGGAGACCTTTAATAATCTCAAGAAAAATAACACGAAGCTTAACCCAAGCAAGTGTGTTTTCGGGGTGAAGACGGGCAAGTTCCTGGGGTTCATGGTGAACGAAAGAGGGATTGAGGCCAACCCGGAGAAAATTAAGGCATTCGTCACAATGAAGCCTCCTTGCTGCAGCAAGGATGTCCAGAAGCTTAATGGCCGAGTCATTTAATGGCCAAGTCAGGAGGCTTTCAAACAGCTGGTGGAATATCTGGGACAGCCTCCATTGTTAAGCAACCTGATCGTAGGCGAGAATTTGTTTGTGTATCTCGCGGCCATAGAGCAGGCTGTGGCCGCTGTACTAGTTAGGGAAGAATATAATCTCCAAAAGCTTGTGTACTATGTTTCCAAGGCCCTCACTGCGGTGGAAGGGCATTATTTTAATGCAGAAAAATTGGCTTATTCACTTGTTGTTACTGCTCGGAAACTTCGAGCTTATTTTTCTGCACACCCCATCATTGTTTACACAGACACACCCCTCAGGAAAATTCTACACAAGTCGGATTCTTCTGGTTGTTTGCTCACCTGGTCAATTGAGTTGACCGAGTTTCAAATTGATTACCAGCCTCGACAAGCAATTAAGGCACAAGCTTTGGCAGACTTTGTGGCTGAGACTAGTTTCAAGGATTCAGGCGAGGAGGAAATTTCCGCCCAGACCGCGCCAACAAATGTCCCTATTCAACAGCCTCGCCCAGATTATTGTTGGGAGTTACATGTCGATGGTTCAGCTAGCAGGCTTGGAAGTGGAGCAGGTCTTGTATTAGTTCCACCCGAGCAAGATGTGGAGTTTGAGAAGGCTTTGCGTTTTAAATTTCCAGCATCAAATAATCAAGCAGAATATGAAGCATTGATTGCGGGGCTTGAACTCGCGCACGACGTAGGAGTACGCGAGATAGTGATTTATTATGATTCACAACTGGTTGTAAATCAGGTCAAGGGTAATTATGATGTCCATCATCCAATTCTGGTTCAATACTGTACCATGGTGAATGAGATTTTGAAGGATTTTGATTACTGGAAGCTGGTTAGAATTGGCTATGAAGATAATATGTGTGCAGATTACCTTTCGAATATGGCTGAAGACGAAATCCAATCTTTGCATCCAGGGGTTATGATTGAGTACTTGGAAGTACCACCGATAGAAAAGGAGGAGATCATGGATATTGAGCCCGTTACGAAGTGCTGGATAGATGACTTAAAAGATTACATCGAGAAGGGAGCATTGCCCGAGGACAAGTCGGAAGCGCGGACTATTCAGAAACGAGCATGTCGGTATGTTATCCTAGATAACGTCCTCTATAGGCGATCATATACCAGACCTTTGCTTAGATGTGTGCGACCAGAGATGATCGAAGGCATACTGGGTGAAAATTAATGAGGGAAAATGTGGAGGGCACCCGGGTCAAAGGTCGTTGGCAGTAAAGGTTCTGGCTGCAGACTTTTATTGGATTACCTTGAGGCGAGATGCAGAGATTTATGTTCGACGATGTGATAAGTGTCAACCTTATGTTGATATACCATGGTTACCTTTTACTGAGCAGACTCCGGTGGTGGCATCATGGCCATTTGATATGTGGGATATAGACCTGATTGGTCCTTTCCCGTTAACTCGTTCCAAGTTTAAATATGCGGTAGTTGGTGTGGATTACTTCACCAAATGGATAGAGGCTAAGCCTTTGGCAACTATCAGCAAGATTAATGTGATCGACTTTGTACACGAGTATATATGGTGCCGTTTTGGGGTACCTCGGGCTATAGTTTCTGATCATGGGACTCAATTCTCAGAAAAGTTTACAAAAGCTTACGAGCAGATACGTATGAAGCATTGGCAATCTTCTGTGGCATATCCTCAAGGTAATGGGCAGGCTGAAGCTGCTAACAAACAAGTCTTGCACGCCCTCAAGAGAAATCTTGAGGATAAAGCAGGAAGATGGGTGGATGAGTTACCATCAGCCTTGTGGGCGGTCAGAACAACGGTTAGGGGGCCAACGTGCGAAACCGTTTTTTCCCTCGCTTATGGGTCAGAGGCCATGACACCGGTGGAGATGTACTTGCCGAATCACAGAGTGTCACATTATGATATGGAACGTAATGGTGCAAATCGCGTGGCTGATCTCGATTTTTGGAGGAGAAACGTGTGGAATCTAAAATGCGGATGATTAATTACAAGCAGTGAGCAAAGGCCCACCACGATAAGAGGGTTCGTGGTCGGTCATTTGCTGTGGGCGATTGGGTTCTTCGAAAAATTGACGCAACAGGCCATCGAGTAGAATGGGGAAAGCTTTCTCCTAACTGGGAAGATCCTTTCCAAATTATCAGAATAGTCAAGGAGGGGACCTACATGTTGTGAACAGAGGAAGGCAGTGAGCTGAAACATCCATGGCATGCAGATCACTTGAAGAAGTATTACCGCTGACTGGTAGTGAGCAAGCTCTTTTTTCTCTTTCTTCTTTGTTGTAAGTTGGGATGAAATCAATGGGCATGCATTTTTTGAGTATCCCACTGTGGCATTTGGTGTAAACTCAATTATGCTTTTGGCGGGCATGGGTTTTTTCCTGCTTGATTAAAAAGTTGGTGTTCGAGTGTGGTCTAAGGTTATTTCGCTTATTCGTTGGCATTGACAAGAGTATGCCTTGGCTATGGGATAGTTTCTTTGATTATGCTTCTTAATCGAACAGATTTATGCTCGTTGGAAGGGGTTGGTGTTCGAAGGCTATGCATTTTTTATTTTTGTCAAGCCCGGAATGTGCTTGCTCGATTTAAAAAATGGGTTTTTAGAATGGTTGAAGCATTATTACGAAAATAAAAGCATAGATATTGAGTGCATAAGTACTAATACTACATGCCCAAAGATATTGTAAACTGTTTTACAGGAAAATGTAATGAAAAGTTGTGTTGAGGCGCGCAGGCCAGAAGTGATTTAAGGGTCGGCATGAACGATTTGAAGAGTGCTTTGGCAAGGGTCAGCTGCTTCATTGGTTGTAGTTTCTTCAATCACGATCACGTCCCCGTCGTCACTGGCGGAGTAAGCAGTCAAGGTTGAAGCCTCCTGTGATTTGGCCATCCAGATTTGGGTCATCAGATCTATAATAGTCACATCGGCAGTTTTGGGAGGAGTCCAGGCAGCAAGCCCCTTTTGTGCGTCTGATTGGGCCAGAGAAATCAACTCATCTTCGGTGTAGGGCACCAAGGCATGACCCGGGCGAGCAGAAAGGCAGAAGAGGGTGTTAGTTCCCCATTCAGCAAGCTGTTCTGGCGGGATATCCATCCCGCTGCATGCCAACTGCCTTAGGATGTGATGCACCCCTTGAAGGAAGAATGGATAGGCTTCCTCTTCGAAACTGGCTTGGAAGTCTTTAGAGTTCTTGTAGTCAACGATGATTGCTTGCCTTTGTTCTTCGTTAGGCTGGGACAATTCTTCCCTCAGTTTCTTTTCCTTCTCGGACGCCTCAGCTTGTGCTTGCTCCAATTGGTTGAGGGCTTCTTTGAGCTCATTCCTCACCTGTCCAATGTTGTTAAGAGCAGCTTCCTCGGATTTCTTGGAAAAGTTAAGATGGGCTTCCAAGGTCTTCTTCTCCTCCTCCAGCTTGGAGAGCTCGGTAACTTTTGTGGTCACGGCTCCTTCGCTTTCTTTAAGCTCAGCTCGGAGGGTATTGACTTATTCTTCAAGTTGATTCTTCTCCGAGGACAGGGAACTGTAGGACTTGAGGTTTTCAAATAGTCGATCGTATAATAGTTCAGTTTTGGTGGCCGTCTGAAAATAAAATATAAAGTCAAAAACAGAGCATGTAGCATTTAGTCATTTTCCCCGACATCAAGGGAGTTACTTACCTCAGCCATGCACATCCCTATCTCGCCAATGAGGACAGAGCTGGAATGCTCGGTACTCCTCTTCCGAATGCCAGTATGGCAGAGCCTCTTCACTATGCCTAGCCCAACAGTGGCGGCATGCCCGCCCGTTTATTGGTGTTGAGGTTGGCTAGGTCGGGCACATTGGCTACCTCGGTGATTATTTTGGCAGCAAGCTCCGGGGTTTCTAGCATTTGAAAGTTATCTCTCTGCCATGAGGGAGCATGAGAGCTCGACGTTTCAACCAGATCGCCTTTTTTCGTCCGCGATCTGGTTTTTCTATCGGTTGGAAGTTCGGGGGTAGGCCGCTTTGTTATTGCTTCAGTGGCAGGGATGGTCGGATTGGAAGTGGTAGGAATGGTAGTGGAAGGAACAACAGTAGGGACAAGAGTGACAGCCCGACTTGGCTCGCTATGTCCTCGGCTTGTCCCCCGTCCCATGTTTGTAGCAGGGACGGTGGGAAGACGGGCATGCTCCAGGGTGGCCATTTGGGTATTCCTCCTCGTAGCATCCCTCTTCATAGCTTGAAGGAATATGTTGGAGTCTTCCAGTTACCTCATATCTGCAAAAGAAGTTATAAAGAATTTTTGAAAATTTGGGGTTGAATTAAGATGCAAGGGAAAGCTAGATGGAAAAATTAATATGCAAACCATTCAGTGAGAAAATAGGGGTGCAGTTGATCTCAGCTTGCTCGCAGTCTGGACACTCGCTAGGGAATCTCCCTCCGTGGCAATTTCCCCAGTAAGGGTGGGGTACCTCAGCGTCAGTGGTTACCTTAGGCTCTACTCTTTCCACCGGCCAGTTAAGTATACCAGCCAGACGAAGTAGGGGAAGGCCAGACGTAAGGGCCACCCAGTCTAACACCCAGTCCTGGCCACCTTTGCCTGCCTTGACACCGAGCAGCTTCCTAAAGGTTTTGGCTAGCTGGGGTTCTCCTGCTCGAAATGCATTTCTATCATACTTGGAAATCTCTAATTCTTCCAGGTATGAAGCAAAAGGCCATCCGACCCGAGATTCGACGAGCAATGCCTTCCCATGCCAGGCGTCAACCTTGTTGGGGCCGTCAGTAAGGAGTTTGAAGTAGTTGGGGTTGGATCGGCCAGTTATATGGCCACTCTTTTTGTCTAAGGAAAATAAAAAGAATTTTCTGAATAAGGCCATGCTGGGTTCAAAACCGAGTAGCCTGCAGGCGACGGTATAGGCAACTAGAAATCTCACAGTTGTGATGGTCAGATCGCACAGAAGGGCGTTGTTTAAGTTTAGGAATTCAAAGAAAAAGGGATCTAAGGGAAGTCTAAGGCCGACGAGGAAAAAATCAAAATAGAAGACCATACGATCTCCTTGGAAATTATGCTTGTCTTTCTCGATGTCCAGGTCGAAGGCCTTGACACGGTAGTTTTTGGGGTCCATATCCAGTGAGTAGAACCAGGCAGATACATTATCCTCGCAAGTCAAGTCATCCCATTTAAATTGGGTGGGAGCGTTGGCCGCGATTTGTTTGCCCTTAAGAATCTCAAGTCTTTCCTTTTTGCATCGCGGGATGCTCGTGCTCAGAAGCTTATTTTCAGATCGATCATCTTCTTCAAAGGTTATTTGCTCGTTCTCGGTTGGTTTATCTTCTTGTTCGGACGAGGATTCTAAAGTTTCTTCCATGAAGGTCTTGGGTTCTCAAGGGTTTAATGGGGCTTCTTCCAGCTCGGTCTCCTCGGAGCTAGAGGATTCAGTCTCGAGGCTTTCATCACTTTCAGTTGAGGCTCCATGGTCATAGTTGCGTCCTTTGACCTCAGAGGAATTTTCATCGCCGGAAGACATCCTACAAGAATCGAGGAATACATGTTAAATCCTACTCGGGTAGGCAAGCAAGAGCGGACAAGCAAAAACCCATAGCAAGGGTTTATCCTTAGACTAGTGAACAGGGCACTAGTCATGTATTCCTCGATTCCCCCCTTGTTGGGTTGGATAAGTTTGCAAAACGCCCAGACCCGTGATGTTCTAAGGTTTGTGTCGTTCGTTGAGAATAGAAAATTCAAGATGAATAGAGAGGAAATGGGTATCAGACACCCTAGTTTACGACAGAATGACTTTCAGATCGTAACAAAACTCATCATGTACCCAGTCGGCATCATTGAACCCTAACTTGCGGTTCTAGCATCAAAAACATGGATAGAAATCATAGCAGGATTAGCAATAAGGAGCGAAGAATACCTGTCGACGTTGAAGAATTGAGTTGAAGAAGATCTTGGGATTCCTATTTACGTGGCTGAATGCAGAGATGAGAAGTGGTTCCGGCTCTGATTTTACACAAATTTGGGAAAGTTCGAAATGAAGATGAACTTGTGTTTTTATACTAGGGGAAACCGTCGTTTGGGGGCCGTTTCGAGAATTCATGCCATCATTATGGCACGGAAGCCAAGGCGTTGCATTAAATGATGCGTTGGAGTATGAGCCCGCGTGATGGAGTAAGACGGCTAATGGCGGCCAGTCCTTTCAGGGTTAAAATTCTTTGGGCTGGCACCCAATTATAACATTTGGTTGAAGACAACCCTTGGTAAATCCACAAAATGATTCATCTTATAAACGATCAGACTCGAAAAATTTAGGATACTTCTCCTCGCTCCGAGCATAGATACTCCCCAGACAAGGAGCAGGGGGCTACTGAACTACCTGGCCCGATAGGCCCAGACCTGAGACACGTGCTTGGCACACTTTCTTCAATCAGGAGCAAAGCACGTGCAATCCAAAGTCCAACTCGAAGTCGTGGAGCAGGCACCGGCCAGACTTTGATCAGTTTGGATTGAGAGCCTAGCAGTTATCGCTCAGAATCTGAGGGCTAAATACCAAGTTGGCAAGTGTATATCGAGCTGGGAGTTGGATGCAACGAGCTGGGGACTAAACATCCAGCGAGCAAATGTTCAGCGAGCAAGCTTACCATTCTTGGTTATGTAAATAATGGTAACCCTGGACATGGGCAGTTACTTCCAGAAAACTCGCTTCAGCATTCATGATAAGGCCGTTGTGTTGAACGTGGCAGTTAATGTGCCCGCCATGTATGCTGACATTTAATGGGGAGATATTCAGTCTCCCATGAAGGCTATAAAACCCCTCTAAAGAAAGGAGGGAGGTACGTAATTTTTCTACTAAGGCTAAACTCTGTCAATTTGCTTACTCAACCGAGTGTTTGTTAATTCTCACGCCGGAGAGCATTTGCATGGTAAGCATCTACCTAGTTCACCGTTTGAGTTTGTTTTTCAGGATTGGGCCTTGAAGATTTTGGATAGAATTGAAAGCCAGATATCCGAATTATTAAGCCCAGTGCGTCCTTGGATCATTTTGGACGCATCACTAACATTTTGAAAATCCTCAACCATTGGAGCCCCCACAACCCTTGCTTTCTTTTTCTTCCTTGTTCTTGTATTGTCTTGAAAAATTTCCTCATCCCACCAAAAAAGTAATATACATACTTCAAATCTTTACCCATCTTATCAAAGACCAAGACATATTTTGTGGCTTTCTCTAGCATTAAGTAGGTGTAATTCCACCTGGTATCAACATCAAGACACAATTTTTTACTACACTTTATGCCTACTTTTTCAACACATGACTCAAACTTTACAAGTCTTGCGGGAGAAGACCTCACATATCGCACGAGATTTCGAATCCTCACAATTTCCTCCATATGTTCCTCCAAACCATCCCTCACAACAAGATTGAGAATGTAGGCACAACATCTCAAATGCAAATACTTACAATCTAATGTGGAATTTGACCCACTAAGTTCATCTTTCAAAAACCAAATGGCACCATCATTAGATGAAGCATTGTCAACTGTAACTGTGAAAACCCAATCAATACCCCATTCTGTCAAGCATTCATTAACCAATTTCTCAATTGTTATCCCCTTGTGATTAGCAATTGAACAAAAGTTCAAGATTTAAGATTTTTTTTTTCTCAAAGTTCAATCATCGTCTATCCAATGAGTTGAGAGACAACTGTAGTTGATGTTTTGACATGATGACCAAGTATCCGTAGTAAGAGATACTTGTTGCCCCTTCAAAGAAATTTTTAATTTTAATACCTTTTCTTTGTAAATTTGCAAGCAATCTCTAGCAACCGTCCAACGAGAGGTAATTTTGAAGTTAGGGTTCAAATCCCAAAACATCTCCCTAAGCCCCTCATAATCCACAATACTAAAAGGCTTATTATCTTTTATGCACATTCGAACAAGAGTCCTTCTAGCATATTATCTTGATTAAATGAATAATTTGTGATGCTAACTCAAACTCTGTTACCCCCCTCTTTAGTTCACTCTTGAACTGCAAAATATTTTGTTTTTTTCCATCCTTTATAGTCCCCTTTAAATCCACAAAACAATGTGATGTTTTACAAGTTTGCTTTAAATGTCTCCCCATAGCATTTGTTCCATTCTTAGTAGGGTTGAAATTAAAGGATTGCTGGCAATAAGTACAAAATATCTTCTTAGGATAAGGTTTAGTATTAGGCCTCTTAAAATGATCCCACACCCATGACGTGACTTTAGGATCACAATCATTCTCCGCATCTAAATCAATCTCAACTTTTTCAATATTTTTCTTTTCTTTCATAATAGTTTTTTTGTTTCCATCTCTGAAAAAAAAATCAAGACAAAACACAAATAAATCATTTTAGACAAAACCCACGAAGCAACTTCATTTCAAATAAATAAATATTACCTAAATAAGAAAATATTATGACAAAAAGGCAAAAAATAGACCAACAAGACAACAATAATTAAAATGTAGAGACCAAGTTACTGTTCATTATAGAACTTTGGATCATGCCTGTAACAAACTAACAAATTTTGAGATTGATTTCTAAACTTTGTAAAACTTACTTGTTATCTGAAATAGTCCTAATTTTGAGATGTAAGTAATAAAATTATACAACAATTCATAACAGCCCATTGACTTCCTTTTGTGAAAACAAACGAGGTGCAAGCAAAACAACCCTAATGAGCTTCAAAACACATGTCTCCTAGACAAATTATATACTATGAACTGTAACTGTAAGATACTAAGCTTGCACCAGAGAATAGGAGGAGAAATAGAGAGAGGGTACCGTGAACTGAAGAGTGAAGAGCGATTGTCGATCTGGAAGACTTCAGTCGGTCGAAGAAATCGTCGATCTGGCATATCTAAAAGCAGGGGAAGGAAGGCTTGACACTTGGAATCTTGGACTACTGGACTATAAGACGAGAGAGAGAGAGCAAGACGAAGTCGAAGTGTGGACCGGAGAGTGGAGAGACTGGAGACTGGAGACTGGAGACTGGAGACTGGAGACTGGAGAGAGAGATTGTTGATCACTCAAGTCTCGATCTGGAAAAGAACTAAAAAAGACTAAGAACGTGCGTCGTCATGGACTTGGAGAGAATGGATAGAAGAAGAAAAGAAGTGATGAAGTAGTTAATTAAGTAGTACTGTTAGGGTTTTTATTTCTTTTTTATTATGATTATTTAATTTTATATATATATATATATATATATAGTATTATGGTTAATACTTATGTTATATATCAGTTATAAGTTATAACTATTAAAAAAGTAAGTATTCCAAATAGATGGGATGGGCCAGGCACAACGGACATTAAAAAAGTAAGGGCCTAATCTTGTCCGAGCTCATGGGCATCCATAATTTTAAAGCCCAGAACTATTGAAAATTTTGCGGGCATGAGCATTGCGGGCCTTATGGGCTGATGGGCGGGTTTGCTCACCCCTAACAAGTATTAAGGTTCGTGATTTTGATGCTCTTGAGGTGGGGCTTAAGGACATAGATACTTTGGTATCTATTATTCAAAATAAGTTACCTAATAAATTTGAACCGCCAAGGGAGTGTAAAAGGGTGATGATGAAAAATAGGCACGAAATTGAACAAGAATTCAGAGAAAGAAAAAGATCAAAGTAAAAAGAGGGGGACACGTTGATCCGATTATGATTTCCGTAAATATCTCTTTCATTTACAACATTGTGATGTATTGCGATAAATGAATTGATGCATCGCGATGCGCTAGATAAGTGATCCTTAGCGCATGTCCGATTTATTAATGGCAAAGTCGTCTTTTCACCCCCAAAGACACATTTTTCTGGTTAAAAAAATATAGAAAATCTAAGAGGTTAAAAATTTATGAAAGGGGACTGGTCCACAATTTGTCCTTAGTAATATAGTACTTTTATAGATATCCTTTCTTTTTTTTAAGGAAAGAAATTTTAAATCAAACATTCAAAGTTAAATAGGCACCAAACTATAGAAATCCAAAAGTTAATTTGGTCAATTATTAGTATAATTTTAAAAGTCAACTTCTTAATTGGTTTGTTGACACATCCTATTGTTAGCAACGTTGACCAAGATGAACATATATTCAAGTTCGAAATCAACATGTTGATTATTTTTCAAGTACATGAACAAGTTGAATAGATGTCAAAATGCTAATCAAGATGATAAGCATCATAACAAAAGCTAAGAAATTTTTTTTAACAAAAATTGATGTTTAATTTTTCTACCAAGTGGTTCATACTTTTGCAAGTTATACTTCTAAGAACCTTCTTAATTGAAAAATATTCTATTTATGTATAAGTTAGACGATTGTATCTTAAGGTTATTGTTGTTTATACGCTACTGCATGAACATCATGTTATTACTTGAAATATGATTATTAATCCTATGAATAATTGCAAAAGTAACAAGATTAATAATAATGTTATTCCATGAATAGTGATTTTTTAAAATTCGAAGCCCTATCCCCAACTATCACCCTATAACTTTTAAGCGACGCTACGACTAAACAGAAAAATTTATTATCAACCCGACAACCACTTAGATCTATATATATATATATATAATAACAAACGTGATTTTCCCGCCTAAAACTGATTTCCATAAATGGAAACATTGGAAGCTAAAACATTTTGTTTTTTAATTTTAATTTTTGTTTTTATACTAAACATTTAATATTTTTGGATAAGTTGCCATAAATATATTTATACATTTCTAGAAACTTTGAATACACCCAAACTGTTGGTATTCTCAATACAATTTACAATATCATGCTTGACCTTTTATTTTCCATCACATTTATATAAAGTTTGTGGATGTTCTTTGCGGATGTTCAATCAATCTTCTACAAAGTTTAAAAAAAATCGGTCACGAAATAAGCTTTAAACATTTTGAATCCAAAATTTTTACTGCAACTATTATGACTTCTATACCATCCGTCCTAAGAGACGTCCACAAACAAAGATTCGAATGGATTCTCAAATTCAAAGTTACAAGAAAATAGTTAGTCCCGATTTAAATAAACAACGAAGTTGTTGACATAGTCTAACTATAAAGTTATATATTTTTTATGAGCATGAAGAATGGTTAAATAAAAAATATTAAGAAATGTCATAGATCAGTTATTAATTTAAAGCTCAAAATTCGAGCTATGTATTTTTTTCAAAATAACCTTGAGAAGTATATTTAAAATTTTAGAATATAACAAATCTCGAACAGTAACATAAAATATTTATCATTAAACAATGTTTTTACTAAATACTTGACATTATTTTAAATATTGAAGTCTCAGATTATTAGATTTGTATTTTTTTAAAAAAACTTTAAAAGTTGTATAAGGAAATAGCATGTAAAACAAAAGGATATAGGCTCAATTTTCAGCTCAATGAAAAATTAAAAGAATTTGAATAATCTCGGGAGAGATCGCTACAATTTCTTACGATTTCTTACCGAATGTTAGGTGAATGAAATTTTGAAGTGAAAGAATATACGTCAAATGAAGGATTCTAGATGAAAGGTTCTAACTGAAGAGTTGTATTTGTTAGACGGCAGATGTTGAATTTGGTTACGTGTTGAGGTCGTATATTGTTTTATTAAGAGTAGTTATCCGGTAAGACCGTCTTACGAGTTTTAACTTGTACGAGGGAGCCCCACCATCTCACAAAGCAACTCATCAACAGACGGTGGGTCGGGTCAAGGAGATACATCTTACATAAAATACATGTAATATTATTTTTTTCTAAGTTTTTATTTTATATTAATAGGTTAAAAGAGACAACTTACATGACATGAGGCTTAAGGGTGGATATGAGATTTTAATGGGCTTAGTTTTATATATATTAGGCCTTTTAAGGTGAATTTTTTTATTTCTCATTTTGGTAAGGAATAATTACGGCCATACCTTTTTTTTCTAAAATGTTAACCGCTGAAATACTCTATTTTTTAACCGCAAAAGTACTTTTTTTTCTTCCTTAACCACTGAGTCTTTTATGACGTGTCATATTTGCAAGGAAGGTTATACTTGCCCTGACTCTTGATGTTTTTGATACCATAAATGAGTACATGATATCTAACAATCACTTAGAAGAATGAACTTATTTGAGTTCAAATTATATGTGCAGGGCAGAGAACAACACAAGTTTGTTTGAAGACAATCATTCTACAGAGTTTTTGAATAGTATAAAGTGTTCATCATTGTCTAACCATGAATTAACACTTCAGATTTGTGTTTCGGTGATGTTGTTGAGAAACATTGACCCTTCTGCAGGGTTGTTGTTGAGATTATTGGAATATGCTTCTTGATAATTTAATTATCACCTTGCATATTCTATATATGTTGATTTACTTGTCCCCATTACAAGTGAGTCATCACGAGTGGCTAAAAGGTCTGCGTACCAGTTAGCGTAGCAACTCGTGTTGATATCACATAGGTCTTAGATTAGGTGTGACCTGATCAAGTCCTACCTTCCTATATGATGATCAAAACAGACCAGCATTTCAGAATGCACTCGGCACCGGAAGACCTGTAGCTGTGTCAAAACCCTTCAGTGATAAAGATCAGAATATCCTTAAAGACTCACCACTGACAGACATGCTACAAGATAAAATGCTCGCACCGGCAGACATCAGTTCTCCTGAATCGAAAGACTTGTTTCCACTGGCTGGAAGCATTCCACCGGCAGACTTTAGAATCTGCACGTGCTACAGAGAAATGTCAAGAAGCTGCTCAAATCAAGACAAATATGTCTGTGCCTCAAAAAGCCTGACATACTTAAAGCTACAATACTTTCTCTCACTTAAGTAGTCTGTTAAAGTCAAAAAACAATTACTTTATTAAACAGACCACCTGACAGTGTAACAGACATCAGACCTACTCTTCAGAGACTTATCAACATAGTCTGACAGACAACGAATTCCAAGATCTACGGACTAAATCTCTGCTCCAAAACAGTCAAAGATCTTATGGACAAAGATCTCTATCCGATAGTCTTCAACCACTACATCTCCAATGGATAGAAATCTTCGAGTCTTCATCTCTCAACGATCATATTGACACAGTGACAGTGTAAGCGACATCTAAGATCATCAAACGATACACTGTGAGCAACGAGTAACTCAATCTACTCAAGAACTTCAAAGAAAAGAAATCTTCAAAGAGATCGTCTTCACCAACGTATCTCTGATTTCTACACAGATTGCAGTGAACTCATCCAGATCTTAGCAAAACACCCTCAATGGATTGCTAGGAAGAAAAGCTTGGAAAAGAGAAGATAATGATTAGAAACTTCAAAAGACAGAGATCAAGATCTGAAGATTGATGTTAGATAATGTCTGAAGAAAATGAAGAGCTGTCTGTAGATATTGCATTCATATCTTCAGATTTGTATCCCAATACAAATGCTGTTGATTGTGCAATAATCAATCATCATGGAAGGTCGAGTGTTTTACACTCACTCGTTTAGATATATCTTTATATCTGAACGACCTTGAAAATCCCTTCCTTCTCATAACAGTTTCTTGGTTTCGTCTCTTATTATCCTTTGCAACTTAAAGATCCTTGAATGGATAATTAAGTAAGGATTGAGACTTAGGAAGACAAAGCCAGAAAACTGGACATAGACTATTTTGACTGATGTAATATGCAATTTATCTTTGAATAAATTCATATGTTCTTACTAATACTTTATCTCTCAGTCCTTATATATCTATGAGCTTTTTATAAATGATTTATCCCTAGAAAAGCCATTCTCTACTTGATCTCCTAAACTTGCATTTGAAAGAAGAATGTACAGCCACTTCCGACTTCTCCAAATCATAGCCTTTTTACCTTCCGCTATACAAATCTTTTATCAGGCCTTTTGATTTGATTAAGCAATTTATCGGCAGAGTTGTTACTTCTGCTTAGAGCAAGTCTACCGATAGCTTTTACCGACAGACATGCTCAACTTGATAAATTGCAATTGCCAACTAAACTATGCTTTATGTATATCCAAAAGAAAAGTTTTAAATTGGCATAATAGACTATTCACCCTCCCTCTAGCCTATTTGAGCATTATTGTGGACCAACAGTTGTACAATGAGACAAGACTAATCATGACCATGTTTGAGAATCACGTTGTTGAAGTAATTTTTTTGAATGGAAGCAATGTTGGAGACAAAATGTTTATACCAAGAATGTCATTGTCTTCATCAGATATGAGGTTGTCTTTCAAGTTTCCAGAAAAGATAATTTTCATTGATAGTATCGTATGTCATGACAATTAACAAAAGTTAAGGTCAATCACTTTCGCATGTAGGGCTCCTATTGAAGAAGTCAGTATTTAGTCATGGTCAGTTGTATGTTGCAGGTTTTAGGGTAACACACGTTTTGAAGATATTAATACTGATGAAGATGGAAAACCAACAAATAAAACAACAAATATTGTGTATAAGGAAATTTTAAAAAATCTATAATATTACCAATAAAATGATGCATTTATATTTAAGTACGTAGTTGCCTCAAACATTACTTTTCTTAATTTATTCTTTTGATTTTGATTTGCTTATTCGTTTTGCTTGAATATTATTTAATTAAAAAAAATTGTTCGTGCGTTTAACGCACAGGTGTAAAACTAGTTTATTGAAAAGATTAACGACTTAGTTTAAAAACCGCATTAATCGGATTATAAGTTATTTCCCTTCGTTCCAGACAAAGAGTCTACCACATTATTTTAAGTGATTTCACTTTAAAATTCAATTTTCAAAAAGTTATGTTTATTATCTTCATAATATTTTAACTTTAGTCTCATATTTACTATAAGCATATTGATTATAATCAAAGTATTTTATAATTATGGCCAAGCTAATGTAGAAATTCATAATTGATAGGAATAACGATACAACCTTTCCATTGATTGAATCACCTATTTATATATGTTAGGGTTACACTAAAAGTGTGGTATAAGAAACCTTTACAAGGAAGGAATCAAAACTATTTAGTAAATAGTTACTACTAAATAATAATTACGGTAAATAAAGGAATAAATAATAAATATATTATTCTCTAATATGCCCCTGCAAGATGGACGCCTGAGAGGAGAGACCAATATTGTGAAGTAAGTGATGGAAGCGCTGGTGAGCAAGTAGCTTGGTGAAGGCATCAACCAACTGATCAGCTGAGGAGACATGGGAAACCAGTAAGAGTCCGTCCTGAACCTGTTACCAAATGAAATGAAAGTCCAGGATCACATGCTTCATGCGAGTATGAAAGACTGGGTTGGAACACAGGCTCGTGGCACCCACATTGTCACAATAAATGACTAGTTGAGGCGAGGAGGTGATACCGAGCTCGTCGAGGAGAGACACAATCCAACAGACTTCAGTAGCAGTGGCAGCCACTGCTCGGTATTTAGTTTCAGTCGAGGAGTGAGCAACAATGTGTTGCTTCTTGGAGCTCCAAGAGATCGGGTTGCTGCCAAGATAGACAATATAGGCACTAGTGGATGTGTAGTCATCTTTGTTACCCGCCCAGTTAGCATCAGTGAACGCATGGAAAGTTGGGGGAGACTGAAAATGAAGGAGAATGCCAGCATCAATAGACCCACAGAGATATCTGAGAACACGTTTGATCGTATTTCAGTGCTTGGTAGTGGGCCTATGCATGAACTAAGATAGTTTGTTGACGGCATAAACGACATCAGGGCAAGTAAGGGACGAATACTGAAGACTCCCGACCATTGCCCGAAACTCGGTAGGATCCATGAGATCAGTGCCTGACTGAAGTGTCAAAGTTGGTGAGGTGGCGAGGGGAGTAGCATCTGGGCGAGCATCTGTCATGCTCGTGCGAGCAAGGAAATTGGCAATGTATCAGCGTTGGGAGAGCAAGAGACCATTTGGTCACTTAACAATTTCAACACCAAGGAAATAGTGAAGATCACCGAGGTCCTTGAGCGAGAAGCGACTAGTGAGCAGAGAGATGAAGGTCTGAAGTGCCTCGGGCTGGTTACTAGTGATGATGATGTCATCCACATAGACAAGGAGATAGATGATGGTGCCCCATGTATGAAGTATGAACAGCGACGTGTCAGGCACATAATTTTTTAAGCTGGAGGCAAGAAGAAATTGTCGCAGTTCGTTGTACCATGCTCGGGGAGCCTGTTTGAGTCCATAGATGACCTTGTGAAGCCGACAGACATGCTGAGGGTTGTCCTTGTCGTTGAATCCCATAGGTTAAGTCATTAATACTTCCTCAGAGAGAGTACATTGGAGAAAGACATTGTTCACATCGAGCTGCCGAATAGCCCATCCTCGGCAGATGGCCAAGGAGAGAACTAGTCTCACTGTAGTGGGTTTAACAACCGGGCTGAATGTCTCATGATAGTCAACACCTGGTTGCTGGTGAAACCCCTTAGCAACTAGGCGAGCTTTGTAGCGATCAATGGTGCCATCAGCATGACGTTTGATGCAGAAGATCCATTTACAGCCAACAACATTGCGAGCTTCAACCAATGGAACCAGGGCCCAAGTACTATTCCGAGTTAACGCATCATATTCTTCAGACATGGTTTGACGCCACTTGACATCTTTGAGAGCTTAAATGACATATGTTGGTTCTTTGTTCGTTGCTAGTTGAGCCGAGAGACTCAGTTTGGTGAGTGGCTTGTAGATATTATTCTTGGAGCGACTAACAATGGTTAAAGTACCGGTAGCAGCGGGCACAGGAACACCCTCGTGTTCAACGGGCACAGTGCGATCCTCGGGCATAGGGCTAGGGACCGAGGAAGTTGGAGCAACTGGTAGAAGAACTATCTTGGGTTCAACGGGCACAATGCGATCCTTAGTCATGGGGCAAGCAACAGGCATAATGCTAGCCTTAGACAGGTTGCTAGGTGCCAAGGAGGGTTAAGCAGTAGGTATAGGACTGGTAGCAGACAATGTAATATTGGGGTGAGGTTGGTGTATGGGGGAGCTGAGATCAACCTTATACTGATTAGTGCTAAGAGCAACCGGCGGGGAGTCACTGGAGTGAGCAGCGGACGATGTGTATGAAGACGGGAACATGTCATGTGGGGGTAACCAGGTGGTTCGAGTGGAGTCATTGGGGTGAGGAGGGTGGGTGGCAATGGTGGACACGAGATGAACATCCTGGTGGTGCTTGGATCATAACAGAGATAGACACTCTGAGTAAGCAAATAACCAAGGAAGACACAAGGAGTGGAACGAGCAACGAGTTTGTGAGCGGAGTAAGGGCAGAGCCAAGGGTAGCAAAGGAAACCAAAGGTACGGAGTTTGAAGTAGTTAGACGGAGACCCAAACAATTTCTGATAGGGAGATAGCTAGTTGAGGGTGGGTGTGGGGAGCCGATTGATGAGGTAGGTCGCTATTTGGAAGGAAAATGACTAGAAGGGCAGGGGAAGAGAAGCCTTAGAGAGAAGAGAAAGACCAGTCTTAACAATGTGGCGATGGCGACGTTCCGAGAACCTATTGTGTTCCGAAGTGTGGGGTGGCGAGGAGGTGAGAGATGCCATTAGCAAAGAGGTAGGCGCCGCCCAAGTCAATGTCCTGGGCAAGTCCCATGTACTCACCTCCATTGTCCAAGTAAAGTGTGACAATGGTGGAGGGCTGTTGTAAGTCTGCACCTCCTTTAACAGATTTATCTCCAGCAGATGATTGCTTTGCTTTCAAAGCTTCACTATTTTTAATAATTTGAACCTTAGGGTATTTATAAGGAGTAGCAAAGAAGATAACCAATTCCTTCTTTACCCTTGTTAGGTTTCTCGATATTGTGTGAATATTACTATTCACCGTAAAATGTTCATTTTCTTGTTCAGGGGTTGCACCAGAGATGTCATTAGAGAATCCTAGCCCAGATTTATCTGTTGAGGGCTTCTGATCTCCAAGAATTTGATCAAAGACTGCCGTTGAGTTATTCCATGAGTTAATGGTTTTTTGCAACTCTTCTTTCTCAGCAGATAACTCTTTGACATGATCAATAAGACAAGCAACCTTTTCATTGAGAAACATGTTCTCTTCTTTTAACTTGATATTTTCCTGCTGAACTCCATGGAGAGTTTTTAACTCGCTTCAAAGATGGATTTCTCGCTTCAGCTTCTCATGACTTTTAGCTAACTTAACATAGGCCTTCCTAAATTCATTGAATTCCTCTAGCATGTCTTGAGCATCCTCGAGGATTTCTTCTTTGAAGGCTCTTCTAAGATTGTTCTATGTTAGCTTGAAAAGGAGAGTATTTAACTTCACCGTCTCGAGTCATAGGTGGGAGGTGACTCTAGAGCAACAAGACAAATGTGTGCCCGCCGTGAGTCATCACTATCATCCTCGCCGAATCGGCCAAACCAAGTGGATACATGGTTTTCTTTCTAAGTCCTCACTTTAAGACCTCTATGTTTAGAAAATGATTTAGAAGGTCTCCTTTTATAGGCTTCATATTTAGGTTTAGGACATTTAGAAGCAAAGTGACCAGGTTTCCTGCAATTGTAGCAAACTAGCTCATTATTGTGTGAGTTTTCAGCAGTCTTTCTGAAAGTCTGCTGGTTTGCTTCTCTTTTTTTGTTAAATTTTGAGAACTTTTGAAACTTCTTAACGAACATAGCAAATTGCTCGTCAGAGAGAATTTCATTCTCATTTGAAGAAGAAGTAGATGGTTTACTTTCTTGACCAGGAATTTCCTGAGAGATAGCAGAAAAAGAAGGAAGTTTAAAATGTTTGTCCTGTTCTTGAGCTTGAAGTAATTCTTGCTCATAGACTGTTAAACTCGCATACAAACTTCTGAGGTGCATGGAGTTCAAGTCTTTGGACTCTTTTATTGCAGTGGTTTTTACATGCCACAAACTTCCTAAAGAAGCTAAAAATCTCATATTCACTTCTTTAACACTATATTCTTTTCCTAAAGAGTAACAACTATTTACTACCTCACAAAATCTGTCGTAGGCTTGCCGTAGAGTCTCCTTAGGATCTTTTCTGAATGAGTCGAACTGTTGAATATAGTTGTACTTCCTGTTATCTCTGGTGGGTAGATCTCCTTCAAGATATTCCACCAAGGCTTCCCACATTTCCTTGGCAGTTTTGCATCTGATGATCTGTTGATATGTGCTTGTGTCGACAGAGCTGGATATAATATGAATAGCCTTGCTGTCGAGTTCAACAAGCCTCCTTTCTTCGCCTCGTCCATTCGCTCATAGATTTAGGTATCTCAGAGGACCACTGGCTACTTCAGCAAGTAGGTTGGGTTTCATTGGAATATAAGGACCTGTCAGAACACATTGCCACAACCGATTGTCAATAGAGTTCATATATCTCATAACCTTATCTTTCCATACTTCGAAGTGGCCTTCGTCCAATATTGGGACGTGGCTGGTATTTGAAGTAGGCAGCATATAGTGAGCCATAGGATCTATTCTCAAGAGGTTAAGCTTGGAAAAAATAATTTTTCAAAGAATGAAGCTCTGATACCAATTGTTGGTCCCAAAATAGGCTCAATCTAGGCTAGAAGGGGGGGTTGAATAGCCTAGTTATGTTTTTATAAACTTTTTCGTAAACACTTCTTAATGATTTGTAGAGAGGTTTAAATAGAAGTGTTTAGGCAGCGGAAACAAAATAGATTAAGAATTAACAGGACTGCTGTTAAGGTAGTGCAGAAACTGTAACTGTTAAACACAAGCAGTTAAGAAGAGTAATAAGAAAAGTTTGAACAGCACACAGGGATTTGAAGTGGTTCGTACTGTGAATAGTACTACATCCACTACCAAAGTGGTTAGCTTTGGATTTTAAAAGTGCACTTTGTTTATCCACTAGGTTTATGATTTAGATCTCTAATGGATCGTGTACAAAATGAGTTTTTAACCAAGTGTATAAAGGTGAGAGAAACAATCAATGATTAATTGTTCTCTTCACGTGCAGAATTAAAGAACAGTTTAAAGACAAACTAAATGAAGCTGAAAACGAATTTAAGATGGCAGATCTGCAGCTTCAGAAAGTTTGGTGAAGTGTTAGTCCTTGTCCTTTGATCTCTTGAATGCTTGAGTATTGAAGATGAAGCTTGAGAGTTAATTGCGCAAGAGTTGTTCTTCAGATCTTCAAGACTTGAATAAATACTAGGAAGAGATCTTTGGACCGTTGGGCAGAAACATGGTGAACTGTGTCCAACGTTCTTTTGCATTGAATGCAATTCGGCGCTTTGGAAGATGTAACAGCCACAGTCATCAGAGATGCAGTGTGCAGAGAAGACATTCCCAAATTGAGTAATGTTTCAGCTTGCAGGCTCTGCAGCTTGGAAAGTCTTCTTAGCCAAAACGGGTAATATCTTCGATCTTCGACTGAGATGACAGACGGTTGTCATCATGAAGAGTTGACTTCTTGAAAATGAAACTTAATGAAGATATAAAGATCAGATATTTTCGAAAATATCTCAGAAAGGTGTCCACGTGTCATAATATTATGAATTGGCTTAATTTGACTGTTCGGCATTGAGCAGACTTCAAAGTCTGCTGGTCCTTCAAGGCTGCTGTAGAAGCTTTGCAAAACCGCGCCTAGACTAACACTAAAACAGTTCTAAAAGAAAAATTGATTCTAAGACAGTTGCCACACTAATCGGTACGCAGACCTTTTAGCCACTGTACACTAGAATCAGAAGATGACTCAACCAAATCTAGAATTAGGAATCAACAATCTCCTCCTATTTGGTTGATGTCATCATCTCGCCTACTAGCGTACTTTGAATCATGCACCGAGATAATAACATGTCTTAAAGATTTTTATTAAGAGACATGTCTCTCGAGCGAAGTCTTAGAGAGAGATAGCTACTAGACTAAGTACTTACAAGAGAAAAAAACATTAAGATCAAGTACTAAGTAAAGCAGTGTTTAAATCTATGAGATAAGCATGCATGCAATATGTAAAGATTTAAACACGAAGTTTAAATAGAGCAGATAATATCAAGATAAAGCAATTTAAACTTTGAAAGATACTTAAAGACATCTGTGATTAAACAAGCTGTTTAAACAACAGAAGTTTTGACAAAACAGCATAGATTAAGAACAAAGATCTGAATCGAATACCAAATGATTCGTAAGAGGTTGGGCCGAGTGCGTCTTCGTTCTAAGTAGTCTCAACCCGGACTCGATTACGTCATTTAGGCGTTCTCGGAGCCGGTTACGTTCTTCAATCGTGGCTTGATTCAAAATGAGTAGCTCTCTCCTCCCGATGGCACCAACCCTACGTTCGGCCAGCCAGCAGCCTCAGCCGACAAGGCGAAGATTTGTGAAATCAGCAACCTCCCTTCGGCTAAGAATTGCGCGAGCCATCCCAGTCTTGAGTTCATCGAAGAGGCCACGAATACTTATCTGCTGAGAGTGCAAAGATTCCAATCGAGGCGAAGCTTGTTGATCTTGAACCAGGGAACCCGTGAGTGGTGAAGGCTGGCGATGTCGCTCACTAGTTGATCAACAATCTTCCCGATGTCAAAAATGGTGGCATGAGTAGCATTCAAGGCCATAGCCGAGCACATCAATCTGGGCCATAGAGGAGACCGTCGGTTGGTGAGCAAGCCGGGTCGTTGTTTGCTCGAAGAAGCTCCGTGGCGGGATCGGCGGTGGTGGTAGGTAGAAGGGTTAAGGTTGAATGGAAATATGGCTTGTGGAGGGATGATGAGCAGGGTTTGGAGAGAAGGCAGATGAAGCAGGGTTGTTAGCAGAGGTGGTAGGTGGAGGAGAAGAGGGTTTAGAATCAACTTCAATGTCAGTGGCTAAGCTGCTGACAGAGAAGTGAGAAGCAGAAGAGGAAGAGGATGCTTCTAAGAGGTAGGAAGGGAAGGGATAGTCGGGTAGAAGGACAAAGTTAGGAGGGGAAGTAGAAGGGTAAAAGAGATCAGAAATGGAGGAAAGGTCAAATAGAAAAGAATGGGTGGCAGAAGAGATTGAAGGAAAGAGAATCTGGTAAAGGTCAGAAGAGATAGAGATAGGGGTGATGTATTGAGAGATAGGAGGAAAGATCTCGGGTAGAAAGGCTGTTTGGTAAAGAAGAGTAGAGATGTGAGGGGCAAGAGGAGAGAAGTGGTCGGGCATAGAGAAGGAAGGGGAAGAGGTAGAGGGAGCAGAGTTGGAAAGAACTGGTACAATGGCTAGGGAGGTGTCTGGATGAATGGTGGAGATGGGTTCAGGTGAAAGTGGTGGAGAAGGAATAGAGTCTCGAGGTGAAGAGGGTGTTGGAGCCACAGACTTCTTGCGAAGTCTGCGTGTCTTCTTCTTAGGAGCAGGGGAAGAAGGCTCCTCCTCAACAACAGCAGGGGTTGAAGAGGATATGGGAGAAGAGGGGGCAGTAGATGGCTCAATAGAGGGCTCCTCCCCAACAGCAGCCGGGGCTGAGGGAGATGAAAGGGAAGGGGAGGAAGAAGTAATTGGAGAGGAAGGTGGAATGAATGGGATGAAAGGTTCAGAGGGTTCAGTGCGTTTGGTTTTTCGTTTGCGGGGACGAAGGGAAGCAGCGTCTGGTTCAGCAGCCTCTTCAGGCACAGGAGTAGGAGCAGATGGAGCATTGGTCTTCTTTTTCCTTTTTGATTGAGGGCCAGCAGAATGAGCAGCAGCAGCAGCAGCAGTGCTGGAAGAGGAAGCAACTTTCCTCCTTTTCGGGGCCGGCTCCTCCTCAGCAGAAGAGATCTTCTTCTTCTTTTTGTGAGTTGAGGGAGCTGGATCAGCAGTCTTGGAGGAGCAGCCTTCAGCAGCAGCTTCTTTGGAGAGCTTCTTGCTCAGCTGCTTTGCCATGAAAGAGTCCACGGTTGTCTCTGGATTTATTCTGATAACTTTAAGTGGAGGGGGCTTCAGGGCATGGACGATGACCAGAGGGTGAAGACCTTGCTGAACTCTCTTCTCGTTCTTCAGCTTGAGGGTGTTAATGATGAAGGTGCTGGTAAGCTGGATGGATTTTTGGACCTTCTTCTTCTCAAAGGCAAATATGTGGGTATGAAGTTTGGTGTTTGCGCGAAGAAGAGTGTTGATAAGCCTGACAAAAGGCCGCTGCTTGATTGATTTCTTGGCAAAAGCATCAACAGCAAGGCATCGCAGATCATCTCAAATAGGATCTGTGCCCAGTTAAGTCGAAGGTTCAGGATGACAGCAGACGTGTACTCCAGCTGTTCTGATGTCATGATGTCATGGGTGCCATTCTTGAAGATCATACTCTTGTCAAACAAGTGGCTGATGAAGTAGACGTCGTCTTCAAACAAAGTCCTCTTCATCTTAGCAGCAGCCTCTCTTGGTGTGTTCTCCCCACGCATGTAGGACCAGTGGCCTTTTCAAAGCATCTGTGAGAGGTAGGGCCATCGAACTCCACGCCAATAATCTTGGCAATTCGGGAGGCAGTGATAGTAATGTTGACAGTTCTGACTATGGCTGTGATGGAAGACCGAGATTCATTTACATTAGCCATCTGGAAAAATTCTTCAGCTAGCATATAGCTGTAATCTTCATCTTCCAGCATGAACAGTGGCAGAATGCCGGGCGTTCAGTCGTCCACGATCTTAACTCCAGAGGCATAAGCACGAGCAGATGGTTCGTCAATGCACATCCCTGGGTGATACATGGTTGGGGGAAGATTTGGAAAGTCAACAGGAGGACTTGCGGCTGTTCGATCTGAGAGGAGGTTCGACCTAAAAGTTTTGCAGAAAATTAGGGCAAGAACTCAAGAACTCGAAACATAAGCAAAACGAAGCATTAAGCCCTAGAAATTTCCAAATAATACATGAAGTACCACATCCAGGCCAAATATAACTCGAAATACTAAAATCGACTGTTTAAGAACATTTATAAGAAGATATTATCAGTAATGAACAGCAAAATTTGAAGATTTGAAAGATATGAAGCTATCAGTCACATGAACAGTCAATAATGGCGTAGATACAGATGAGAGAGCATAACATTAACTTACATTGAGATTACTGAGTTAGGGTTCGAAATTTCTTACCATTTGCGAAGATTTGCAGAAGAAGAAGACGAAAGTGAAGCGAATCTGCAGAATCAACTAACGAACAGGGCGAAGGAAGCAGAAATTCTTAGAGAGAAGAAAGTTTTTAGAGAGAGAGAATAGCAAGAGACAGTCTTGTGAAATGAAATTTTTGGCGGTTGAGGGTTTATAAGTGAAAGGACGTGCTGTCAGTCATAGATACTTGTGAAAAGTCATTAAGTCAGACGCCTTTTGATGACAAGACTTAATGAATGACGGTTAAAAAAATGCCTTTTCATAAATTAACTCAACCAAATTTGAAATTAGTCCCTCACAATTTTCAAAAACGTCCCTCTAAAACTTAAAGTTTAGAAAGCTTACATTTTTTTTTATTAGTGACTTTATAAATGCTAGATTTTAACAAAAATAATAAGTCTGCTTAAGAGAAATTTTCAAGTCTGCTTAGAAAATTAATTTTGAAATTTCTAAAATATTATAAAGAAAAATTAATTTTAGATTAAATTTAAGCAGTCGGGTCAAGCATACCAAGCTCTCCCCTTAGATAAGCAAACCTGTCTGCTTCTAGAGCTTTGGTGAAGATGTCTGCCAGTTGATGGTCAGTTGAAATATACTTCATGCTAATGTTTCTCTTTTCAACATTGTCCCTTAGAAAGTGATATCGAACATCGATATGCTTTGTCTTCGAGTGCATCACGGGATTGTAGGTGATAGAGATTCTTTGAGGTGTTATCACACATGATTGGGCGATCTGCTACTTTGATGTCGTAGTCCACCAAGCGTTGTTTGATCCAAAGCGGTTGGCTACCAGCGGCTATGTACTGGTGGTGGAATTTGAAGCGGATGCTTGTTTCTTGCTAGCCCAAGAGACAAGTCGTCTCTAGAAATTGACAAGTTCCACTAGTGCTTTTTCTGTCAATTTGGCAACCAGCATAGTCTGCGTCTGAGTATCCAACCAAGTTGAAAGAGGATTCCCTTGGATACCAGATACCTAAGTTGGTGGTATCTGACACGTATTTAATGATTCTTTTGGCTGCAAGAAGATGTGACTCACGAGGATGCGCTTGAAATCTAGCACACACCCAACGGCATACACTATGTCGGTCTGTGGCGGTGAGGTAAAAGCAGATCCGATTATCCCCCTATAGTGGGTGATATCAACTTTCTTTCCTTGTAAGTCCTTTGTAAGTTTGCATTTAGCAGCCATTGGTGTATCAAATGTGTTTGTTGTTTCCAATCCGAACTTTTTGACAAGATCTTTAGCATACTTGGATTGGCTGATGAATATTCCTTTATTGGACTGTTGAATTTGAAGACCCAAGAAGAATGTGAGTTCTCCCATCATACTCATTTGAAACTTGCCAGTCATAAGCGTTTCAAATCGCTTACACAGCTTCTCATTGGTGGATCCGAAAATGATATCATCAACGTAAATTTGTACCAGCAGAGAATGTCCTTTGTGCTTGAGAATGAAGAGAGTGGTGTCAATCTTGCCTCGCACGAATCCTTGTTCAACCAAGAATTTGGATAGAGTTTCATACCAGGCCCGAGGAGCTTGCTTAAGACCATAGAGAGCCTTCTTAAGCTTGTAAACATGAGTTTCTTTCCCTTTCTCCACAAAGCCTGGAGGTTGAGCAACGTAGACCGTTTCTTGAAGATCACCATTAAGAAATGCGCTCTTGACATCCATTTGATACAGCACAAAGTCCTTGTATGTAGCATAGGCTAAGAAGATTCTGATAGCTTCCAATCTTGCTACAGGAGCGAATGTTTCATCATAGTCGATACCTTCTTCTTGGCGATATCCTTGTGCAACAAGTCTTGCTTTGTTTCTCACTATGTTCCCATCCTCATCCTTCTTGTTTCTGAACACCCATTTTGTGCCAATGACAGTATGATCAGCAGGCTTTGGGACTAGCTTCCATACTTGGCATCGTTCAAATTGCTGAAGTTCTTCTTGCATGGCTTCCAGCCAACTTGGATCTTGAAGAGCTTCTTCGATCTTCTTTGGCTCTTCTTCCGAAGCGAATGCGGCCGCAGAACATACATTCATTCTTGGAGGATCTTCTAGTTCGTACTCCAACATGAATGTCACCAATGATTTGAGAGATTGGATGGTCTTTACATGTTCTTGTGACAGCAGGAATGTGATGAGTTGCTGCTGTATCTTCATGACAAAGTTCAGAAGGAGGGCTAGAAGGAAGATCAGTTGTGTCTTGATGAGAGTTTGGTTCAGAATTTGGTTCATAGGTGAGTTGAGGAATAAGGATTTTCAGGTTGAGAAACAAGGGGTTCTGGAATTGAGTTTTCTTGAGCAGGGTTGAAGTCTTCTGGTGACCCGTTTGTTAAGAAGTGATGGTCAGGAATATTTGATTGAGTTGCTGGTGAAGGATTAGGTATATGAGAGGTTGATGATTTGGAGGTACCTGTCTCAACATTAACAAAATCATCAGCAACATTTGGAGCCACGTGTGGCTCTAATAAATCAAATTCATCAAATGAGACATGAACAGATTCAACTATTTTTAATGATCTTTTGTTGAAAACCCTGTAAGCTTTGGAGTATAAAGCATAACCCAAAAATACACCTTCATCGGCTTTATGATCAAATTTGCCTCTGTAGTCATTACCATTGTAAACCACAAAACATTTACAGCCGAAGATTTTGAAAAATCCAATGTTTGGGGTTTTACCTCTCCAAAGTTCATAGGGTGTTTTACCGTGAAATTTGTTGATCAATGATCTGTTCTGAGTGAAGCAGGCTGTATTGACTACGCCCAGAAGATGTTTGGGCAACTTTGCTTGACAAGCATAGTTTTAGCGGCTTCGATAAGTGTTACATTCTTCCTTTCAGCAACGCCGTTTTGCTGCGGTGTCCTTACAGCAGAGAAGTTGTGACCAATACCGTGATCATCACAGTACTTTGCTATTCCATTGTTGGTAAACTCAGTACCATTGTCTGATCGAACGTCACTGATTTCATCGAGTTTTTGCGTTTGCAATCTTCTGAATAGTGCTGTAAGAAGATCGTATGTGTGATCTTTAGAAGACATCATCTCTGTCCAAGTGTATCTTGTATAATCATCCACTACTACTAGCGTGTATCTGTAGCCACCATAGCTAATAGTAGTGACTGGTCCAAAGAGATCCATGTGTAGCAGTTGTAGAGGTCTTGTCGTTGAGAGTCCTGGTTTGCTTTTGAATGACGTTTTAGAGAGCTTTCCCAGTTGGCGCTTTTTGCGCAGCGATCATGGTCAGCGAGAGCCTTTGGATCCTTTGACTAGACCTTCTTTAGATAGCCCAGCTAGATATTTGAAGTTCA
>CM028379.1:68885408-69139436 GCA_013146195.2 Codonopsis lanceolata | reverse complement strand
TTGTAGGTGAACTCTACTAGGGTAAATGATCATCCCAACTACCCGAAAAATCCAAAGCACAAGAATGAAGCATATCTTTCAAAGTCCGGATGGTCCGCCCGATTGGTTGTCTGTTCAGGATGAAATGTCGTGACTATACTCAAAATGGTGCCCAAAGCCTCTCGCAAGAAACTACCCCAAAACTTCGAGGTAAACCTAGTGTCACGATTAGACACACCGAGACCGGCACTGTAACCTCCGACAATCTCATACGCACATCTTGGCCAACTTTTCCAACTAAGTCATTAATCTTAGGCTAAAGTGTGCCGACTTCACAACGATCCACGATAACCCAAATGGAGTTCTTTCCTTTAATGTTTTCTGCAACTCCACAACAAAGTCCATAGTTATGTGTTCTCATTTCCACTTGTACGGGCATCGATCAGAACAATCCTCCCTGCCTCCGATGTTCGACTTCACTTGTTGACATACGAGACATTTTGACACAAACTCGCAATTCTCGCTTCATATTACCCACCGTAGGTGTCTCGCATATCCCGATACATTGTGCACTGTGATATATCGCAAATCTTGAACCGCGAGCTTCTTCTAACACTTCCTCTTTAACTCGATCCGATGGAATGCGCACTCTTACCAAAGCGCGCAAAATACCATCCCCTCCAAGTCGAAAGTCCACTGAGCTCCAATCCCTACCCCTTCACAAATTTTTACTAACTCCGGTCGACTTTCCGCGCTTGATCCTCTCTAGTAAAGACAACAAGACTCAAAATGATAACCTTTTTCTCCTTACCCGAACTCCAAATTCTCGATATCCTCTCGAAGAATGCTCTTCTCCTTTGTTAACATCATTGCCAGGTTCCACTTGCTCTTACGACTCAAAGCAATCGTCACTACATTGGCTTTACGTGCGGTTGTAATCGCCGATAACCTCCAATATCCTCCTATCTCTATCATGTTGATTCATACGGGTGAAAATGTGCCCAAGACTCTTGTGGAGTAATTATACCTCTACTTAAGTCTCCCACATACAAATAATGTCTCCAAATCTTTAAAGCAAACACTACTGCGGCGGCTAACTCTAAATCATGGGTTGGATAGTTCCTTTCAAAGTTCTTTAATTGTCTCGGCGTAGGCAATCACCTTCCTATCTTGCATCAATACACAACCTGACCTTTCAACGGCATCAGCTATAGATCACAAACTTCTACGATCGACGGTAAAGCAAGAATTGGAGGCTGACACCAATCTTTTCTTTAACTCCCCGAAACTCACACACTCCTGCTCCAAACAAACCTCTTGTTTTTCTCGAGTCAATCGGGCTAGAGGCCCCTGCGATTTATGAAAACCCTTCCACAAAGCGGCGATAATATCACGCTAGCCCCGAGAAACTTCGAACTTCATAGCGTCGGTCTCCCGGTTACTCACTTGCTCATCTTGGCGGGTCTACTTGAGAGACTCCATCTTTTGACACTACATGACCCAAGAAACTCACCGTTTCCAACCAAAACTCACATTTCTTGAACTTCGGATATAATTTCTCCTCCTTTAAAATGCTGGTATGGCTCTCAAGTGTTGCTCGTGTTCCTCTCGAGTTTTAGTAAATCGTATATCATCGATGAAGAATTACGCACCGATCTAGAAACTTCCAAAACACTCGGTTCATTAAGTCCATGCGCCTGCCGAGGGCGTTCGTCAACCCAACGGCATCACCAAAAACTCATAGTGTCGTCATGCAGGTGTTCTAACGATCTTAGCAATATCCTCCTTCGACTCGAGTTGGTGGTACCTTGAACGAAGATCGATCTAGATAAGTAGCATGCACCACGTAGCTAGTCAAAAGATCATGCAACTCCTTGGTAACGGGTATTTGTTCCTCACTGTGACCGATTCAACTCAGGTAATCTATGCATAACCTCGTAAGTCGATCTTTCTTCTTCAAACAAAGCTGGTACACCCGTGGTGACCACGCTGAGCTTTAATGGCTCCTGCTCCAACAACTCCTATAATTGCTCCTTCAATTCTTTAAGTTCCATGGGAGCCATTCTATAAGGTGCAGAGATTGGGGCTATCCCAAGTGCTAAATCAATTAAAATTCCACCTCTCTATACGGTGAAAGTCACGGTAATTCTTGAGGAAACACCTCAGTAAACTCACAACCACAGTGACTCGAGACTAATCCCTTCCCTTACATGTGTGAGTAATGTGCGCCAAATAACCTTGGCAGCTTTTCCTTAACAACATACGGGCTTGCATTGACGAGATAAAACTGTTGTTAGGGCGATTGAACTTAGAACCCTTAAATCGAAACTCCGGTTCTCTGGAATACAAATATTACCTCTTTCCAAAACAATCCACTTAGCATGAAAGCAGGTAACCCGTCCATTCCCAAAATTATATCAAAATCTTGAATATCTAAAGAAATCGGATCTATAGGCATTTCCCTACCTTCCAAATTTGCGAACAAGACTTATATCTTGAAGTCACTTGGGATAGACTCCCCGGATTGGTGTATCTTAACTTTCAATATCTAGGTTTTTGTGGCCAGTTTCATCGTTGTGCAAGAGATGTAGATATCACAGGGATGGGTTGCAGGATGATCATCCATCAAGCTGCGAAAGAGAGTTGGGCGGTACACGCCACCACGTCATTAGTAAGCGGAGCATATCTTGCGTTCATTGCATACACTTTACCTTGCTCCCTTGGTTTGGGTTTGTCCCGCCACCGGTGTTATTGCAACAACCCCTTGGCTCGGGGGGAGGGCAATCTCGACTTTGTGTCCCATTTGCGCGATTAAAACAAGCTCTTGTTTCCCCCTGCAGCCAACGATGATGCTTTCCCCGCAGTCATACAATTTTTTATCTGTCCCCGATTCGCATTCCATCTGTCCTGCCCTTGGTCCTATCTCTGATCTTGTCCTTGATTCTGATTCCGACTCCACTGAATTGACCCTTAGATCTATTGTCATTTGTGGTTCTCCTCTTGTGCCCACTGTAACTACCTCCTCGATGACCTAACTGATCCCGAGAATTATTTCCTCGATAACCCGACTGATCCCGAGAACTACCTCCAAGACTCTCAAAATCTCTCTTTTTCTCCTCCCGTTTCTTTTGATAGTTTGCTGATATCCGTTCAAGTATTCTCGTCCGGTCGACAACTTCAGCATAAGTCTTCAACTGTAAGGCTACTAATCGATGACTAATTCTCCCATCGAGGCCCCTTTCAAACATCCTAGCCTTCTGTTCCTCATTCTCAATGAGACCCAGAGCGTATTTTGACAGCTTCGTGAATTTAACAGCATACTCATCCACCGTCATCTTCCCTTGTTCCAAATTTAGGAATTCAACCAGCTTGCCATCCTGCACACTTTCAGGGAAATATTTCTTGTGGAAGACCTCGAGGAAAGTCTCCCATGTGTATTCTTCTGCCCCAGTTGCTTCAACTATTCTCATCTCGGGCTGCCACCACTGATCAGCCTCTTCTTCGAACTTGAAAATGGCGAGGTTAACCTTTTGCTCACTTGTGAGGGTCATCATTCTAAAAATCTTCTTCATACTCTCAACCCCTCCTCTGGTTTAATTGTGCCTGGCGCGCTTGAGAAAGGCTTAGGGCTTCTCTTCTGGAATATGTCAAGGGGGTCCTTTGCTACTGTTCGAGGTTGAGGAACTACAGGCGGAGGTTGCGGTGCATCAGGTTGAGGTTGTGGTGCAACGGGCTGAGGTTGTGGTGCTGCAGGCTGAGCTGGTGCCGTATTTCCTTGATTCCTATTTCCCACAAGGGCTTGCGCTTATAGTCCAAGTAACGCAAACAGCAGTAGGTCTACCGAGTTGCATTAGGCCGGTTTGCCGCATGCTCGTTCATTAGTGTTTACGCTTGGTGGGGGTACACCATTTTCCCCCACAATTTCGGAAGTTGAGTCCTCAATGACTCTACCGGCTCTAGTACCCCTTCCACGTCCACGTCCACGAGTTTCGGTGCGACCTCCACGTGCCATTAGGTACTGAGACATAAACGACATGGGGTTAAACAATGTCTAAAATTCCATCACACCGAAAGTGGTTTTCGTTATTCAGTATGATGTAAATGAGAGCAACTTACATAATTGTTACATAATATCATTTTCATTCAAAACTTATCTTATGATCTTACGCACTCAAAACGTATATCAGTACGAACAAAGTTGTAAGGAATATTGATGAACATTCAAATAAATCCTCAAATTTATTAATTCAAAAAAAATTCCAACATCTCAAAATTTGGGTACATTTAGAGTATCCCATGTCTTATAACTAAAACAACCCTCTAACAAACTCAACGACTAGGGTAACTATAAAACGAAATAACTAGTGTAATGTTCTATCTAGTTTTCTGTCTCCTCTTCATCTTCTTCTAAGTCTTCCGGATTTTCTTCCACCACTGGCCCATTATCTATGGCCATTTGGATCGCGTCCCAAATATTTTTAGCCAAGAAGTTAGTGTTGCTCAACCTCGCTTCGACTTCCGCATTGGCTCTCCTAGCATCTTCTATTTCGTCAAAGTGTCTAAACAAGGCATTTTGTGGCAGCTCTAATGCCTTCATCACCTCCTTGACTTGTTCTAGTAGGGCTCTGTTTTCATTCACTAGCAACTGGTTAACATTTTTTAGCAACTGGTTTTCGTTCCTTAGCAGTTGGTTTCCTTGCTTCAAGACATGGTTAATTTCATCGAGTTCGGCTACCCTAGTGTGCATCGTATTCAATCTCGTTCTAGCAGTTATCACGGGTGGAGCGACCCTTGCCCTACTTGTATTGTTACGCGCCATTTCCTACAAGTAACACGAGTATATTAGTTTAGCGAAAATAATAATTTCTTAATCATCAATGAGATCATAACTTAGCTATAATCACAACTTAATGCTAGTATCATAATCCTATCGTAGTGTCGCTTCTTATTCTCAACTGTTCCTAAATCTTAAGACCATCCGGATCTAAGGCCTAAGCTTTGATACCAATCTGTAACGCCCCAAACTTGGTCCCACTACATGGGCCCACATCTGGCCACGTCACTACAATTTCAAACTTAAATAAAGACTAGTAAAACGTCATCCAACTAGAATTACAAAAGTCTCCAACTTAAAAATACAGCCATCCAAAATAAATTTCTAAACAAAGTCTACTAAATTTACTACGTCTTCATTAAATTCCAAACATATAAATATGTCCTAAAAACAAGTCTTGATTTCTTCACCGGTATCCTCTACGTCAAGCTTTGTCCTTAATTTCGACCTGGAAGAAGAGGGTTGTGAAGGGTGAGCGAACAAAGCTCAGTAAGATCATACGTCGCCCCTCCGGTTTCTAAGGAGGGGTGACTCAAAGAATAATCGTGTTTTAAGTAAAACAGAATTTAGAAATTTGATAATTTGCAAAAATCAAAGATAGGTATTGATCGATAAGAATATAAATTCTTTTTTAAAAAAATCCAAACAAGACAATATGGATCAAATAAGTTTGTCATTACTGGCTGTCCCATACCAACTAGTAATAACCGAAGATTTCAAAATATTTATTAGGATCACATAAGGGTCTATTGACCAAGAACCAAATCCCCTGAAGGGTACACAAATCCCCCGTAGGGTACACGAATCCTCTAAATGGTACACAAATCCCCCGAAGGGTACACAAATCCCTCGAAGGGTGCAAAGTTAAGGTATATCCGGATAACCGCACTCACAGGCCAAATGGTGCAACTTCAATTATTTCAAACGTTGTCACGAAAATCCCCGTGACGGGTTGTTCATGCTTAGTGATCATAAATTGTTTCAAAACATGAATAGTACTGTTAATGTACTATTATCAAAACGTAAATCATATCAAAATTCGTCTTTTTTCGATACCAAAGAGTATACCGACAACGTTTACAAATGCAGAGCAATTTCTCAATAACAAAGGTATTTCATGAAAATCAAAGTAAACATAAAATTTGCGAAAATGAAGATATAACAAAGATATTCAACAAAGCTAACGAATGAGTCAAAGCAACTACCGACACGAAGTCAGGCATGACAAATGAAAGAACGAAGATTTTCAAAAATTTGCGGAAGCCTAATATTAAAAGTATTTTTATACTTTTACAAAGAACCTAAAGGAAACGTAATCTCTTACCTCGAAGTGCTTAGCAAAAAGGGTCCGCAACAAGTATGATCGTCCTAACCTTCTTTGCCCAAATCTAAGTTCAAAATATATCATAATCACTAACTAAAATGTACCAACCAAAACTTATTAATTTAAATAACAATAATTATAATAATACTCTATTAAATAATTTATTGTTATTATTATTATTTTATTTTATTTATTATTATGATTATTTAATTACCACTCAAACACACACATATTTACACACACAGAAACACGCACGGAACACACACCAAACACATACCAATTGAATTGTCAAATCCTATATAAATATATATATATATATATTTAATGGTCTAATTGATACCAATCAAAGTCTACTACTCACTTGCAGTGTATTGTTTTAAGCTACTGGACTGAATTTGGTTCAGACCAGTCAATTCACACCAGTTCAGTAAGTGGCTCAAGGACACACCGGTTTAAATGAATAAGCAGCATCAATGAGACAGCCAGATCACCAAAGGTTTGGGTAGGATCTTAACTGTCAAGAATTTCGGCCAACTAACATAAAGAGGTGCAGAACTAAAATATGATTTGGATTAATTAATCTAGTCTGCCTTATGTTTCTTGACTTGGTTTGACGGACATAACTCGGAAAGTGTAAACCGCCGCCGTCTCTTGCTCGATCTCTCTCCCCAAAACCGACTGCCGATCCCTTTCTCTCTCTTTGTTCACCGTTTCCTCCCTCTAAATACACTATTTATATAAATAAAACCCTATTGGGTTTTTAACCCTAACCAAATCCTAACGTTAAATGGGCCCAAAAATTAATGAAGTAATATTAATAAAGGATTATAATTAAAGTCTGGTCAAAAGTGGGCCAAGCCCGACCAAATTTAATTAATTACTAAATAGGTCTCAAATAAAAATAAATGGACCTAGCTCGACCCAATTTAATTAATTACTAAATAGATTCAAAACAAAAATATAATTTTAATCAACGCAATTTAATACTTCTAATTAAAATAATCGGAGTATTACACACAATGTGAGATGCACTATCTAAAAACCAAAATTCTAAAAGTCGGTAAGTGGGTGCTAGGCGCCATACCCGAGCCTAGCGCCTAGGATTGAGAAATTAAAGAATAATTATACTATTTTTTATTTTTAAAAATAAATTATAACATTATTAATTAACAAATATTAAATTTTTTACATATAATGACTAATAAATCGGAGAATACCAAAAGAATAATAATGAAATATTTAAATGCCTAGTATTAAGACTAAAGTATAGAAAGTAAAAGGAAAATATAAACCTAATCTAACCTATCTACTGCCAGCCCATAATACACACATAATTTCAAATTCTCAATGCACCACACACGTATAGATGTGGCATTTACAAAAACAGTCAAGTCAAACAAGATTTTGTCATTTTTTGCCAAGCTTTAAAAAATAAAATACTTATATAACCAATTCAGTTGTGAAATGTCTAAACAACCCTTTATTCATCTTTTTTTTTTTTTTTGATATTGGTTTGTACACTGTATACGTATACCGAATACTCCCTCATCGAATACTCCATCCCTCAGCCGCAAGAATAGAGTTCGGCAAAGTTCGTTAGGATCGTTACTCAAAGTCGTAACATTCGAAATCCAATGTTCTCTCTTAAATTCGAAATCCAACAACTGTGTACTAAGTATTCAGGTTCGTCCCCCTCGTCGAATACTTCTTCCCTTAATCGTGTCGTGGAGTTCAGAAAATTTTTCTTCCAAATTTGAAGCAAGCCCATCAATTGTGTGCTTAGTATTCAGATTCGTTTCCATAAACATTCATTTGAATCCATTTTAGTTTTCTGTAGATTCAACCATGGCCCAAAACTGGTCTTTCTTTGCAAAATGCACAACCATTCGACAATCATGTGCATTTTGAACTGATACCTTATACATTGGCACATAACCTTGTTTATCAATCCACAATATCAGTTTGCAAAAAAGAAATCATTTTCAATTAATAAATCATTGCTAATTGGTTTATGAAACTGGTTTATTGATAAACCATAGATAAACCAGGTGAGTGTCTGTTAACCGGTGTGTGGTAGTTTATGAAATTGGTTTACAAACAGGTTTGCAAACTGGTGTATCTACTGATTTATCAACTGGTTTATTAATAAATCATAGATAAACTATGTCATTGTCTGTTAACTGTGTTAACTGGTCTGTGGTTTATAAAAAAGGTTACCAAACAGGTTTGCACCTTTGTTTGCAAACTGGTTTATTAACTGGTTTATTGATAAACTATAGATAAACCAGGTGAGAGTCTGTTACGTGGTGTGTGGTCGTTTATAAAACTGGTTACCAAACATGTTTATCAACTGGTGTATCTACTAGTTTATCAACTGGTTTATTAATAAACTATAGATAAACCATGTCATTGTCTGTTAACTGTGTTAACTGGTATGTGGTTTATAAAAAAAGGCTACCAAACAGGTTTGCACCTTGGTTTGCAAATTGATTTGTCAACTGGTTTATTGATAAACCAGGTGAAAGTCTATTACGCGGTGTGTGGTCGTTTATGAAACTTGTTACCAAACAGTCTTACAAGCTGGTGTATCTACTGGTTTATCATCTGGTTTATTAGTAAACTATAGATAAACCATGTCATTGTCTGTTAACTGTGTTAACTGGTCCGTGGTTTATAAAAAAGGTTACCAAACAGGTTTGCACCTTGGTTTGCAAGCTGGTTTATCAATTGGTTTATTGATAAACCACCATAGATAAACCAAGTGAGAGTTTGTTACGTGGTGTGTGGTCGTTTATGAAACTGGTTACCAAACAGGTTTGCAAACTGGTTTATTAATAAACCATAGATAAACCGTGTCATTGTTTGTTAACTGGTCCGTGGTTTATAAAAAAGGTTACCAAATATGTTTGCACCTTGGTTTGCAAACTGATTTATTGATAAACCATATATAAACCGGGTAAGAGTCTGTTACGTGGTGTGTGGTCGTTTATGAAACTGGTTAGCAAACAGGTTTGCAAACTGGTGTATCTACTGGTTTATCAACTGGTTTATTAATAAACCATAGATAAACCATGTCATTGTCTGTTAACTGTGTTAACTGGTCTGTGGTTTATAAAAAAAGGTTACCAAACAGGTTTGCACCTTGGTTTACAAACTGGTTTATTGATAAACCATAGATAAACCAGGTGATAGTATGTTACGTGGTGTGTGGTCGTTTATGAAACTTGTTTGGAAACTGGTTTATCACCTGGTGTATCTACTGGTTTATTAATAAACCATAGATAAACAATGTCATTGTTTGTTAACTGTGTTAACTGGTTTGTGGTTTATAAAAATGATTATCTAATAGGTTTGCACCTTGGTTTGCAAACTGGTTTATTAATAAACCATAGATAAACCAGGTGAGAGTCTATTACGCGATGTGTGGTCATTTATAAAACTGGTTACCAAACTGGTTTATCAACTGGTTTATTAATAAATCATAGATAAACCATGTCATTGTCTGTTACCTATGTTAACTGATCTGTGGTTTATAAAAAAGGTTACCAAATACGTTTGCACCTTGGTTTGCAAACTGGTTTATTAATAAACCATAGATAAACCAGGCGAAAGTCTGTTACGCGGTGCGTGGTCGTTTATGAAACAGGTTACCAAACTGGTTTATCAACTGGTGTATCTACTGGTTTATTAATAAATCATAGATAAACCATGTCATTGTATGTTAACTGTGTTAATTGGTCTGTGGTTTTGTGAGGTTCCTGAAATGTGCTCCGCGCCCGCGCCTTGATGGCGTGCGCACGGATGCGGACACCACCGCTCGCTCCACCCTCCCTTGTTTGGGGAAGACGAAATCCAAAGTGCGAGAGGAGTGCTGTCTATATTAGCACGTTGGAATGTGCCTCGGTTGCCCTGAGTGAATTTTGTATCCAATATGGGAACTTATGGTTTTCCATATCAAGTTATCCCTTATTTCGTGGATAACAGGATATGGGAATGCATTACTCTTCCATTCCCATCCTCCCCTTTATCTTTCAGGGAAAATAGAGAAGTGCAAGAAAGAATATTGCGACGCCCCCACTATGGATTTTATGAAAATAGCCTTATGGCCTATTTCGGATCACTATGAGTGCTTTGGGTTTTCTATGTCAAGTTATCCCTTGTTTAGGGATACCAGATACAGACATAGGAATACATCACCTTTCCATTCCCATTCTCCCTTGTTTAGGGAGAACGTGAAAGTGCAAAGAAAGATGTTGCGAGGCCCCACTTGGATCCAAAATGTTTTAGAGTCGCCACCTTTATTTTAAGGCAAAAATAAAGGAAAACCATAAAAGAAAACCAGAGATTTTTAGAAAACGGGTTCGGAGGCTAAGTTACGAGTTGGGAAGGTGCTAGGCACCCAACTCGCCCTTTCGGTCTCGAACGTTTTGGTCAAGTATGCTTATTGTCACATTTACTTAGCAAATAAATAAGGTCTTATTTTGACAAGGGAAAATTAAACATACATTCGTGGCCACATTATTTACGGACTCGCAATTGCCTCTTTCCAATAATTACGCACACATTTAAAAATAATTGGCCATTATAACGACTTTTTAGTATTATTTCCTAATAAAATCCCGGCAAAGATAATCGCTTATATTTTGATATTGAACCGGACCGAAATAATACATTTACAAATAAAGATTTTATTGAATAAATAAAGTAAATAAATACAAACTCATCTAAAAATATTTTGCCATAATAACGGCTACATTTAGTACTATTTCCTAATAAAATCCGGCAAAGACAACCGCTTATATATTTACATTGGGCCGATTTGGAAATAATACTATTACATAAAAATAAAAGACTTTAACAATAAAAGCTTACAAACGGCAGGGGTGTGCTCGCCTGTCCCCTGGGAGAGAGAGTCTTTTTTCCGTGCAGTGCAGTCCAGTTGAAGTTGTGTGTTGTGTGAATTTGGGCAACAGAATCGCTCGAAAGTTACTTTTCGGCCTCTCGGGATCGGGCAGGTAATCGCTTATTTCGGTTGTTTGTTTGACCGAAAAGGCCGAATTTGGGCGAGTAACGCTTACTATCGGCTATTTCGGCCTTTTAAATCGGGCAGAAAGCAACCGCTTATCCACGATTTTTGGACCGGGAAAAGGGGTGGATACCTAGTCGGGGGCTAAGGTACACTTCTACCTGCTGATTTGTGTTTGGCGGAGGTTTGGCGTGGTTTCGAGGCTTTAGAAATTGATCTATCGGTATTTATTTCTTCAGCGTAACGAGAACGCAGAGAAATTTTACGGATGAATTGAGCGCTGAATGAAGGAGCCAGACACTGCTATTTATAGGAAGGAGCTGGGACATCGTTGGAATTTTGTGATTTCTCTCCGTGCATCAGGGAGTTGTACACCGCGTTCGATGAATTGCATTTTACGGCAAATGGAGTGATGAATAGTGCTTGGGAAGAGAGGTTTGGGTGCCACCCTATAGGGGTTTGGGCGCCACACCCAAACCCTTGGTGGTGCCCAAACCTCAAACATGGCTCATTTTTGACACTTTCGCCCCGCATTTGTCCTTTGTGCATCCCGCTTTGTCCTTTTGCAATTTTGACCCTGTAACTTGACATTTGTTAATGTTTTAACAGTTCTTGATATTTTTTTGTCATGTCATATATCTGAGGTACGAAATTGGGGTGTCTACAGGTTTATAAAAAAAGGATACCAAACAGGTTTGCACCTTGTTTACAAATTGGTTTATTGATAAACCATAGATAAACCAGGTGAGAGTATGTTACGCGGTTTGTGATCGTTTATGAAACTGGTTACCAAACAGGTTTGCAAATTGGTTTATCAACCGGTGTATCTCACTAGTTTATCAACTAGTTTATTAATAAACCACAAATAAACCATGTCATTGTCTGTTAACTGTGTTAACTGGTTTGTGATTTATAAAAAATGTTACCAAACAGGTTTGTACCTTGATTTGCAAACTGGTTTATCAACTGATTTATTGATAAACCATAGATAAACCAGGTGAGAGTTTGTTACGCGGTGTGTGGTCATTTATGAAACTGGTTACCAAACAGGTTTGCAAACTGGTTTATCAACTGGTGTATCTACTGGTTTATTAATAAACCATAGATAAATCATGTCATTGTCTGTTAACTGTGTTAACTGGTCTGTGGTTTATAAAAAAGTTTACCAAACAGGTTTGCACCTTGGTTTGTAAACTAGTTTATCAACTGGTTTATTGATAAACCATAGATAAACCAGGTGAGAGTCTGTTACGTGGTGTATGGTCGTTTATGAAATTGGTTAGCAAACAGGTTTGTAAACTAGTTTATGAACTGATGTATCAACTGGTTTATTGATAAACAATGGATAAACCTTCTCACTTTCAGTTAACAGGTTTATGTTGGTTTAGTTACACATTATGTTGCTTAATGAAACTGGTTTATCAAATGGTTTATCAAGTGGTTTATTGATAAACCATTGATAAACCAGTTTGTCAGTTTTTGTTAACTGAGGTGTGGTTTATGAAACAGGTTACCAAAGAGGTTTACAAAATGACATGAATGTATAAGTACCTCTTTTTTATGGTTGCAAAATGCAAATGGTTGATTAAATGCACATAGTTTATTAAATGTACATGGTTTGTTAAGGTAATTTATTCCTTTAACATTTGAATACATTGAGTATTTGAATGTACTTATTTATTATGTTCAATATTACTTCAGATTTTTGGCCCTCGGTTATTTATTTTGGACATTTTGTTGAAGACGACATCGTCGTATGCTCATGGAAATTTATTGACAAACGGAATCGAAGAGGAGTTGGTATCAGTAATGAAAGTACATGTGAAGAGTTATATGGTAAAGTACGAACCATTTGCCAAGTTGATGACATAGAGATAAGATTTTTTACTCCAACAACGCAAATACTTTAAAATTTTCCGTCTTAATTACTAAAGATGAAGATTTTGAATGGTATTTGAACCTTAACAAACTAGGGGTTCAATATCCACTTTTTGTTACCCGTTTGATCATGGAAAATTTGGACTCGAACCGAGGAGAAAATAATGAAACTGGTTTTGACATGGAAACTAATGGAGAAGAGGAAAATAATAGAGAAGATGAAAACAATGGAGAAGCGGAAGAAATGGAACATGAAGATTTTTTTCCAATAACCTTACTGAATTTGCCACGCCGTCCAGACAGTTTGATGGATTCAGTCAAGAGAACAGAGATGAACCTTTATTCAATAACCCTAATGATTTTGCTACACCCATGAGACAGATGTATATTAGATTATTTGCTCAATCTCTTAATGCTCTTGTTATTTCCATCCATGGGATCCATTTGTTTGGGAGATATCTAATATGGTGACCCCTTCCTAAACTTCATTTCCACCCCATTCATAAGATGATCCCCACCCCCAAAAAAAATTATTTTTTGCTAGCAATTCCAAGAGAGATTTATTGTTGTATTCTTTTAATTCCTACGGAGTAATTGAGTGTTTGATCCTTTTTATAAAAATAAATAAATAAATATTTCTAAATGAGTGGTTCTCTTTCTATAGATTTAGTGCAAAAGTGATTCATTCCGTTGTTCTTGGGCGCGACCCAGCCTTTTCCCATCCTTTTCGCTCTCACAAACATCAGCTTAATCACATATGTGCATAACATTGAATGATGGTATGTGGGAGGATTTTAGTTTTGTAGATGAAGATGTATGTTTTTTATATATTTAAATTAACGACTTCAAATCATAAAATATGATTAATTGAATGTACCTGATTTTTTTTGTCTCATGTGTAAGTGAAAATAATTGACAAAGTTATTGCATCTTACATTCTAAACTAACCATTGTCGTGAAGCAAGAGTCCTCAAAAGAAGATTGTGTTGTCATTGTTGATAAAACAATAAAATGTTGTTTGCACATGTCAATTTTATTTATAATTACAATTAAAATATTTAACTATTGGTTTTTTATGAAATAAATGCCCAAATAAAATGTTTTATTTTGTTAAGTACTTTGGTTTTTCTCCTCATTTCGTTGTGTATTATACATTTATCCGACCCCTACAAAATCTCCACTAAATATTAATTCATTCACTAATTGTTTCATCCACATTATTAATCAAGTCTCATATTGTCACCGTGTCATAGGCACGAACACAAAATCTAGTGTTTAAACAATTTGCACAATTTTTTATGTGTCACATCACAAAAGTAACAAATCATTCTCTTCACAATGGTTAAACCATGAACCACTACTTCTTCTTGAAGATATTTAATGTTGTCCCCGTTTCAATTTATTTTTTCTTTTTTTTCCCTTCAAGAACCACTCATTCTTTATTAACCATTCTTTCTGTATGAACCCTCCACAATGGTAAAACTTTTTATGAACATGATCATACTCTTAAAAAATCAACCTTACCATTGAAGATGTTGTTCATATCTATCATGTCCAATGTGCACGCTAAGGCGTAGTACTAAAATGATCTAAAGGTCAACTTCTTAAATTCTATCGAAAATAAAAAGAAACTTAATTAGGGATGGAGATATTAGTTCTTACTAGAGGTGACAAACTAGCGAGCTAGGTGGGTATGGGTGACGCCATGTAGACTGAAGGTTCAAATGAGTGAGTAAGTGAATGAGCAACTATATTACGAGTATAAATGGGCTTGAGCGCTCATTTGCCCAATAACATAAAACTAGAGGATAATCGGGCCGGTCCCCTTTCAATAATATTCAACCTCTGCGGTACCTTCTTTTAAAAAAACCAAAAATGGAAATTTTTGGACAAAAAGACAATTATGCCATTAATGGAAGAAAATGCACGTATTATCGCCTTTTCTATCTCTTTCTTTTTTGCCATTCTCTCTCTCTTTCTCTCTTTTCTCTGACTTTTTCTCTCTCTTCTCTGACATTTTCTCTCTCTCACTGGTTCACTTTATCTTCTTTTCCACCTTTTTGAAATTAATGCATGCTCACTTTCATCATTATCCAAACAAAGTGTTCCTATTCACCTTGGAATTGTAAGGGTAAAACAAATGGCCTTCCTTTTTCGTTTCGCATTATCTCATCCCAGAAAAGAAAGGATGGGCTATTAATGAAGAATCGATTCCAAAGTATAATGCTAGCAAGATGGCAGACCTCCACTTTTCTTTTCATTAAATTAATGAAAGCTGTCAATGATTATGGACTCAAGTCTTCCCAAGAAAAATGAGGATTCTTAACCTTTCCCTCTTTCAATGTAAGGTATACCAAACAAAATAGAAAATGGTGTGGGATTTTCGATGCAAGCCTCTGCCCAAATTTGGGCATCGCATTTCAAAAATGGGCGTCGAAGACTTCGATGCGGGCATCGAAGACTATTATGGAAAGGACCTCCTTTCATTTTTTGCTTCATTTTCCACTCCATTTTCACTTCTTTTTCATTGAATTTCTCAAGGCTCGAAAAAGTAATGTGAAATTGCTCTACTAGATGATCCTTCTGGAAATGCACTTGCTCTTACGTCCTATACATGGCGCGAATGGATCCTATAATTTGATGGATATGTATTACTAATTACTAAGGGACCGAATGGGTGGATTCAACAACAAGGTGGAGCTGGAATTCCATTAAGATCTTAATGGAATAATGACTACAAAAAGTCCCTCGCCTTGAAGTTGGATTTTCCCTTCTCAAATGAAGAGAATTAAGAGGTTAAGTCAAGCTACACGCAATCCACAATGATGCCCATATCAAAGGCAACGATGCCCCAATGATGCCCATATCGAGGTGACGATGCCCACATCAAGGTAATAATTCCCACGATGATGCCCACATCGAGGTAATGATGCCCAAATTGAGGTAATGATGCCCACATCGGAGGCAACCCACATCGGAAGCAATGATGCCCACATCGAGGTAACGATGCCCACATCGGAGGCAACACACTTCGGAGGCAACGATGCCCACATCGGAGGCAACCGTGAAAAGTCTAAATTTATTAAAAAATTAATCTGTAAAAAAATACTCATAAATAAAAAAATCTTGCAGCCCTCGATAATTTACTGCATTTATACCGTGTTTGCCACTATGAATCTCCTCCGACTGGTAATTTCTGAATTATCCAATGGATTTTTAGCTCCTTTCTTTTTCTAAGGGAGAGCCTCAAGTCAAGGTAGCTGCCAGACTAGAGAATAGTGGAATGGGTGCTGAGGTGATGAATTGAGATAAAAGTCTCACTGCAATTTGATAAAGTGAAAGGGTAAGAAAGGACAACAGAAAATGAAGGAAGATTAGATATTTTCCGGCTCCAGTGTATTGAGCACGCAAACAAGAGTGGTAAGAACAGTTATAATGGGTAGGGGCATTTTAGGAACAATTTATAAAAACTCAACTTTTGCGGTTTAAAAAAATAAAATAGTACTTGAGAGGTTACAATTTCAGAAATCGTACCGGCCCGCAATTATCTCATAAAACTATCAAACTATCAAGGAGAGCTTGATTCATACTTTGAATATTTATGAACTGCAATCTTCCTATCTGGTTTGATTCGTATAAATGAAACCACTTGTTCCCAAAATATTCTTTTGGGGTTTGTTTTGGCCCCAACCAAGAAACTTGCCAAAAAGTTGGGTTGCTTCAAATCTTAAGTTAGGCTTTAACACAAGATAGCTATGGCATTACCAGGCCCAACTTTAACTTTAGTCCAACTTTTTAATCTAAGGATTAATTGATACCCGGTCACCTTTTGTGGAATTATAACCGTCTAGGTCCATTATATTTGTTTTTTATGGGGGGGGGGGGGAAATGACAAAAATACCCTTAATGAAGGAAAGACGCGTGGAGGACAAAGCCCAACCCAAATTTGGGCATCGCAATGCAAAAATTGGGCATCAAAATACACAATTGAAGTATGTCCAAATTTTGAGCATCTCAATGCACAATTGAAATTTGTCCTCAAATTTGGGCATTGCAATGCTTTCGAAGCAAAAATTGGACATCGGAAAAACTTCTAAAGCCCAAAACAGTGCTTAAACAGCGTTTTTTTTGGACCTTAAAATGAAGACATCATGGGTTTAATACCTTGAGAGTCTTGTAGATCTCATCGAAAGCTTTGATTTGATATATGATGGGTCTTGTGGTTCATCCGGGATCAAAAGTTATATCATACCGACGAAAGAGTCCTCAACTTTTTGATTTCTACTAGTGTATCAGTTTCAAAACTGACAACTAACACCCTTAAACTTCGTTTTCAGACTTCATGTGCATTGTGATGCTCGTCTTTTTCATTGTGATTCCCAATTTTGGTGGAACTTCAATCCATTGCGACATACGACTTTTTCATTTAGATGCTCAATTTTGGTGGGACTTCAACTGCTCATTGTGACACGCGGCTTTTACTTTGCAATGCCCAATTTTGGGTGTGGGCTTTTGTATGCCCGTTTGTTGTTCATTAAAGGTATCTTCGTCATTTTATCTCCAAAAGTTTACTTTAGTGGTTGAAAAAAACTATCATAGAGTTTTCGTTATAATTTCACCACAGGGGACCGACTCGAATTTCTCCCTTAATCTAATCCTAGCTAGCTTCTTAATTTGGTGAATTTGGTCTGCTCTAAATTGTTTTAAAAGATGCTCATTTTTTACTTGGGAATTTTTAAGATCGAAATGTTTTTCATTTTCTTAAGCGCAATATAATTTATGATAAATTATAACTAATCCCCCTCAACTAGATCAGGTTTAAATTGCTCCGTTTAACTGTCAATTGAAACAATGTACCCCACTTCTATAATCACGATTTTTTAAATTGCACATTTTGTTTAATCATTGCTGCCTGAGTCGACGAAAATGGTCACGTGAGTCGGGTATTTTCTATAAACACTAACGGCAATGCCTTATCAAGTGTGATTAAAGAAAATGTGACAGATTAGAGGGCACATTACTTTAATCTTTAGATGAGATGGAAGTTCAATTTAACCCATTGTTGTGAGGGGGTTATCTATGCTTTGCCCCATAATTGGACTTAACTTTCTCTGGAATTAGATTCGTGAATGTATGAAAAAAAAACTACCTATATGCTGCCTACTAATTGGGTTACTATGTAGGGGAGAAATTCATGTCGGTCCCACTAACAAATTTTCAACAGCTTTATATTTCTATAATTTTTTTTCGTAATTAGAAAAAAATACATTATGCATCGTGATACACAAAACTATGCTTTGTGATGTATAAAATAAGGTACTTTTCATGTATCACGATATACAAATGATGGCCCCAGTGGACGAAGTGTGGTCTTGTTCGATCCCTTAGGAGCAAAAAAAAACAAAAAAGTAATTCTTTATAAAAAAAAAAAAAAAAGATATACAAATGATGTTTCGTGAATCCACATGTTGTGCCTCACGATGCATAAAATGTTTTTTCCAGTTACGAAAAAATATAAGAATGTAAAACAATTAAAAAAAATTTAAATCAGGAGTGGCCCGCAACTTTTCTATTATGCAGGCCTCTAATCTTACAACTAAGCTTATTATATTTATGAATATGGAATTTTATCTTTAGTACAATAAACATAAATTTGAATAACTATTTTAATCCATGAGTATTAATTATTAAAAAAAATAATGAATGCTTGGAATATTTTTCTAACTCGAGTATTAGTTGTTCCCTTACTCAAGGTTAAGTGTGATCTTCACACCAATTAACATGATTAATTGTAGCTGTTGAGGAAGAAAATTAATTAATTAATTAATTAATTAATTTGGACAAATAGAAGTTTCTAAATAAATCATTAATTAAAGCACCAACCTCTACAGCTCACTCTATTAAACCCCTACTTAATGACAAATCTTGCTTATGATTAATTAATTAAGTTAACTTAGAAATGACACTTGGTTAGTATAAAATCTAAAAAAAGTGACATTAATTTACTTAAGAAAGCGTTACTTGGTTATAAGGGTAGGGCATGGATCATGACTCATGAATAAATATGGCCCTGATCAATTCAACTTGTTTAAAGTTGCTCTTGATTGTTTGGAGAGTAATAAAAATGAAAAATTGTGGGTCGGTCTACTTTTTAAAGTTTTAATTCGTTCTAATATCGTGTTTTTTTTCAAATTGGAAAATGATACTTTGGGGGTGAAAAGAATACGATACCCTTAATGAGCATGAGGTACGCTATGAAAATAAATCGCGGTGCATCAATTTTATTGCATTAATATTTGTACTGTGATTCATCAGTTTAATTGTCTAGTCTAGTTTTTGCACTGCGACCCATTAATGTTTGAACCACGATTCATCAATTTAATTAGGTGCATTGATTATTGAACCGGATACATCAATTTTGTTGCATTAATTTTATACCACGATTCATCAGTTTAATTGTCTAGTCTATTTTTGGAACCGCAATTCATCAGTTTAATTGCCTAGTTTATTTTTGCACTACGATACATCAATATTTGAAGTGTGATACATTAATGTTTTAATCGTGATACATCAATGTTTGCAATGCGATAAATTAATATAATATTTTTGCACACACCACGTCATCCACCTTCTTCCATCTCCTTCGTCCTAAACTTTTTCTTCATCATCCTCCTTCGCCTTTGTCTCTAGTGAAAAATTTCAACCCAGCACAGATCCATTACAGTTTTGTATTTCATAAATCAAAAACAATATTTACCTTTCGGGGGCGCTACCCCCACGACCTAACCTAACAGGTCGATCCTCGTTTCGCTGCGCAATAATAGTGATTTTCGAATTCAATGTTTTTGCTGGAGCTATTAAAAGTGACGATGATATTTTTGAAATAATATTTTGAAAAGTGGTCTTTTACGATTAAAAAAAATAAATTTTTAAGATTACAAATTTTGAAAAATGAACCGGCCATAATTTTACTCTAATAAAAACCCTGAAGCAAGCTTGGTCGAACTCTCTAAATCCAACTTGTTCTTTTTTTTCTTTTTTTTTATTTGGCAGAACACTTTAGAGTGATAAAAACAATTATGTTTTATTTCAAGTGCTCAAAACAAGTTATGATTTTATTTTTGTATGTATAGTAGATAGGAGAGACATTCAATAGTTAGTAGTTAGTAATCTATAATTATTACTAAAACATAAGCCGTTATTGTCATGTGATCGTTTTTTAAGAAAAGCTAAAAGTTTTAAAGAAATTTGGTGCTGTCATGTGTCACATTCGAAATGGTAAGTTTTTTTCTTTTTTCAAAATTGATTAGTTTAACATAAAAATCTGAAATCTAATTAGATAAGATAAAATCCTAAAACTAATTTGATAAGATAGATTTAAGATATAGTTTTACAAGTAAATTTATGATAGAGATTTAGATTTTTTTTTTCAAATATCGCTTAATTAAACTAGATTTTATTCAATTCAATTTATATAAGTTTAATTTGACTGAAACTCTTCAATTTCCATCTCTTTTCATTTTCCTACTATTTAATTTAAACAAATTATCCACGGGATAATTTTATGTTATTTGTTCTTCTACTAATCTACATTTATTAATTATTAATTAATAGTCTATTATTTATCTATTAGTTTATTAAAACATAAGTCGTTGCTGACACATGACGACTTTCTGTTAAATGCTTAAAGTTTTAAAGGATTTTTGTGCTTTGACGTGACACCTTCTTGTGAAGTTCTAAATTTTTTTATTTTTTTTTGCCGAAAATTAAAACTGGTACATCCTTTATATATGGTAAAAGTTTTTTTTTTTTTTGCTGTCAAAATCGGTTAGTACGAGATAGTTTTTATCACATTTGATTTAGACGAGTTTCTCTTGATTAGGATTCCAAAATTTTATGGTAAAAGTATTTTTTTGGGATAGATTTTATCAATTTTCATAGATTTTAATATTTCAATTACATATTCATATGATCAATTTTGATTATTTACCTTATTTTTTCATTTATTTAAAATTATTCTAATTAAATTTTTTAAATTATTTATTACAAGTTTAGAAAATCATCTCATTATAAATAACTTTTGCAAAAAAAAAAAAACATATTAAAAGTGTGCTTACGGTACTCTATATATATATATTTTTTCCCTACCAAAAATTAAAACCAGATAGATTTTAAAACTAGTGTCTCATTTATACATAGTAAAAGTTTTTTTTTTTTACCATTTTTTGCTGTAAAAATCGGCTAATACAAGATATATATATAGTACCGTATGCACAGTTTTAATAGGTTTTTTTTTTTTAAAAGTTGTTTGTATATATATATATATATTCTTCTTTTGTAGTCAAAAATTCAAGACTGGATAGATATTGAAATTGGTGTCTCCTTTATACATGTCTTTTTTTTCTTTTTCTTTTTTTACCATTTTTAATGTTAAAATAAGTTAATATGAAATAGATTTTATCGCATTTGATTTAAACGTGTTTCACTTGATTAGAATTTCAAATTTTTATAGTAAAGTTTTTTTACGGATAAATTTTATCACATTTGATTTAAACATGTTTCAATTGATTTAAACTATTCAATTCTCATGGTAATTTGTTTTTTACAACTTTTTGCTGCAAAAATTGGTTTGTACCGGATATATTTTATCACATTTGACTTAGACAAGTTTCATTTGATTGGGAGTACTCCTCAATTGTTATGGTAGAAGTTTTTAATTTTTATTATTTTACCAAAACTTGGTTAATTTAAAATAGATTTTATCCAATTTGATTAAACGTATTCCATCAAAACCACAAACAACCACTGCGAAATATTTCCCCTCCATCAAACACCTCCTTGACGAGTCGGTCTTTGTGGTACTTCCCCACCCTCCCTAAGAATATTTATTCGATTTTATAATTCGCATGAATTTTCGGTTTGATGATTCGGTGTGATCTCACGTTTTTTTAAATTTATTAATTATTTGAACATTTTGCTGTTGTTGGTTCATTCAAATAGTTTACAGATTCTATCTACAAAATTAAGTTTCAGAAACAAAACTAAGTCAATTGTGCATCGCACGGGTAATAACCTAGTAATTATAATCAGAAAACAACCAATATATATGTGCAATAAAAAGTAAAGAGTTTAAGAGATAGAAAAACTTGACATAATGATTTAAAGTGATTCGAATATTCAATTTTTATATTCACCCCTCACAGCCCACAGCTTCTAGAGTCAATAATTCACTAAAAAGTAAAGAGTTTAAGAGATAGAAAAACTTGACATAATGATTTAAAGTGATTCAAATATTCAATTTCTATATTCACCCCCTCACAGGCCACAACTTCTAGAGTCAATAATTCACTATATTTCAACAAATACACAGATTATCGAGGTCAAATGAAATATCTTAATTCATTTTCACCTAACTGCCTCTTCAAGCTAGTTTTTTACACAACTTCAGCAAATTGACACAAATGGGTAAAAGAAAAATTGTGTAAAATGACTAGAATAGTCGATAGAAGCACTAACTAGGAGCTATTGGATATTTAATTCTTCAGTATATGTTCTTTAAATGTTTCTCTATTTGTAAATGTACACCTCTCTATTTTTTTCATCCATGCATGTCTCCTTGGTGAGCACCTTCAAATGTAGGCAACCCTTGGATCAAACTAGGTTTTCTTCTAAGCTTAACATCCTTGAAAGTCTTAATTACCCTTGGTTGTGAACATTATAAAGAGGTCAATGATGAAACTATTATATATCTTCTGCAAATCATAACTGTTTCAATGAAAGCTCTTAATATGATATAAGAGGCACATTTTAACCTAAATAAGCCTCATCAAAACATATGATTTAAACAAAAATCCTAACATTTTTTTAGGAATAAGAAGCGAGCGTAACAACCGCTTTTACACTTTAATGACATGCTCTCCCAGAAATTGTTCTGGGAGAGATGCTTAATTTATGAGTTTTATCTATAATATAATGTCAAATTATATTCAACACTTATTAAATTAAAATTTAATTTATAATATATACTAGTCGTTTTTATAATTAACTTTATAAAAAACTAATTTTGGAAAATTATTTTATACATATTATTTCCAATTTATAAAAAACTAATTGTGGTGACTGTCACCTCTAATTGGTAGCACACATGAATTTGACCAAAAAAATAAAAAAAATTCAAAACACATGTGCTTATTAAGCACATTTTTTTTTGTCAAAATCATGAGTGCATTACTACTACTACTCATGATGTGAATGACACCTCTAATTGGCGGCACTTAACAATTTGACAATAGTATTTGTTTTTTAAACACGTTTACCAGTTATGGCCACATAAGTTTTAACAAAAATTACATTTTTTTGCTATTATTTATGATATTATATAAAAAAAATTAATTTGTGTGTCCGGTCAAACATGACGATTTTATTTTAACAATGAGAGTAATTTGGATTTACAATTTTTTTACTTGAGTAAAAGCTATGCTATTCTTATTTTGCTTTTTGCTATGACACCCCCTACACTAATCTATTTTACTTGTATATAATGTTTTATTCATTAATAAATTACCTTAATTGATCATGGTGTAGCTAAAATAACATAGCTGCAAAATGTAAATGGATGATTGGGACATTATACCCTATTAAGTAGGCTAGTTTGTTCTCTCTCATTGTCCTCCTCCTCTCTTTCCCAAGAGAAAGAAGATCATAAAACAAACTTACTCTTTTATGTAAAAAAAAAAGTAAGTTAGGTGAAGAAGATCTTATAATACTTACAAGGCTAATCTCTTACTCAAGGTAAATGTGTGCTCTTTACCCAACTAAACATTATTGTAGCTTTTGACAAATTGAGAGAAAATCGATACAATTAAACACACACATAACTATAATTATTAGAATCACCAACCTCCATCCTATTTAACCCCTTGTTTTACCTGTTAATTAACTAGTTTCAATCAATATTTAATAGGGTTAATGTCACCATTCGTCCCTGCACTTTGCGTTTTTCTAGCATTAGTCCATATTTTTGAAAAAGTGAACTTTAGGTCCAAAGTTTACTTTATTTGTCTGCCAGCGGTCCCTCTACTCACGGCTATTAGAATTTGTGCCGTTAAGCCCCCATGTGATGGTCACGTGCATTTTTAAGAGGGTAAAATGGTAAGTTCTCTCCCTCTTTCGTCTTAACCCATAACAAAAGACCAGACAAAACCCAAAGTCAAAATCAGGAATAAAGTTAGGGTTTGAAATCGAGAGAAAGTTCGGGCTCGAAATCGAGAAAAAAGGTTTTGAATCGAGAGACAAGTTAGGGTTTTGAATCACTGTGTTTGACATCGATGATGGTTCGCATATGGGACATTCGTCTGGAAGGATTCGCATTTGACTGTGATAGAACATATTGTAAATCTTCGTCTTCTGTAAACAACCATTAAAAGTTCATAAGTTACCATTATTTGAGAAATTGCAGTACTTTCCCACTATATTTGAGTTCAAGCTTGTGTTTGTGAGAGATTGTTTATTGTATTTCTCCATATCTAGGGCTTATCTACAATTTCACAATGTAGGATAATATGGTTGTTTTATAACACATTTGTGGTTGTTGTGGGTTTTATAACACATTTACATCCATATATACATACTGACAATGAGAGCATGGGTATAATCTGTTTGTAAGCATTTTTGACTATCATGTTCCCTCTTTTGAAGGCAGTTGTCCATCCATATGCATAGTAAGTTGTAATATTTACTATTGATGCACCTGTGCGTTGCACGGTTTGTACACGTGTGTAAAATTATATAAGCAATTTAAGTTGAATAATATATCATAAAAACTTTAATACGAACAAAAAAAGTTAATAAACAATAAAATTAAAGATAGAAAAATCACATAAACTTGAAAACATTATTATAAATTTTGAAATACTTCTTTATACACAACATTTGTCGTTGTTACAACTACCACTACGAGTATCGCTTATCAAAATTCGAAAACTCATAGGATTAGTAACTCTAGACAAAGCAACATACAACTGGTCATGACTCAAAACAAGATTTTTCAAAAGAAGTCATACGTTAGACAATAACTGACCTGACTTTTATTTATAGACATTGCGTAAGACACCATCATCAGAAAATTGTCTTCTCTGGAATTTGAATGCAATTCTATGATCAGATGGTGTCAGTGACATTCTTGGAATCAAAACATCACTACCAGAATATCCTTTTGAAAGAACTCTATCTTCTAAAACATGATTTTATTTTTACATTATTATTCTATTTATCGTATCTTTGAAGCAAGTGTATAAAATTATACATATAAATGATGTATACATCCATTAATCGTGGTTATAGACTTGAATGATGTCAACTCTCTAAACAATTAATAATTTCTCTTTAAATGAGAACTAAAAACTAAATGATAAATAAAAAAAACTCACCCCATTGAAAAACACTAAATGAGAAATACAACATTTCTTTCTTTCTATCAATAAAATTGGAATAAGGGGCTATTTTTATTTTTACATTATTTTCTATTTATCTTATCTTGGAAGCAAGTGTATAAAATTATACGTACAGATATAAAGTTTAGGTAGTCTAAATGATGAGTCGTGTTTTTTTATTTATTAAGGGTATCATAGTATTTTCACCTCCAAAAAGCGCTTTTTTCTATTAAAAAAAATAAAGTATTGTAGTAGTTGATAAAATATAATGCCAAAGGGGGACTGAAAGCGAATATCACTTGAGCATGGGATTTTTCCTTTCATTTTAACGTTTTATTTTCACTTTATAAAAGCCTTTAAATTTAAAAAAGAAGAAAATTGGGAGTAATGTGGGAAAAAGATTCAAAGAATCATTATATATAATTCTTTACCAAGTTGATATACAACAAATAAATCAAGACTCACCGGTGATATGAGCTTACACTGCATTGTGGAAAAAGAATTAAAAGTTGCCTTTTGGGTTTAAGGTTTAAGCTACTTTCTGTAAAATATTACTATTTTAAAAGTTGTCTTTTCTAAATCAATTAATAATCTCTCTTTAAATGAGAAATAAAAACTAAATGATAAATAAAAAGCCCACCCCCATTGAAAAACACTAAATGAGAAATATAATACTCCTTTATTTCCATCAACAAAATTGGAATGAGAGGCTATTTTAATTTTTACATTATTTTTCTATTTATCCTATCTTGAAAGCAAGTGTATAAAATTATATGTTTAGATATAAAGTCTAGGTAGTCTAAATGATTGGGCGTGGTTTTTATTTATTAGGGGTATCATAGTCGTTTCACTCACAAAAGTGTCTTTTTCCAAAGAAAAAAGAGAGAGTAGTGTAGCGGCTGAAACAATAATGCCAAAAGGGGACCGAAAGTGAATATTACTTTGGGCATGAGATTTTTCCTTTCACTTCAACGTTTTATTTTCACTTTCTAAAAGCCTTGGAAAAAATTTTTAAAAAATTGGGAGTAATGGGGGAAAAATATTTAAAGAATCATTATATATAATTCCTCACCAAATTGATATACAACAATCTACATGCTCAATTTAGCGGCCCAATGCCTTGGTGGCCCAACTCATTGCTTGCACAAAACCCTACTATATATACTCCATCTTTCCCTTGCCATGTCATTACTTCTCAAATGTTAGGGCAGCCGCTAGGTTATTATTAGGTAAGAATTTAGTTCTCTCTCTTATCTCTCTTCATCATCCAAGAGAAGTTTGAGATCTCAGTCCATAGTCGTTACACTTTATGGTTTACTATGTTAGAACCCATTCATCTCCCATATTCTATCTCTTCTCTCCTCTAAATCGTCCCTGAGTTCTTAAAAATTTCAGTCTATTTGTGAGAGTAGCCTACATTTTCTTCTTATCTATCTTCATCATCATTGAGATCTCTTGGATTTGAGATCTCAGTCTGTTTTTGACTGAGTTGAGTTATCTAGGGTTGAGATCTCCGGTCATCTATGTTGTCTGTGAGAGTGAGAGCAGTCACTATATGTATGGATTATTGGGTATGTCTTGGGTGGTCCTCGAGGTCGGTGAAGGTGGCTTCTCTATCCTCTTATATTTCTTCTCTACTCTCCATCGTCCTTGAGATCAAACTAGTTTGAGAGTCAGTCCGTTTGTGAGAGCAACCTCCTCTCTCCTCTTTTATCTCTTCATCATCCTTGAGATCTCTAGAATTTGAGATCTCATTCCGTTTATGTATGTTTTGTTGACTGTGTTACGATCTCTAGTATTTGAGATATACGATTATCGACTATGACAGAGAGCTTCTCTGGTTGACTTTCATTTGGGTACATTTAGTGTCACCGGAGCTCTGAGCCGGGTCAATTAGGGTGTTCCCATAGTTGGTATAGTGTTGGATTTTCTAAAAAGTTATAATACTCCCTCCGCCCCTAAATAATCGTCCTAGTTGACCCGGCGCACAGTTTAAGAAAAAACAATTGACTTGATTATTTATGTTTGTTTAATGTGTAGTTTCCTTTAAAGCTCATGTATATGTGACACATAATTAAAGTAGAGTGAAAAAGTAAGGGTAAAGTGGTAAAAGTGATGTTTTAAAAAGGGAAGTTTCAAACTGGACAATTATTTTGGGACGGACAATAGAGGAAAGGAGGACGATAATTTATGGACGGAGGGAGTATCATTTTTGGACCACTCAGAATGTATAATAATATTAAATAATATACATTTCACCTACATTTTAAAACTTGAATGTAATTATATTATTATTTAATATCTATTTTTCTCGAATGTAATTTTATTTTATTTTTTTATGTAGATTTTTTTGTAGTTTGAATACTTGATATTATACAACTGTTTTAAAGTAGAAAGATGGTGAGGGTGGGAATGATAGTGAAGTTTTTGTATCTCACACACCAAATTCGTTCATTTCGTTTTGCGATGTTGATTTATTATACGAAGCAGCTTAAATTGTATATTTTCTTTTTGTATGCATGGTTAATTACTTCTATTTTCGATTGGTAGGAGTTGAGATTTTTGTATTTGTTAAAAGTTTATGTATACAGGAAAAACAAATTCATTCTTTGATCAATTTATTTTTCTCAATCAATTTTGTATGGAACTTGTTCAATTATTAGTTTTTTTTTGTTAACCAACTTTTAGTTGATGTTCGAGTTTTTTTTAAACCTTTAATAATATTAAATATTTCTACCATTCTGCTTTGTTTTACGATCTGATTATGACTACTAATATGCTTTAATTGTTGTCACAATCCACGAGCCCTGCAAAAAATAGTATTAGAAAAAAATATTAGAGGCTTTAAATGAATTAATGAAATAAAAAATGATTTATCATATATTAACATACACCTACCTTTTCGTCATAGAACACACATTCAAAACTATAAAGACTTGTGTTGCCTTTAAAACATTGGCGTTTGAACAATCTATATAGTCATAGCTTCATTGCCCATTCAATCTTTTTGGAGACTAATATCAATAATCATGCAAAAAACTGGAGGCATCTTCTTGTATATATTTTCTTTTGCAATATATGTTAGATGTGGACTTAATCTGAGAAAGGAGCACTTATTTATATTGGAGTTTTGCAATGAATTATCAGCGAATGGTCCATCTGCCCAAGCTGTTCATATTCAGATCTTTATATTTTGGATGAATTTGTTTCTTTATGTATTCATTCACATTCAATTAATCTATATATATACTGGAATACCACCAACATCATAAATAAATTCAGAACATTTTATGTATTTTTTTAATAGATTCTCATTAAATGAATATATGTATAATTCAATAATTTTAAATAGTTATATATTATTTTATTGCAATGCCTCCAGTAGCTGAATGAAATTAGAATTATTTTTATATCATTAATTATAAATAGTGCCAGAAATCAAGAATGTTAGGCATGGTGTTTATCAATTTCTGTAATTAATTTTCTCCATGAATCAATATAAAAGAAGACAAACAGTTTGTAAATTTATCTATCCAATAAATTAGTCAAAAAATTAAGATTACTTTTCCAAAGCAATCTGATATTAATACAGAATATAAATGTTGCCAAATCTGAAAAGTGTATTTTGGCGGGAACATTCTAGTTTTGGCTCCTCTCTTTTTATATATGTATAGATTTGTTTTATAAGACATGTGGTCTCAAACATTTGCATAAAGAGTTATGTTTTATGTAAAAGAATTAGTTAGGGGAATATCTAGTTGTTTTCTATTCCCACATGTGCCTTTCTGTGTGTATTTAATACTCCCTCCGTCCCTTAATAATCGTCCTGTTTGACCCGGCGCACAGTTTAAGAAAAAACAATTGACTTGATTATTTATATTAGTTTAATGTGTAGTTTCCTTTAAAGCCCATATGTATATGGCCCATAATTAAAGTAGAGTGAAAAAGTAAGGGTAAAGTGGTAAAAATGATGTTCTAAAAAGGTAAGTTTCAAAGTGGACAATTATTTTGGGAGGGACAAAAAGGAAAGGAGGACGATAATTTAGGGACGGAGGGAGTAGTGTTTATGGGGTAATTGTTTAATGATTGTGTTGTGGTCCCACATGTGCAATGATGGTTGTTTATTTGTGCTTGATCTAAATAAATTGGTGACGTTTTCTTTTCTTTCAAAATACAGGCAAAAGTAGTCCTTTTTTTCCTTAAAAGTACTGTGAGTGCCCCGGGAAATATCCCCCCGGATTGCGCACTCTTTTTTTTAGGAGAACACGTAGCTCGGGGAGGACATCACTCTTTTTATTCCATCCTCCCTTATTTAGGGGAAAACGAAATTAAAAGTGCAAAAAAAGTGTTGTCAAAAAGCGCATTGAATACGCCTCGGTCACTAAGTGTGCTTTAGTCAACTATGAGTGCTTTCGATTTTTCTGTATCTCATCCTCCCTTGTTTAGGGGAAAACAAGAAAAAGAAAACGCATCACCCTTTTCATTCTCATCTTCTCTTGTTTAGGGGAAAACAGAAAAGTAAAAAAAAAAAAAAAAGATGTTGCGAAGGCGCGTGGGAACACCGAACACGCCCTGCCTCATTGTGGACTTGAGTTCATTCTGGGTCACTATGAGTGCTTTGGTTTTTCCGTGTCTCATCCTCCCTTGTTTAGGGGAAAACAAGATACAGAAATTGCATCAACCTTTTCATTCTCATCTTCCCTTGTTTAGGGGAAAACAGAAAAGTGCAAAAAAAAAAAAGGATGTTGCGGGCCTTACTGTGATCCAAAATGTTGTAACAGAGTCGCCATCTTTATTTTAAGGAGAAATAAAGAAAAACCAAGAATAACCAGAATTTGTAAAAAGAGGGGTTCGGGGGCTAAGTTACGAGGTGGGAAGGTGTTAGACACCCAACTCGCCCTTTCGGTCTCAAAAAATAGCTTTTGGCTAAAATATGTTGTTATTATATTTATTAAGCAAATACACTTATAAATATTTGACCATAATAATGACTTTTTTTAGTGCTATTTTTTTATAGAAATCTGGGCAGCATAACTGTTTATATTTTTTACATTGGGCTGGCTGAAAATAGCACTTTTTATAAAACCTCTTAAAGGCTTACCTTTAAGAGCGTAGGGTGTGCTCGCTCTGTCCTTCCGGGAGAGGGAGTCTTTTGTTGTTATAAAGATTCAAGTAAAGTAACTGCTTCCGAAAGTTGGTTTCTAGCACTGGGAAACGGGTAGAGCAACTGCTTGCTTTTTTACTGTTGTTTACTTGCTTCTAGCGGAAATCGGACAGAGCAACTGTTTGCTTCTGGCGGATTTGGCCTCTGGATTCGGGCAGAGTAGCTGCTCTTTTTTGGATTTTTGGACTGGGGAAATAGGGTGGAATCCTAGCTGGGAGGCTAAGGTTCACTTTGACCGGTTGGATTTAAGTTTGGAGGAGATTTGACGGAGTTTTGAGGCTTTTTGGAGGAAGGGAACTCTCTCTCGCTCACTACGTATTTCTTCCGCGACGTTTAACTGTGTGCGATGAGTGTGTGAACTGTGTGCGTCCCTTTCACTGAAGCTGGATGCCTCTATTTATAGGCTGGAGGAGGGATTCCTTTAGCATTTAGATTTTTCTTTCTGTGCTTCATCGGCTTGTACCGCGCGCTTGAGAGAGTGTATCGGAGGCAAAATGCTACAGTGCCTAAAGCACTATTGGGCGCCACCCATAAAGGATCTGGGTGCCGCGGCCACTTTGAATGTAGGTGGCGCCTGGGCTCTTTTTTGGGGTCCTTTTTGACACTCTAGCCTCTGCATTTCACTGTTTTACGCATCTTGCTTTTCCTTTTGCATTTTTAAACCCTGTAACTTGACATTTGTTAAGTTTTAACATGTTTTGATATTTCATGTCATGTCACATACCAGGGGTACGAAATTGGGGTGTTTACAAGTACATCATGGAGGTCACTTTAGCTACAATCTTGTTCTAGAATACACTAGTGGATTAGTTAATTATGTTGATTATTTGTATGATGATGAGTTCACCATGGATATGCTAGAAGAGATGTTAAAGAAGTTATGTGTTCAAGAAAATGGAACTAGGTTTTATTACTTTTTTGATCCAGGGAGTAAGTTACAGGGAGGATTAAGGTTATGTGCAAATGATGAGGATCTAAGAGCTATATATGATTGGAGAAAAAAGAAAAAAGTGATTGAGTTATATGTGGAGGTTTCTTTTACATCTTATGTGGCTTTAGAGGAGGTCAATGAGGAATCAAGTGTGGATGGTAATCAGCATAGCCACTTAGGCAGGTTAGTGGTTCTAGAAGGAACTTGTCTTCATATATTGTAAGTGATGATATTAACTTAACTGATGAGTAGAGAATGACTTAGCAAATGAAATTGTAGGAGCATCTAATAAACATGGTGAGAGTGGGGCTGAGTCCAATTATGAGTATCAACCCGATTCTGAGATTGAAAAGTTTCCTGGTGATGATCTCGGGATGATAATGAGATGGAAGATGAGTTAACTATAAATGAAGTAAGGCAGATAGTAGACAAGGGTAAGAAAAAAGTAGGTGAAGATGATAATGATAGTTATGTGAGTTATGCATATGCAAATTTTGATGAATTAAGGAGTTTATGCTCAATTGACGAGGAAGGACAGTTTGTTAGATGGGAAGATGCACAAAACAAAAGGCCACAATTTAACATGTTAACTGATTTGAAAGATCTAAAGTTTGAAATATGAATGAGGTATGAATTAGTTGATGCTGTTAGGACTGCTATACATTCCTATGCAATTATGAACAGAAGGGATGTGATTTTGAAAAAGAATGACAAGATCAAAATTAAGGGTATCTGTAAAGGTAATAAAACATGTCCTTGGGTTATACATATGGCTTACAATCAAATTAGAAGTGTTTGGGAAATAAGGACATATAACAATGAACACTTGTGCAATACCAGTCATCAAGTAAAATATGCAACAACCCCATGGCTTGCTAAGGAATACATGGAGAGAATTATGATATCTCCTCATTGGGATATAGAGTCATTTAGAACACATGTGAGGATTGACAAATCAATTGAGATATCTAGAAGTCAAGCTTATAGAGAAAAGAAGATTGCAGAGACCTTGATTTATGGAAATCACTCTCATCAGTATGGTCTTCTTAGAAATTATTGTTTTGAAGTTCTAAGAACAAATCCTGGGTTAACAATCAAATTTGAATTTAAGGACTACAATGAAGAAGATAGTATCAGGCAGTTCAAGAGATTATATTGTTGTTTAGGGGCTTTGAAACAGGGGTTTATGGCTGGCTGCAGAAAAATAATAGGGTTTGATGGAGCATTTCTAAAAGGGCCATTTCCTGGGCAATTATTGTCAACAATTGGGATTGATACTGGTAATGGGATGCATCAAGTTGCATATGCAGTAGTTGAGGCTGAGAACAAGGATGCATGTAAATGGTTCTTGAATTAGTCGTGGATGACTTACAAATCACCAACCACCAGCATTGGGTATTTATTTTTGATGAACAAAAGGTATAACTATATTTAATTTAATATAAGTACATTTCATCTAAAAAATAATGTGCTTTAATATTGTTTGACATATATTATCTTTATAGGGTTTGGTTCCAGCTGTCCAAGAAGTGGTAACTGGGGTTGAGCATAGATGGTGCTTGCAACATATATTCAGTAATTATAGGAAAAACATAGGGGACATGGATTAAAGGAATGTTTGTTTAGAACTGCTAGGGGAATAAATTAAAAACATTTTCAGAGTAGGGCCAAATAGTTTGAAGAGACTAATGTCAAAGCATATCAGTGGGTCATTGCTAAGGATCCAAGACATTGGTGTATGACTTTTTGGAACACTGTAGTCAAGTCTGATATTTCTATGAATAATGTTTGTGAATCATTCAATGGTTTTATAGTTCCAGCCAGGAATAGGGCCATAATCGGCATGCTTGAAACAATTAGGTGTTTGTTAATGAATTAATAGAATCCAAAGAAGACATACTGACATCAAGAAACAAGGTGGCCCACTTTGCAACCGTGTCAAGGCAGAGTTTGAAAAGAAAAAAACAGAGGCAATGAAATTCAATACTACATGCAATGGTGGGGATTGGTACTAGGTTAGAGGGCATTGGGGGGGAACAATTCATGGTATCACTCACGACTAGGACATGAATATGTGGGAAATGGGATCCGTTTGTAAGCATGACGTGTCGGCTATTTATTACAGTGGATGTAATGGAGGTAATGGTGTTGTTGAAGAATGAATGTAATGGAGGTAATTGTTTAGAACTGTTAGGGCAACAAATTAAAAACATTTTCAGAGTAGGGCCAACCAGTTTGAAGAGACTAATGTCAAAGCATATCAGTGGGTCATTGCTAAGGATCCAAGACATTGGTGTATGGCTTTTTCGAACACTGCAGTCAAGTCTGATATTTCTATTAATAATGTTTGTGAATCATTTAATGGGGTTATACTTCCAGCTAGGAGTAGGGCCATAATCGGCATGCTTGAAACAATTAGGTGTTTGTTAATGAATAGAATCCAGAGAAAACATAATGACATCAAGAAACAAGGTGGTCCACTTTTCAACCGTGTTCGACCAAAGTTTGAAAAGAAAAAAACAGAGGCAATGAAATTCAATACTACAAGGAATGGCGGAGATTGGTACCAGGTTATAGGGCATTGGGGAGAACACTTCATGGTATCACTCACGGCTAGGACATGCACATGTGGGAAATGAGACTTGACAGGGATCCTTTGTAAGCATGATGTGTCTGCTATTTATTATAGTGGATGCAATGGAGGTAATGATGTTGCTAAAGAATGGGTTCATGACTATTATACCTTGAAGATGTAAGAAAAAATCTACACATACACCATCAATCCCATAAAATGGTGTAGATATATGGGAAAACCAAGATTATATCCTTATTGTTGTTCCATCGCCTTGTCCATAGCCTGGTAGGCCTAGGAAACTTAGAAGGAGAGATGCAAATGAACCAAGAAGAGGAAGTGGTGTGAACCTGGGCAGAAAGGGAAAACAAATGAGCTGTCAAAGATGTAGGAATATAGGACACAACTTAAGGGGGTGCAAAGGCTTCCATGGTTGCATGCCCAATCCAATGAGGAAAAGACAAAGACATATGACCAATGTTACATCAACTGAACAAGTAAGTGATATTTTAATTGAATGATCTTTATTTAAATTGCCTTTAAATATTTTGTGTTTGATGAATTTCTTACCATTTATTATTGTTCAGATTCAAATCCATGACAATTCTCCAGTAATAGGTCCAAGTGGTTCTCGACCTATGACTGATGTAAGTATTTGGTTTAACCTATGACTATACATTATGTAATAGCAATTCACATGATGCCTTCAAATTGTTCAAGTGAATTATCATGTACGTCCAAGTCAAGGTAGAGCAAGAGCAAGTGGCAATTCTCCATTAATTGGTCAAAGTGGAAATCCAAGTCTTGTACATGATGTAAGTAAACATGCTAATGGGTTCAATCCATATGGAAGAGGATTTCACTAAGCATGGGATTTAGCTAAATTCAAGATCACTTTTTAGGTGACTAATAATGCAAGATCACCTCAAGGCAGGGGCAATGGCAGAGGAAGGGGTAGATCCAGTGGCAGGTCATACATACGTAATTCTTAACCACAAGCACAACCACCTTAAGGCAGGGGCAATGGAAGATCACAAACACAACCTTCTAGTGGATCACAACCTCTGCCACCAACATGATGGATCAATTATTATGACACATTGACACATAAAGTTTATTGACGTGAGCTGCACAACAAAGGGAATCAATGAAGAAGACCAAGGACAAGATAGTTGGGATGACCTATTTGGATATTTAGTTCCATGTAGGTGCCATTTGTTTGTGGTTGTTTTTGGTACGTTTGTGAATCGTATGTTTTTGATACAACTTGGTATATTTGGTACAAATGGTACAGTTTGGTACTTTGGTACATTTGGTACAAGTGGAGCAGTTTGGTAGTTTGGTATATCAGTACATGGGACTTGGGGATTTTAAGCCTACTGGCCAAACAATGTGATTTTGGTAGTTTGGTACAAAACATAAGGCTCTTTGGGTACTTTTTACAAACAACGTGGTATTACATGACAATTTAATGAATGAAAGTTTGTCCTTTTGATTCTCAAGAGTATTTAAGAGTGTGTGTTTACATCTTTTTCACAGAATTGTGCAAATGTAATTTGACAAGACAATGTGTTTCATATTAGCCAAAAACAACATAGCAACACCAATTAATAACAAATAGAGCATTCTATTTTATAGGTGCTTCCAAGTACAACAACATAGCCAAAATACAACATAGGCACAAGCCAAAATCTTGCATAAACAAAAACTTGCTCTCAAACACCTAACCATTAACCATACAAAAAATCTTGCATAACCAAAAACTTGCTCTCAAACACCTAACCATTAACCATACAATATTATTTGGGTTATTGTTCCATGCATCTACATATTAATAATCAACATCGCAATGATCAACCAAGACAAAATTAATCCACACCACATCCACTTCTGTTTCATCTTTTCTCTTGCAATAGTTGCATCATTGCTCCTCAACCTTCTAAGAAGACCCGGGATAATTTGTGTTGATCTTTCACTCATAGGTGGGTCGAACCACCTAAAGTATCGACAACCCCTGTTCTGCAAGAAGAAAAAAATTCCAAAAAATTGTTTGGTATGTTGCATGTTCTTATTCGAAAATATGGAATCTAATTGAAAAAGAAGGAAGTAAATTTAAAAAGTAAAAGACTCAATTCTCAAGTAAATTAACAAAAAAAAAAAAAAATGGGAGAGAGCCTGTGTGAGCAAGGAGAAGGAGTTGTCCTTTAATAAACCCACCTCTTGTGAACAACAATAAAACCGTCGACCTAGGTTGACATTTGTCCAAGCTGTTTTGATTGAAGCACTATCTCCACATGGGCCTAAGTAGTCCGTCATTTTCGAGCTGAAGAAGAAGAAGGATAGGGGGATGGGAGAGAGCCTCTGCTCATGGAGTAATGGAGAAATGGGTGGGGGGGTTTACAGTAAGAAGGAGAGACGAAAGGGGGAGAGAGTGGGGGAGAACTTACCATTTTACCCTCTTAAAAACGCATGTGAACATCACATGGGGGCTTAGCGACACAAATTCTAACATATGTGAGTAGAGGGACCACTAGATAAAGTAAACTTTGGACCTAAAGTTCACTTTTTCAAAAACAGGGACTAATGCTAGAAAAACGTAAAGTACAATGACTAGTGGTGACATTAACCCTATTTAATACAAAAAGAGTGTTTTATTTGATCGACATACATATTTAAAAATGATCATATATTATCAAATAAAATTACGCAATATTAATTAAAAGAAGTTATTTTTCATCCTATATTTACTTTTTATTTAAATTTTCCGAGTTAAAGTTTGAGATGATTGATATTAGAAGGGGCTGTCTTGTAGATTGAGTAATGGATAAATCTCATCTCAACGTAGTGCCGGCTAACATCATGCATTCATGCTAATACCTCTAGCGTTAAACTTTTGGACAATAAAAAAGGTTCAATCCACTCAAGTATTTGGCCCTACGGTTTGACCAAAATTCCTTAAAATTAAAATATTTCTTGTATATTGAGAGAAATAATATATGAAAAAGAAGTCCTAACAAATTCTCGGTCTGCTTTCAAATAACCGTCCTCTTTAATACGATATATCGTTTAAGAAAAAAATAAGTAATTAATTATATTATAAATAGTAAGTCTCCTAAAAAACGGTTTTACAGATCTTAATTCGTAAGACGGAGTCCCACTTTCTCATAACTCAATCCATCAACACACGGTATGCTGGGTAAAAAGGATGGCGATCCGTTTTACAAATAATATTCGTAAGATCGTCTTACCTAACTTTTTGCCTATTATAAATATTGATGTAATATGTGTTTTCTTTTTATATCCTTGAGCATGTGACCATATTAATGTATGTAGAAAAAGTAATAACAAAGTGGAAAAATATTTTTTTAAAAGAAAAGTTTTAAAATAGGATAATTATTTTGGAATTGACACAAAAGAAAGAAGGACAATTATTTAAAAACGGATGAAGTATAATAGTTCTTTGATATATATATATATATATATATATAACTAATTTAGATATTCAGATTATTATTTTAAAGTAAATAAAAGAAATTTACCACAACATTTCATGCATAGTAGAATATCTTACTTTTAAAGCAATTGTAACGTCTCAAAAGTTCGGTACTTACACTTACTTTCAAATCTAAGTAATCAAAGAAAAACTTTTTTAGCATGTAAGGAATGGTCCATAGGATGTTAGTGCTTAGTAAATAACTAAATATTGTAGGTGGCCAAACGTCTATTTACCGCATCGGGCAATGTTGGATTCAAGAGATTGAGCTGGCCTCCCCACCACTTCTCGAGTTATGTAAAACTAAACTGCCAACACTAAGCCTTACGCATGACCCATATATTGATCCACCAAGTACTTGGGTCAATTACGTCCACTATAGACATATTTAAAAGTTCATAATGATGTTAGATAGGGCAACAAACGAGCTGAGTCAGGATTAAGTTTTAAAAAAAAAGCTAGAGCCAAGCTTCTCAAGAACCAAGTTTTTATTCACGAGGTAACAATGGTACATCGACTAATAGAATAATTACTTGGTGACTAAAATCTAATAAAATGAGTTATTTTAATATCATTAAATAATAGAACAATTACCTGGTGCCTAGATTATTGTCATATTTGATTATTTAAGTTAAAACACTACAAATTATGTATTTTATGATTTGAAAAAAAAAACATATACGTCAAATTTACATTTAAAAACATATAATTTGATAAAAAAGATAAACACGATAATAATTTGGAGACGAAGGGGGTGTATATTGTGTTCCATATAAAAGAAATATCTAAATTATTAACAAAATGTTTTTTGAACTTAAATTAAAAATACGTATATCTTGTACTCCCTCCGTTCTGGGAAAAAAAATATCCGTTTGAAAGTCAATTTTTTTAAAAAGATACTTTTAATAGTTCATTAGAAATAAAATACTCCATCCGTTTTCAAAATAATGTTTATTTTGACCCGGTACACCGCTTAAAAAAAGTAATTGACTGTATTATAAATATTTGTGAAATGTATGATTTCTTTAATGCACTTAAATATGTGGTTATAATTAAAGTATGTAGAAAAAATAAGAATAAAATGATAAAAGTGTTTTATTAAAAAGGAAAGTTTTGAAAAAGAACATTGAAAGAAAACAATTATTTAAGAATAGATGAAAAAAAATGTGGATCATAATTTAAAAACGAAAGAGTAACACTTTTATGTCAAATTTAAAAATAAACTTTTTAAATTAAATATTTCAAAATAAAATAGTCTGGGAACAAACGGAGTATAAAAATATTCCCAATAAGAAAAGGGGAAAAGGAAAAGGAGAAAAAAAGGCAAGGATGGTGGGGTTTTAAATCCAAATGATTGCAGGATAACAAGTTGTCTAAAGAAAAGTAAAAAAAAAAAAAAAGAACAAAACAAAATTAGTTTTATGAGTTTTTTTCCAAGAAAGAGAAAAGGAGAAAGAAAATATTGTAGGAGATAATAATAGCCCTCAAAGCCTACTCTACTCATTTGAGCCACTCAACGGTCAAATAATTGTGTTCAAAACTAAAAATATTTTTTCAAATTATTTACTCCTGCAAAATTAGTTTCTTTCCATTTCAAGAATTCGACAAGATATATATTCAAACCTTAAGCCTCTCTCTGCTTTTTGTCACTTTTGATCCTACACAGCAAACATCACTTTACTTCTCACTCATCTCTCTCTCTCTCTCTCTCTCTCTCTAAGAGTTTACAAAGCTTTAACAGGTTAGGGTTTCTCTTTTCTCTGCAATTTCTTCTTTGCCAGAATCTATAGGTACAATGTACATATATGTGGATGTGGGTTGAATTTCGTTTGGTAAATTTAGTCTACTTTTTAAAGGAGTTTAGGAAAATGTGCAGTCATAAGTGTGTTCTTTTGACTTCTTGGCTGAATTATGGATTCATGTGAGTTACACTTCTTTAATTTGTTAATTTTCTTGTCTACTTTACCAAATTCTCTAGATTTTCTCTAGAACTCCTGTTTATTGCCGCAAATTCACGACCGTAAACACAACAATTGGTAGTTCTTGATTGTGGGTTTCCTGGGTTGTTGTCTAAATTGATGTCATTTCCGTTGTTACTTGTTACCTGATTCTTGAGGGTTTTTGCTATGAATTAGAAAGAAATAACAGAGAAAAAAGTTGAGGTTTTGGCTGGCTAGAATTGAATGCTGTTTCTAACTTGTGTAGGTTTGTCTCTTGCAAATTTTTGATCGTTAACCCAGTAGTTTTAGCCTTTGATTTTGTGGGTTGTTTTCTCAAATTTTAGAGTTTTTCATTGTTAATCAGATTGTGGAGGGGTCTCTACGAAATTTAAAAGAAAATAGCAGAAAGAAGAAATTTAAAGTTGTTTCTACTAGAGGGTCATGGCCAAAATTTCAAGTTGTTTCTAATATCTGTTACTTTTTTTTTCTAGCAAATTTGTGATTTTGAAACCCAATAGTCATTACTTTTTTTTTTAATTACGAAACCCAATTTTAGTGAACTGCTTTCTAATTTTGTGTTCATCTTCCTTGTGATTAGGAGTTTTGAGGGTTTTGCTACGATCTGAGAAACAAAATAGCAGAGAAGAAAAACAAGAAGTTGAGTTCTTGGGTAGCTATCATTGAAGATGGGTTATGTGAAGTGGGAGATATATGTGTGGGTTTTGATCGGATTGGTGGCTATTTTGGCTGCGCCAATTTGCCAGGGATCTACTGACCCTCGTGATGGTAAAGCATGATTGTCTCAGTCCTTTGTCTATAACATTTTCATATCTTGTGAAGCTTCAATTTGTTTTGATCTCAGAATTAATTAGTATGATTAGGCCATGAGCGGATACTCAAACCCCATTTCCAGGCTCTGTTTTCCAACTCTGTTTAGGAATGTTTCTTATTGTGAATATCTTTTGGCTTCCGGTTTTGTTAATAGATCAACTGGTGATAAGTAAATGTATGGAATGCTCAATGCACCTTTGGGAATACTCCCTCCTAAATTGAAAAGGTATTTCTACTTAATACGCAAATTAAAAGAATGGTTGAAAAGGCACTAACTTCCTAAAGTACCCATATCAATGGGTGGCCACAATTTCAATTAGGTGATTTGATGTGGTGGTTCTGATAGTTGATAGTTCTTAGGGTATTAAAGTCATTATCATTAAAGTTTCCTTAAAACTTCTTACTTGGGACAAACTAAAAAGGAAAGTGTGCCTCTTCAATTGGGATAGAGGGAATACTAGAGCATCATTCCTACAGGTGGTTCTCCCTATTTCTGAAAGATATCATCTGCTGATAAGAAACCAGCTCTTACATTTTTCAGGAATGGGTTAGAGCATCTCCAACCCATGCTCTATTACTCCAAAATAGAGCAAAGAGGTGCTTCATTCCTGCTCTATTTTAGAGAGCCTCCCTCCTGTGAGCCATATTTGGAGCAAGTCAAGTCCATGTGCTATCTTTTTGTGTGGGTGGTGATGGGCCTGGTAGGATTTTCTTGGAATATTCTTTATAGTGTAAGTGTGTAAGGTTTAATGCATGATCCTCGGAGATGGTGAAAGATATTTGGTGCTGAAATAGCACGATGGTGCAACTTTTGCTCCAAATGGATGGAAATGGTCTTAGGTTTTAGCTATTTTCTAAGTCATTATGTAACTTTATTGTGATTTCTGTTTAATCCTACGAATCTTAGTGGATTATTTCAATAGGACGGTACTGGGAATTTATATAAATTAAGCTTGTGCCAGTTTTTGTAATATGCTCATTTTCTTTTTCTTTATTTTTATTTCAGTTATTGCAATAAACAGTCTATATTCTGCTCTGGGCTTTCCACCTCTTACTGGATGGATACTGGCTGGAGGAGACCCTTGTGCAGAAGCTTGGCAGGGCGTCCAGTGTGTCAATTCCAACATAACCGGAATGTAAGATTGTTTTGTTATTGTGTTTACACTCGTTGCTTTTGTAAGAATACTCTCTTGGTAAAAATATTAATTTCTCCGGATTGACAGAATTCTGAATGGTACAAATTTGGGGGGTGAACTCGGTGAAAATTTGGGACTGTTTGCTTCAATTATACAAATGTAAGTCCCATTGTGATATCTATATCGCTACAGATCCATTTATTATTATTATTATTATTATTTCTGCTTTTAGACTTCTTTGGTAAGTAGGATGAGATGGAAAGATTAAGTTTCGTTTGTTTATGGTTGTCAATTTTGCATTTATACTGTTTATTAACTGTACTCTCTTTGTAATTTGAAAGCAGAGATCTAGGCAATAACCATATTGGAGGCACTATTCCATCCGTATTGCCAATTACCCTCAGGAGCATGTATGTGATTTCTTTCTTTTATCTTTTTCTTCTTTTACTACCCTGTCCCATAGTTTCTCCCTAATTTGAGTCCCATTTCTAAATTTAAGTTGTAAATTTCCATTCCTTCCCATATTTTTTTCTCTCATTTTATAAAGCACAATGTTTCTCTTTTGTGTTATACCGGGAGAAAAGAAAAAGAAGATGCAATTTTAGTGCATATTCATATACGTGAAAATTCAATAATAAGAAGCTTTACTTTTGAAGTCGTCTTTCTATGGGACGGAGAAAATATGTAGTGAGCTCAGACAATTAAGCTTAGGTTACTACTTAACGGCAGGCCTTGATGCAATGATAAGGTTGCTCTATTGTACCTGGTCATGTGCGCTTGCTGTCCTTTTTGAGGTTTCTTGCTAGAGCTATTGACATGTACCGATAAATACATACTATCTCTTGACTCTTTTTATTCTCCATTCTGTATAGTTTTCTTTCCTCAAACGAGCTCACTGGAAGTATCCCAGACACTATTTCCTTATTAGGCGAATTGACAGACTTGTAAGTTCTGTCTAATTTTTTGATATCACAGCTGAGCTGTTATTTTCTTTACCTCATTCCCCATTTATATTTAGCTCTTATTGCCTCAGGTCCTTGAACAACAACCATTTGACGGGAGTAGTACCTGATTCCTTTCTACAACTTACAGAGCTACAATATTTGTAGGCATCTCATGCATCCTCTCACTAATGTTTAATATATTCCTTTCATCAGCTTACAGAAGCTTTTGCCCGTGATTACTTATCCATCTTGTTACAGGGGTTTGTCTGATAACAACCTGAGTGGTCAACTGCCTCCTTCAATGGGGAGCTTGTCAGCATTAGCCACATTGTGAGTTATCATCTTCACGAGGTTTCTTGGTTTTTCAGCATATTTTGTCTTTATATCTTATTCTACTTTATGGATTGCAGGCACTTGCAGGATAACCGTCTGATAGGGACACTTAATGTTTTGCAAGATCTTCCCAATCTAGTAGATTTGTACTCTTCTTACCTGAAAGATTGAAATTGTACAAATATGCTATCTTGCCGAGTCTTATTGAGTGGTGGAGAACTTAGATTGAATTGTTTCCTTGTTCCACAGGAATATCGAGAATAACCTTTTTTCTGGGCCAATACCCCCAAAATTGCTAAGCGTTCCCGATTTCAGGTGAAGAAAAAGAAACGGTTTTTTCTTTTCCTTGTAGAAAAATTGTTTATTCATTTTGTAACAGTTACATTCGAAATGCAGAAGAGCTGGAAACCCTTTTAACACTAGTATAATTATTGTGGTACCACCGGCCTTGCCTCCTTCACCAGACACCGCAGCTCCACCTCCTGAAGAAGAGCACCCTTGGAACCTAGCATCTCCTCCAGAAGTGACATATTTTTCGCAAGGAAAAAAGCCTATGGCAAAACAAAAGGTTGTCGGGGTTGTTATTGCTGGATTAGTTGCAGTACTTATTATGCTTGCTTTAGGGCTTTCCCTTTTTATGTCAAGATGCTGCAAACAAAGACAAGTGCCCATCGAGATTAAGAGGCACGAGAGGGATGCATCTAGTATCCCAAAATTGAACTTAGACAAAAATGTGTCTTCGTTGAAACCATTTGTTCATAGTGAGAATGGTAGGTTAATTGATGCTCATTTTACTTTGTTATTCATCTTTTTGTTGTCTTTTTCAGAAATTCCTTTCATAAATATAATTGATAATGGGTCTTTATGAATTATCAGCTGTCCCGAGAAAAGATTCTGCAAGTAATAGCTCGTTATCAAAGTCAAAGGATAAACAGGGAAATTTAAAGCAAAAGGAGGATCATCAGATAGACATGACAGGACTGGATGAAAGGGTTGTTGTGAAACCAATTGTTCCACCATCCACTTTAAGTCACGGCACTACAAAAGATGTGATCTCTGCGAGGTCCTTCACCATTGCAGCTCTTCAACAATATACAAACAGCTTTTCTCAAGAAAATCTTATTGGTGGAGGCTTGATTGGAACTGTTTATCGAGCTTTGCTGCCTACTAGAGAGGTAATCTTCAATTTTATATGAAATGTTTGCCAAAACTTTGATTAGGCTGGTTTCCCTCAAACAAATGGCTGACCCTGCATCTACTTTATGGTGTTTTCTTTTATACAATCTTTAGCTACTGGCCATCAAGAAAGTGCATGTCACTGCTTCTAGACAGTGGAGTGATGAAGATTTTCTTGAGCTCGTGTCTAATGTCTCTAAGCTGCAACACGAAAATGTAGTTGAATTCGTGGGTTACTGTATTGAGCATGGGCAGCGGCTACTTGCTTATGGATATTGTAGAAACGGGACCCTTCATGAAGCACTGCACTTAGACAATCAACTTCATGAAAAGCTTTCATGGAATTCTCGCATACATGTGGCTCTTCAAGCTGCAAGAGCTTTAGAGTGAGTATAACAACCTACTTGCTCAAAATCTAGACTAGACGTCTTTATTCAATATACAGTTCAATAATTAATTTTTACTGACTTCAAAATTCTCTTAATTAATTAGTAGTAGATCCTTTGCATGGTTTTAACACTTAGACATTTTCAATAGTAAGCTTTTAGTGATGAGCTAATCCTATACCACATGCCCTTTATCCCTAATCATTACATGATTAATCTTTTCCCATTGCTTATTATGGAAAGGTATTTGCATGAGGTTTGTCAACCAGCCATCGTGCACCGAAATTTTAAGTCTGCGAATGTTCTCCTTGATGACGACCTTGCAGTGCGAGTCTCAGATTGTGGTTTGGCTCCCTTGATATCATCTAACAATATCACCCAGGTAATTGTTTGTAATAATATCCTAGATTCCTGTAACTTCTGGTTGATTGAAGAGTGATTGTTATGTTGAAATTGTTGACCTTGCAACCACCATATGATCTAAGAGACATGTTTATAATTTCTGTTTTACCGGAATTTTTGTTTTTCCTTTTGGAAGACCACTCATAGAAAAATTAGCTCACTTCTACACGAGGGACTTTCATATTTCAATGAGCTTTGATTTTACTCATTAATTGTTGGTTAGGAACGATTTGTGATACTCCATGTCAAACAAGATTTCCTCTTAGAGGGGCCAAAATAAGAATGTATATAGGACGTTTGTTGTTGGTAAAGTGGTAAAACTTGAAGAACGACAAGCCCTTTTTCCACAAAGATGTAAATACCTCACCATGAAACTTGCTTCAGGGATAATTTCTCCACCATGGCCTACCCCAACTCATGATCCTTCTTGTTCTCCTTGTTTTCATCCTTCATGGTGTGTCTACGCAACAAGAATGTCCTTTACTGCTTGAACCAGTGAACTATCAGGCTGGATACTTGGCGGTATGATCTTTGAACGTGAAAAATCTGCTGCCAATCACCCGTTCCCTGCCCAACTCGGGTAGTGTGAAACCATTTCGTCTGGTGTCGATGGAACTGCCAAGATTCTAATCCTTTCCGAAGTGTCATCTGGACCAAACAACCATGCCCTTAGTAATTTTTGGAATCTAATGTGCCCTTTCCGCTGATACAAGACTAATGGCATCTTTTTCGATGCCATCACTAAATTCACGAAAACAGAATGACTCCTAGCCTGCCAACGGCATACCTTTTTTTTCCTAGTGCCTCGAAGAAATTTTTCAACATTACAAGTACACGAACTCCCAACCACCAAACCACTTCCCCTTACAAAGCAACGCCGCAAGACCCAACAAGCCACGATTTGATTTTGTGAATGCACCATGTAGTTTGGTGGATGCCTGTTTTGAGTTCACAATCCCTCTTCACTTGATCGCGCCTTCCCATGACAAACCCATTGCTCCCCTCGATCCTCTTCCTTCCTCTGGGCCTTCCACTCCCCCCCTCTCTGGAGCTCCTTTCACCGTAACCCCAGTCCCTGCAATTTTACTTTTTTGCCCCTAAACCCTCTCTTTCCAGATACCCCCTCCCCCTCTTTGAGTATCTTCTTTCCGATTCCTCCTTCTCCAAACAGTCGATCCCCTTCAGCAAGCCATCACCTTCTCCCGCTTTTCGCTGCTGACACCCCTTCCCCAAAGCTTCACTTCCTTCTTACCTTGATCCAACCCTGCCAGGGACATCTGTCAACCCCATAGAATCAAATCAATCCACTCATGAAGCGCCTCATGTCATCAGATTGGCTCTCCTGCTACTGCTCCTACTATTTCTAATATAGGTGACCCCAATGCTGTCAAAGCTCCTTCGGAGGACAGCTGCACAAGGTGGCGATCTTGATTGGCACCTATGTTGGCCAAAAAGTAAGCACAGACGTTTCCATTCCGATAGGTGTGCTGGAGGGAACACTCGGTCGAGTCAATAAGATGCTTGATGTCCGCCATGAGCTTTGAGAGAGGATGTCTTTCATCTTTCGGGGATTCCATAAGCGTTTTTTATGTGAGGAAGTCAGTCTTGATGACTACATTCTGGAAGCCTTTTTGTATCAGTAATTCCAGCCCCACCAAGATAGCTTGGAGCTCAACCTCGAGGCTACTGCAAGGCGCCGAACACCCATAGTACCCTCCTTGCCATCCTCCACTGCAACTTCTAAAAATGCCTCCGAACCCACATTTTGGGCCTTCTTTATGCCTGCTCCCATCGGTGTAAGTTTGATAAAACCTGCGGAAGGAGGAACCCAATTAATGAATCTAGACATAGTAAATTTGGGGGTGTAAGAAATAGCAGCAGCAGAAGAAACTTCCCTAGCATTCCTCCATATGATGGCACAGGTTTAATCATAGTTAGGTAATTTTCTGTAAATACCTTCCTATTTTTTTCTTTCCAAATGTCCTTAGATAATGTCACATGCTCTCCCTTCAATTGCTCGGCCTTGAGTTTCAGCCTCGTTCTCACTGATTCTCCACAGAACAAGATCAGTGCAACCAGCATTTATGCAAACCTTAGTCAGACCATTAGATCCAGAATGGAGAAATTAACCTCCAGATTCTAAGAAGTTATTGAAGTTGTGCCGATTACTATTATTTTTGCCTGTGGTGGTCTTGTTGGTGAGCACATATTGCGAGTTTGGCCTAGTATGATTAGTTCTGCTGGCATATAGATGCTGGTAGTAGTATCAGGAATCTTTTGTCATTAGAAAGTGCTTTCCAGTCGTAAAATAACTTCCGCATAGCAAAGTTAGTTGTTCCCTGCATATATCAAAACGGTGACTTGATCGATGCCACCGCTTCTATAACTGCTTAACCTAAATTATACTTTCTTTTACTCTTTATATGTTTTATTTTGGTGAGACTTAATTAGTATATCCGTTTCGAATATATGTAGCTTGGTAAGAGTGCTTATGAATATATGATCTTCATGCGTATACTTCTGTGAAAATTGTTGTGAACGGTATGACTCGATTACCCGGGCAACAGTACGGACTTTTGGGTTTATCGCACAAAGGCGGTCGCCTGTCGCGTCAGGCGACCACGTATCTTTAGCATGAAGTCTGAGAAGATGAAACGGTCGTGTTCAGGAAGAGAAAACGACCGCATTGTGCAACGTGACCCCGTCCGTGTGGCAAAACAGATTTTTTGTTTCCTTGTTTAAGTTGGATTAGGGTTTGGTATTGTATCTCTATATATAATTGTAACCCTAGAACGTGTACAAGGTTGGCAATAATAAAATTTCAATAGTGTGTTGAACCCAATCTCTCTACCTATTCTCTTTGATTGATGTAGCTATGTGATTGTTTGCTATTTGCTTCCACTGCGCACTACAAAAATGATGTAAAATTAAAAGTACTTTCGCTGAAATACAGTCCCTGAAATTTATGGCGCAATTCTTGCCTCTCCCTCCTCCCTTCTCTTTTTGTGGAGCTGGCTCTTAATGAGAACCTGATTTCTTATTTTAAAAAAGTATCGGATTTGTCTACTGCTAAAATTGACAAGTTGATTGAAGTCATTTCTAAAGCTCATTTTGGAGTATTATTATTTGTCGTGCTCTGCTCAAACTATTTGAAACCATTTTTGTTTCCAAATGGCTGCTTACACTAGTTTATCAATCAGATCCTATGTTCAGGTTATGGTGCTCCAGAGCTCGAGTTGGGAAGTTATACTTACCAGAGTGATGTTTACAGCTTTGGTGTTGTCATGTTAGAACTTCTCACCGGACGAAAAGCTTATGACAGGTTAGTGATCATATTTCATGGGAAATAATTTTTAATGGTTAGATAGATTTATGAGATGCATTTCTGATTTCCTGTGGCAATTTGGGTTACTTTGGGTTGGAAATAACAAAAAATATTTTTTTATGTCCAGGACGCAGCCACGAGGAGAGCAATTTCTTGTTAGATGGGCGACCCCTCAGCTTCATGATATAGATTTACTGTCGAGGATGGTTGACCCCTCTCTAAAGGGAACATATCCTTCCAAGTCGTTATCTCGCTTAGCCGATGTAATCTCCCTGTGTGTTCAGGTGGGTTCTTTTTCATTTTATTTTTAAGTTTGCGCTTCTGACAATTTTGTTTGGCAAGGAATATATTACTATAGCATCATTGATGAAATTAAGATTGTTCATATTGGTAACTAGAAGCCGACACTTGTATCCCCATCTTTACTTTCTTCCTTTACTTTTTCTGAAGCCCGAGCCAGAGTTCAGGCCACCAATGTCTGAAATCGTCGAGAATCTCTTACATATGATCTAGAGAGGTGCTTGAGCAATTAGATGAAAATTGTGAAATGGATTCGATCAAGGAAAGATTACAACGGATGATAAACCAAAAGTCTGATCAGCTTGCATTGGTTGGAAACTCGCCAAAACAAAGTTTGTCAAACCACATGTGTATGGAGGGAGATTTGAAATATTCTAAGCAACAGATTTATTTCCTTGGATCTTCCAGATTTTTGCTCCCATTTGAGGTTTTGTTTGTGAAGGTTTGAACATATGATATGGGAATGCAGGCTGTAACATCTTTTTTCATCCTCACTTTGTGTGATTAGCTTTCCCAGTGTACTCATTCAGTTTTGGTGTATAAAAATAGCCATTTCTTTAAGGCTCTGTTTGGTTCTTGAGAAAATTTGAGGGAAAGAGAAGAAAAGGAACATTAAAATCAAGGGGGAATTTCAAGTGGGTACAATTTTGAAAACATGTTTTCATCTAGGACAATTAATTTTTTGCATATTTCATAAAACTACAAATTGCTTGCCAAATGACAAAAATGTCATTAATGAAAACTCTGATGCCAAAAAATCAATCTGATGCCAGGCATTAGAAATCAACCTGATGCCAAAATCAACCTGATGCCAGGCATCAGAAATCAACCTGGTGCCAGGTATCAGAAATCAACCTGATGCCAAAAATCAACCTGATGCCAGACATTAGAAATCAACCTGATGCCAAAAATCAACCTGATGCCTAGCATCAGAACCTTCAAAATTTAAAATCAAAACTCAAAACTCAAAATCAATAACTTCGTCATCCCTCGTCTTCGTCCGCCAGCAACCGTCCCGGGTTGCAAACAGATTGAGCCAGGCAAAGTACTGGTCTCTTACAACAAGTTCATATTGCTTTTAGGACTAAAGCCCAAGTCTCGTCAACTGGTCTGCTTCACGAATTCCGAAGCATATTACATCTGTTTGGGAGATTCAACATTGATGAATCTGCTTCACGAATTCCGAAGCAAGCAGGAAACACACATAATTTGTATCATGTGTAGCTAGAATCTTGTGTAAATGGCTACTTCAAATTTTTGCTGATATTTCAGCCCTTTCTCTAGATCCAGCACCACCACATCCATACTAGGGCGGTTCTTGGGCTCTATTTTCAAGCTTCTGCCAATAATATCAGCAAATATATTTAAAGAATCTTCAGATATTTCCTCAATAATATTAGGGTCAACGTTTTTCTTTGCCAAATCCACATAATCCTTATCGTCAAAAATGTTGACGCTCTGTTCCAACTCCCACGGCAGCCGGCGACATAAAACTTGGAATAGTACAACGCCAAAGGCATATACATCTATTTTCCTTGTTATAGTACGACCCTGAATATATTCCGGTGCAAAATAGCCACGAGTGCCTTTAACATCGGTGATCATGGTTGATTTTTGTATTTCTTTTCTTATTAGAAATCCAGATCTCTTTTTTGGATGGGCCACTCTTGCAATCTTCACAAAAATCATTAGATCTGTTTGATTTAGAAGAGAGAGAGAGAGAGAGAGAGAGAGAGAGCGTTGGGGGCAGTGATGTACATTTATCCTAAAAATGTACCTAAAAGATATGTCTAAAAAATTAATGGATTGATTTGAAAAAATATTTTAGAAAATGTACCGACTTGTAATTATTCCTAAAATCAATCTTCGCCAGAAAATTATTAGAAAAATATTCTATTTTTGGTACTACACAAGTTTATTGACCTTTGACTTAACGAAGAAGTGATGTTGCTTGCTAGCTTACTGCATTTTATTTGTTAGCAGGAGAAATGGAGAAGGGATTATCAATATTTAGATATTCGAGGTAGGGGTAATTTTGTCCATAAAGACAGCTACTCTAACGTTGTTAACGGGAGGTTGAATGAATGTTTGGACATTTTTGTCTTAAATTTTTTTAATTTGGGACTCTATTTAGATAACAGAAATATTTTTAGTTTTTGAATATGAATGTTTTTAATTAGGACTTCTTTTGTATTTTTCTAATATTTGGGACCAACCTCATTCAAAAAATATTGGGATCAAGACATTTGAAGTCACTCCTACGGATAAAGACATTTGAAGTCACGCGAATGCAACTGGTTGAGTTATTTAATTATATTTAGACTTTTCTTTTAGGTTGGAGTCTCTATTTTTGTTTATTAAATTGTTTATTAGTCCTAGTTGAAAAATGTTTAGTTTGTCTTTTTTGTCTATTAGTTTTATTAGGAAAAAGTATTGTCTTTTTTTGTCTAAAGGCTTCAAGTTATCATATCCTATTTAAGGATTTGTTTTTTAAATAAAAGAGACATCTTGAATAATTATTAAAAACCTTTGCTTCAGCCGAATTTCTCATTGTTAGAGAATTATTCTTTCGTCTGTTCGAATGATAGTCGAACAAGCGTTCGCTTGTACACTAATACGAGTTGATTTCTTTCTCCTTCTGCTTCTGTTCTGCGTTAGTTGGTAACAGAGCCATGGCTGACAATCTAAATCGTGACCTTGATCAACAAATACAAACCGTGGAAGGGTCATATTGTTTCTCATTGTATCTTGATTTGCATTTGTTCATTCATTACATTAGGTTCTATACTTAGTAGCTAAATGGGCTGCGTACCAGTTAGTGTGACAACTGTGTATAGAACTTTGCCTTATAATAGTTTTATAGACTTCACAGGTTTCAGCGGAAGACTTCGGCTGAAGACTTCACCAGCAGACTTCAAGCAGCCTCCAGCGGCAGACCTTGTCTGTACCCGGAAAGCATGACGTGTCCAGCTCTTTCAGACATCAAGCTTTAGCGGATTATTTAAATCGGCTTTAATTGATTTGAATTTGAATAAAATCCATCTTCAAATCAGTGCATGACTTATTAGACTAGTCCCTCCAGCTTTTCCGAAAAAGCATGAAGACTTTCGCCTTCTGAATGTAACAGAGCAAGTGCACAGTCTGACACAACCAGACTGTACCAACTACTGCAGGTCTGTAACTCTGTTTGTCTCTCTCCTGCCAGTTACTACACCTACTCCTCTCCATACCCCGATCAGTTTCAGATTGAAGATGAAGTCAACAAGGCAGCTCCAAGCATTTAATGAAATTAACCTAATAGAGCTGTTACTCACTTCGTCTTCTCCAAACGGTCTCAAGGATGCTCAGCTATAAATACTGTCATTAAAGTCTGAAGAACTGAAGAACTTAATGCTATGAATCTATCCAACAACATCAAGTTTTATACTCAGTGCATTCAAAAGATTATTAACTGATCATCGAAGTCCTCAACAACAACAAGAAGATCTGCATCAACTCTTAATCATTTACTTCTTATTGTTGTAATCTTACTATTCTTCTGCGCATTGAATATTTCTGCAATAGAACTAGTGGAAAATATAGTGCACATTTAAATCCAAGGTTGACTGCCTTGGTGGTGGACGTAGCACCCATTATAGTGTGAACCATCTCAAAACACATGTGTTTATCTTCCTCGATTGATTACTGTTTTTATACTGTCATTCATTACCTTAACTTATTCCTTTAGCAACAAACTCAAGTAATCAGTTAAGTCTTCCGGTAGTGCTTCACCGGCAGACTTGATCTGTCTTCCTTATAAGTCTTCCGTTACTTCAATCTTCTTAATAGATTGCAAGTGCTTGTTCTAGGATTTATTACGAAAAGTTTTAAGTGTTAATAAGATATTCAACCCCTCCCCCCCTTCTAGCATATTATTGTGCCCATCGGGACTAACAATTGGTATCAGAGCTTTACTCTTCGAAAACTAGTTTTTCCAAGATTAACCTCTTGAGAGACAAGATCCAATGGCAAAAACACATTACATGCTACCTACGTCAAATGTGAATCATGTCCCAATATTGGACGAAGGCCATTTCGATGTTTGGAATGATAAGATAATGCTTTTTATGAATTCTATTGACAACAGATTATGGAAGTGCGTACTAGAAAGACGTCACGTACCAATGAAGGCAAACCTTCTAGCATTAGTTGGTGGAAATCCTTCAGAAGTTCCAAAAGAAGAAAAAGAATGGACTGAGGACAAAAGAAAACTAGTAGAGCTGGACAGTAAAGCAACTAACATCATTACAAGCTCACCAGACACCAGTACTGATACGGTGTACGTCTGCCAAAGAAATGTGGGAAGCTTTTGTCGAATATTTGGAAGGAGACCAAGATACAAGAGACAATAGAAAGTACACCTTCATCCAACAATTCGACTCTTTCAAAAAGGATCTCATGGATACCTTGAGACACACATACGATCGCTTCAGCGAGGTAATAACTAGTTGTTTTTGTCTCGGTAAAACTTATGACAAAAAGGAAATGAACATGAGATTTCTAGGCTAACTAGGTAGTCTGTGGCATGTTAAGACTACCGTCATGAAAGAATCTGAAAACTTAAATGAAATTACTCTTCGTAGTCTTTATGCAAGTTTAAAGGTTTACGAGCTCGAAATTAATCAAGCTCTAGAGCAAGACAAACAGTTCAAAACCTTGTCCTTGCCAGCCATGGTACAAGAACTAACTCCAGTTGAAGAAAAACCCTCTACTTCCTTCTGTGAAAATGATTTTATTTCAGATGAAAAATTTGCAAAATATGGAAGGAAGGACACACACCAGCAGGCTTTTAGAAAATCTGCTGAAGGCCCATGTAACAATGAGCTAGTGTGTTATATCTATAGAAAACCTGGTCATTTTGCATCTAAATGTCCGAAGCCAAAGTTTAAAGCATACCGGAAACCTCCTTATAAAAAATTTCAAAAACAGAAAGGTATGCTGGCTGAAGACATTGAAGAGAAACATGTTGCTACATGGTTTGAGACGGATTCAGAAGAGGATGAGGACGATTGTGAGCAAGCCAACATATGCTTAATAGCTCATGAATCAAGTCCCACCTAAGACTCTGAACATGAAGTCGAAATCTCACCTAGTCCCTTCGTAAAAGGTGAGATCAACTATGAAAGCTTCAGTAAGGAAGAACTACTCAAGGATAATCAAGAAATGCTTGAGGAGTTCAACTCCTTCAGAGTAGCCTATGTAAAACTCGCGAAAAACTATGAAAAACTTGTTGTTGAGAAATCTCTGCTGGCAGCTGAGATTCAAACTCTCAATAGTTGTCATCAAGAGAGTATCAAGCTAAAAGGAGAAAACAAATTCCTTTGTGACAAAATTGATTGCTTGACTGAGCACATCAAAGGGCTAGACCAGGAGAAAATTTCCTTACAAAAGACAATTGACTCCTGGAACAGCTCTAAGGAAACGTTTGAAGGAATCCTCTCTAGCCAAAAGCCAAGTGGAGATAAATCAGGTTTAGGCTATAATGATGAGCCCAGTCTTGCATGCTCTTCTGTTACAGAGAAAAGGTGAAACCTCCAAGACTGCTGATGATGCTTCCTTCTCCAAACAGACCTTCGGAAACAAGGGTAAAAATGGACTTGGCTATACAAGTGTACCATATGTTTACCCCAATGCTCACAAAGGGAAAGCCAAAGAGACTGCTTCTAATGAGAAGCTTGATAAAGGAACAGTAAAGAAATCAAAGTCTGCCGACAGCAACTTTGCTAAAGCAAAGTTTGCTGATGGTAAACCAACGAAATTTCTGCTGGTACCTGTCAAGTTTGTTTATGAAATGGCCAAGGCTCCCAAGCTTGTGAACAATAAACTTAAAGGAATTCTGCCGAATCCTCCTAAATCAGTTAACAACAGACCAGCCAAGGCTAAGTTTGCTGGTAATATATCAAGGAAGATTCTTTAGAAACCCCTTAAGCCTACCGTCAACAAGCAAGCTGAACCCAAGACTGCTGTTAGAAAGAAGGAGAGTCACAAGCACTATACAGCAAAAGCTGATCACAGTCAGCCATGGAACTTTTATCTTTGTCATTCTTGTAATTGTTTAAGCCATCTGGTCCCAGAATGCCTGCTAAGGTTCACACCAAAATCTGAGAGACCTAGTTCTCTCAAGGTTAGGCAGGTATGGGTCCCAAAAGGTTGCTAATCCTTAAGACCCAAAAGAAAATAAAGGGGACCTTGTTCCTTTGACTTTTTCAGGTCTGCTTCATGGCTATATATTCAGCAGAAAAGGACATCTGGTACCTCGACAGTGGTTGTTCAAGGCACATGACAGGGAACATAAGTCTACTCTCAGATATAGCAGAAGCTAAAGGTCCTATGGTGATTTTCGGCGACAATGCAAAAGGGAAAACGATTGGGTATGACTCAATCACTAGAGGAAGTCTCTCCATCAACAAGGTTTCTCTAGCGAATGGCTTAAAGCACAATCTTCTGAGCATATCCTAATTCTACGACAAAGGTCTCATCTGCCAATTCTCCTCCAACCAATGTCTCATCAAAGATCGTGAATCCTGCTCAACATTGCTGACCGGCAATAGACAAGGAAACGTCTATGTCATGGACTTAAACCTTCTAGGGAAATCCTCCAGCCTTTACCTAGTTGCTAACAACATTCGTGACAACAGTTGACTTTGGCACAAGCGTCTCAGTCACCTCAACTTCAAGTACCTCTCCAAGCTCTCCAAAGATGGGCTTGTTAAAAGTCTACCTACGGTGTCTGTCGACCACGACAGAAGTTGCAAAGCTTGCCAACTAGGAAAACTCTCCAAGTCTTCCTTCAAGAGCAAGTCAGTTATGTCAACTTCCAGACCTCTTCAACTTCTCTACATGGATCACTTTGGACCAATCACTACAGTCAGTATCTCCGGAGACAAGTATACACTTGTAGTAGTTGATGGCTACTCTAGATTCACCTAGATCGAAACAATTACCTCAAAGGATGAAACATATGATCTAGTCACCGCTCTTTTGAGAAGACTTCAAACTCAAAAGCTTGAAGACATAAGTGACATCAGATCAGACAATGACACCGAATTCAAAAACAACGGTGTTGAAAAATATTGTGATGACCACGGGATCGGCCACAATTTCTCGGCTGCCGGAACTCCTCAACAAAATGGTGTAGCCGAACGGAAGAACAGAACACTCATTAAAACAGCAAGAATTATGCTGGCAGAAACTAGACTTCTGAAATACTTCTGGGCAAATTCTGCATGTTTTACCCAGAATCGATCCCTGGTAAACAAATTCCATAACAAAACTCCATATGAAATATGGAGAGGAAGAGCTCCAAATACAGGATTTTTCAAAATCTTCAGCTGTAAATGTTTTATTCTATATAATGGAAAATAATATAGAGGCAAATTTGATTCAAAACCAGACGAATGAATTTTTCTGGGCTGTTCAAATCATTCAAAAGCATTTCGCATATTTAATAAAACTTCTTTGAAATTTTTAGAATCTGTGCATGTTACTTTTGATGAATATGATTTATTAGAGCCTCGAGTGGCTCCAAATATTTCTGATGATTCTGATGATGTTGAGACAAGTACAAATAAAGCTTCTACTTCTTCACCTCAGAATCCTCCAACTGCAGACTCTTCAAGTTCTGCTAATCCAACACCAGCAGACTTCAACTCTGCTGGTACCTCTTCCAACCCTTCTGTTGACCCTGAACCTATCTCTTCTGTTCTACCCCAAACACCTTTGCAGATCACTCACCCTTCTTGTTCACCAGAAAATGAAAGTCTCGAAGATCCTATCTCTTTTGAATTTGATTTTTGTGAATCTCCTTCTTTACGTTCTCCAGAATCTTTAAGGGAAGAACTCACCATAAGTGATCTTCATCCAGCTGTTATTGAAACAAGAGATAACCCCATCTCTCAAATCATTGGTGATCTCAACTCAGGAGTTCGTACAAGAAGTAGGGTTCAAAATGAGACTATGTTTGCCTTCACATTCGTGTCTGAAATCGAACCAAAGAAGATTGATGAAGCTATCAAAGACCATTACTGGATTGAAGCTATGTAAGAAGAACTGAACCAGTTTGAAAGATGCAAAGTGTGGAGCTTAGTTTAAAGACCTACCGACCAAGCCAACAACAGACCTTGTTATCTCTGCCGATGAAGCAGCTGGATCCCCTGTCCAGCCACTACGAAGGAAGTTTGCTGGCAGCCAACCATATACCCCTACTCAAACCCATCCTACTGAGTCATCTACTCAGATGGAATCACCCCCTCCGGAGGAGTCTATCCCTCAGGAAGAGCCAATCACTCTTGAGGAGTCTATCCCTTAGGAGGAGCCTACCAGATCACCCTCTCCAACACCTCCCTCTCCCTTCAACTATTCTCCAAACCCTTCTACCCCTCACTCACCCACTCCTACCCAAAACAACTCTACCCTTTTCGAACCAGACCAACCATTCCACTCATCCTAACCCACAGGTTTCCCCCTACCCTATCCTTTACTGCCACGAAGTTCATCTTTGAACTTTCGTCGGTAACAGAACTCTTTGCCAAGCCTGCTCCCCTTCCACCTGAACCCACACCCACGAGACCAGAAGCCCTTTCCTATCCCCCTCCTTCCTTTTGGTTCTCAAATGAACCCCTACCAACCCCTTCAAATATTTGTGATCATTCGGACACAGATATTGAAATCCCCCCAACCCCTCCTTCATCCCCACCTCCATCAAATTCCTCTTCTACCCATACATTCCCACACCCGACTCTTCTTCCACCTAAAACTCAGCCACTCCACCTCTCCAGCAGCCCTTCCGTCATATCACCTCTGCAGACGCCGCCTCGTCTGCAGATATTGAGCATGTACATGTAGGCCTCGACCTTTCTCCTTCCTAACCGGTAAACTCAGAAATCCTAAGCCGCCTGGACGCCATATACAACAGACTGGGAGAACTTACCAGTATCTCCACAGCTGCTGCTGAGCTTGCAACTGCAACGTCCAAGGCTGGAGATAGGAAATGAGACACGAGTCTACCGATTTGAAAATAAACATGGAAGCTCAACGCATCGAGTGCGTCAGACTCTGCTCAACTGTCTTCTACCAACTCTTCCATAGCATAACCCTTCACCTGGGTCACGGACGCGCTCTTGTTCAAGAACTCAACGATCGTGCTCTCAATGCATCCCATGATCGAATCAATGTTGAGCGCGAACGTGATCTGGCCATCGCAAAGGAGAGACAACTAAGGTCTATGAACCGAACTCTGATGGAGGAGAACAACAGACTTCGTGAAGAACTTGACTACCGTTCTTGCTCTACCAGACAACCAACCTCTGCTGATGAAGAATACACTAGAAGAGTCGAAGAACTTGAGCGTCTACGCCAAGAAAGAGAAGCAGCTGATAGAGCAGCCAAAGGAAAGGGAAAAAGGCCTTGGTAGCTTATATCTTTCTATCCCTAACCTTTGTACCTACCTTTTTGAAAACTCTGTACAAATTAAATTCTCGTTTGAAATACATATGTGCATTCTTTTCAAAAAAATATCTACTGTTTAAATTCTTGTTATTTAAATTCATACATCTGCTTAGAATTTAAACATTCAGTTTAAATTTATTTGAACTGTTTATCTCTAATCCTTGTGCCTGTTCTTTTCATCTCTTCTGTTGTAAGCACTTAGATTAGTTGTTACATCTGAGGTGTTTTCTTTTCTGATAGAGGCATGTCTGCTGTTATAAAACTTAAAATATTTTTTTGACATGTTATTAGCTATCATAAAATTTTCATAGCCCTCACTTGTAGGTAATGATGACCAGATGCAAATAGGAGGAGATTGTTGTTTCTCATTGTATCTTGATTTGCATTTGTTCATTCATTATATTAGGTTCTATACTTAGTGGCTAAATGGGTTGCGTACCAATTAGCGTGGTAACTGTGTATAGAACTTTGCCTTAGAATAGTTTTCTAGACTTCACAGGTTTCAGCAGAAGACTTCGGCTGAAGGCTTCACTAGCATACTTCAAGCAGCCTCCAGCGGCAAACCTTGTCTACATCCGGAAAGCATGATGTGTCCAGCTCTTCCAGACATCAAGCTTTAGCGGATTATTTAAATCAGCTTTAATTAGTTTGAATTTGAATTAAATCCATCTTCAAATTAGCGCTTGACTTATTAGACTCGTCCTTCCAGCTTTTCCGAAAAAAGCATGAAGACTTTCGCCTCCTGAATGTGACAGAGCAAGTGCACAGTCTGACACAACCAGATCACTGCACCAACTACTACAGGTCTACAACTATGTTTGTCTCCCTCCGGTCAGTTGTTGCACATACTCCCTCTCCATACCCCGATCAGTCTCAGATTGAAGATGAAGTCAACAAGGCATCTCCAAGCATTTAATGAAATTAACCATAATAGAGCTATTACTCACTTCGTCTTCTCCAAATGGTCTCAAGGATGTTCAGTTATAAATACTGCCATTAAAGTTCGAAGAACTTAATGCTCTGAATCTATCCAACAACATCAAGCTTTATACTCAGTGCATTCAAGAGATCATTAACTGATCATCGAAGTCCTCATTAACAACAAGAAGATCTGCATCAACTCTTAATCATTTGCTTCTTATTGTTGTAATCTTACTATTCTTCTGCACATTGAATATTCTGCTTTATCAAATATTCAATTCCCCCACCCCCAAAACACAAGTAAAATATTTGGTACACGATCCATTGGATATTTCTGTAATAGAACTGGTGGAAAATATAATGCACATTTAAATCCAAGGTTGACTGCCTTGGTGGTGGACATATCACTCATTATAGGGCGAACCATCTCAAAACACATGTGTTTATCTTCCTTTGTTGATTACTGTTTTTATATTGTCATTCATTACCTTAACTTATTCCTTTAGCATCAAACTCAAGTAATCAGTTAAGTCTTTCGGTAGTGCTTCACCAGTAGACTTAATCTATCTTCCTTACAAGTCTTCCGCTACTTCAATCTTCTTAATTGATTGCAAGTGCTTGTTCTAGGATTTATTACGAAAATTTCAAAGTGTTAATAAGCTATTCAACCCCCCTTCTAGCTTATTATTGTGCCCACCGGGACTAACAGTCACGTCTGCGACCTACGCGATGAGATGCACGGTGTATAGACAAGTCTACAACAGCTAATCGCTTCACTTCGCTTGGGCACGCAGCAGCAGCAGAACCACAGGTTCCCTAACAACAACCCGTCGCTCATCAACCTGTAGCAAATCCGCCTTTTTTACAAGCACTGAGACGTCGTGATGACTTCGACGCATACAAGGCCAAAGTCGAGATCCCAACATTCAACGGGAGTTTGGACGTTGAGCCTTTTTTTAGATTGGATGAATGACAAGGAACGCTTCTTTGAGATTATGGATGTTAACGACGATCGTAAGGTTGCAATTGGGTCTTACAAATTAAAGGGTGGTGCTGGAGCTTGGTGGCAGAATTTAAGAGAGGAGCATTATCGCCACCATCTTCAGCATATTCATGACTGGCCTTTGATGCACGAACTATTGCAGCAACGTTTTCTCTCGCGAGATTATATGAAAAATCTATATCGGCAATTGCTCAATTGTCGTCAAGGGGCTCGTACAGTGGCTGCATACACCGAAGAATTTTTATGCCTACAATCTCGATGTGGGATCCGTGAGGAAGATGATCATCAAGTAGCTCATTACATCCACGGATTGAAGTATGAGATTCAAGATAAAATTGGCGTCCAACCCATCATGTCACTAATTGATGCTTGCGAGATGGTAGTGTGGGCTGAAGTTCGCCTACAACAACAGACATCACGCCCGTTTTATCCCCGTAAAGTTGTGAGTGATGGACAACGTAAGGCACCCGTATCCTCTCAAACAGAACCCTCCCAGCTAGCACCATCTCCCCTCCAACCACAATAGATTGTGTCTCCCAAAACAACTCCAAAGCAGCTTCAAGGGTTGGAACAAGTAACTCTTATGCTCGACCAAATCCTGGGAAGTGTTTTCGATGCCTACAACTTGGGCATCATTCAAATGAGTGCCCTGTGCAACAACCTGTTCACGTTACCAATGCCATTAAGAACCCGAACGATGAGGGGCAAGATCTTGATGATGATGAACATGACGTTGATGACATATGTGGGAATGAGGAATATACAATGGTGGTTCAGTGAACTTTCTGCTCTCCAAAAAAACCTGATTCAAGCCAACGCTGTCAAATTTTCCAAGCCAAGTACCGAGTAGGGGAGACGGTCTGCAGCTTGATTATTGACAATTGTAGCTATGAGAATTTAATTTCCAAAACATTGGTGGAGCAACTACATTTACCCACATAACCACATCCAAGCCCCTATCAAATTGGATGGATTCAAAAGGGACCAAAGTTACAAGTGACCCAATTGTGCAAAGTTCCATTGACCATGGATAAGTACTATACTAATAATATAACTTGTGATGTTGTTGATATGGATGCATGTCAAGTCTTGTTAGGACGTCCATGGCAGCACAATGTAGATGCGACGCATAAAGGTCGGGACAACATCTATTTATTTAAATGGCAGGAAATTTTTTTTATTGCCGCTCCATTGGAAAATGATAAGCTATCTTCTAAAGTGGAAGGGCGATCCTTTTTATCTGTTTCTTCATCTTGGGGTTCTTATACTGATGACATTAAGGAAGGTGGGGGACTTTATGCACTTGTTATCAAGCCAAACTATGAGATACTACAGATACCATCATTTGCCCAAAAGCTACTCAATGAATTTCCTAACCTCACTTTAGAGCCACCAATGCACAATATCCAGCATCAAATTGATTTGATACCAGGAGCACACCTTCCAAGCTTGCCACATTATAGATTAAACCCTGAGGATGCACGAATCATATGGTCTCAAGTTGAGAATCTACTTCACATTGGACAGGTTAGAGAGAGCCTCAGTCCTTGTGTTGTTCAAGCTTTACTAGTCCCTAAAAAGGATGGTACGTGGCGCATGTGTGTAGATAGCAGAGCAATAAACAAAATCACCATTCAATATCGTTTTCCAATTCCTCGTCTTGATGATATGTTGGACCAGCTGTCCGGATCAGTTGTTTATTCAAAAATTGATCTCACAAAGGGGTACCATCGAATTACAAAGGGGTACCATCGAATTCGAATCAAGAATGGAAGACTGCATTTAAGACAAATGAGGGTTTGTACGAATGCCTTGTCATGCCTTTTGGTCTTTCAAATGCGCCGAGCACGTTCATACGACTCGTGAACCAGGTGTTGAAACCCTCCCTCGGAAAATTTGTTGTCATCTATTTTGATGATATTCTCATTTATAGTCGCAGCATGGCGGAGCACGATAATCACCTGTGTTCTGTCCTACAAACTTTACAAGATAATGAACTATATGTCAACATTAAAATATGCAGCTTCATGACAAACAAGTTGTTATTTCTTGGATATGTAATTAGTGCTGCAAGAGTACAAGTTGATGAACAAAAAGTAAAGGCCATCGTTGAGTGGCCCACGCCTTGGAGCATTACGGAGGCACGAAGCTTCCATGGTCTGGCCACTTTCTATAGGCCTTTCATAAGAAATTTTAGTAGCATTGTTTCCCCCATCACTGATTGCCGCAAAAAGGTCGAAATTTCACTTGGACAGAAGCAGCTGCTAGTAGTTCGAAGAGATCAAATGTTGGTTAACTACAGCTCCTATACTCGCTTTACCTGACTTTGATAAAATATTTGAAATCGAGTGTGATGCATGTGGAATAGGAATTGGGGGCATCCTATCTCATGGAAGAAACACATCGCTAATTTTAGTGAGAAGTTGAACGAAGCCCGACAAGGGTGGTCTACATATGAACGAACTCTATGCTGTGTTCCAAGCTCTTAAACTTTGGGAGCAATACCTATTGCCTAAGGAGTTTATTCTATACTTGGACCATCGGTCCCTCATTCACTTTAAGACCCAGTGAGATTTCAAAACTAAGATGCATTTACGTTGGGCTGCCTTCTTTGGGCAGTTCAATTATGTCCTGCAATGCGACACAAGTCTGGAGTGAACTATGTCCTGCGACACAAGTTTGGAGTTAACAACAAAGTCGCTGATGCAATTAGTCGACGTGCAGGCTTACTTACAACCTTTAGCAATGAAGTGGTTGGTGTGGTTGGTTTCAAATTTTTACCAGAGGTGTATGTGTGGGTGCCCCGGGATCCCCCGGATCCCGCGCTCCCTTTTTTAGGGAAACACGGCATGCGGAAGGACATCACGCTTTCCATTCCACCCTCCCTTGTTTAGGGGAAGACGAAATTAAATATGCAGAAAGGGTGTTGTCAAAAAGCGCGTTGAATACGCCTCGGTCACCGAGTGAGTTTTGGTCAATTATGAGAGCTTTGGATTTCTCAGTATCTTACCATCCCTTGTTTAGGGAAGACAAGGCACATAAACTGCATCACTGTAGACACCCCAATTTTGTACCCCTGGTATGTGACATGACATAAAATATCAAGACCTGTTAAAACATTAACAAATGTCAAGTTACAGGGTCAAAAGTGCAAAAGGACAAAGCAGGATGCGCAAAAGGACGAACTGCAGGGACCAAAGTGCACAAAAAGTGGAAACTTTGAAATTAGGCGCCACCATCACCAAAATTGGGCATGGCGCCCAATTCCCTATGATGCGCCCAAATTTGTGTTGCGCTTGCGCCCAATTCTCTCCTTCATTTGCCGTAATGTGCAATCTCTCCCGCACAGTGTACAAGCCGGCTGATGCACAAGGAAGGAATTTTAATTCCCAGCGTGTCCTCGGTTCCTCCTATAAATACAGGTCCCCGGATCCTCATTCAGCACACCTTTTCTTCGATAAAAATTCTCCGCGTTCTCGTTACGCTGGAGAAATAGAGAGCGAAGTGAGATAGTGAGCGATCACCTCAAAAAGCCTCGAAACCCTGCCAAACCTCTTCCAAACACAAAACCAACTGGTAGAAGTGAGCCTTACCCCCCCAGCTAGGTATCCACCCTATTTCACCGGTCCAAAAATCGTGGAAAGAGCAGTTGCTCTGCCCGATTTAAAAGGCCAAATCAGCCAGAAATAAGCCCTTATTCTGCCCGATTTTCGCCTACCTCAAGCCAACAAACAACCAAACACAAACAGTTACTGCGCCAAATCCGAGGCCAAAAGTAACTTTCGGAGCGACCACTGCCGAATCTTCACAACACTTCACAACACACAACAACAAAAGACTTCATCTCCTGAAGGGCCGGCGAGCACACCACAGGCGTCGGTAAATTTTATTTTAAAGCCTTTATTTGTAATAGTATTATTTCCAATCCGGCCCAATGTAGATATATAAGCAGTTGTACTGCCCGGATTTAGTTAGGAAATAATACTAAATGTAGCCGTTATTATGACCAAATATTTTCAAGTATATTTGTAATTATTTGTAAAAGAGACAGTTGCAAGTTTGTAAATAATGTAGACAAATGGATGTATTTGTAGGCAGTTAATGCTTTATTTATCTGTTAAATAAATATAACAAAAAGCATACTTTAGCCAAAAGCTGTTTTGAGACCGAAAGAGCGAGTTGGGTGCCTAGCACCTTCCCAACTCGTAACTTAGCCTCCGAACCCGTTTTCATTATCTCGGTTTTCTTTTTTTGGTTTTGCTTTATTTATTCCTTAAAATAAAGATGGCGACTCTAAAACATTTTGGATCCAGTGGGGCCTCGCAACATTTCTCCTTGCACTTTCACGTTTTCCCCTAAAAAAGGGAAGATGAGAATGGAGAGGTGATGTATTCCTATGTCCTGGTATCCCCTAAACAAGGGATAACTTGACGTAGAAAACTCAAAGCACCCATAGTGATCCGAGATAGGCCATAAGGCTATTTTCATAAAATCCATAGTGAAAGGCGGCATTTGCAACATTCCTTCCTTGCACTTTCACGTTTTCCCTAAAAAGGGAGAATGGGAATAGAAGGGTGATGCATTCCTATATCTGGAATCCCCTAAAAAGGGATAACTTGACATAGAAAACCCAAAGCTCCCATATTGGATCAAAATCCACTAAAGGCAACGAGGCGCATTCAAGCGCTATTCGACAACACTCCTCTCGCACTTTTGATTTCGTCTTCCCTTAAAAAGGGAGGGTGGAGCAGGCGTGGATGTCACCGCATCCGCGCGTCTGCGCACCTATCCAAGGGCGCGCGCGGAGCACTCATCAGGGAACCCACAGTGGCGACTCTGCTGGGGAGATCGTTTTTATTTTAATAAATAAAAATGGAGGGCTAGACTCATTAACCAAAAAAATTTTTCTTTTGTTTCTGGCTAAAGTATGCTTGTTATATTAATTTAAACACTTGAATATTGCGTTCTTTTAACATCCGTGTCTATATTTGTGGATATGATCCTCCATTTTGCAGCAGTTTCTTTTCAAACGCTATTACTGATATACTTGAAAATATTCATATTTTTCAATATATATATATATATATATATATATATATATATATATTTATATATATATATGCAATATTTTATGTGCAATAATTTCCGGGCAGCACAACAAAAGGGCCGGGGCTTTATTTTTAAAATCTCTTCATTTTCGGCCTTATATTATTTTATTCTGCTTTATTTTCATTCCACAAAAAAAATTATATATATATATATATATATATATATATATATATATATATATATATATATATATATATATATATATATATATATGCATTCATTCTGTCATTTTATTTTGGGGATTATGACTCATTTGTAATTAATAGAAATAGATAGATTCCCCACTTTTCTTTCTATTTCTTGATGGTATGCTTGCTTGCTCGCGCTCAAAATAAAAAGCCGAGAAAATCCATAAATAACAGCAAGACATGCCATATCTGTTTTATTTTCTATTTTTATATCTGAAAAAAAAACTTTTTGCTTTTTAGATACGCACACACGTGCACATGCATATAAATATATTCGGCGCTACCCTACACCATGGCGGCCTACCCCTGCATAAGCCAACGTTAGGCGCATATAGATTCTCGGGACACTTCAAAGCCGGCCGGTTTTTGCATTTTAAATTGTGGGTCGGCCCTCAAAAAAAAATGTGCGCAAATCAAAAAAAAAATGCGGGCAAGTCAAAAAAAAGTGCAAGTCAAAAAAAAATGTGCAAGTCAAAAAATATACAGGGATTTATTATTTTCAAATGCTCGACCTAGATCATTTCGAATGGTGGATCGAAAGAGTATAGGCCCTTCGCTGGGATCGGTCAGATCTCGAGGAGTCGAAAGGCGGGTGGAATACGTTGGTCCTATACTGCGGAGAAAGAATCCTTGTTCGAGGAAAAGTCTGAGGCTGTCAAAATTAAGCAGTGCTTATCAGGTCAATTTGTAGGGATAATAATAAATAATAAAATATACTAATAAAGGCACTTGTACTCCAAGCCGAGAAAGCCTTGACCCGACCTTCGATACCTCAAACCCATTTTCCTCGAAACTGGCCCGAATTTGGAAAAGCGAGCGATGCTTGGCCGATTTGCGGAAACAAGTGCGAGTCGAGCAGGGGTATCGAAGCAGATCGAGATAAGAGCGAGCATTCGGAGAAGTACAGATCCGAGGCGGTATGGCGGCGAGAAAGTGAGCGATCGCCATGGAGTGCAGATCTGAGGGGCTCCGGGTATGCTCAGACTCGGCAATGCGGCGGTGGCTAGACCAAAATTTGGGTGCAGCGGTGATCGTATAATGAGCCAAATGGCTAATCGGTACAAAGCTTGAAATCTAGTGGTGAGGTAATCTCTTCCCTGCGGTCCCAACAAGAAGCATCAACCTCACATATGCCTCCAAACCCAAACCCTCGGCCAAACACTAACCCACCAAACAACTTGTCACTCCAAATCCTAACCTTCCACCAACTCCCTACTACTCAAATGTCAACCCTTACCCATCCTACCCTCCATATCCTATCCCAAACACCAACATTCCCCAGAGTCCAAATGACCTCCCTTTTCCCATAATCAACCCACTCCAAAACAGCCCACATATGGATCCCCAAAGCTATAACCCGTCAGGCCAAGTTACTACCTACTTACCTTCAGATGATCACGGCCACCCGGCCATATCCATGCCCAAAATCCATATATAACCCACTGCCCAAAATCCGTATCACAAATAACCCACCTGCCCAAAATCCTTATCTGGCTCAAAACCCACCGGCTTATATCACCCAAAATCCACCAACTTATGCTACCCCAATCCATATCCGGCCCAAATCCCTATGCTTTGCCCGAAATCTACCAAGGAATCCACCAACTTATGCTAAACCCATATCGACTCAAAATCCTTACCCGGCTCAAAATCAACCCAAAATATCTGTTGCCCCCACCCAAAATCCTACCAAACACCACGGCCGAAATTAACTTGACTTTTCCCTAATCACGCGGCATATACCTAAAACCAACTCCCCGACCACCAAAATGGAGGCGACATGGAAAACATGAAAACCATGATGCTCAAACTTCTCAACAAAGGGAATTTTCTACGGGCGCGGCATTACAACCTTGGCGATCGCCTTCAAAATTCAAAATGCCGGAGCATAGAAAAGTTTGATGGGACTGGATGCCCTATATCCCATCTAAAATCCTATTCCACTGGTATGCAGTCAAGGGGAGCTAGCTTTGAAGCTATGGCTTCCAATTTTCACCTCACCCTAGTAGGGGCTGCCAAGCAATGGCTAATGTTGTCAGACAGTAGCACTCTGAATACCTGGGACCGGATAGCCGAAGAATTCCTTGAAAGGTATAAAGACAACACTAGCCCAGAAAATAAAAGAGACCTCGAGTCATGCACCCAAAGGGAGAAAGAAACATGTCTTGAGTTGGCGGTCGGTGGAAAAGAAAGTTGGCCCAGACTTTTTGACTGATCCGGTGAGTCATGCTTGGGATGTTCATCAAAACCTCCAGCCCATATACCTGGAACACATGCGGTATCTCCCTTACAGCAGCTTTAAAGAAGTAGTGGAGATAGGGGTTCGTATTGATGAAGATATACGGACCGGGCAATTAAAAGTCAATACACCTTCTAGTTCTTTCCGATACTCTAAAGGAAAGACGACCGCACCAGCACCAGCCGTCAACATGGTAGGAGATGCATCAGCCACTTTTCCTACCCAAAGCTATAGTGCTACTCCATGGTCCTATGGACCAGACAGGTCTGTCAACTTCGATCGGAGGAATAATGGCCCAAGCGAGAATTTCAGAGGCGAGCAGGGTCACCGGTACTTTGACAGATTGCAAGCTCCTCAGTCTGTGATATTACAGGGGCTAATGGCTCAGGGAGTATTGAAGCCTTTGGAAAACTATAGGCCACCAAACCCCCTGCCTGACAATTGGAACCATACCCAGTATTGTGAATATCATCGTTACAGTGGTCACCTCACCGACAGATGCTACACACTCAAAAATGCTATCCAGGATTTGATAGATGACAAGGTGATTGAAAAACCTCCTCCCGGACCAAATACAGTCAATAACCCTCTACCTCAAATCAACATGATTGAGGTTGATGAAAAAATCACTGTGCCCAAGTTCGAAAAAATTAGCCACCCATTACCATATATCCTCATTCCCTTCTCTCCATCTACATCCATAAAAGAGCCTAGCTGCAATATGCTCTCTTGGGACACTATCTGGGTAGCCAAAATACCTGCAACATCGGAAAAGCCACTTGGGTCGGTGGGGATGTTAGCCACCTTACTAGATCTAGTCGAGCCTACCAACCAAACCTGGAAAAAGGTGACCACTCAGGCAAAGACCAAGAGACAGATACTGGGGCTAAGGAGGTGGAGGATACTCTTTAGCTCAGATGAAGAAAACTCAGGCCAACATTTCCATCTGGGGCTTACTTTGTGCTTCAAAAACCCACCGAGACACACTGGCTAAATCCTTAAGTCAGGCAGTTGTTCCCATTGAAACCTCCCCGAATGAGCTTACTCAGATGATCGGAAACATTCATTTTGGAAATGTCATAATGTTTACTGATCTAGATACGCTTGAGGAAGGAGGCGACCACATTGATGCTCTTCATATCCTTTGTGGGAATAATGGAAAAAAGGGTTCCCAGAGTTCGATAGACAATGGGTCCTCTCGAATGTATGTCCCTTGACACCTTAGCCAAATTGGGAACAAAAATATCAAAACTCACTCCTTCCTCACAAACAGTAAAGGCATATGACAACACCAGTCGATGTGTCTTAGGGGTGGTCACTCTGATGCTGACTATTGGGCCACTAACCATGCCGGTCGAATTCCAAGTTTTGGACATACCAGCCACTTTCAGCCTGTTATTGGGACGCCCTTGGATCCATGGGGTAAAGGGGTAGCTTCTTCATTACACCAACGTGTCAAATTCATCCACGATGACCACATAGTAATCATTCTGGCTGACAAGATCGTGGAAAACAAGGAAAGCGAGGATATCCCAATCCTCGAGATAGAGCATGAAGACACGGGTATCTTCCTCAGTGGTTTTGAGGTTATCCCCCAAGCTGTGGTCAACGCCCTTGAATACGGTCGGCAGCGACATCCTTTGGAAAGAAAACCACATCCACAGGAAACATGGTCCCTTTAAACATGTTCGGAAAATGAATTATATGCTGGCTTGGGTCTTGGCGAGAAACCAACAAGGGGCTTGTCAATCTAGTCGGGATGAACTTAAGGAATGTATCCCTCCCTTTGGCCTAGGATACACGCCTACTCAGTGAGGTAGCCGTGTCATGAAACAAAACGTGAGAAAAGAAAGGCAGAAAAGGAAAAGCGTCCTTACACACATCCCCCTCTCCAACCATATAGAAAAACCTTAAATGGTTACTTCGTAAGGAAAGGGGAAACAGAAGCCTATCTCATGTTTCACTGAGCCTGGATAGACCAAAATGGGAAAAGATGCCTGGTTGGGAAATTTTTGAAGATGTCGGTCTTCTCACGAGACGGAATGGAGCAGTCATCACTGGCCCGTAGCACCGCATATAAAACCGCCACTTTTGAAAACACTTGGTCTATAGATCGGGATGACTATTCTCGGTCTATTTGATGATGACGGCACGGGAGGCGGCTTCTTGGGTATGATAGGCGGAGGCGAATATGCAAAGCTCCACGATGAGTTCGAGCTTCTCATTGCTAAGCCTCTGCGGAGGAATTGGTACACTACGACCGGCCCGCTCTTGACTCCCTTGAGGCGGTAGACCGCTTGGATATACCATCTCTCTTCCTTCTCTCCTAGCTTTACGGATTGGTCATCTACCGATCCGCTCCCTAATAATGAGGATCTCAAACCCGAGGTCCTGATAATGTAATAAGCTCGATGCGGTTTGCTATTAATGATTATATGAATGTCTTTGCTTATTCCTTAGTTGCACCTACATTAAAAGATACATCAAATAATCATAATAATGAGTCATTTAATGAAATGGACCCAAAAGATAAAAAATATTTGCTTGAGCTTATAAAGTCGGTTGAGCAACAGAGGGAACAACATCACTCGGCGGCGGCGGTGAAGACTTGTCTATCATCAATGGGCCGAACAACCAAGTCAAAGAAATCAAAATCGGCAACTACGCAAGGCTCTGAAAGAATAGCGCTCATCGACCTCCTCAAAGAGTTCGTAGATATCTTCGCCTGGTCCTATGAAGATATGGGTCAGCTAGATCCACCATAGTCGAACACCGGATCCCCATATATGATGCTCGGCCATCAAGCGGCTCGTAGAATCAAGCTGAATGGTCACTGCAAGTCAAAGAGAAATCATGAAACAACTGCACATCAATTTCATTCGGGTAAAAAAAAAATATATATAAAAGATGAATTAAAAAAAATGAAATGATGAAAAAAATACCCGATCAGACTGTCCAATATAGTGACCGTTCCAAAGCCCAACAGGAAGATCAGATCTGCGTAGACCTTCGTGACCTCAGCAAGGCGTCGCCCAAAAATGACCTCTTTCTACCCAATGTTGATATTGTGGTAGACGCCGTTGCTACCCACAAAATCAGATCCTTCGTTGACGGCATGCTGGGCTATAGTCAAATCAAAGGCAGCAGAAGACCAAGAAAAGACCTCATTCACCACCCCTTTGGGGGACCTACTGCTATCATGCCATGGCTGTCTGGGCTAAAAAAAAATAAAAAAATATATGCTGGGGCTACTTATCAAGGGGCTGCTACCACTCTCTTCCACGATGTGCCGTATATTGTCCAAGAGATCCGGTCAGGAGATGTCGTACTCCCCACAAACCAGGAATTAAGGAGAAGACCTTACTCAGCCCTTCAACCTTGACAAGCTCAAAAGGTACTATGCTTGAGCTAATCTATCCGACAAAAGTGCTTCCCTCTCCAGCTCGCTAGATTGAAAACCTGAAAGGGCGGCCTAGGCAAAAGTTAGAGCGAAAAAAAATTAATTAAAAAAAACAACAAAAAGGAGAAATAAGGGCTCGCTAGGTTGAAAACCCGAAAGGGCAGCCCAGACAAAAGTTAGAGCGGAAGAAAAATATAAAAAAAAATGGAAAATCAGGAAAAAAAACAAAAGGAGAGGGAAGACACTCTTTGAATCCTCGACATTCTATCTCTAGTCTTCAGCATGCAAAGGGCTCAACTGACAAAAGAAAGAGAAAAACCACAACGGAAGCTCACATTAAAACATTAAAATATAATATTACAGGGTCCTAAGGTGCAACTTAGGAGTTTTTATTAAGACATTTATATTATACATTATGCCTGCACATATATATTTCTGCCTATACCCTACTTGTTTCCCCCCAAGATATTCCTTCATTTTTGCAGCTTAGCCCCGAAGTGGTCAGTCAATGCCTGCGGCGTCCACCCAAACGGGCCCATATTCCCCTCATGCGAGGCGCAGAAGAACCTCTATTCTCATCAGAAGGAGAACCACCAGAAGTATCTCTTTCATCGTCACCAACATCTCCATTCTCACAGACGATCGTGTTGCTAGGACCCCATAGCCCCATCGAGGGAGGAGGAATGCCCTCTTCCCCTGTGGATTGTGTTGTTGGTCGCCATCATCAGCCTCACACAGCAGCCCCATCCAGCTTTGAGAGGGAGGGGCCTCCTCCTCCTCCGGCTCCCTGTGTTGCCGACTCAGACATTCGAGCCGAGGAACCTCATAATCAAGATACCTCGAAACGGTGCCCCATTCAGCTTCGGGGAGGAGCTCCTCCTGCTCCCAATTACCGGACTGCTTCATTTGGTCCAGAGCCACGGGTGCCAAGATGGTGTACCCGCCTAAAATCTTCCTTCGAGGGATGACCTGCCCGAGTCATTCAATCTCTTCGCCTATTTCCATAAAGCGAGCATCTATACCCGTAGCGACATGACGGCCGAACAAGTTTCTCAGTCTTCGCCGAATCTCACGAGAAGACCCCTCCGCAGTCACCATGATCCACGCCAAGTACTCGTGGGACAAAAGCATATAATCAGAAAACAAATAGGCCATGTGAAGCCTATCAAAGTCAAGCCACCACATCCTCTGGAAGTCAAAATCCGGAGTCCTGCTATTTTCCATCTCCAAAAACACAGGGCGAGTCGTGTCCGGGATGATCTGTTCCCTCCCAAACTGACGCAATATTCTATATGCCCTATAAAAAGAGGTCCTCCTGATGCCTAACATGACAACCTGGGCATATCCAGTGGAATGCAAAATGAAGCGCCGAATTTCCTAATGATGAATCACCCAAGCTATATCCATAGTGCCTCTCCGAAAGAAGCTCTCGGTCCAATCATAGTCAGAATAATTAGTTTGGGGGAAGCGGCCGCGAAAACCATAAAGCCCCGGGTCATATATCGCTCCATAAGGCACAGGAGCCATCACACACTGAAAGTGCTCTTTTAGCCACATGTGAATCAAAATGGGACTACCGGTAGGAAAAAGTTCATCACCACCCAAGAAAAGCATCCGACATCACCTAAAGTTTCGCTTAAGATTATCGGGACAATATTGGCCCGGCGATCACGTGCCTGCAAAGCAAGATCAACGACTCACACGTCAATAAACCGCTGTTGGCCTACCAGCAAATACCTCCCCACCAGGCACAAGAAAAGAGCTATCAACCGACGCCTCAGATAATCTACATCATTCTCCCTGAACTCTGTAAAAGCTGCAGGAAGAACAGTCAAGTCAAAGTTCACCCCGTTATAGAAGTCCGGGGTGGCAGCACGAGTGGTGTGGAACAGTTGCCTAATCGCCATATAGGGACGCCTCCGAGGCGAAGGCACGACAATACGACAAGTGGCAGCTACCCCAGCATTGAACAAAACTCTTCAAATGCAGGACACATCTCGTTCATTCCGAAGTTGAAGATATGATCCCGAGGAGACCAGAACCTGGATGCCCCCCTTAACATGTCCCAGTTGATTACAACATTTCTCCAAGATAAAAGACACCTGAAGCTGAAAATATGATCAAACCAGTCGCGTTCGTCCGCTCGAAGGGCGAGAATCCAGAGATCTAGGGCATTTTCGTAAATCTCTATTTCCAAAGGCGTGTGATAAGGTGCAGCCATTTGGGCAAAAAGGAAAAGGTTTCTTTGATGAGAGGAAAGTAACTGAGGAAAGAAAGAAAGCTCGAAGAAGCGAAGGCAGAAAGAAAGAAATCAGATGTGAGGATTTACGATTGCCAGGCGTCCTTTTTATAGGAGAAATCAAAAGAAATCGACAAACAAGGATGAACAGTGATGAACAGTGGCCAGAAAAGTCTCCCAGGAAAGCAAAATGGGTGCCACCCATATGAAAATTGGGCATGGCGCCAAATTTTGATGTTTACCATGCCCAGTTTGGCCAATAACTGCTTCATAAATCAGCTGGTGTTCTGGTTTCTGTCCAAATCATCAATTGCTGCCTCGTCTAATCACGGAAAGGTTTAGCAGGCTATAAAAGAAAAGGCTACATACAAATAGATGGCTGCAATTATACTCCCTCGCACAGGAGGAGGCGGCTGCCTCTTCCTCTACCCGCGAATCACCAGAAAAGCCCCCTCAAAACCGAAGGTGTATTCTTTTTAAATTCATTTCTAAGATACAACGTGCCATTACCCTTAGGAGTCAGTATAGCTTTATTTTCTGCATGTATTTTGAATGTGCATTTTATTTTATCATGTCATTTAAAATTATATTGCATCTCATAATTCATGTCTGTACAGATCTTAGTAAAAAAAAAGAAATAAAAACTAACATATACATGAAAAAGAACTCTCTCTGTGTGTCGCCCTAATTAGGGTTTGGTCTAGGGTTTTTTGGCGCCGGCGATTCTGCCGCCACCTAAGCAGGGTTTCTCCCACTCTGCCCTGCTCTAAATAAGGTTCCCCCTCCTGTTCCATTAGATGCTAACTCCCCTCTGAACCCGTCCATGTCTTATGCGTCGGCCCTAGCACAACCTCCTTCCACGCAATGTATTCATCCTAATATCGCTCCCACCCTCCAAGATATTCTCCTTGCTCCTAGACAACCGATTACGGTGGAGAATGAATTAGGGTGTTTGTTCTCACCCATGGAGATTGAAGCTGCCGAGAGACAGTTTGTGAATACGGTTATCCTGGAATTTTCAGTTGGACAGCCTTCGTTGCATGTGATTCGTGAGCACATCAATACAACCTGGAAGCTGAAAGGCGTTTTTGTGGTAGGCCTTTTGGACCCGAGACACGTTATGGTGCACTTGGCATCCTCGGAGGACTTGGTTCGCGCACTATCGATTGAATCTCATATGATTAATAATTATATGTTCAGATCCTTTCGGTGGTCTCCATCTTTTGCCTTCAAAAAAGATAGTACGTGTGTGGCAGTTTGGGTCCGACTCCATCATCTTCCACTTCCCTTTTTCACACCTTTGTATCTTAAACGTATTGGAAACACCTTTGGGAATTTCCTTCGAGCAGATGACAAAACTCTTGCTCGGTCGCATCCTATGTACGCTAGGGTGTGTGTTGAGATCGATGTTGCTCAAGAACTTCCATCACGTATCTGGATTGGATCTTCAAAGGAAGAGGGTTTTTGGTAGTCTTTGGAATTTGAGGGTAACATCCGTTTTTGTACCGGGTGTGGCCTTCTTGGACATTCTGCTATGGTGTGTAGGAAAATCCAATTCTGTGGACCGGTAACTCATGGTGCCCCTGTAAAGCCAACAATGGAAGAACAGATACCTATGGAGGCACCAAAGGTAGTTCTGAAGGATCCTAAGCCGACTCAAACAAAATCGGCTGGTGTTCAAGGGGTGCATATCGCTACTCATGAGTGGCGACCGATTACGGGATATCATGCAACATCATCTTCTCACTCGAAAGACATGCACGGGAATCCTACATCGGTTGAAGTTATAGACATTGTGGATAATGTGGGTAAAACTATTGATAAGGGGAAGGATAAGGAGGTTCGACCTTCTGTGGTCATCCCTAAGACGACTGCTAATCCCATCAATCCAGAACCTCGACATATCTCCTCTCGGAGTGTTAAAGAAAACTGCCCAAAGGTGGACGTGATCCCTGTGGTGCTATCTCCGAAGGCCTTTGTTGAAGATACAATAAAGGTGGATGGTGGGCTGCCTCCGATGGAATCCACCTCTCACCAAAAAGATGATACAAGGCAGAATACCTGTCCGATAGTGCCAAATGACCCTATGGCTGAGAATAATCAAACCCCTTCTAATCCCCAAACAACGGATTTGGAACATCATGATTCTAAATGTACTGAGGAGGAAGGAACGTTACCAGGCCCTATTTTGGTTAATTCCTTTACGACATTAGATGGATTACTGGATGACTGGGATATGAGCCAACAACCATCTCGCCCGAAAGCTACTTCGGTGGATGGTATGGAGAAAAAAGAAAAATGTAAACTCACACGGAATGCCTCGCTTAATGATCTGACTGATTTTCCGAGCTCTCTAGCAAAGATTGAAGCTTTCCAACAGGAGTGCAAAAAGTTATCTAAGAAAAATCAGAAAAAGGAGTGTGCTAAAGGTAACCGTCGCCAAACGCGATCTAGGGCGAAAGCCCCGCAATCTTCTACATAATTTTTTATGTCGGTCCTGATATGGAATGCCCGGGGTCTGGGCAATAAAGAAACAGTAGATTATTTAAAGTTACTAAAATTTCAGCATCGTCCAATGTTGTGTGCTATTTTAGAACCTAAAATTCATAGTGACCGTTTACCTCGTATAGCAAAAAAACTTCGTTTTCAATGTTATCTGCATAATAGCCCTATCAATAATCACATTTGGTTGTTTTGGGAGGAGAAAATTAATGTTGTTCTAGTTGACAGTTCTAATCAGCAGCTTACTTGTAGAATCCAGTTTGGCGATAACTTCACCCTCCTTGTTTCTATAGTTTATGCAAAATGTTCCATAAATGAAAGGAAGACTCTGTGGGCAGACTTGCGTAATATTGCTGCCTCCTATAATGAACCTTGGGTTGTTGGAGGTGATTTTAACGTGGTTCTTCATTCCTTGGAAAAACTGGGAGGCTGCCCTATTTCTAGTGGAGAATTGGTTGATTTCCAAGATTTTGTTCAGGATGTTGGCCTGGAAGATGCCGGGTTTGAAGGTAGTCGTTATACGTGGTGTAACAACCAAGATGATGGAGCAAGAATATGGAAGAGACTGGATCGGGTTTTCTTCAACAGCCTGTATAAAGTTTCTGGTCCAACCTTTACTGTTACTCATTTGAGTCGTTCTCATTCGGATCATGCACCTCTATTGTTGGAATTCCCTATTTGTAATAAACCCAAAGGTTCCTTCAAATTTCACAGGATGTGGTTGGAGTGTTGGACCATAAGGATTTTAGCAGTTTGTTGCCATGCAATGGAATATTTCTGTGGTAGGTTGCGCGGGTTTCATCCTTCAAAAAAAACTACAGATTCTTCGAGGTGATTTGAAACAATGGAATTGGAATGTTTTTGGGCACATTCATAAGAGGATGGCAAGATGTCAGGATTTGATTGCTCAGATGGAGGAATCTCTTCAACATAGTTAGGATACTGTGGTGGCGTCTGAATTGGAAAGTGTTAAAGTCGATCTTAAGCAGCTACTGGATTGGGACTCAGAATTAATCCAACAGAAGTCCCGAAAACTTTGGCTCAAATATGGGGATAGAAACACCTCCTTCTTCCATGCTAGTATAAAAGATCGGACTCGAATTAATTCGTTTTCTCTCATGTTGGATGATGGCACTCTTTGTACGGATATTACTCAAATTGGTGAGAAAGCTGTGGAGTTTTATTCACATTTATTTTCAGCTGGCAGAATAGAGATTGAGGATGGTTTCTTTCCCCCGATACATGATCGCTTGAGTGATATGGATAATGCGTTCTTGGTCAGTTGCCCGACGGGAGAAGAGATTTGGCGAACTGTTAAGGATTTGAACCCGAATAGTTCTCCGGGCATGGATGGGTTCACAGGTTGGTTCTATCAAGGGTGCTGGGATATTATTCGGGAGGATGTAATTAATGCTATTCAGGAATTTTACAGGGGTGGTCCGACAATTTGTGGTTTTTCTGCGACGTCAATAGTCCTCATTCCGAAAGTAGATAAACCAAATTGCTTTGGTGATTTTAGACCAATCAGCTTATGCAACTTTTTAGGGAAGATTATCTCGAAGATTATGGCAGCTAGACTTGCTACTTTGCTGCCAAGAATAATTTCGGCAGAACAGTCCGGTTTTGTGCGTGGCAGGCAAATCCAGGAAAACGTGGTCCTTGCTCAGGAATTGGTGCGCCAGATTGGGAGGAAAGTCCGGGGGGAAATACGATTTTTAAATATGATATGACCAAAGCCTATGACCGTTTGGAGTGGGAATTTCTCTTCCAAGCTCTTAAGGCATTTGGTTTTAATCAGGAGTGTTGTCAGTTATTATACAAGATGGTGTCCAACTGTTGGTATTCTATCCGTATTCAAGGTAATAATTTTGGTTTTTCAAGTCCACAAGAGGGTGCGCAAGGTGATCCCTCTCCCGCTCATGTTCATCCTTGCTCAAGAGATCTTATCCTTAAAAATAAAGCAAGCCTTCCTTGAAGGTCTCTGTACCCCCTTCAATCATGGTTGAGGTGGGCTGATTGTTTCCCATTTAATGTATACGGACGATATTATGGTTTTTAGTAATGGTGGAAAGAAGTCTGTTCAAAAGCTTAGGCATATATTTCACTCCTATGAAAGAGCTTCTGGGCAATTGGTTAACCTTAGTAAAAGTGGTTTTTTTGTTTCTGCTCGGTGTTCGCCTCGTAATGTTTCTCTGATTACGCACTGGGCTGGCTGCTCTCGTAAACAGTTCCCTATGAAATACCTTGGCATCCCTCTTGTTCCGGGTAGACTTAAAAGTATCCATCTTTAAGAGTTGGAAAATAAGGTTTTGTTTCGTATCAATGGTTGGAAAGCTCGTCAGTTATCTTTTGGGGGTAAAATCACACTGCTAAAATCTGTTCTCAGTAGCATACCTATATACTCTATATCTGCTCTTCATATTCCCCAGCTTGTTCTTAAGAGGCTTGAGGCTGCTTTTGCTCGGTTTTTATGGAATCAAGGTGGTGATAAAAGATTACATTGGGTCTCATGGGAAGTTATATGTCGTCCTCTTTTGGAAGGGGGCCTAAGTCTTCGTTCCCTCTCTCAAGTGATGGCTTCCATGCATGCAAAGTTGGCCTGGAATGCAATTCAAGGTGGTAGTTTATGGGCTCAATTTGTAAATTCTAAATATGGGGGCAGGCTTAATTGGCGGATTCCCTTGGGTGCTTCCCGTATTTGGAAGGCTGTTATGCAACATATGGAGCTGGTCATGGTCAATTGCATATGGGTAGTTAGAAAAGGTGAGATCTCATTTTGGAATGAGAACTAGTGTGGCCGGATTAGAGGTCCTCGGCCCATTGACATTAATGCATCCGATGCGCTCTCAACTCCCCCAATTCCTTCATCTGATCCCTGAATCGTTGCACAGTAAAATTCGTCAAGTTGTTCTTGATGAGAATATAGCGGACCACCTTGTCTGGACTGGTTCTCCAAATGGTTCTTTCTCCACTTCCAGATTTTGGAATGGCTTGAGACAACATTTCCCGCGGCAGATCTGGGCCAATAAAATTTGGCAGCCGGGTATACCTCTCAAAATCAGTGGCTTTGTTTGGAAATTAATTTGGGGTGCCATTCCAGTTGATTTAGCTTTGCATGTCAAACACATCCCTATAGTATCTAAATGTGTTTGCTGCCAGTCTGCTCCAGCCCAAGAATCGATTTCGCACTTGTTTCTTCAGTCTGAAATTGCTCGAGAACTGTGGTTGCGTTTTGCAAATGCTTTTGGGAAAATAGCCTATTATGACTCTATTTCTCATCTTTGCGATATTTGGCTCAAGGGTGCTTCCGTTAGACATCAATTGGGTCTATGTCGTATTGGTATCCTAATGTTCACTTGTTGGGAAGTTTGGAAGGCAAGATGTAGGGCTGTTTACGAAGGGCTTCCAATGCATGTTGAGCAGATTTTTAAGCAAGTTTTATCTCATCTCCGGGACACGTTGTCTTTGTTTTCTCCAAAGGCTCAATCAAACCTTGCAGGCCGTCTTGGTTTCATGTCTTTAAATCTGCCGGTTTGTCCTATCACAGTTAGTGGTGGTAAGTGGATTCGTTGGGAAGTTCCCCCGGATAACATGGTTAAAATCAATACTGATGGTTCTGCTAGAAACGGGTCTTGTTCAGGTGGGGGTGTGCTTCGTAATTCCATGGGTCATTCCATTGCAGCATTCTCTAATTTCTATGGTACTGGTACTAATATGCAAGGTGAATTATTTGCTCTTAGAGATGGTTTAAAATTGTGTCATGCCTTGAATCTCCAATCGGTGATGGTAGAGACAGATTCTTTGGTAGCTGTACAAGTGATTAAAGGAAAGTGTGGCTCTCCTTGGGCTTATGAATATGTAGTTCGTCAATGCATCTTGCGAAGTAGTAATTTTGATATTTATCATGTTCACCGAGAAAGGAATAGAGTTGCAGACAGTTTGGCGTCAGAGGCTCATAATCATCAATCGTCTCTTAATTTTAACCAGCTCAGTCATCTTCCCAGGATGACTCGCCAGGCCCTTCGGCAAGATAGTTTAGGCATTTATGAGTATAGGAAGTGTTAATATTTCAGGCCATGTATGTGTTTTAGAGGTAAGGCTCCTTTGTCCCCCCTGTTTGGGTAAGGCTGGTTGTCCCCCTCAGTTTTGTCTCTTGAGTTGGTTTTTTCAATAAAATTTGCAGGGTGCCGTCCCTGTTTCCCAAAAAAAAAAAAAAAAACTAATAGCCGAAAGACGCTCTGCCTCTGCCAAAGCCACCTCCCCTGACTCGAGGGCCCACCGTGCCGTCAGGTCTGCGTATTCGTCCTCTGCTCTGGGCGCGACTCGATCCCGCGTCTGCATCATCATTACGACGCCTGGTTTGCCGCATAGCGTCATTGCTCCGACAAGAAAAATCATCAACCAGCCGCTGATAAAGCTTGTTGATGCTGACAAATCCCCGCAACAGCCTCTTGTACGTGGACACTTTGACCTGAGAAGGCAATAAATAAAAAAAAAAGAGCCTCAGTCAAATAAAAAAAAGAGCATCAGTCAATAAAAAAAAAAGAAAGAGGGAAAAAGATGATGAATGTACCGTGCGGGCATGGTCAGGGACGCGATATTCCTCAGGGATCTCGACATCGGGAAGGACCTCCTCTATGAGCCTCTCGTCTCGCCGATATCGGAAAGTCGAAAAGGCATCATCAGGCATGGAAAACTCCGACTGCGCGTCAAGAGTGGAATGAGAAGAACCGGCCCAATCACCAGCAACAGATGCACGCCTCCCAATCACAGGAGGAGGAGGAGGAGGATGGAGCATCGTCCTCAGAAAATCCTCATATGATATAACCGGAAAATCACTGGTAGGCATCGCATATTTGTATAAATAAAGATACCGATTTGGCATAAGCTCTGGGACGATTACGAACGGAGGAGGTGCAGGAGGTGCCACCGGAGGTATCGAGACCAGAACATGTTGGCGGTTGACCCGCTCACCCATGTACAAAGAATCACACATGATCGACACCATCAAAATCCGGCAACGGCTCAATACCAAAGTAACCTCGTATGGCCCTATCAGATTCTGCCAAGGGACCAGGCGCACTGAGCCTGAGGTCGAGCTCTCCACTCTGTCACGCAGCCCCAATGACTCAATGAAATGGCCCTTGACATCCTTCTTTTTCCGATTTGCATTCACAAATTTGGCTAAGTAAGGCGGTCCGTAAACATCGGCTTGATGGGCCGGTACAAAGTCGAAGACAGAATAAGCCCACACCTGAAAAAAAAGAAAAAGGGAAGCAAAAGTCAGCAAATAAAAAAAATGCTGACAGAAAAAAAAGGGGGGAGAGAAAAATATACCTCCCAAGCAGGGGCAAAATCGGTCATAACGTTTGAGTCATTCCGACTCAACCTGTCCATGGAGACATAGAGCTCAGCCAGACCTGCCTGCCCCCAATCATAGTCTATCACATGATCCAGATCTCGAAGGCAGCCCAGCAAAGAAACCCTCAAGGAAGTGGAGGCATTAGCAAAAAGGGATGTTCCCAAGAAGAAAAACAAAAATGTCCTGGCAACACGGGCCACAGCAACGCTATCCCCGGCATCAACCTGTCCGGCATTCTCTACAAGCCACTCTTTCACACTGCGAATAGTAACCTCATCCGCAGTCTTGTACGTGGGCACAAACCCCAGAAGATCCTCCACCACGTCATGGTGCTCGCGGAGGTGTGTCAGTGCCAAGGTCGGCCCGATCTTTGGTAGATATCTTGGTGATGGCAGCAAAGTCACATGGGGTCATGGTGATCTGTCCCCAGCTAAGATGAAAAGTGTGGGTGGTGTCCCACCAAAAGTCCCGCAGCACGTCAAAAATGGCTCTATAACTGCTGAAGGGAGTAAAGGTCCGCATGAAGACCCTAAAGCCCGTCTCTTCCACTAAAATCTGGGCTGGTGCATGCATTGAATGGAAGATATCGGACACCTTAGCACAACTAGCTCGAGCCTTGTCCAAAGGCCTACGCTCCTGAAAAGAAAGAAAAGAGAAAAATAAAGGTAAGATTCTCACAAACCCCTTCTTCTTGCATAATTAATACATTAGTTTTTTTTTTAATAAAAAAAAAAGAGAAGAGAAAATACATTTGTACATTAAAATTGTTTTTGCACATAAATATACATGTTATCATTTTAGGTGTCATAATAATAAAAATAATAATAATGTACCAAATATACTCTGCATTTAAATATACATGCCACATTTTATTTTCACATTCATGTTAAAAATAAATTAACCATGCATTCACATCAAAAAACATTTCATATATTTTTAGCATCACATTTGCATCAAATAAAGTAGTGCATGTATCAATTATTTGCATTTATTATTTAATAAGCTGTATTAGGAATGCGCTGAAAAGAAAATAAAAATGCCGCCCATCATGAAAAAAGAGCATCTCCTTAGCATTTCTTATATCCCTACAGCATTAGCATGCATAAAAAATAAGTTATGGTGCATAAAATATATCTGTTTTGTCTTGCATATATCCGAAAATGTGTCCGAAAAATGCGTTCGGAAAAATTTGCATTTCATTCCGAAAATTCCGTATTGTGAACATATACCATGTAAAAATACATTCAAGTCTAAAACGTGCATCATGTAGCCTTATTTACATTAACATTATAAATCATGCGTAGTAGGGTCAAATATTAACTACTAGTTCAATTGTGCATCGCAAAAATAAATTGCCCAAATTTCATGCATCATTATCAAACTTGCATCATTTTAGCTCATAAATCACATGCATAAACATCACAAGCAGCACATATATACTCCAAAAGTCCAAAACATCACAGAAATTGAGCAGATCTGAAAAATTAATCAAATGGGTGGAAGAAAGATTATACTCACAGCGGGATCGGGGAGATTTGAGATGTACTTGTACCAATCTCGCACCAAGTTACCCCAGTCGTGTTTTGAATAATATTAGTTGACATGGTTTCGAACCAAGGGAGGGAGTTCCTTCCTTTCTTCGCCTGATTCTGGATCCATCGGTGCCTTTCCCTTTCGAGATCTAGAAGAAGAAGCCATCAATGAGAAAAACAAAATTTTTGGCGGAAAGAAAATTGAGAAAGGAGAAAATCGAGAAAAAATGGAAGAAGGCTTGCTCCGTCGGCAATGGAGGGCATTTGGATCGGAAAGAAAAAAGAAATGAAGGTGGCCTCTCTGCCTTCACTGCATCCCGTAAGTGAATAAGGGAAGAAAAGTGGGATTTTCACTTTTCCCCCTCCAAGCAACTCAGGATCAACACTTGAGTCCTCAAAATTGCAAAGTTGCAAAGTGGCCCCTAAGACTTAACAGTAAGTTAACAACAAGTCAGCCGCCAGACAAGCATAAAAGTCAGAAAATTCAGCGGCAAAGGTAAGCCCCTTTCTTTTGTTAAAAAAAAAAAGAAAAGAAGAGAAGAAAAATGCAAAAAGAAAAGAAAAGAAAAGAAAAATCAATCAAAGAAAAGAAAAGAAAGAAAAACAAAGAGTCAGAGGAAAAATAAAATCAAGAAAAAAAAAAGAAAAGAGAGAAGAGAAGAAAAAAAAAGAGATCCCCATCATGGAAAAGTCAGAACCGCATAAATAATCAAATCCGCTGAACCAACATCAGCAGCCAAAAGCATGAAAAGGTAAGAAAGGTAAGGTTTTCTCATTTTACTTTCAAAAATAAAAGAAAAATCTTTTTCAAAAGGTTTTCGTTTCAAAAAAAAAAAAAAAAAAAAAAAAAGAGGAATATTCAAAAAAAAAAAAAAAAGAGAGAAGAAAAGAAAAGTCTTTATGGTATCCATCAGATTTTTGATTAGTTGGATACAGTTTTCGGAAAATTTGAAGAATGTTCTTTATCGTATTCGATGACGGGTATTTATCGGTCGAATACAGTTTTAGAAAATCTGAAGGTCCTCTTATTATGTTTGGAAACAAGGCATTTTGGCCAGCCAGACATAATTTTGAAACTGCCTCTTAACATATTTTAACGACAGGTATTTATCGGTTGAAATATGGTTTTCGAAAAACACAAAAATCTTCATACCGTATTTGACAACGGTTTCGGACCGGAAGAATACGGCTTTTCGAAAAACATGAAAATCTTTTCTTCAGTTGTGTTCTCGGATGGGTTTTGACCCAAAGAACACAATATCCTCGTTGGTTATTTGTTTCGGCTTGGGCGGAACTACGTTTGGTCTGATTCCTTTTATTAAGGGATACGTAGGCAGCCTACATTAGTAGGTCCGACCATCAGAGCATTCAATTTACATATCTGCTTAAAAACTGCGATAACCTGCTATAACTGACTAAAAATGTTTAGGATATAGAGGTTTGTCTCACATTATAAATTGCTGCATTATAACTGCTACCTGTTGCATCTTTCTCTCTCATTTTGTAATTGAACGAAATTGGAGAGTCTATTCTTATCAACGATGTTCGTCTACTGAGTAAGCTGCGGGTTACCCGTAGACTCCATCGTTGAGGGGCTCTGTAGACACCCCAATTTCGTACCCCTGGTATGTGACATGACATAAAATATCAAGACCTGTTAAAACATTAACAAATGTCAAGATTCTGAGGTCAAAAGTGCAAAAGGACAAAGCGGGATGCGCAAAGGGCCAGCTACTGAGGGACCAAAGTGCACAAAAAGTGAGAAGTTTGAAATTGGGCATGGCCACCATTGAAATTGGGTGTGGCGCCCAATTCCCTTGGGTTGCGCCCAATTTTCTTCTTGGCTGCGCCCAGTTTCTTCAGCGCTCCACTATTCATTTGCCGTAAAGCCCAAATCTGTCTGCGCAATGTACAAACGGATGATGCACAAAGAAGGAAATTTATTTCCATCGATGTCCTCAGTTCAGCCTATAAATACAGGCTCTCAGCTCTTCAGTCGACACACCTTTTCTTCGATAAAAATTCTCCGCGTCCTCGTTACGCTGGAGAAATAGAGAGCGAAGTGAGATAGTGAGCGATCACCTCAAAAAGCCTCGAAACCCACGCCAAACCTCTTCCAAACACAAAACCAACCGGTAGGAGTGAGCCTTAGCCCCCGCCTAGGTATCCACCCTTTTTCCCGGCCCAAAAATCGTGGAAAGCAGCGGTTGCTCGCCCGATTTAAAAGGCCAAATCAGCGAAATAAGCCGTTATTACGCTCGATTTGACCTACCTCAAGCCAACAAACAACCAAACAAACAAGCATACTCGCCCAAATCCCGAGGCCAAAAGTAACTTTTGGAAGCAGTCACTCTGCCCGAATCTTCACAACACTTCACAACACACAACAACAAAAAAAGACTCCCTCTCCCTAAAGGACGAGGCGAGCACACCTAGGCGTCGAGAAGTTTTATTTTAAAGCTTTCATTTTGTAAAAGTATTATTTCCAATCCGCCCAATGTAGATATATAAGCAGTTGTGCTGCCCGGATTTAGTTAGGAAATAGTACTAAATGTAGCCGTTATTATGGCCAAATATTTTCAAGTATATTTGTAATTATTTGTAAAAGAAACAGTTGCAAGTCTGTAAATAATGTAGACACAATGGATGTATTTGTAGGCATTTAATGCTTTATTTATCTGTTAAATAAATATAACAATAAGCATACTCTAGCCAAAAACTGTTTTGAGACCGAAAGGGCGAGTTGGGTGCCTAGCACCTTCCTAACTCGTAACTTAGCCTCCGAACCCGTTTTCATTATCTCTGGTTTTCTTTTTGGTTTTGCTTTATTTATTCCTTAAAATAAAGATGGCGACTCTAAAACATTTTGGATCCAGTGGGGCCTCGCAACATCTCTCCTTGCACTTTTCCGTTTTCCCCTAAAAAAGGGAAGATGGGAATGGAGAGGTGATGTATTCCTATGTCCTGGTATCCCCTAAACAAGGGATAACTTGACGTAGAAAACCCAAAGCACCCATAGTGATCCGAGATAGGCCATAAGGCTATTTTCATAAAATCCATAGTGGGGGCGCTGCAACATTCCTTCCTTACACTTTCACGTTTTCCCCTAAAAAAGGGAGAATGAGAATAGAAGGGTGATGCATTCCCATATCCTGGTATCCCCTAAAAAAGGGATAACTTGATGCGGGAAACCCAAAGCTCCCATATTGGATCAAAAATCCACTAAAGGCAACCGAGGCGCATTCCAACGCGCTATTCCGACAGCACTCCTCCCGCACTTTTGATTTCGTATTCCCCTAGAAAAGGGAGGGTGGAACGAGAGCAGTGGATGTCACCGCATCCACACGTACGCGCACCCCTATCCAAGGGCGCGTGGGGCGCGGGAGCAACTCATTCTCGGGAACCCACATCAGCGAACAGGTTGCTGTAGTTGGTGTCGTAAAGTGTGAAGTGAGGGAGAATCCCAGACGCGTCCATATCTTTACACATCTTTGCTTCGGTAGCAAAGGTGCACACATAGTCTAACTCTATGCACATTCTAGGAAGGTATGAGTTTTTCGGCAGCTCCAGGATAATGCCGTGAGCAGGAGGATAGATGGGAAATCTAGGAAGGTTGACGGAGGGAAATAGATGAATAACTTGCTTAGGGTCTATAACCTTCCTTTTTCCTGGAACTGGATTTCGTAGATGATTTCACCTACAAAAACAGTTTCAAAAATTAGGGTTTTTCCCTAGACAGAATAAACAATCAAAGATTTCATTTTGAACAAAATAATTTTTTTAAAAATTGAAATCCTTGAATGTTCTGAGTGAAGATTTACATAGAAACAACATTTGATAAATCTCGAAGAAATAAACATTTTAAGCACAGAGATAACCAAAGGTTTCAAGGTTTTGAAAAATACAACAATGGCGGAAAACGTAAGGTTACGCAAATCGTCCTTTTGAATTCCTTAAGAAGACAAATCAAATGAAATAGATAACCAATAAATCGAACGAGAAATGTCTAAAGGGCATTTGAAATGCTAACCATTGTTGCTGAAGTGAAGAAGAAGCGAAGAACAAGAAGGAAGTATGGAAGCAGTTGTAGAGAGAAATGGAGGGTTTGTGAAAGTTTTCAAAATGGCAGTTTAAGGTCTATTTAAAGAAGGAGAAAATTCATTTTAGTGAAAATTGCTTGGATGTTTGCAGGTATCTTTCATGAAGCTTTTAACTTATATTTTGAAAGTTAACAGCGAAAAGTGAACTTTAACCCCTTAGCCTTTTAAAAACTTTTACCCTCTAATAAACTGTTAACATAAATACTAACCCGGATTTAAGGATTTTGAGCTAAAACATTAACAAAGTTAGTAACAATTAACGTCTGCTGGTATGAAACAACTTTAACCTTTAAAATAAACTTTAAGTTGTAGGATCGATTATACCAAGATTTCTCCTTAAATAAGCAAACCTGGTAGCATCCAGTGGCTTGGTGAGTATGTAGCCAATTCATGTTCAGTTGGAACATATTCCAAACTGATGTTACCTTTTTCCACATGACATTTGAGGAAGTGATAACGAATATCAATGTGCTTTGTTTTGGAGTGCATCACTGGATTCTTGGAGACTGAAATTACCGAAGTGTTATCACACATGATAGGACAATATGCAGTCATGATGTTGTAGTCTATAAGTTGTTGCTTCATCCAGAGTAGTTGAGAGCAACAGCTGCTGGCAGCAATGTATTCTGCCTCTGTGGTTGAATTTGCAACTGAGCCTTGCCATGAGACAAGTCTATTTCCAAGATATTGACAGGTCCCACTGGTGCTTCTTCTGTTTACTTTACAGGCTACATAGTCTGCATCTGAGTATCCAACTAGATCAAAGTTGTTCCTTCTTGAATACTAGATACCCAGATTTGTAGTTGTTGAAACATATCTGATGATACGTTTAGCAGTAAGCAAATGTGATTCCTTTGGATCTGCCTGAAATCTAGCACAAACACAAATAAAAAACATAATATCAGGTCTACTGGCAGTAAGGTAAAGAAGTGAACCTATGATTCCTTGGTACTTGGTCACGTTTTCTTGCTTTCCTTTCTCATCTTTGTCGAGATGGCAGTCAGTAGACATTGGTGTCTCGAATCCTTTAGCTGAATCAAGAACAAATTTCTTGATAAGTTCCATTGCATATTTGGTTTGGCTGATGAAGATCCCGTCTGAAGTTTGTTGAATCTGAAGTCCTAGAAAGTAGGCGAGATCTTCCATCATGCTCATCTTGAACTTGCTTTGCATCAACTTCTCGAATCTTTTGCATAGACTTTGATTTGTAGATCCAAAGATGATGTTTTCCACATAGATTTGTACCAGTAGGGAATGACCTTTATGCTTGAGGATGAACAGAGTTGTGTCTATTCTTCCTCTCATGAATCCTTGTTCGATTAAAAACTTGGATAGAGTTTCATACCAATCTCTGGGAGCTTGTTTGAGGCCGTAGAGTGCTTTCTCGAGTTGATATACTTGATCCTTTTTGTCTTGGATGACAAAACCTGGAGGTTGTTCAACGTATATAGTTTCTTGAAGATCACCATTGAGAAAGGCACTCCACATCCCTCTGATACACCTTGAAGTCCATGAACAACGCATATACTAGAAAGAGTCTGATTGCCTCTAATCTAGCAACAGGAGCAAATGTTTCATCGAAGTCAATTTCTTCTTCCTGTTGGTAGCCTTGAGCAACCAGTCTATCTTTATTTCTAGTGACATTTTCATCATCATCTTTCTTGTTTCTGAATACCCATTTAGTGCCTATGACTGGATGACCAGTAGGCCTTTGAACTAAGCTCCACACTTTGCATCTTTCAAACTGGTTCAGCTTTTCTTGCATAGCTTCAATCAGTAGTTGTTTTCAATAGCTTCATCAATCTTATTTGGCTCGATCTCAGATACGAATACGAAGCCAAACATAGTCTCATTTCGAACGCTACTTCTCGTACAAACTCCTGCGTTGAGATCACCAATGATTTGAGAGATAGGGTGATCTCTTGTTTCAATAACAGATGGAGGGAGATCACTTCTGGTAAGTTCTTTCTTTAAGAATTCTGGAGAAGGAAGAGAAGGTGATTTACCAAAATCAGGTTCAGAAGAGATAGGATCTTCGAGACCTTCATTTTCTGGCGAGCAAGAAGGAAAAGTGATCTGCAAAGGTGTTTGAGGTAAAACAGAAGAGATATGATCTAGGTCAACAGAAGGGTTAGAGGAGGCGCCAGTAGAGTTGAAGTCTACTGGTACTGGATTTGAAGAATTCGAAGAGTCCGCTGTTGGAGGATTTTATGGTGAAGAAGAAGTAGAAGCTTGATTTGTACCTGTCTCAACATCATCAGAATCATCAACAACATTTGGAGCCACTCGTGGCTCTAATAAATCATATTCATCAAAAGTAACATGCATAGATTCTAAAAATTTCAAGGAAGTTTTGTTAAATATGCGAAATTCTTTTGAATGATTTGAATAGCCTAGAAAAATTCCTTCATCTGATTTTGAATTAAATTTGCCTCTATATTCTTTTTCATTATAAAGAATAAAATATTTACAGCCAAAGATTTTGAAAAATCTTACATTTGGGGCTCTTCCTCTCCATAATTCATATGCAGTTTTATTATGAAACTTGTTTACCAGGGATCGATTATGAGTGAAGGAAACAAAGTTGACGGCTTCTGCCCATAAGTATTTTGGAAGTTTAGCTTCTGCCATCATAGTTCTTGCTGCTTCAATAAGTATTCTGTTATTTAGTTCAGCTACACCATTTTGCTGAGGAGTCCCGGCAGCAGAGAAGTTGTGGCCGATCCCGTGGTCATCACAATATCTTTCAACACTATTGTTTTTGAATTCGGTGTCGTTGTTTGATCTGATGTCAGTTATGTCTTCAATCTTTTGAGTTTGAAGTCTTCTGAATATGACAGTGACTAGATCATATGTCTCATCTTTTGAAGTCATTGTTTCGATCCAAGTGAATCGAGAGTAGTCATCAACTACTACAAGTGTGTACTTGTCTCCAGAAATACTGACAGTAGTGATTGGTCCAAAGAGATCTATGCGTAGACGTTGAAGAGGTCTGGAAGTTGACATAACGGGCTTGCTCTTGAAGTAAGACTTGGAAATTTTTCCTACTTGACAAGATTTACAACTTCTGTCGTGGTCGGCAGACACCGTTGGTAGACCTTTAACCAGCCCATCTTTGGAGAGCTTGGAGAGGTACTTGAAGTTGAGGTGGCTGAGACGCTTGTGCCAAAGCCAACTGTTGTCATGAATGTTATTGGCAACTAGGCAAAGGCTGGATGGTCTCCCGAGTAAGGTTAAGTCTAAGACATAGACGTTTCCTTGTCTATTATCGGTCAGCAGAGTTGAGCAGGATTTACTATCTTTGATGAGACATTGGTTGGAGGAGAATTGTTAGATCATACCCTTTTCACAGAATTGTGATATGCTCAGAAGATTATGCTTTAAACCATTCACTAGAGAAACTTTGCTGATGGAGAGATTCCCTCTAGTGATTGAGCCATATCCAATTGTCTTCCCTATTGTATTATCGTCAAACATCACCATAGGACCTTTAGCTTCAGCTATATCTGAAAGTAGACTTCTGTTCCCTCTCATGTGCCTTGAACAGCCACTGTCGAGGTACCAGATGTCCTTATCTTCTGAATCTATAGCTATGAAGCAGACCTGAAAAAGTCAAAGGAACAGGGTCCCCTTTATTTTCTTTTGGGTCTTGAGTATTAGCAACCTTTTGGGACCCATACCTACCTAACCTTGAGAGAACTAGGTCTCTCAGATTTTGGTGTGAACCTTAGCAGGCATTCTGGGGCCAGATGGCCTAAATAATTGCAAGAATGAGAAAGAGGAAAGTTCCATGGAGAACTGTGATTTGCTTGTGACTTTCTTTCTTTCCAACAACACTCTTGGGTTCAACATGCTTGTTGACAGTAGGCTTGAGGGGCTTTTTGTGAATGTTCCTTGGTCTATTAACAGTAGACCTAGCCTTGGCTGATCTGTTGTTAAAAGGCTTAGGAGCTTCCACCAGAACTTCTTTAAATTTAGTGTCAACTAGCTAGGGAGCCTTGGACTTTTTATAGACAAACTTGACAGGTACCAGTAGAGATTTCATTTGTTTATCGCCAACAGACTTTGTCTTAGCAGAGCTGCTGTCGGTAGACTTAGATTTCTCTACTGTTCCTTTTACAAGCTTCTCATCAGAAGCATCAACTTTGACTTTCCCTTTGTGAACCTTGGGGCAAACATATGATACACTTGTATAACCATGTCTATGTTTACCCTTGTTACCAAAGGTCTGTTTGGAGAAGGAAAGATCAACAACAGTCTTGGAGGTTTCACCTTTCTCTATGACAGAAGAGCTTGCTAGGTTGGGCTTATCATTATAACCTAAGCCTGATTTATCCCCACTTGGCTTTTGGCTAGATAGGATTCCTTCGAAGGTTTCCTTTGAGCTGTTCCAGAAGTCAATGGTCTTTTGTAAGGCAATTTTCTCCTGGTCTAGTCCTTTGATGTGCTCAACTAAACATTCAACTTTGTCACAAAGGAATTTGTTTTCTCCTTTTAGCTTGATACTCTCCTGTTGATAGTTATTGAGAGTTTGAATCTCAGTAGCAAGCTTTTCATAGTTCTTCACGAGTTTTACATAGGTTACTCTGAAGGTGTTGAACTCCTCAAAAATATCTTGATTATCCTTGAGCAGTTCTTCGTTACTGAAGTTTTCACAGTTGTTCTCAACCTCTTCAAAAAGATGAGGTGAGATTTCGACTTCATGTTCAGAGTCATAGGTGGGACTTGATTCTTGACCCATTAAACATATATTGGCTTGCTCACAATCGTCCTCATCCTTTTATGAATCAGTCTCAAACCATGTAGCAACCTGTTTTTCTTCAATGTCCTTAGTCAACATACCTTTCTGTTTTTGAAATTTCTTATAAGGAGGTTTTCGGTATGCTTCAAATCTTGGCTTTGGACTTTTGGAAGAAAAATGACCAGGTTTCCTATAGTTATAACACACGAGCTCATTGTTAGATGAGGCTTCAGCAGTCTTTCTAAAAGGCTGCTAGTATGTGTCCTTCCTTCCATATTTTGCAAATTTCTTAAAACGTTTTACAAACATAGCAAACTGTTCATCAGAAAGAAAATCATTTTTACTGGAGGAAGTGGAGGGTTTGTCATCAACTGGAACAGTTTCTTGTACCATGGCTGGCAAGGACAGAGTTTTGAACTGCTTGTCCTACTCTAGAGCTTGACTAACTCCGAGCTTATAAACCTTCAAACTTGCATAAAGACTACGAAGAGTCATTTTGTTCAAGTTCTTAGATTCTTTTATGGAGGTAGTCTTAACATGCCAAAGACTACCTAGTGAGCTTAGAAATCTCATGTTCATTTCCTTTTTGCCATAAGTTTTACCTAGAGAAAAGCAGCTATTACTTACCTCGCTAAAACGATCGTAGGCTTGTCTCAAGGTTTCCTTAGGAACTTTTTTGAAGGAGTCGAATTGCTGGATGAAGGTGTACTTCCTGTTGTCTCTTGTATCTTGGTCTCCTTCCAAGTATTCAATAAGAGCTTCCCACATCTCTTTGGCAGATGTACACCGGATCACTTGTTGATAGGTTCTAGTGTCTAGAGAACTTGTAATTATGTTTATTGCTTTACTGTCTAGCTCCACTAGCTTCCTTTCATTCTCTGTCCTTTCAGTTTCTTCTTTTGGAACTTCTAGAGGATTACCACCAACACTTGCTAGAAGATTTGGCTTCATTGGTACGTGACGTCCTCCCAGTACGTACTTCCATAACCTGTTATCAATTAATAGAGTTCATGTGATTCATTATTTTATCCTTCCAAACATCAAAATGGCCTTCGTCCAATATTGGGACGTTCGCATTTGACGTAGAAAGCATATAATGTGTTTGTGCCATTGGATCTTTATCTCTCAAAAAGTTAATCTTGGAAAAACTTGTTTTCGAAGAGTTAAGCTTTGATACCAATTGTTAGTTCCAAAGGGCACAATACTAGGCTAGAAGGGGGGTTTGAATAGCCTAGTTACACTTAAAAACTTTTCGTAAGAGTTCCTAAACCAAGTACTCACAACTTATTGAAAAGGTTGAAGTAACGGAAGACTTGTAAGGAAGACAAACTAAGTCTGCTGGTGAAGCACTACCAGTAGACTTAGCTGATTACTGAAGTTTGATGCTCAAAGGAATAAGTTAATAAGAAGATAACAATGTAAAACAGTAAGCAACAGAACACAAAGAACACATGTATTTTGAGATGGTTCGCACTATAAAGAGTACTACGTCCACCACCAAAGCAGTCAACTTTGGATTTCAAAGTGCACTATGTTTTCCACTAGTTCTATTACAGAAATCTCTAATGGATCGTGTACAAAATATTTGACTTGTGTTTGGGGGTGGGGGAAATGAATATCTAGAAAATAGAATATTCAAGGTACAGAAGAATAGTGAATGAGTACAACAATAAGAAGTAAATGATTAGAAGTTGATGTAGATCTTCTTGTTGTCGTCGAGGACTTCTTTAATCAGTTTATAATCTTTTGAATGCACTAAGTAAGATGACTTGATGTTGTTGAATAAATTCAGAGCATTCCTTTCTTGAGTCTTCAATGGAAGTATTTATATCGGAGCATTCATGAGACCGTTGGAGAAGATGAAGTGAGTAAAAACTCTATTAGGTTGAGTGCATTAAATGTAAGGAGCTGCTTTGTTTATTTCATATTCAATTGGGGCTGATCAAGGTATGGAGAAGAGTAGGTACTGGAACTAGCAGGTGGGTGACAAATAAAGTTGCAGACCTGCAGTAGTTGGTACAGTCTGTTTGTGTCAGACTATATACCTGCTATGTCATGTTCAGGAGGCAAAAGTCTTAATTCTTCGGAAAAGCTGGAAATGCGTGTCTTTGAAATCGGGAGTCAATGAAGATGGATTTAATTCAAACTTATATCAAAGATATCAGAATTAATAATCCATTTGATGAGTTGGACATCTTGATAATCTTTACACGTCATGTTGTCTGAAGGCAGACAAGGTCTGCTGGTAAAGCCTTTGCCGAAGTCTTCCGCTTAAACCTGTGAAATCTAAAAAGCTATTCTAAGGGCAAAGTTCTATACACAATTGTCATGCAAACTGGTATGCAGCCCATTTAGCCACTAAGTATAGAACCTATAGTAATGAATGAGCAAATGCAAATTAAGATACAGTGAGAAACACTAGAGATGAAATGGAGGAAAATATTTCTTCCAAAGAGGGATACATACTTAAATCTTCATTCCATTCATCCGACACCAATCAAGGAATCATGGAGAGATCAGATTGCATTGGGGGAGAAATAGATTGAAGTTGGTCGTGGAAATAATTCATAGCCCCATTCCTAATATCATCGTCAGAGTTAAGAAGAATATTAGCAGCATTATGAATGGAATGAATATGAAGACACCGTTGAGCATGACGAACCGAGGCATGACAAATTTTGGAGTTGCCATCCCCCTCTTTAAACCACTTAATGCAAGATTTCTGATGCCAATAGGTCTCTTCCCTAGCAAGGTCATGTCTTAAATTTGCTTGAGCACACGTGAGATTGCTGTGGTTGTCACCAGAATTATTAAGCTTAAATAACAACTCCTGCTCTAGGACATTATCTTTAGCATCTTTCACGGAAGAAAATATGTTGCCAAACTCCTCTTTATTCCATTTACGCAATGCTTCCTTTGTAGCACGAAGTTTCTGAGCAAAACAAACCATAGGCCTGCCTTGGATAGGAATAATCCAAGCATCACGAACCACATTTAGAAAAAAATTATGGCTGGTCCAGACATTAAGAAATTTAAAAGCACGCGGTTTTTGAGTGGCAGTTTTGGATATTCTAAGGAGAAGCGGACTGTGATCAGAACATGTACGATTATTGTGATGAACCGAAGAAGAAGAAAAGCTCTGAAACCAATCTGAGTTACAAAGAATTCTATCTATACGCTGATAAATAGTAGAATTGCCAATCCAAGCCTCTTGATGGTTCGGCTAGAGGGAGTATTTGGTGAGATAGAATATATGAGAGAGAGGGTAAAGGGCGACCAAGATGAGACGTGTTCTCCTTAGGCATGTAGAGTAGGTTAGGGATTTATCCCTTTAGTTGTCCTATTTATATTATTGTACAAGAAACCCTATTTCTTGTAGGTTAAGTTAAGTCAATCCCGAACCCCTTCGGATTAGGAAACTAATTAACCTTTACTAATATAAATACAATCCATGTGAGCGGAAGTAAATAATCGGGCCACAATCCCAATTGCTAACAACCTTCTTGCTTATTCCATCAAGTATAAAGAGGACCCAAAAAGCCAAGATCAGATAAGCCCATTGCGACATTGTAAGCGTGAAAATCCATAGCTCCCTGCCTATCCCAAGATCGACCACCAGATTTCTCAGAAGGGTCAAGAATGATATTGAAGTTTCCACCCACAATCCAAGGAGAGCCCAAGTGATGAGAACTAAAGTCCATCAGATCAGTCCAAAGAGCTTGACGATTGAACATATCACATTTAGCATAAACACAAGAAATTATAGCTGAGGAATCCCAAGAATAATGCTGAAAATTAAGGGTGAGGTACTGAACAAAATCATAGAGGACAAAACAATTAAAAGATGATTTAGCAAAAACCCATATACTACTAGTAGAGTTGGAGAAACAATACCGGAACTTAACCTGACGAGCAATAAAATGAATGGAATCTTGAGCTATCATAGGTTAAAAATAGCAATACAGGAAATATGATGAAGTTTGGAAAGGAGTTTAATACAAGCAATCGTAGGATCATTACCAACCCCACGGGAATTCCAAAAAAGAGCCTTGATATCCATTAAATAGTATTGGATGAGACATGATAGATGTGTTTTTTACGCATTTATTGTGTATATATTCCTACTTAGATTGTGCTTTTCTGTGAGTTTCTAAAGCTATTGATATGAGTTTTAGTGTTTTATGAGTTTCAGGCTAAAGATGAGGAAAATTATGAATTTCGGGCTATTTTGCAGTTATATGAAGTTTCTAGGGGCCTGAGTGCAAATCTACTGAAGAAGAAGGCCCAAAAAGCTTATTTGATGGCTGAGTGCTCGCTAAGTTGGTGGCTGGGCGAGTGCGCAAATTCCAGCAGCACGAATTCTAAAGTAAAGGCCTGAGCGATCGCTCAGTGCAAGGGCTGAGCGACCGCTCAACCCTGAATTCTGGTCTGGGCAGTTTTCATCTTTTTCCATAAACACTAGCTAGTATAAATAAAACCCTAACCTCTTAGCTTTGGAGGATCCGTTTTTAGGTCATTTTTAGGCTACTCTTGAGCACTCTCAAGAGGGAAAAACATTTTGTATTTCATTTGTTGAAGATTGAAGATGCTCCAATTCATTCATATGTTGTGTTCATCATTTGTGATGAACTAATTTTTCCACCCTAGGTATTGGAGGTAACTTTGTATCAATTTTTATGCGTTAATATAATTTCATTCTATCAAATTACTGTTTATCATATTAGATTATAATTGGTTTACATTGAAGTTATTGCATAATGGCTGCGCTAATGAATGTGTAGGCTCTTGGGTATGATGAACTACACGACCATATGCATAAGTCATACACTGGCCAACCTAATTGATAAATAGGTCTCTCTGATTCCCGACCATAGGCTAAGGAGTATATCTAGGTTCGCATTGTGTGGGGGAATGCAATAGAGTTCATTCCTCTATACTTTAGTTCCTAAGACATTTAATTGACTCTTAATTACTGTGTGGACGGACCAAGAAAGCACAGCCAAAGCGGAGTACTAAGGGTTGCAAATCTCGACCAGTAAGTCCTAATCCTTTACCTAGCAATAGAACTCATAATTGATAGATATCTTTTGACTAATACACATAAAAGGCGATACAAGTGAATCACAATACCTAGATCATTCTCATTCATAAAACTTTCCTAAAATTCAGTCTTCTGCAATAGTTAATTTAGATTAATTTTATTAGTTTAATTTTAGAGTTTTAAGCAGTCCAAAAACAAACCCTCCTTTTTATTTATTTGCTTTTTAAATTAGCTTATATTAAATTCATTTTAATTCATTCTCTCTGAGGTTTAACCCTTGCTTCCATCTTTTTATTCTACACTAGTCTTGTGCATTTGAAAGGTAATTTATAACACATCAAGTTTTTGATGTTGTTGCTGGGGAGATTTTTAATTAAAAAGTTTTTAATCCTTTATGTTTTTACAAAAAAATTAAAAATACTTAAAAAATAATAATAAAAACAAAAATAACAAAAAATATTTTTATTACTTGTTTTAATTTATTTCTGGTTTGTAGTTGATTGTGCCTTTTATGCACGGTCGACGGTCGTTGAATCCCATGCTGGCGGATTTTAACGATAACATTAACAATTTAGGAAGAAATCCCTAACAGAATAATCCAATGGGCGATAATCCAAGAGATCAAAGAGCAGACCCAGTTGCTCCCGCTGAAGCAGTTGTGGCTGCTAGGGACGAGATGCAATCCCCTAGGACGATGAGAGACTATAATCGCCCTAATATTGATTTTTCACCTTCATGCTTAATTTTGCCTGATAGAGTTAGGAATTTTGAGCTTAAGTTCTTTGCTAATTTTTTTTGGGGCAGTATTGATGGTCGCGGTAAAGCTCACTAGATCTCCTGGCAAACCTGATGTAAGCCTACGCATTCAGGAGGTATTGGTATTCCTTCGTTATTCTCCTTGGTTAAAGCTTATTCCATTAAGCTGTGGTGGCGCTTCCGGACTGAAAAAAAATCTGTGGTCTGATTTCCTTCGGGCTAGATACTGCAAATTGGCTCATGAGTCTATTCCTTTTGGTCGTGGTTCTCATGTTTGGCAGCGTCTCCAGAGAATTAAAGCTGTGGTTGAACCTCATATTGGCTGGGTTGTGGGCTCGGGAAATATCTCTATTTGGCTCAATAATTGGCTCCTGGATCACTCCCTTTCCAAGCCCCCGGGGTGTATTCTCAATAAAGTCAAAGATCTGTTTGACACCAGTGGTTCCCTTCTCCCTATTGCTAGATCTATCCTCCCTGCTTCTGCTGTCCAAGCTGTTTATAATTATTGCATTTTTATTTCGGACATGCCTGATGTCCCTTTCTGGTCCTGTTCTTCTTCGGGTAGATTCTCTATTGCCTCTGCGAAGGACCTGGTCTCTCTTCCTTCATCCACTCTTCTATCCTCCAAATTCATGTGGCATAAATTTCTCCCGAAGCGCATCAGCATTTTTCTTTGGCAGCTTTTTATGGGTCGGTTGCCTATTGATGAGGGCCTTATTACAAAAGGATTTCATCTTGCCTCGCAGTGTGCTTGCTGTGTTGATCATAGGATTGAATCCTTCCAGCATTTGTTCCTCCAGGGTGAAGCTGCAGTTCACACTTGGGCAGCTTTTATCCCTCACGGTATTTCCCTCCATGGCACCTCTGCTCAGCAACTTTGCATGTCCAATTGGTGCAATGTTAAATCTTCCTTTCTCATTATCCTGCCCTCCGTTATCCTATGGCATATTTGGAGATATCACAATGATGTGATTTTTGAAGGTAAGTCCAAGCCTTATAGCTCGATTGTCAAATCAGTTGATCATGATGTTAGCTCTATTCTTTATGCTTGGAATTTTATTGGTCTTCGCCAAAGTCAAGGTCTTACGCTCTCCTATGCTTGTCGGAAACAAGTGACTGTCCATGCTATTTCTTGGGTTAAGCCTCCGCCTAGTATTCTTAAACTCAATTCTGATGGAGCTTGTCGTGGAAACCCCGGTCCCAGTGGCGGTGGAGGTGTGGTTCGAGATTCTAATGGTGATGTTGTTTATGCGTATTATTCTTTCTATGGGGAGTCCTCCAACAATGTGGCTGAGATGCGCGCTCTTTTCCAAGGTCTCTGTTGGCTCCATAGCATGGGCCACCACAATGCTATTGTTGAGATTGACTCTAAAGTTATCTGTGATTTGCTTACTAAGGATCATAAGCCTCCCTGGTCTCTGGCATACTTTGTTCGAGCTATTGGTTTGATGTGGCGTGATATTACCTTTTCTATTCATCATTTCTTTAGGGGGGGCTAATTTTGTCGCAGATGGCTTGGCCAATCTGGCTGTGGACACTGGCTGCAACGTTATTTTTAATTCGTCTTTGGTCTTACCCCGTCTCATCAAATCTAATATTCTTCTGGATGCTCAAGGAACTGCTCGGATTCATGTTTCTTAATTTAGTTTTCCTCTTTGCTGTATTTCCCTTTTTTGAGGTAAGGCTCCTTTGTCCCCCCGTTCAAAGGGTAAGGCTGGTTGTCCCCCTTAAGTTTGTACTTCTTTCCTTATTTATTTAATCTCGCAGGTGCCGCCCTGCTTTATCTAAAAAAAATAAAAAATAATATGTTCCCATCTGTCCATGGTTTACATACTGAAAATGCATTATCCTTTATGCAAGATTTTAATCATATGGTTGAAACTTTCCCTGAAAGACGTTTAACAGAAGATGAATTTAAGATGCGTTTTTTGCAATGTACTTTAAAAGATTCTGCTAAAAGGTGGTTCATGACTTTAGCACCTAGAAGCATATCTACATGGAGAGAATTATATGATGCATTTATTGCTAAATTCTATCGGCATGCTTCACTTTCTAATCATAGGAAACAAATCATGTGTTTTGCAATGTAGCAAGGTGAAACTTTTTATGAAGCATGGGATCGTTTTAAATCTTTATTGATAGACTGTCCCCATCACAATTTTTTGCAAGATATTTTAATAACCCAGTTCTATGACTCACCCTTAATTCACCAGCAGACTATGGTAGATAGTGCTGCGGGAGAGTCAATTCACGGATTGACCCCAGATCAAGCTCATGACTTATTTGAAATGTTAGGATCAAATTCTCGACAAAAGAGTGTGAGAGGAAAAGCTAAGACAGTTTTTGAGTTGAGGTCAAATGTTGATGAAACCAATGCGTTAGCAGTGGCTAATGCTAAAATAGAAGCTTATGAAGCAATGATGACTGCTGCCAATTTAAATTTTGCTTATGATCCATGTTCTACTTGTGGCAATAATTCACATGCTACTAATAATTACCCATCCAGTGGGAGTATGCCTGTTTTTCAAGAACATGTAAATTCGATGAATTCATACCCGCCACGTCAACGTAATGACCCTTTCTCCAATACTTATAATCCTGGATGGAGGAATCATCCAAACTTCAGTTGGGGAGGGAGCAAGACGTTACATTCGTAACCGCAGCAACAGCAAGGCTATGGTCAAGGAAATCAGAATTTTGGAAATCCTGCACCCAATTCTCAGCCAAAAGATAATGAAGCACGTATGCAAAAATTTGAAACTAGTATTGATGCAATTAATACAACTCTGCAAAAGATGATGACTATGTATGGACAAATATGTGAAGAGGTGAAAGAGTTCAAGGGACGCGATTGTGGAAAATTCCCAAGTCAGAACGAGCAAGCTAAATCTATTACTACTTTGCAAAGTGGTAAAACTATCGGTGAGGAGGTAAGTACACCTATTCCTTCTACATCTTCTGAAAAGATAAATGATGAAAAAGATAAAGAGGAAAGTGAAAATTCAAAGAAAGAAAAAGAAAAACCAATTTTTCCTGAAATAGAAGAACCTTATATTGCACCTCCTTCTTATGTGCCCCCTATCCTGTTTCCTGGTCGTTTGATACAATTTAAAGCCAATAAACAATTTGCTGAAATTTACAACATGCTGTCCAAGGTGAACATAAATTTGCCCTTGTTAAGTTCTTGGAAACAAAAGTTTCCAAAATATGAAAAAGTCATTATGTCTGAAAATGTTAGTGTTGTCCTTCAGTAGAACCTTCCACCAAAGTTAAAAGATCCTGGTAGTTTTAATGTCGATATTACGTTAGGAAATTCAAAGAAAATTAAAGCGATGTTAGATCTTGGTGCAAGTATCAATCTGATGCCCTTCTTGATGTATAAACAATTAGGGTTAGGAGAATTGAAACCCATATCAATGACATTACAACTAGCAGACCGATCTGTTAAACACCCATTAGGAATTATGGAAGATATTTTAGTCCAAGTAGAGAAATTAATTATGCCGGTTGATTTTGTGGTGCTTGAGATGGAAAATAGAGCTAGTGCTACACAAGAATCACTGCCTCTTCTTCTTGGAAGACCATTCATGCCTACAGCCAATACTGTAATCAATGTTAAAAATGGGAAATTATCAATGACTGCTATGGGAGAAACAATTGAAATCTCTGTGTTCAATGCCTTGAAGCAACTTGATGATATGAGTGACTGTTTTTATGTTGATGAGGTAGAAAACTTAGTGGCTGAAGACTTAGTTAAAGAAGCGAAGAATGATAGATTAGAGGAATTCTAAATGGTCAAGGTGATAATGAAAATAGTGAAGCTAGTGAATTAACGAAACAATTTGAGGAAAAAGAAGAAATAATAACCGAAAAAATAGTTTGCGAGCCTGTAGGGGATTTTAATGACAAATTAGTTCCATCTATTGAATCACCTCTTATTTTAGAATTAAAGCCTCTACCCGACCATTTAAAATATGTCTTTTTAGGCAAACATGAAACATTGCCTGTCATTATCTCTTCAAAGTTGACTTAAGAGCAAGAAGACAAACTGCTAAAAGTGTTACAAGAGCATAACGAAGCTATAGGATGGACCTTAGCTGACTTAAAAGGAATAAGTCCTACCAAATGTATGCATAGAATCCATCTCGAAGAGGGTGCTAAACCTTCCCGAGAACATCAAAGGCGTCTAAATCCTCACATGGAAGAAGCTGTAAAAAATGAAGTTCTTAAACTTCTAGATGCGGGTATCATTTACCCCATCTTTGATAGTAAGTGGGTGAGTCCTGTTCAGGTAGTCCCAAAGAAGTATGGAATCATTGTGGTAAAAAATGATAAGGATGAATTAGTGTCAACTAGGACTGTTACATGATATAGGATGTGTATTGATTTAAGAAAACTTAATGCAACAACTAAGAAAGACCACTTTCCATTACCATTCATAGAGCAAATCTTAGAAAGATTAGCTGGTTACGAATTCTATTATTTTTTAGAAGGATTTTTTTGGGTATAATCAAATTCCAATAGCCCCAGAAGATCAAGAAAAGACAACCTTCACATGCCCCTTTGGTACTTTTGCGTGTAGAAGGATGCCTTTTGGTCTATGTAATGCTCCAGCTACTTTCCAGAGATGCATGATCGCCATCTTCTCTAATTTAATTGAAAAGTGTGTTGAGGTATTTATGAATGACTTTTCTGTTTATGGGGACTCGTTTGACCAATGTATAGATAACTTGACTTTAGTTCTCAAGCAATGCTGCAAATCCAAGTTAACCCTTAGTTGGGAAAAATGTCATTTTATGGTCAACCAAGGAATTGTTTTAGAACACATAGTGTCAAAAAGAGGAATTGAGGTTGACCCGGCTAAAGTAGAAGTTATTTCTAAGTTGCCCCCTCCCGTTTTAGTTAAAGGCGTTAGAGGTTTTCTTGGGCATGCTAGTTTCCATAGGCATTTCATTCAAGATTTTTCAAAAATTTGTAAGCCCTTATGCAATTTGCTTGCCAAAGATACAAAATTTATTTTCGACAAGGATTGTTTAGAGGCTTTTAGTCTGCTAAAGAAAAAATTAACAACTGCTCCAATTTTATCTAGCCCTAACTGGTCATTACCATTTGAAATTATGTGCGATGCATCGGATTTTGCCATAGGAGCTGTCCTAGGTCAAAAGATTGATAAGAAACCGCATGTAATCCATTATGCTAGTAGAACTCTTAATGATGCCCAGTTAAATTATACAACAACCGAAAATGAGTTTTTAGCAGTGATTTTTGCCTTAGAAAAAATTAGGTCCTATCTGTTAGGTTCCAAAGTGATTGTTTATTCTGATCATGCTGCTTTGAAATATTTGTTGACTAAGAAGGATGCTAAACCTAGACTAATTAGGTGGATGCTCTTACTCCAAGAATTCGATATTGCAATCAAGGATAAGAAAGGCTGTGAAAATGTAGTAGTTGATCATTTATCTAGATTAGAACTTTGGCCTTTGTTTGAAAAGCATTTGTTTGATAATAATATTCCGGTGAAAGACGTTTTTCCCGATGAGAAATTATATTCTGTGAGAATTAGTGAGCCATGGTATGCTGATTTTGTAAATTTTATAGTGGCAGATGTAGTAAATCCTGAGTTTGGTTATCACGAGCGAAAGAAATTTCTTTCTGAAGTCAAAAATTATTTTTGGGATGAGCCTTACTTGTTTAAACGTGGTCCTGATTTAGTGATTCAGAGATGTATTCCAGAAGAGGAACACCAAAGTGTGTTGTCTTTTATTTATGGCTTTGCTTATGGAGGTCACTTTAGTGGTGAAAAGACTGCTATGAAGGTGTTACAGTTCGGCCTCTATTGGCTATCTTTATTCAAGGATGCTCATCAGTTTACAAAAAGTTGTGATAAATTCCAAAGGACAGGAAGAATAAGTAAGAGGAACGAAATGCCCCAAATTAGTAATTTAGTTGTTGAAGTTTTTGATGTTTGGGGAATAGATTTTATGGGACCCTTTCTTGTCTCCCAAGGATTTGAATATATTTTGGTAGGAATTGATTATGTATCTAAATAGATTGAAGCAATCCCTACACGAAATAATGATGCTAAGACAGTAATCAAATTTCTGTGTGCAAATAGTTTTAGTAGACATGGTATGCCAAGAGCGATAATAAGTGATCAAGGGACCCATTTCACTAACAAGTTGGTAAATGCCTATCTGAAAAGATATAGGGTAGTTCATAAGTTGTGTACTCCTCATCACCCACAGACATCTGGTCAAGTGGAAGTGAGCAATAGGCAAATTAAAGGTGTGTTGGAAAAGACTGTCAAACCCAATAGGAAAGATTAGGCATTAAAATTAAATGATGCTTTATGGGCATATCGGACAGCTTATAAGACTCCACTAGGGTTAAGTCCCTATAGAATTGTTTACGGAAAAGCTTGTCATTTACCTGTGGAGTTAGAGCATAGAGCGTTTTGGGCAATCAAAACCCTTAACATGGATATGGCCTTAGCAGGTGAGAAACGAATGCTCCAGTTAAATGAGTTAGAAGAGCATAGGTTAGAATCTTATGAAAACATGAAAATATATAAAGAAAAGACCAAGCGATTGCATGATAAGAAAATACTTCCTAAAGACTTGTATCCTGGCATGAAAGTTCTTTTATTTAATTCTAGGTTGAAACTATTTCCAGGAAAACTTAAATCACGATGGTTAGGTCCATTTGAAGTGGTAAATGTTTTTGTCCACAGGGCATTCGAGCTCAAGTGATATAAAACTAATGAAACTTTCAAAGTCAATGGACATAGAGTGAAACCCTACCATGAAGGGGTTTCGGTTGTGAAAGGTGTTGAGTCAATGGACGTTTTTGACTTTGATTAATGGGTTGATTAACGTCGAGCGAACGACGTTAAACAAAAGTGCTGCGTGGGAGGTAACCCACTTAATTTTCATTTGTTGTTGTACAATAGTTATTTTGAACCCTCGCTTGATTTTGAGAATTTACAAAATTATTATATTATTTGTAAAATTTAAGTTTGGGGGCAAAATATTTATTAGTGTTGTATTTATATGTTTAATTTTTATTTAGTGTATTTAGTAATTAGTTTAGGTAATTGAAGGATATATAAGTACATCGAAGGAAGATATATCTAGACCTTAATGTTAATTAATTAATTTTCAGCCATTTCTACAATAGAGAAATCACTATTTGTGAAAATTGGCTTGAGCCATCGCCCAGCACATAGGCTGAGCGACCGCGCGAAATACAAAACTTTGACTTCTTAATTCTTGACCTAGAGCGATCGCTCAGTGTAAGGGCTGGGCGACTACTCATCCCCAATATTTAAAATAAGCAGGAGTCGAACCGGATAGACCAACAGTGCTTCTTTCTCCCTCCTAAGATAAACCCAAAAATTCTCTACCTTCTCTCTAAAATTCCAACCAATCTAACCGTCCAAATCCGTTCAATCTTCATAATCCGTTTCCTCTCAACCTACATTCCACATTCATCACTCCGTTTTTCGCGATTGGTGAAGATTTGTGTCCCAATGGATTCCGGCGACTTCCATGTTTGCCGAAGAATTTTTCGGCAACAAGCTCAAGGGTGCTACCCATTTTTTAGTATTCTCTACCCTCTTCTACATTTATGCACAATTTTTTTTATCTTAATATCGATTATTGCATAAATTGCTAGTTTATGATAATTTTTATACTTGTACATTTACGAGCTTTGTTGGGTTTTCTGATTTGAGAGGAGTGTTTTGAGTGTTATTTTTGTTGATTAATTTTCAATGGCACCCAAAAAGAGAAGTAAAACTTCCGGTGAGGGAACATCATCTTCTGCTCTGGCTATAGAATTTGATGCTGCCCACTTTTTAAATGCCGAACATTATCAGAACTATTTAAATAGTTTCCATTCTAAGGCCATTGTCCCGGAGCGCGGGTTTGATTTCCAAAGTTATCAATTGAAAAACCATTTCACAAGAAATGGTTGGAAAAATTTATGCGCGACTCTTGGTGAGGCCGTTGTGCCAATTGTCCGTGAGTTTTACGCTCACAGTGGACAAGTAATGAGGGATGACCCCAACTATTCATGATTCGGGTCCATGTAATTAATTTTGATCATTCCGCCATTCAGGATTATTATCGTTTACCTGTTGTTAGGGTTGATGATTATCAATCCTATTCACCTTACAATATCCCGATGGCCACTGTTAGCGCGAGGATAGCTTTGCATGGGTCTGAGTGGACCTATGGACGAAACGAGTTGGTAGGACGCCCTCGTTCCATTAGGGAGTCACTTTTGACTCCCCATGTTAGGGGAATTTATAAATTTATTTGTATGAGGGTGATGCCCACGACACATCAATCTGATGTGACGTGGAATAGAATGGTGTTAATTTACACCATCCTAACTTAGGGTGCCGTTGATATCGTTACAATCATCAACGGGCAGCTTAGAGGCATGGTTGAGAAAACCATGAATACGACCCTTCATTTTTCGAGTCTGGTCACTGGCCTCTGTGTTGCCTCGGGAGTTGAGTGGACTTCCGATTTAGAGCGAATCAAGCCGATGCCCAATGTCGCCCAAAAGGGTGTCATAAATAGGACGCGACAACCCTATGACCGTCACCCTGCCGATCAAGGTGAGGATGTTGAAGAGGATCCGAGATGGATCATTTGGAGGAGATCTCTACCCAGTTAGTGGAGGTCCAGCTAGGCTTAGACACACTCAGTCAACACGTAGACTATAGGTTTGACATGCTTCAACAGCATGCCAATCAGAGATTTGATGCACTTGAGCGGCGTGTAGAGCAAGGTCTAGCGGACCAAAACTATTTTTACGAGTATAATAATCAACTATTTCAAAATATTGCCTCCAACCTCAACATGCCTCCGGACACTGTCCCTGAATGGCGTCCTCCTTCGTTATTTGGTCCTGGCTCATCTGGAGCCAACGCTTAAATAACGTCTTCCTTCATTATGCAGAATTGCCAGTTGTTTTCCAGCCTTATGAGAATTTAAGTTTAGGGGGGGGGGGGAATTCTAGGCCTAGGGTCCTTTCAGGTCCCAGCCTAATGAGAATTGGGAACTTGTGGCTAAATCGTGTTATGTACATGGGACAACTAATGTCCCTTATATCCCTTCTTCTACCTATTTTCTTATTTTTGTTTATTTTGATTTTAGGAGTTGATGAAGTTAAATATTGTGACAAAGGCCGTGACCACATTAGTTTCTTCCAAACAGATTAGTTGATGGCTGTTCTAGTCCCCAACTATCTGTTTATCCGACCTATTCCAATTAGCATCAATCTCCAACTTTTCTATAAAAAATTTAAAATTTTTATTCTTGAGTCTGTGTGTAGAATTTAAGTCGATGATGATTAATGCTATGACTCGCATGACTTCTTCCTCGATTCTTTGGGAATTTACTTTGTTGTGTAAATTTCCTATGATTATCCCCTTTGTGTACTCATACCCCACCATTATTGAAGGACTTGGACATTTTTATCCAACATATAGCTCACATGACATTCTCCGAGAGACTGGTTTTGTGCACCTAACTAGGATGAGTAGCTGTCTTTACGCGAGTGTTACATTGAGTTGTAACTTAGAGTCATTTTTATAGAAGTTAGAATTTTTGGAATTGTTTTGCTAATATATCTCAAGCACACTTTTGAATCGTGATTGCATGTTAGTCTTTAATTTCTCGACATCTTTTCTAGCGAGAGCTTATGTCAAACACGTTAGGAGCTATTCTTCTTTTCATATATGGATGTGATGTTTATAATTGTATTTCATTTTCTATGGAATTTTGCATGATGACTTGGCACTAGGACATGATTTAGGCCATCTTTGGATCGTTTGAGCCTTTTTTTTAGCTTCCTGACCTATCTATGTTATATCCCTAGTGTCCCCTTTTGAGTTTTATTAAAAGAATGGCGTGTGCAAAAGCACATATCGACCCCCATTCGACTTCATTTCTTTTACCCACATTAACTTAACCCTAAAAACTTATACACTTTAGCCTACCTTGGAGAGAGTAGAACTTGGGTGGGAAATTTGATGTTGCATGGATTGTCATTATTTTATATCCTCATATGAAAATCTTCTTCCTTGTATTCTCCGTTATCTTTAAAAAAAAAGAGAAAAAGGAAATGGAATGAAGAAGATGAAAAGAAATGATCAGAAAATTAAAAAGAACAAAAGGAGTGCAAAGTATAGTGAAAAATGGCATAGCCAACAAAAGAACAAGGCGAATGGGCACTCAGTTATGAAAGTGAATAGATAGCAAAATGCAAGTTTGGGGGAAAAATTTCCCCAAGTCTTTGTCTTTTCAGGTCCTAGCCTAATGCATGTAGTCATGCAATGGAAGCAATGGGGAATTTGGGTAGTTGTGCTCTCTCGCTTTGAATTTCTTTTCCTCTTATTGTTACCCATTTATCCAGGCCTTACATTTCAAGCTTATTAAAGTACTTTTGATCTAGTGCCGCTTTATCATGCTGTATCATCCGTGATATGATTAATACATGTTAATTGATCCATGTTTCATTTATACACCTCTTGGTAAAGCCCAACGTGTTAGCATAATCTGAGCTATTGCAAGTAACTGAGAAATGAAAGCAGTGTATTCATACATAGGAAGTGCATGAGATGGATGTATAAGAATTTTTGATTCCTCAATATTCTCTTTTCTGTAAAGTGACCGGGTATTGATGGTAGATTCTCCTTTTTAGTGCATGTTTGTTTTATTTTCAAAATATGGAGAGAATGAATGTTGTGCTTTGCTTGATTAAACCGTTTAATTTTGGATATGATGTATGAGTGGGAGTTCACACATGTAAATAATAATAGTACTATTTGCATGATAGAGTGAACCCATTTGGTACTGGGAGTAGTCCTTACACATGTGTAGAGCATTGCTTGAGATTGCCGTTAATTTTCGCACTATATGACTTGAGAATAAAAACAAAAAAGATTTTCTTTATTTCTGTTTTTTCTAGTTTAGTTTTATTTGTTTTTGTATTTATCTGCATAGTCGAGTCGCTCTTTTGAGTCTCCTTGAGTTTGTGGGTTTCTAGAGAAGTGTAAATAGTGTCACCCTCCAAAAAGATTTTTGTTATTTCTGTATTTTATTTATCTCTTTTGTATTTATTTGTTTTCTCGTGGACAAGTAAAATCTAAGTTTTGGGGTATTTGATAGATGTGTTTTATACGCATCTATTGTGTATATATTCCTACTTAGATTGTGCTTTTTCTGCGAAGTTTCCAAAGCTATTGATATGAGTTTTAGTGTTTTATGAGTTTCAGGCTAAATATGAGGAAAATGATGAATTTTGGGCTATTTTGCAGTTACATGAAGTTTCCAGGGGCCTGAGTGCAAATCTGCTGAAGATGAAGGCCTAAAAAGCTTATTTGATGGCTGAGCGCTCGCTCAGCTGGAGGCTGGGCGAGTGTGCAAATTCTAGTTGCATGAATTCTGAAGTGAAGGCCTGAGCGATCGCTTAATGCAAGGGTTGAGCAACCGCTCAACCCTGATTTCTAGTCTGGGCATTTTTTGTCTTTTTCCATAAACCCTAGCTAGTATAAATAAAACCCTAACCTCTTAGCTTTGGAAGATTCGTTTTAGGTCATTTTTAGGTTGCTTTTGAGCACTCTCAAGAGGTAAAAACATTTTGTATTTCATTTTTATTTCATTTGTTGAAGATTGAAGATGCTCAAATTCATTCATATGTTGTGTTCATCATCTGTGATGAACTAACTTTTCCACCCTAGGTAGATATTGGAGGTAACTTTGTATCAATTTTTATGTGTTAATATAATTTCATTCTATCAAATTACTGTTTATCATATTAGATTATAATTGGTTTACATTGAAGTTATCGCATAATGGCTGCGTTAATGAATGTGTAGGCTCTTGGCTATGATGAACTGCACGACCATATGCATAAGTCATACATTGGCCAACCTAATTGATAAATAGGTCTCTCTAATTCTCGACCATAGGCTAAGGAGTAGATCTAGGTTCGCATTGTGTGGGGGAGAGAGTTTGTTCCTCTACACTTTAGTTCCTAAGGCACTTAATGGACTCTTAATTACTGTGAATGGACCAAGTAAGCACAACCAAAGCGGAGTACTAAGGGTTGCAAATCTCAACCAGTAAGTCTCAATCCTTTACCTAGCGATAAAACCCATAATTGATAGATATCATTTGACTAATACACATAAAAGGCGATACAAGTGAATCCCAATACCTAGATCATTCTCATTCATAAAACTTTCCTAAAATTCAGTCTTCTGCAGTAGTTAATTTAGATTAGTTTTATTAGTTTATTTTTAGAGTTTTAATCAGTCCAAAAACAAACCCTCCTTTTTATTTAATTGCTTTTTAAATTAGCTTAGATTAAATTCATTCTAATTCATTCTCCCTGAGGTTCAACCCTTGCTTCCATCTTTCTATTCTACACTACTCTTGTGCACTTGCAAGGTAATTTATAACACATCAAGACACTTATCTTGGCTTTTGATCGAGTGAATCGAGCTGCATTGTTGGAATTGTTTGTGACTGACTGAGTTGTGGAAGTGTAATCAAGATTAAGAGCCTCGAAGTCCAAATTATTATCATACTCCTCTTCCTCTTCAATAACATCTTGAATAGCAAAGGAATTAATTGTACAGATTCCTTCTTTATTCAAAATAGGCTGGCCAGCATCAAAAGTAGGAGAGAGAGTAACATTATTAATATTTGTCACGTCCTGGATGGGCTCATCACTATCATCTTTAGAAAAACTCTCATTAGCAACTGGATTGTGGAGCCAAGGTTAGGGGGGGACTTATCAATACTCACAATGGAATCAGACGGCAAATCAGTCTGAGTGTTCTGAATATTAGAATTAACTTGGGGCACAATGTTTGCTTCATGATGCATAATTGGGTCAGTTTGATTGTCATTGGATTTGGGAGATGTGATTTTTTCATTCAGAAAATCCCCTTCTTTACTAAGACTAGTTGAGGGTTCTTTTTGTTTCCAAACTTTAGCTGTGTTCACCGGGGCAGTAGTCTTATTAGGCTTCTTGATGTCCATTTTTCCCGAATGGTCCTTGTTTTGGTGATTGGAATGATTTGCATAAATCTTGCAATTATCACAATTGTGTCCTTGACGATGGAAATAAGTGCAATATTACTGGGAATTTTTTCCAGCTTCGATGGGCTTCCAAAAACCGTCCATTTCAGGACCACAATCAACCCAAATTCTGTTGGGAAGAGGCTTAGTAAGATCTATCTCAATACACACGTGAGCCATATTAGGGCGAGTCAAATTAGCTGTAGGAGAATCCATTATTAGAGGCTTACCTATAAGACTAGCAAGAGAGAAGAGAGCCTGTTTGTTGAACAAAAAAATAGGTAGGCCTGGAAGCTCGAACCACACCAGAACAATGGAGCTTTCTACATCTGGCCAAAAATTGGGCGTCCATTTAAATACTCGCGTAGGATACGATCCAAGGTACCATTGGTCCTTGATCCAAAGTCTTTGGTTATCCGCCTCATGGTGAACCTGGATTAGGACGTGTTTGGCATCAAGATGCCCTATGGTAACATTTGCCTTCAGACCAAAAGTGAGAAAATTCTTATGCAAAACTTCCATAGAAGGCCTGCCGTGTGAAAACTTTTCGACAAGAGTAAGGTTAAAGGGTTTGGACAAAAGGGAGATGAGATCAAGAGAGAGCTGAAGACATGGTTCCCCTTTGTAACTGGCAGGCGGAATGAGGGGTATAGTGGCTGGGGATGAGTCTGAAGCGACCACCGAAGCAAAAGATTTCTTAAGAGAGGGAGAGGGAGAGGGAAGAGAAGAAGGATCAACGCCGGTTGAGGATGCCGCCATTCAGGAGCTCACGATTGCACCTTTAGTGCGTGAAAAAATGGTTTGACATCAAAGAAACAAAAATCAAGTATTTGTTTTTCGCGTGTATCGATCTCTATCGCCTCCTTGATCACAACCAATAACAAAGCATCCGCCACGAATTTGTTCGAAAACAATGAGAGAAAGAGGTTAAGCTAAGATTGAAACTTTGATAGCTTGGAAACTAGATAAAGCTTTACAGAGATACAATCGAACAAAATTTTAGAATCTAGCTCCACCAAAGCATTCGTGATCTCCTTCGCTTTAAGCCAATTGATCACATAATACGCCCTAAAATTAGAAGAGTTCCATAGAATTAACAAACATCCCCCCATATAGTTCAACTAGTATTTAATTTCCCAATAAACCACACGGACAAGTTTTACCTTGTGTCTTTTGAGAGTAGGAAGAGCCAAACTAGAAACCCCGCACTAGAAATGATCTCGAGAAAGCTTCATCCAATGTCGAAGAGAGCTCGATTGCGATTAGACCATAATTCCCAGCAGATGACCGAAGGAATAAGGATGTGAAGAGCTGGATCATCGACAAGGTCTTGCAATTCCTCAATTATGGAGTTTACAATATCTGCAATGTCCTACCCTTTATTTTCTTCTTCATTTTCAGGAGTTAAATTATCCGGTGGTAGAAGCTCAAAACTTGGCATCTCCTCAGAAAGCTTCTTCGTAGAGGTCAATTTTTTTACTACATCATCAATAAAGTTTAACACATTATCATCAGAAAAAAATTATGAGTCTGAGACAATAAGGATTGTGATGAAAAGGGGGATTGAGATTGCTTTGGCATTTTTTCTTCATTTTAAGCAATCGATCCATATAGAAATCTGAGGCAATTGCCATTGTAAGTCCAATTGGCAACAAATAAGGCTAGAGGGGGGAGTGAATAGACTTTTAAAACTTTGAGGGTCATTTCGAAAAACTTCAAAAGTTGCAGCAGAAAATACAACTTTTGTCAGACAACTAATATAGTGTCAGCTGGCTGATGGTTTTGAGTTTCTTACGCTGTCAGCTGGAAGGAGAAAATAGGTTAGCTGGCTAACACAGTTTGATGTTTTGAAAAGATCTCTAATTATAAGAAAAGAACTGAAACACAATTTATAAAACAAGTAAGTAAACAACTTATGTTAAGAACTGGCAATGCCTATTGATTACCATCTTGACAAAGATGAGAAGGGAAAGCAAGAGAAGTGACCAAGTATCGAGGAACCATAGGTTCACTTCTTTACCTTACTACTAGTAGACCTGTTATAATGTTTTTTGTTTGTGTTTGTGCTAGATTTCAGGCAGATCCAAGAGAATCTCATATGCTTTTTGTCAAGCGCATCATCAGATATATATCCACAACTACAAATTTAGGTATTTGGTACTCAAAACGAACCAACTTTGATCTAGTATGATACTTAGATAAAGATTATGCAACATGCAAAGTGAGTAGAAGAAGCACCGGTAAGACTTATCAATTTCTTAGAAATAGACTTGTCTTATGGTCATATAAAAAGCAAGGATCAGTAGCAAACTCCACAACAAAAGCTGAGTACATTGCTATAAGTAGCTGATGTTCACAACTATTATGGATGAAACAACAGCTGGTGGACTACAACATCAAGACTGTTGGTTACCCTATCGTGTGTAACAACACTTCAGCAATTTCAGTCTCCAAGAACCCAGTAATGCATTCCAAGACAAAGCACATCAATGTGTGTTATCACTTCTTAAAAGACAATATGGAGAAAGGTAATATATGTATGGAATACGTTCCTACAGAGCATCAACTAACTGACATTCTCACCAAGCCATTGGATGCCACCAGGTTTGCCTATTTAAGGAGTGAACTGGGTATGATTGATCCTTATCCTTAAAATTCATCTTGTTAATTTCGAACTGTTAAGTTTCTTTCATATCAGTAGACTTTATATGTTACTAACTTTGCCTTTATCTTAAGTTGAACGCGCTAACTCCAGGTTAGTATTTCTGTTAAAGTAACTTCAGTAAAAGGTAACTTTTTGAAAACTTAAAAGGGTTGGATCTCACTTTTTACTCTTAACTTTCAAAATATCTAGGAAGCGCTTTTTGAAAGACAAGCTGTCGATCATCTAAGCACTCCTTCATAAAGTGATTTTTCATTTAGCCTATATAAGGCAATGAACCGCCAGTTCTAAACTTTTTACCAACATTTGAAGTTCTCTCTCTCTCTCTTTCTTCAAACCTCAATTTCCTCTCACTGTAACTGTTTCTCTCATTCTTTAGTTTCTTCAGTTCTTCTCTTCAAGCAACAATGGTAAGTTTCTTAATTCTTCTTAGCAACAATGGTATTTATGTTGAAGTTGAAGCGTTTTTTTTCGCTTGTGTGTAACTGTTGTTTCTCATTGTATCTTGATTTGCATTTGTTCATACATATAGAACTCCAACGTATTCTCTCTCTAGCGTAACTTCCACGTCTCCTAACCCTAATTAGGGTTTTGCCACCATGCCGCCGGATGGCTTGGGGTTCAACCTCCGGTCGTCTCTGCTCATCCTACGCCCCAGCCCCCTTCGGCTCCATCATCATCTACAACTCCAGGTAACGTCAAATCCGGTCTCTCTTATGCAGCGGTAGCTGCACATCCCTTGTCCCATCCAGGTATGAACCCTAATGTCTCTCCAGCGCTTCCGGAAATCTCTTTGGCTTCACGGCCTGCCATTTCCATTATGGACGAGCCTGGGTGTTTATTCTCTCCCGTTGAGATCAAGTTACTGGATAAACAGTTTGTCAACACTTTAATTATGAAATTCTTGGTTGGACGTCCACAGATTAATATCATTCAGGACCATATTGCTAAGAATTGGCGCTTAACAGGATCTGTCATTGTTGGCCTTCTAGATCCTCGGCATGTTATGATCCATCTTTCCTCAGAAGATGACGTGATTAAGGCGTTATCTAAAGAATCTTGCATGATAAATATGTGCATGTATCACCTATTTCGATGGTCATCTGATTTTTCCTCCAAAAAGGATAGTCCGTTTGTAGCTATTTGGGTTAGAATGTACCGGCTTCCATTATCCTATTTCAATCTGGCATCTTGACAGCGGATTGGGAAGTCGGTGGGTAGGTTTTTGCGCGCTGATGATCGCACTATGGCCCTTTCTCATCCGATGTATGCCCGGGTGTGTTTAGAAGTTGATGTGTCAAAACCCTTACCTTCAAGGGTTTGGATTGGCACTTCCAAAGAAAATGGATTATGGCAATCTCTGGAGTTTGAGGGCAATATTTCTTATTGTGGAAACTGTGGACTGTTAGGGCATGTGACGGCTGATTGTCGTAAGAAATGTAAAGGATCTATAACCCCGAATAGGGTGCAAGAGGTTGTTCAATCTGAAGGCGATAAGGAGACGATGCATAAGGGAGTTAGCATCCCAAATTTGCCCAAGACAGTTCCCACGTTTAAACAACAACAATGGATTCCTATTTGTAAAGGAACGGGTATTGAGAACGGCTCAGGATCAAACACGAAGGATTTACATGGTAACCCTCAGGGTGTCAAGATTATTGATGTTGTTGACGAAGTGCTTCCAGCTCAGAAAATGCACAATCAGGAAGACCTGTCTGATCGAGTTGAGGTTCCTCTTGTTTCGAAAATTGATGATGAGAAAGAGGAAGTTCTTTTTAGGAATCCTATTCCCAATGGACCTAATTCAGTAGCTGAGCATATTTCCAAGAATGCTTTTGCGGTTCTTTCTGATTTGGGTGATAATGAAGAAGTCAATGAATATGATGTCACTAATGGAAATGTCAATGAACTTGATGTCACTAATGAGCCCAATGAGATCAATATTGATCGAGGTGGCAGGGACACTGACCAGGCGAGGAAATCGTGGGCTAAAGATGATCTTGATACTCGTTTAGATTGCAGATCTAAGTTAACTAGATCTTTTTCATTAAACGATTTACGAGATTTTCCTCCATCTAAGAAGAGCATTGAGTTGTTCGCGAAGGAGCTTAAAAAGGCAAAGGCTCGTTCCTTTGTCAAGCACAATAAACGATCGACTAGGGCCGCCTCTAAGGCTCAATAATTGGTTCCTCTCCTCTTTTAGTTATTATGTCGATTCTATTATGGAATGCTCGGGGTATTGGAAATAAAGAAACATTGGAGTATGTTCGGCTTCTTAAACATCAACATAGACCTTCCTTATGTGTCATTTTGGAACCCAAAATTGCTGGTAAACGTCTTAAAAAGATTGCGAAGAACCTTCGATATAAATATTTTCTGCATTCGGAGCCTGTTAATACCCATATTTGGCTGCTTTGGGATAAGAATTTAAATGTTTCTGTGCTCCAAGCCTCTGATCAATTCATTATAGTTCAAGTTCAGACTATTGATTCTATACAAATGATATGCACTTTCGTCTATGCCAAGTGTACTAGAGGTGATAAACAATTGCTGTGGGAAGATTTATCTAGGTTTGCCTCTACTCTATCAGTTCCTTGGTTAGTTGGAGGGGACTTCAATGTGATCTCTCACTCGTCGGAAAAGTTGGGAGGTGGCCCGTATGACTTTTTGAGTATGCGAGACTTTACAGATTTCATACACCAGAATGGTTTAGCTGATGTCGGTTTTGAAGGCAGTGTGTTTACATGGTGCAATAATCAAGATGGGACCGCGCGCATCTGGCAGCGTCTTGATCGGGTGTTGGTGAATGGTTTTTATAAATCATGCTTCCCTCTATTAAGGTGGAACACTTATGTCGTGTTCTCTCAGATCATTCTCCACTACTGATTTCTATTTCTCCTACTTCGAAACCAAAGGCTGCTTTTCGTTTCCACCGAATGTGGCTTGATCATCCCGAATTTATGGATTTTGTTCGAGGGATCTGGGAGGTTCAGTGGTGGACTCTGCCATGGCTGTTTTTCATCGGAAACTTAATTTATTACATGAGCAACTTCACAAATGGAATTGGACTGTTTTTGGCAATGTTCATCGTCAATTAGAGACATGCCAAGATGATATTTTACGGCTGGAGGTAGAGCTGCAACAAGGTTGGTTTGAAGATACTTACAAGTCTTATTTAGTGGCTAAAAATAACCTCATGTCGTTTACTTAAATGGGATGATGAGCTCATGCAACAGAAGGCTATGAGTCAGTGGATTTGTGAAGGTGATAGGAATACGGCTTTCTTTCATGCAAGCATTAAGGAGAGAGCTTGTATGAATAAAGTTAAAATTAGGCTGGATGATGGAAGTTGGGTTACGGATAGTAAACAGATTGGAGAGATGGCCATTCATTACTTCAATGACTTGTTCACTTCGACGCGCCCTACTTTAAATGAAGCTTTATTAAGTGATTTTCCTTCCCGTATTAGTGCTGATGATAATGCTTTCCTTCAACAGGTGCCGGATAGTGAGGAAATTTGGCAAGCAATTAAGCTTTTGAATGCTGATAGTCCGCCTGGCCTGGATGGATTCACAGGCTGGTTTTTCCAAGGTTGTTGGCCTATTATACAAAAGGAGGTGATTGAGGCGGTTCAAGATTTTTATCGGGGTAGTCGTTTACATCGATGGATTTAATCGACCACAGTTGTTTTAATTCCAAAAGTTTCGAGACCGATTGGTTTGGGAGACCTGCGTCCTATCAGTCTATGCAATTTCTCTAGCAAGATTATTTCTCGAATCATGGCTTCTCGTTTGACTGGTTTTCTTCCTAAGTTCATTTCTTGGGAGCAATATGGGTTTGTGAAAGGTCGGGCTATTCAGGATAATATTGTTCCGGCTCACGAGTTGATTCACAAGTTAGATTCTAAGGTTTGAGGCGTACGACAGATTAGAATGGCCTTTTCTTCTTCGTGCTCTTAAAGGTTTTGGTTTTAACGAGAATAGTTGCGACTTGGTATATCGATTGGTGAGTAATATTTGGTACTCGTTTAAGATTAATGGGGAGTATGTGGGGTTTTTAATTCGTCCAGGGGCGTTTGTCAGGGTGATCCCCTGTCCCCTCTTTTATTTGTTCTGGCTCAGAAGGTGCTAACTCTTAAACTATACAGAGCTTTTTTGGATGGCGTTATTTTACTGTATCATCATGGTAGTGGGGGTATTCCTGTTTCTCATCTTCTTTATGCAGATGATATGCTCATTTTCAGTAATGCGAGTAAGAAATCTATTTTGGCATTGAAGGCGGTCTTGATTAATTATGAAAGGGCTTCGGGTCAGCTCATCAATCTTCAGAAGAGTGGCTTTTATGTCTCTAGGAAGTGCTTTAGGAGCAAGGTCAGTCTCATCTCTCAATGGACTGGGTGTTCTCATCACCGGCTTCCAGTTAAGTACCTTGGCATTCCTTTATTTAAAGGGAGGATGAAACAATGTTATTATGAAGATATTGAAGCTCGTATCATGAACAGAATCAGTGGCTGGAAAGCAAATCTTTTATCTTTTGGTGCGAAGTTGGTTCTTCTTAAGTCAGTTCTCAGTAGCATTCGAGTTTATTCTTTAGTTGTTCTCAAAATGCCTAAGGTTGTCCGTTGCAGAATTGAAGGATCGATGAGAAACTTTCTCTGGGATTCAGCGGGGGATCGTCGAGCGCACTGGATTTCCTGGGATGTAGTCTGTCGGCCTTATGGATAGGGGGGCTTGGGCATCCGTTCTTTGGTTCATGTCATGGAGGCTTTACATTCGAAATTGGCGTGGTCGATTCGTCAAGGGGATAGTCTTCTTTGCCGCTTCTTTACTGTTAAGTATGGTATGGCTGATGGCTCTTTTCATTCTGTTGCATCTTCCCACGTATGGCATGCCATTCTAGATCAAATGCGGAGGGTTGATGAATGTTCTAGATGGCTGCTCGGCTCTGGTGATGTAAGTTTCTGGTCCTCTAATTGGTGTGGTGAGGTTCTGCATGGTCCTCTTCCTGTCGATGCAAACCTTCGAGTTCATCAAGCTCTATCAAGCTCGGAGGAATTCCTTCCTTTGCTTCCTGATAGATTGCATGATTTCTTTGGAGATGTTATCCTTGATCCCACAGTTAAAGACAGGCTGGTTTGCACGTTAACAAACACGGGCCGTTTCTCTACATCTGCGTATTGGAACAAATGCCGGACCCCTCATCCTTCTTTATCCTGGGCTAAGAAGATTTGGAAACCATGGATCCCTTTAAAAATCAGTGGTTTCATGTGGCGTCTGTTCCACGGGGCTCTTCCGGTTGATCTTATGCTCTATCAAAAACACATATGCCTAGCCTCTAAATGTGTTTGCTGCACTACCCGGCATTCTAGAGAATCTCTGAGTCACTTGTTTTTGCATTCTGAATTAGTGATATTTTTGTGGGATAAGGTCTCTATGCCGTTTAACAAGATCAGTTATTATGTCTCTTTTCAGCACTTGTTTGACATCTGGGCTGATGGGGTATCTACAAACAACCAGCTGGGTGCTCTTTAGTTAGGGATCTTATCTTCGGTTTACTGGGAGATATGGAAGACTCGGTGTTGTGTTATTTTTGATAACGGCAAGTTGGACTTCACAGAGGTTCTTGCTAAGGTTCATAGTGGGTTACAGGATTTGATGTATGGTTTTTATCCCAGAGCTGAGTTAGATGCTAGAGGTATGCGAATTCTTCAACATTTTCGTCTCCCTTGTACTCAAGTGGTTCAGCGTATTGGTTCTTGGCTTAGATGGGAGAAACCTGATTCAGGGATTTACAAGCTAAATACGGACGGCTCAGCGACTCATGGTATCTGTACTAGGGGCAGAGTTATTCGCGATAGTGATGGTTCTTTGATTCATGCCTTTTCCAATTTCTATGGAACTGGTACGAACACTTTAGCTGAGTTATTGGCACTTCGGGATGGTCTTCAAGTTTTTAGAGATTTACAGCTGGTAACACGTGGTGGTTGAAACGGACTCTAAGGTGGCTGCTTTGGGTATTCAGGGTGCTCAACTTCTACCTTGGAAATTCGAATATTTGTTACGATCGTGCCATACTTTGTTGGTTGGATACTCGGTGGTGCATGTGTTCCGTGAAAAGAAGGGTGTTGCTGACCGGTTAGCCGTGATAGGTCACATTCATAAAGGTAAATGTCAGTTTAGGCGTCTCAGGGAGCTTCCTATCGAGGTTCAACAAGCCTTTCATCAAGATAGTATAGGTCTGTACTCTTATCATAGGTGATTTGTTCTCCTTTTTTCTGTATGTTTTAGAGGTTCGGCTCCTTTGTCCCCCCTTTTTTAGGGTAAGGCTGTTTGTCCCCCTCCTTGTTCTTTTTCTCTTTATTTAATAAAATTGCGCAGGTGCCGCCCTACTTCCTCCCAAAAAAAAATAATAAAAAAATAAAAAATAAAATAAATTTTGTTCATACATTACATTAGGTTCTATTCTTAGTGGCTAAATGGGTTGCGTACCAGTTAGCGTGGCAACTGTGTATATAACTTTGCCTTAGAATAGTTTTTTAGACTTCACAGGTTCAGCGAAAGACTTCATCTGAAGGCTTCACCGGAAGACTTCAAATAGCCTCCAGTGGCAGACCTTGTCTGCACAAGGAAAAACATGACGTGTCCAGCTCTTAATTAATCAAGCTTTGGTGGATTAATTAATTCAGCTCGTATAAAGTTTGAATTTGAATTGAATCCATCATCAATCAACGCCTGACATCTCAGACACGTCCCTCTAGCTTTTCTGAAAAAGTACGAAGACTTTCGCCTCCTGAAAAGTAACAGAGTAGGTGAATAGACCGACACATACAGACTGTACCAACTATTGCAGTGCAACTCGATTGCTCGCAAAAACTCTTCACCATTTGCAAAAACTCTTCACCATTCCCTACTCAGTATCAGTTGAAGAAGAAGTCCACAGATAGCTCCAAGCATTTAATGCATTCAACCTAATATAGTTGTTACTCACTTCGTCTTCACCAACGATCTCAAGAATGCCCAAGCTATAAATGCTGCAATTAAAGACTGAAGAAAAACAATGATTTGAATCTCTCCAACAACATTAAGTCTTATACATTCAGTGCATTCAAAGAGATCATTAACTGATCAAAGAAGTCCTCAACAACAACAAGAAGATCTGCATCAACTGTTAATCATTTGCTTCTTATTGTTGTAAACCTTTACTATTCTTCTGCACATTTGAATACTCTGTTTCCCAGATATTCAAATTCCCCAAACCCAAACACAAGTCAAATATTTTGTACACGATCCATTGGACAATTCTGTAATAGAACTAGTGGAATAAATAGTGCACATTTAAATCCAAGGTTGACTGCCTTGGTGGTGGACGTAGCACTCATTATAGTGCGAACCATCTCAAAATACTTGTGTTATTCTCTCTCTCTTGATTACTGTTTTAAACTGTCATTCTTTCCTTTAACTTATTCCTTCGGCAGCAGACTTAAGTATTCAGTTAAGTCTACCGGTAGTGCTTCACCGGCAGACTTGAACTGTCTTTCTTAACAAGACTTCCGCTACTTCAATCTTCTTAATAGATTGCAAGTGCTTGTTCTAGGATTTACTTAAAAAAAATTTAGTGTTAAATAAGCTATTCAACCTCCCCCCCCCCTTCTAGCTTATTATTGTGCCCTTTGGGACTAACAATTGGTATCAGAGCTCAACTCTTCGAAAACTTGTTTTTCTAAGATTAAACTCTTGAGAGACACGATCCAATGGCATAAACACATTACATGCTACCCACGTCAAATGCGAACCACGTCCCAATATTGGACAAAGGTCATTTCGATGTTTGGAATGATAAGATAATGTGCTTTATGAACTCTATTGACAACAGGTTATGGAAGTGCGTACTCGCAGGACGACTTGTACCAATGAAGGCAAATCTTCTAGCAAGCATTGCTGGTAATCCTGCTGAAGTACCAAAAGAAGAATCAGAATGGACCGAGGACAAAAGAAAGCTAGTGGAGCTGGACAGTAAAGCCATCAACATCATAACAAGCTCACTAGACACCAGTACTTACCAACAAGTGATCTGGTGTACCACTGCAAAAAAAAAAAATGTGGGAAGCTCTTGTCGAATACTTGGAAGGAGACTAAAATACAAGAGACAACAGGAAGTACACCTACATCCAACAATTCTATTCTTTCAAGAAGGATCCCAAGGAGACCTTGAGACAAGCATACAATCACTTCAGCGAGGTCTGCTTCATGGCTATAGATTCAGAAGATAAGGACATCTGATACCTCGATAGTGGCTATTCAAGGCACATGACAGGAAACAGAAGTCTACTCTCAGATATAGCTGAAGCTAAAGGTCCTACGGTGATTTTTGGCGACAATGCAAGAGGAAAGACAATTGGGTATGGCTCAATCACTAGAGGAAGTCTCACCATCAACAAAGTTTCTCTAGTGAGTGGCTTAAAGCATAATCTTCTGAGCATATCCCAATTCTGCGACAAAGGACTCATCTGCCAATTCTCCTCTAACCAATGTCTCATCAAAGATCGTGAATCGTGCTCAACGTTACTGACCGGCAATAGACAAGGAAACGTCTATGTCATGGACTTAAACCTTCTACGGAGATCCTCCAGCCTTTGCCTGGTTGCTAACAACGTTCGTCACAACAGTTGGCTCTAGCACAAGCGTCTAAGTCACCTCAACTTCAAGTACCTCTCCAAGCTCTCAAAAGATGGGCTTGTCAAAGGTCTACCAACAGTGTCTGCCGACCACGACAGAAGTTGCAAAGCTTGTCAGTTAAGAAAACTCTCTAAGTCTTCCTTCAAGAGCAAGTTTGTCATGTCAACTTCCAGACCTCTTCAACTTCTGCACATGGATCTCTTCAGACCAATTACTACAGTCAGTATCTTCGGAGACAAGTATACACTTGTAGTAGTTGATGACTACTCTAGGTTCACCTGGATCGAAACAATGACTTCAAAAGATGAGACATATGATCTTGTCACCGCTCTTTTCAGAAGACTTCAAACTCAAAAGCTTGAAGACATAAGTGACATCAGATCAGACAACAACACCGAATTCAAGAACAACGATGTTGAAAGATACTGCGATGACCACGGGATCGGCCACAACTTCTCTGCTGCCAGAACTCCTCAACAAAATGGTGTAGCCGAACGGAAGAAAAGAACACTAATTGAAGCAGCAATAACTATGCTGGCAGAAGCAAGACTTCCGAAATACTTCTGGGCAGAAGCTGTCAATTCTGCTTGTTTTACTCAGAATAGATCCCTGGTAAACAAATTTCCCAATAAAACTCCATATGAAATATGGAGAGGAAGAGCCCCAAATATAGGATTTTTCAAAATCTTCGGCTGTAAATGTTTTATTCTATATAATGGAAGAGAATATAGAGGCAAATTTGATTCAAAATCAGACGAATGAATTTTTATGGGCTATTCCAAACATTCAAAAGCATTTCACATTTTTAACAAAACTTCTTTGAAAATCTTAGAATCTGTGCATGTTACTTTTGATGAATATGATTTATTAGAGCCACGAGTGGCTCCAAATGTTGCTGATGATTCTGATGATGTTGAGACATGGACAAATAAAGATACTACTTCTTCTTCACCTCAGAATCCTCCAACTGCAGACTCTTCAAGTTCTGCAAATCCAGTATCGATAGACTTCAACTCTACTGGTACCTCTTCCAGCACTTCTGTTGATCCTGAAACCATCTCTTCTATTCTACCCCCAAAAACTTTTGCAGATCACTCACCCTTCTTGTTCACCAGAAAATGAAGGTTTCGAAGACTCTGTCTCTTCTGAACTTGATTTTGGTGAATCACGTTCTCTACCTTCTCCAAATTCGTTAAGGGAAGAACTCACCAGTAGTGATCTTCCTCCAGTTGTTATTGAAACAAGAGATCACCCCATCTCTCAAATCATCGGTGATCTCAACTCTAGTTACGAGAAACAATGTTCAAAATGAGACTATGTTTGCCTTCACATTCGTGTCTGAAATCGAGCCAAAGAAGATTGATAAAGCTATCAAAGACCATTACTGGATTGAAGCTATGCAAGAAGAGCTAAACCAGTTTGAAAGATGCAAAGTGTGGAGCTTAGTTCAAAGACCTACTGGACATCAAGTCATAGGCACGAAATGGGTATTCCGGAACAAGAGAGATGAAGATGGAAATGTCACCAAAAACAAAGCTAGATTGGTTGCTCAAGGCTACCGACAGGAAGAAGGAATTGACTTCGATGAATCATTTGCTCCTGTTGCCAGATTAGAGGCAATCAGACTCTTTCTAGCTTATGCTTTGTTCATGGACTTCAAAGTATATCATATGGATGTGAAGAGTGCCTTTCTCAATGGTGATCTTCAAGAAACGGTATACGTTGAACAACCTCCAGGTTTTGTCATCCAAGACAAACATGATCAAGTATACCGACTCAAGAAAGCACTCTATGGCCTCAAACAATAATGGTAAGATTTTCGACACTGCAAATTGTCCCATCATGTGTGATAACACTTCGGCAATTTTAGTCTCAAAGAATCCAGTGATGCACTCAAAGACAAAGCACATTGATATCCGTTATCACTTCCTCAAAGATCATGTGGAAAAAGGTAACATCAGTCTGGAATATGTTCCAACTGAACATCAATTGGCTGATATTCTCACCAAGCCACTGGATGCTACCAGGTTTGCTTATTTAAGGAGAAATCTTGGCATGATTGATCTTATTGCTTAAACGTTTGTTTTTAAGTTTTCTTTCATACCGGCAGACTTAAACTACTACTAACCGGCAGACTTAATTTGCTATCTACCGGCAGTCTTAAGCTCTTCGTTTTTACTAGGTTAGTACTTCAATTGTTTTTCCTATTAATATGTAAAAGGTTTTCTAAAAAGGCAAAGGGTTAAAAGTCACTTTTTGTTATTTCTTTGAAAATATCTTAAGCTAAAAGCCTTTTGATAGACACCTGTCAATCATCTAAGGCATTTTTCGATAAAAATGGCTTTTCTCGTTCTTTAAATAGACTTTGAACCGCCTCTTTCAAAACTTTTACAAACCCTCTCTCACAGATATTCTCTCTCTACTCAAACCCTTATTTTCTCTCTGCAACTGCTTCTCCATCTTCAATCTCTTCTCTCTCTTCTCACTTTCAGCAACAATGGTAAGATTTTCGACACTCATTAGGAAACTTCTCTTTGATTTATGCTTAAAATTTCCTCTTTTGAGTCACTTTGTTGAGGAATTTGAAAAGACGCTTTGCGTATCTTGACAGTTTCCGCCATTGTTGTTCTTCACCAAAACTTGAAACCAACAGTTCTCCTCTGTACTTTAAAATATTATCTGTTGATGTTTCACTACTTTCACCTGTGCAAAACTTCAAAGATTTCAATTTATTTCTGAAAAAATTATTTCTCAAAAATGAAATCTCTGGTTGTTTGTCCTGTCGACAAAAGCCCTAATTTTTGAATATGTTTTTGTAGGTGAAATCTTCTACCAAGTCAAAGGCCGACAAAATGAAGGTGCTTGAACCTGAACAAGTCATTCAACCTGGTCCATCCATCAACCTTCCAGGATACCTTCCGTTTCCTGCCACTCATGATATCATTCGGCCCTGGACGCAAAGATGTATATGCCCGGTGTGTGCATTGACCTGAAAACCGTTTGCACCTTTGCCGCCGGAGCCAAAGCATGCGACGACACGAACGAGTCTGGGATTCTACCGCTCTTCTATCTAAATGACAAAGACTACAACATCCTCCTCGCTGAAGAATTCTACCAGCGAATGGTTATCAACCCCAAGACTCGTCTGTGATGCGTGGATGGATTCGAGGACAACCCATCTCCCTTTCTGCCAAAGTGATATCTAGAATCATTGGGGTTCGCTACAGCGGAGATACTGAGCTATCCATTGATGAGGCTAACAGAGCCTGGGAAGCAATGAGGGGACCAAACACTCCAAGGGAACCTCAAGGAAAAATGATGATGAACATCTTTCCCTTGGATGTCTACTATTCCAGTCATCTGCTGGACAAATCTTTGCTGTTCAAGAACGGAGCTCACGACAACTTCACGGCTCAACAACTCAATCTTACAAGCGCCGTCTACTTAAAGACTCACCTCAACTACGACACAATCATCTTCAACGAGCTTCACAACTAGTTGAAAACGTGAAGGAGAGTCCCAACGTTAAAACGCCCTTTGTCCGACTCATCAACACCCTGCTAAGGGATACGCCTAAGGTTAACTCTACCGTTAAAGAGGATGAACTCATCACAGTGGCCAAAGATAAGCAGATGACGGTTACCTTCTTCCAAAAATACATGGACTATGAAAACAAGAGAAGGCAGCAATGAAGGCTACCACATATTTCTATTGAAAAAGTGGCCAAACCCTCGCCAATGGTTGTTACGCGTTTCAACATGGACACATATGATGCTGCTAGCAAAGGCTTTCATTCTGCAGCGACAAAATGGAGAAAAGGAGACCCTACCATTGCTCATGACATTCTACGAGAAGGCAAAGATCTAGCTGCTGAGTTTGAGCGTTTGTTGAGACAGAAGGAAGAGGCTCAAGCAAAGAAGGCAAGGCAGGAAGAAGATGCTGAAAAACTTCAGACCAAATGGATTCGGCAGGAACTGAAGGCCGGTAGACATGACAAGTCTGCTGGTAGCTCCTCTACCGCTGCTGGTCAATCATCCTCTCCCCAGCCATCTAACCCTGAACCAACAACCTCCACTCCCCAGCCATCCCAAACCCCCAAACGCAAACCTTCAGCTGACCAACCCTCACCTTCACCCAAGCCTAAACGTAGGCGATTGCGTAGCCACCAGTAGACCCTTCAACATCTGCCGATGAAGCATCTGAACCTCCTATTCAGCTGCTAAGGTAGAAAAGGAAGTCTGATGGCACCAAACCACCTACCTCTTCTCAACCCAATCCTACTGAGTCATCTACTTAGGTGGATTCAACCCCTTCGGAGGAGCCTATCCCTCAGGAAGAGCCAATAACTTTTGAGAAGTCAATCCCTCAGGAGGAGCCTACCAGATCCCCCTCTCCAACCCCTTCTTCACCCTTCAACTACTCTTCAAACCCTTCTACCCCATCCTCACCCCCTCGTACCCCAACCAACCTAACTACACCATTCGAACGAAACCAGACCACTCCCTCAAAGTCAAGCCAACCTATTCCCCTGATCCTAACCCCCTGGTTTCCACCCATCCTATCCTCTGCTGCCACGAAGTTCATCTTTGAACTTTCGTCGGTAACATAACTTTTTCCCAACACTGCTCCCCCTCCACCTCAACATAAACCTACCCCTTTGAGACCAAAAGATATTTCCTATCCTCCCCCTTCTTTCTGGTTCTCAAATGAACCCCTACCAACCCCTTCAGATATCTATGATCATTCGAACACAGATATTGAAATCCCCCAACCCTTCCTCCATCACCTCCTCACTCTAATTCCTCTTCTACCCATACCTTTCCTACACCCGACTCCTCTTCCTCCAACTCAGCCACCCCACCTCTCCAGTAGCCATTCTGCCCTGTAACATCTACCGACGCCACCTCGTTTGTCGGCATTGAGTAAATTCACATCGGTCTCGACGCTTCTCCATCTCAACCAGTCAATTCAGAAATCCTAAGCCGCCTGGATGCTATTTACAAAAGACTGGGAGAACTTACCAGTATCTCCATACCGCTAAACTTGCAACGGAAACGTCCAAGGCTGCCGATAGGAATGCCGCCATCCTTCGCCAATTTCAAGAGGATGTGTGGACCAAGTTTGGAGAAATACGGCAAGAGTCTACCGACCTTCAAAGTAAACATGGAAGCTCAATGCAACGAGTGCGTCAGACTCTGCTTAACTCTCTTTTGGCAACTCTTCCACAGCATAACTCTTAATCTGGGTCACGGACGCCCTCATGTTCTAGAACTCAACGATCTCGCTCTCAATGCTTCTCATGATCATATCAATGCTGAGCGTGCATGTGATATGGCCATCACGGAGGAGAGACAACTAAGGTCTATGAACTGAACTCTAATGGAGGAGAACAACAGACTACGTGAAGAACTCGACTACTATTCTCGCTCCACTAGACAACCAGCCTGCCGATGATGAATACACCAGAAGAGTTGAAGAACTCGAACGCCTACGCAGAGAAAAAGAAGCAGCTGACAGAGAAAACAAAGGAAAAGGGAAAAGGCCGTGGTAGCTCTTATATTTTTCTATCCCTAATCCTTTATACCTATCTAGTTTTTGAAAACTCTGTACAATTAAACTTCTCGTTTGAAATACAGAAGCTTATGCTTTTGAAAAATGTCTAATATTTAAATTCCTGCTACTTTAATTCATTCATCTACTTAGAATTTAAACATACAGTTTAAATCTATTTTGAACTGTTTATTACTAATCTTTGTGTCTGTTCTTTACATCTCTTCTGTTTGTATGCACTTAGATTAGTTGTTACACTTGAGGTGTTTTCTTTTGATAGAGGCATGTCTGCAGTTATAAAACTAAAACATTTTCTGACATGCTATTATCTATCTTCAAGCTTTCATAGCCCTCACTTGTAAGTAATGATGACCAGATGCAAATAGGAGGAGATTTTTGTTTCTCATTGTATCTTGATTTGCATTTGTTCATACATTACATTAGGTTCTATGCTTAGTGGCTAAATGGGATGCGTACCAGTTAGCATGGCAACTGTGTATAGAACTTTGCCTTAGAATAGTTTTTTAGACTTCACATGTTCAGCGGAAGACTTCATTTGAAGACTTCACTGGAAGACTTCAAACAGCCTCCTGCGGCAGACCTTGTTTGCACAAGGAAAAGCATGACGTGTCCAGCTCTTAATTAATCAAGCTTTGGTGGATTAATTAATTCTACTCGTATAAAGTTTGAATTTGAATTGAATCCATCATCAGCTACTAGAGCCTCCGCCTTTACCTCAATAGCACCCCACCTAAATCTACACCATCCCAACCTCAACCTAACCCATCTACCTCCTTGCCATCCAAACCCTCATCCAAAAGAAAAACCATCCACCTCTACCCAAACCCCATCCAAGAAACATCGAACCACTCCATCCTCACCTACACCTATAGAGAAAACCATCCCTGTTGCTAATTAAGCAACTGGATCTCCTATCCAGTCGCCAAGGCGTAAAAGGAAATCTGTTGCTACCCATTCTACCATCCCTTCTGACCAACCTTCAACAACCCTATCGACTGGGTCACCTACCCAGGAGGAGCCTATCCCTTAGAAGGAGACAACCCTTTCGGAGGAGCCCACCAAAGAGCATGAGAGTTCATCCTCTCTTATGAGGTATATGAGGCTACGAAAGCAGGAATACTACTGCTATCGTACCCATCGCTCTCCTTCTTCTTCCCCTCCTCCACCTTTTGACAACTCACGTTCTCTTCCTCCCCAACAAACTTGGACACGACTCCCTTCACCAGCACACGTTCCCTCACCCACACCTTTAGCCACAAGTCCTTTGTTCATCTCTACAAAAATAAAGAGGTTCACCTTTGGTCTCTCTTTCATTAAGGAAATGTACCCTATCCTTACTACTACACCACCTGCAGACCCTCTCCTACCCACTCACTCCTAACTACCCTCCCCCACCTACTAGTCTGCTATTGTCACCATTATACCCTCCTCTTCACACATTGTCAGTGGTCATTCAGACACTTACATTGAAATTCCCATTACACATCCACCTTCTCCACTCCCTTCGCTAGTAGCCTCTATTACTGCCTCTACCACCGAATCCTCCTCATATTCCTCTTCAAGATCTCCACTTCCATAGCAGCCTTTTCAATCTATCCCTACTGCTGCTACTACTGCTTTACTCTGCCTCAAATAATTCATATTGATCACCGCTCTATTCCTACCATCACCAACTTGGCCAATGAAGATATCCTCAACAGGTTGGATGCCATCTATACTCGACTCGACGAGCTCACAAACATACCTGTTACCTTGTTTGATCCTCGTGGTTGAGACATCAACCTCTGCTGCCAGGACTGCTGAAACTCTTCGTCAGTTTCAAGAGGATGTATGGACTAGGTTCGAAAGATGAGATTTGGGTGTACTGATTTGAAGCTCAACATGGTCATTCAACGCTAATAGATTCAGAGCAACAATATCTTATTCCACCTCTTCTTAAACGTCTCTAAACGTATTGGTAATGGTCGCATCAAAATCATTGAAATCCTTGAACAAATGGATACTGCCAATCGTGAAAGGAATAATGTTGAAACACCACGCAATATGGCCATCACGGAGGAGAGACAACTAAGAGTTATGAAACGAAATCAGATGGATGAGAACAACATGCTCAGAGAAGAACTTGAACATCACTCTCGTTCCTTCTGCACCAGAAATGCTGCCAAAGTATACACCAGTAGTGTTCAAGAGCACAAACGTAGCCAACAAAAGCTATTGCCAAAGACAAAGGAAAAAAGAAAAATGACATGATCTATGTAATCTTTAAACCCTTTCTCCTTTGTATCAATCTTGTCGTTTCAAAATTTGTCATTTTAAACTCCTTGTTGGAAATACATAAATTTGTCCTGAAAAATTCTGTTTAAATTCATGCCTTCGTGTTATCTTCTTTATTCATATCTACTTGGAATTTAAACCTCTAGTTTAAATCGTTATTTAAATTGCTTAAACTCTACTCATCTTATTGTGCTTGTTCTCTTTGATTATTTTTTATTGTAAGCACTTAGATTAGTGTTACATATCGAGGCTACTTAAGGATTGAGGCATGTTTGTTGTTATACAATTTTATTCCCTTCTAACATGTTATTATTCGATCCATAAGTGTTCATAGCCCTCATATGTATTAATGATGACCATATGCAAATAGGAGGAGATTATGATTATCATTGTATTTTAGATTTGCACATGCCCATTCATTACTTAAGTTTTATACTTAGTGGCTAAATGGGTTGCATACCAGTTAGCGTAGCAGCTTTGTATAGAACTTATCCTTTAGAACATTTTATTTAGATTTCGTAGTTCAATAAGCATCACTAGTAGACTTCGGCAAAGCCTTCAACGCAGACTTCACTAGCAAACCTTGTCTACTTGTATACAGCTGTCTACCATATCCAAGTCTAAAAGAAGTTTAAGAAGTATAGCTCAGCATTGTTTAAAAGGTGTATTAATTCAAATATTTTCTTTTGAATATATGTGTGAAATACATCTTCCAATTGACTTCTTGAAGAAACTTTATATCCGGGTTTTATGAATAAAGTTGGAAGACTTTCCTCTTTGATGATTATTGAACAGTGAGATAGAGTGGCTTGGCAGTCTCACACATCACTTTTTGGGGAAATTAAAGACTGTACCAACTCTTGCAAATCAGAGCTATTTTTGGCTAACAACTATTCTTGCACAATACCTATTCCATCTCCACTACTCGATCAGACTCACTTTTGAAAGAGATTCATATCAACAGCTCTTAGCATTAAATGCTTCAAACCTAATCGAGTTGTTACCCTCTTCTTCTTCCACAACGGTCTCAAGGATTCTCTCATATAAATACTGCCATTGAAGATAAAGAACTTAATGCTCTAAAACTACTCAACAACTTACAAGCTCTTTCTATCAGTGCATTCAAGAGATACTTAACAGATCAAAGAAGTCCTCAACAATAACAAAGAATACTGCACAATCATTTACATTTATTATCTTCAAAGTTATTGTTTTATTAACTGTTCTTAGGAACAATGAATATTTTGTCTTCAATTATTCACTACAAACACCAGTCAAGTATTTTGTACACGATCCATTAGAGATTTCTGTAATAGAACTAGTGGAAAACATAATGCACTTTTTAAATCCAAGGTTGATTGGTTTGCTGATGGACCTAGTACTCTTTAAAGTATGAACCATCTCAAAATCTCTGTGTTCTTTACTTTTAGTTTATTCTTTACTCATCCATTTATATTTAGATATCTTATTCCTTAGCATAAAACTTTAAGACTCGACAAGTCTACTGGTAATGCTTACCAGTAGACATTGAGTACCTTCCCTAGTGCTTATTCCGCTATTGCATCTCTTCCTATAGTTGCTAGCATTCACTTTAAGGAAATCTTCTCAAAAGTTTTCAAATGTAACTAGGCTATTCAACCCCCCTTCTAGTCTAATATTGTGCCCTTTGGGACTAACACAAGCCTTGCACTTCCACTAAGGTTTGTTTCGTATTCTTGACAGGTTGATAGGAAGATCCAATCCATACACAAAGCCTAGATATCCATACACCAATCAGACGGCCCAACACTGAAGTATTTGCCACATTAGTTTGGTTCCGTTGCCAGGAAACAAAACATTTCAAATCTTTCATCTTTTTTCTAGTCGTTTTCTGACTAACACTGTCGTTATCCTGGCTAAGAATAGAAAGTATCATGCTACTATTAGTGCCTGCCAGGCTGCAAGCCAGCAACCTAGCAACCAACAAATGAATCCCACTCCAAGTGATCTCCCTCCAATAGGGCTCCCAACTTTGGTCGGGGTGTGCAAACAAGGGCATATAAAGAGGTTGCCTGGCGCGCAACACTTGGAGGCGATGTTCCATACATTGACGACTATGCGTCATGTCATACTACTAGCCAAAGGCAAGGCAGTAACCGGGATCTCCGAGATTAGATCAATCAGTAGAATGCTCGTGCTCTCGACCTAAAAGAGCATCTTAACCAGCAACGTGGGGCTGCCCAAGGTAGTCATGGGGTCGTTCCTGAGCAATAAGTTGAGCAACAGGCTACTGCCCTCTAAGCTCAGGCGCAATATTATAATCATATGTTTACGGTCAATCAATAACTGCTCGCGTTGGGCCATTGATAGATGTGTTTATACGCATCTATTGGGTATATAATCTGGCTTAGATTGTGCTTTTCCATGAGTTTTATGCTACTAATATGGGTTTGTAGTTCTATTTTAAGTTTTAGGTTTAAATTGAGATTATGACAAACTTGGAGGCCTTTGTCAAGCATTTGAAGTATCAAGGGACCAAAGTGCAAAATCTTGGAAGCTTGAATATGGAAATCCCAAAGAAAGGTTAGGTGCTCACCTAGCCCCGTGCATTAGGCCACCGCCTAATTGCCTGTGAACGCATCTGAAGAGTTTAGACGAGGCGCTTGTCTACTCCAGACATTAGGCTCTCGGGCATTTTCCAGAACATGGCACTCGGAGGATTTCAGCTAGGCACTCGCTTAGTCCATGCTCTAGGCGACCGCCTTATCCCGCTTTAAGCTTTGGGTAGTTTTGTAATCTTTTCAATTTGTAACCTAGTATAAATACAACCCTAGTAGTTTAGGTTTAGGGATCCGACTTTTGGCCTCTCTTTTGGCTAGAACAATATTCTTGTCAGTTTTAATTAGATTTTATTGAAGATCGATCATGTGTTAATCAACCCCGTTTGATAGTTCATCAATTATGATGAACTAAATACATCCATCTAGGAATTGGAGGTAACTTGTATCAAATCTTATGTTCTAATTTTTAATTCCATTCAATCAAATCATGTTTATCACATAGATTATATTCAGTCTTTCCTTGAAACGCACATGTAATGGTTGTGTCAGTGGATGTTTAGACTTTTGGGTATGACTATATGCACGATCATATGCATACATCATACATTGGCCAACCTTTGTGATAATTAGATCTCACTGATTTCCTAATTGGGCTAAGGTGTAGATCTAGGTTCACGTGTTCTTCGTGTACTTAATGGACCTTTAATTTCTATGTGGACGGATCAAGAAAGCATAACAAGGCTGGGTACAAAGCGTTGCAAATTGTGCTCCAATCGTCCCAACGTTTACATTAGTGAACGAACCCTTAACTTTGATTGATACATAAGTTATATGAACATAAGAGTAGATACAAGTATATCCTAATTCCTAGACTTTCCTCATAAATCAATCTTTAGTAATTCTGAGGTCACTGTGAATCTTTTAATCTTCTATTTTAATTAGTTTAAATTTCCAGTTAATTAATTTAGCTAATCTTAATCCAAACCCCCTAGTTTAATTGTTACATTTACTTGTTAAATTATCATAGTTGATATTTATCTCTGTGGTTCGACCTTTGCTTCCGTATAACTATACTCTAGTTGATTATGCGAGGTAAATTATAACACATCAAGTTTTTGGCGTCGTTGCCGGGGAGAAACTAGCAATAGGTTAGTTTAGTTGGTAACATAAAAATAAAAAAATATATATAGATATTTTTCGATGATTGTGCATTTTATGCACGGTCGTCGTTCATTGAATCCCACAATGGCGAATCTTAATGATAACATAAATAACATAGGAAGAAATCCTGGTAACCTTGTAAATCAGGGTAATCCAGGAAACATAGAGGATCCTTTGGTTGTCCTCCCCCTCCTCCTGTTAATCCAAACGTAAGAGATCAAAAAGTCATTCAAGACATGTTGCTCAAGAATCCCCTAATGAAGCACCACAGACTATGAAGGACTTTGCATGTCCTATGATAGACTTTACTCCATCTTGTCTAGTCCTACCTACTATGGTTAGAAATTTTGAGTTAAAAGGACATTTCTATAATATGTTGCCTACCTTTCATGGTTTGACCACATAAAACTCTTTGTCTTTTATGCAAGTGTATATCCATATGACCTAGAATTTTCCCTTAGGAGGATTGACTGAAGGACAAGTGCACATGCGTTATTTTCAGTGTGCGCTAAGAGACACATCTAAAAAGTAGTTTATGAGTCTAGCACCTATAAGTATACATAGTTGGAGACAATTATATGAATTGTTCATAGCAAAATTTTATCAGCATTCTACACTTTCAGACTTAAGGAAACAAATTATGAATCTTGCACATAAACAAGGAGAATCGTTTCATGAGGCATGAGATAGATTAAAATCATTACAACTAGCATGTCCATACCATAATGTTTCACAAGATGTAATCATTAATCAATTTTATGACTCACTCCCTCCTCATCTCCAAACCATGGTAGATAGTGCCGCTGGTGGGTCAATTCACGAATTGACACCAACACAAGAAAATGAGTTTTTTGAAATGTTAGGTTCTAATTCTCAGCAGAAGAGTGTTAGGGGAAAACCTAAAAATTTATATGAAGTTCATAATAATTTCAATCATAATGAATCTAGTGTATTAGCTGTTGCAAATGCTAAAATTGAAGCTTTACAAGCACAAATGGCCAATGGTAATATAAACAATGTGTATGAATCATGTGCTATTTGTGGTAATAATTCTCATGATACTAATCTTTGCCCTTCTAGTACACAATTTCTTGCTTATAGTGAACATGAACATTCTATGAATTCCTATTCACCAAGACAGAGGAATGACCCTTATTCCAACACGTATAATCCAGGTTGGAGAAATCATCTGAATTTTTCATGGGGAGGTAACAAACCTTTGCATGAACAACCTCCACTTCAGATTTATGGCCAAGACAATCAGAACACTTCTGGTAATGTGCAAGCAAACGAAAATCAAGAATTGATACATTCTATGAATGAAAATATGAAGAAGATAATGATACAAATAGGACAAATGGCTGAAGAAATGACGAAGCTCAAGGGACGTCAATATGGGAAATTTCCCAGTCAAAACGAGCAAGCTAAATCTATCACTACATTGTGTAGTGGTAAAACAATTGGTGAAGAGGTAAATACTCCTATTCCTTTAACCATCCATGAGAAGACTTCTGAAAAAGAAAATGAAATGATAGAAGAAACAAATGACTTATGTGAAAATGAAAAGGAGGAAATTCTTATTGAAGAACCTTATGTTCCCCCTAAGGCATATGTTCTTCCTATTCCGTTTCTTGGCGGACTAATGAAGAATAAGATGGATAAGTAATTTGCAGAAATTTATAACATACTCTCTAAAGTGAATATAAATCTACCTTTGCTTAATGTGATTAAAAACATTCTTTATTATGCTAAATTCTTCAAAGATCTCAACTGTAGGAAGCACATATTTGAAAAAAATGAAAAGGTAAATGTTTCTGAAATGTTAGTGTTGTACTTCAACAGAACCTTCCACCTAAGCTGAAAGATCCTGGCAGTTTCAATGTTCAAATCACTTTAGGAGATTCTAAAAAAGTGAAGGCAATGTTAGATTTAGGTGCTAGTATCAATTTAATTCCTTATTCGGTATATAAGCAATTGGGCCTAGGAGAACTAAAGCCAACTACAATGTCTTTACAACTGGCTGACCGTTCGGTCAAACATCCTATGGGTATTGTACATGATATTCTTGTGTAAGTGGACAAATTAATAATTCCTGTTGATTTGGTTGTCCTTGAAATGGAAAAACAAATTAATAGTAATCATGAAGTACCCCTTCTTCTTGGGCATCCCTTCATGGCTACTGCTAATACTGTCATCAATGTTAAAAATGGAAAATTGTCTATGACTGTTATGGGTGAAGCTATGGAGATATCTGGTTTTGATACTATGAACTGATATGAATGCTTGTTTTTCCGTTGATGATTTGGAGACATTAACTGCTAAAATTTTGGATCGAGAAATTAAAACTGATAAATTAGAAGTAGTGTTGAATGGTCAAGGTGATAGTGAAAATGATGAAGTTATTGAATTAACAAAATTATTTGAGGAAAGTGAAGAGATAACTACTAAAAAGGTTCCTCGCGACCCTTTAGGTCATTTTAACGATAAGTTAGTTCCCTCAATTGGATCACCACCCGCTTTGAAGTTAAAACCCTTGCCTTCTAATTTGAAATATGTTTTTCTTGGAAAAAATGACACTTTACTTGTTATCATAGCTTCAAATCTTTCTAAAGATCAAGAATAAAAACTAGTGAACGTGTTGAAAGAACACAATGAAACTATAGGATGGACCTCAGTTGATTTGAAAGGTAGAAGTCCCACCATGTGTATGCACAAAATTCATCTCGAGGAAGGTGCTAAACGCTCTAGAGAACATCAGAGAAGACTGAACCCACACATGGAGGAAGCTATGAGTAAAAAAGTTCTTAAACTTCTTGATGTCGGTATCATCTATCCTATTTCTTATAGTAATTGGGTGAGTCCATTACAAGTAGTTCCTAAGAAATCAGGGATCACCGTGGTAAAGAATCATAAAGATGAGTTAGTTCCTACTAGAACAATTACAGGGTTTAGGATGTGTATAGACTTGAGGCAACTCAATGCTGCAACAAGAAAATATCACTTCACTCTGCCTTTTATTGAACAAATTATAGAAAGACTAGCAGGTTATGAATTTTACTGTTTTCTAGATGGATTCTTAGGTTATCATCAAATTTCCATCGCACCCGAGGATCAAGAAAAGACTACATTTACGTGCCCCTTTGGTACGTTTGCGTATAAAAGAATGCCTTTTGATCTATGTAATGCCCCAGTCACTTTGCAGAGATGTATGATCTCAATATTTTCAGACTTATTGGAAATATGTGTGGAAGACTTTTCTGTCTTTGGGGAATCCTTCGATAGATGCCTTGAAAATTTAACCTTAGTACTTAAAAGATGTTGCGAATCAAATTTAACCCTTAGTTGGGAGAAATGTCATTTTATGGTTAACCAAGGTATTGTGTTAGGACATATTGCATCAAACAGAGGAATAGAGGTTGATCAAGTCAAAGTGGAAGTAATTTCCAAATTACCTCCCCCTAATTAAGTGAAAGGTGTTAGGAGTTTTCTCAGTCATGCATGTTTTTACAGGCGTTTTATAAAATATTTTTCAAAAATTTGCAAGCCTTTTTGTAACCTGTTAGCCAAGGACACTGAATTTATTTTCGATAAGGATTGTCTTGAGGCCTTCAACCTTTTCAAAGAAAAATTGACTTCGACTCCTATCTTAGCTAGCCCTAATTAGTCACTTCATTTTGAAATTATGTGTGATGCTTCAGATTTCGCTGTGGGGGCTATGCTAGGTCAAAGAATAGATAAGTCACCCCATGTAATCCATTATGCTAGTAGAATACTGAATGATGCTCAATTGAATTACACTACTACAAAATGCATTTTTGGAAGTAGTATTTGCTCTTGAAAAATTTTCTCTTACTTGTTAGGATCAAAAGTGATTATCTTTTCTGACCATGCTGCGTTAAAATACTTGTTAACTAAGAAATATGCTAAGCCTAGACCGATTAGGTGGATGCTACTGTTACAAGAATTTAATTTAACAATAAAAGATTTAAAAAAAAGATCGAGAATGTGGTGGCCGACCACTTATCTAGGCTAGAATTATGGCCTTCGTTTGAGAAGCTGTTGTTTGAAAATGACATTCCTTTGAAGGAATATTTTCCAGATGAACAATTGTTTTCTGTCCAAAAATAGGAGCCATGGTATGCAGATTATGTGAATTTTATTGTCGCTAACATTATAAATCATGATTTTGAATATCATGAAAGAGAGAAATTTTTATCAGATGTGAAACATTTTTCTGGGATGAACCTTATCTGTTTAAGCGTGGCCCTGATTCAATCATAAGGAGATATATTTCAGTGGAAGAGCAACAAAGTGTGTTATCATTTTGTCATGGTTTTGCTTGTGGAGGACATTTTAGTGGAGAAAAGACTGCTCGAAAGGTATCCCAATCAGGCCTTCACTGGCCGACATTATTTAAGGATGCATATATGTTTAGTAAAACTTGTGATAAGTGTCAAAGAACTGGGGTGCCGTTTGGTAGCCAGGGTTAAAGGCAGATAGGATTAATAAGCCGAGTTACCTGATGTTTGGTATGCAATAGGTGGTCGGGACTAATAACACGAGTTATCCGGATTAAGCCATTATTGCCTCACTATTAATACCAAGGAAGAGGGTGGTATTATTAGCTCCCTCACTAAAAAAAATTGGGATTAACATTTGTAATCTCAAAATTACCCCCGATATACAAGTGAGGATTAATAGCGAGGGCACTAATAGTACTGGGAGTAATAATACTGCTTATCCTTGTCTGACTACCAAACAAGCCCTGGAGGAATAAGTAAGAGGAATGAGATGCCCCTAATAAACAATTTAGTTGTTGAAGTATTTTATGTTTGGGGCATAGATTTCATGGGTCATTTTCCTATTTCTCATGATTTTGAATATATCTTGGTGGCAGTTGATTATGTTTCCAAATGGGTAGAAGCAATAGCAACCAGAAATAACGATGCTAAAATCGTGGTCAAATTTCTTTGTGATGTTATTTTTAGTAGATATGGAATGCCTAGCGCTATTATAAGTGATCAAGATACCCATTTCACCAATCGTTTAGTGAACACTTGTTTGAAGAAATATAAAGTAGTGCACAATAGAAAAGATTGAGCGTTGAAGTGAGTAATCGTGCAAATTGTGCAACCTAATAGAAAAGATTGGGTGTTGAAGCTAAGCGATGCATTATGGGCATATAGAACAGCCTATAAGACCCCAATTGGTTTGAGCTCATATAGAATTGTATTTGGGAAGACATGTCATCTATCTGTTGAGTTAGAACATAGAGCGTTTTGGGTCATTAAAACTCTCAACATGGATTTGACTTTAGCTGGTGAAAAAAGAATGCTCCAACTTAACGAGTTGGAAGAACATAAATTAGAGTCTTATGAAAGTGCTAAGATTTATAAGGACAGGACTAAAAGGTTTCATGATAAAAAAATCATTCATAAGGACCTTTATCCTGGTGATATGCCCGGCCCAAACCCGGTCAAAAGCAAGGCACGAGCTATCATCACGTGCCGGTCACGAGCACAATGGATATGGGACCCACAGCCCTAGCGAGCGAAGTAATGGAAGCATCAAGCAGCGAGCAGTGTAACTCCCGTCCAAGTCTGTCCGGGCATAGGCTTTGCCTGACCGACCAGGGGTCATACCCGGACACCACACTCATACCTAGCAAAGGAACCAGATTCATCTCGTCCAAACCTGGTATGGCATTGGCTCTGCCTGCCCGACCAGGGGCCGTTCCTTGGATCTAGATCAAGTTCAGAAACAGTACACATTGAATAGCCGGGCAGAGCCCTGCCCGCCCGGGTACACATCGAGCCGGAAGCACCGGAGGCTTGCTCTCCAAGACAAGTCAAAGGTTTCCATATTTGAGCAAGACACTTACCTTATCTGATCCTACATCTAAGCGGCCAGCCGCCTATCATGCCTAAAATCAAGGGATTCTCTCCTTGATTGATTATGTAACTATGGAAACTGAATCCTATACAGATTCAACCACATTGGGGACCTATAAATACCCCTCCATAAGTCATTAACAAGGTACACACACTTTCTTGAGCCTCGGCACTCTGTCAATTAGCTTTTTGACATTCACACTCGATACTTACTCTTACGCCGGAGGGGTTTCGCGAGGCCCTGCCTTGCACTTCCACTCAGGTTTCTTGTGATCTTAAACAGGCTCAAGGAAGGTGATTCAAGCCCAGATATCCTACCCAACTCACGGACGGCCCAAGTTGTGATTTTGCCACATCACCTGGTATGAAAGTTTTGCTTTTTAACGCTAGGTTAAAGCTTTTTTCCAGGAAAACTCAAATCCAAATGGTCTAGTACTTTTGAAATAATAAATGTTTTCCCCCATGGTGCAGTTGAATTGAAAGATTATAAATCAAATGAAAGATTTAAAGTCAATGGGCATCAAGTCAAACCATACTATAAAGGACTATCAATCGTTAAAACAATTGAGTTCATGGATATTTGGGATCCAGATTAATCGTGTTTGATTAACGTCGAGCAAACGACGTAGGCGCTTGGTTGGGAGGCAACCCTTCTAGATAATTTTTAAATGCTTTTGTAGTATATAATAAATGTATTTTTAACCTTTGCTTGATTTTATGATAATTTCGGAATGCTTTGTAGTCAATGCATAAATCAAGTTTGGAGGAAAAATGTCATTAATGTTGTATTTATATGTTTTCAAACTTTAATTTAGATTTCAGTGTGTTTTTGTAAGTAGTTTTTGTGTAGGAGAAGAGATTAAAAGACAATGAGGATGAATTATTTTGGACGATTCTACGAAATTCCTGCATTTTGAATGCTGAGCTCAAAAAGGATAAGGCGTTCGCCTAGTCTTTGCACTAGGCGATTGCGCATTTTACAGTCAACGCGGTCATTAATTGTACTAGGCACTCGCCTAGTCCCGCTAGTAGGCGACCACCTTCCCCCGCTATATAAAAATAGTTGATTGGCTGTAACTTAAACTCTACACACTATTCACCCATTTTCTCTCTCTAACGGCGGTATCCTCTCCCTTTTCTCTAAATAATCCGGCCAATAGCTCCCTTCCACCCACACAATCCTTGTCATCAAGCTACATTCAACCATCAATCACCATCTCCATCTCCATTTCAAGCAAAGGAAGCCGATTTTTTAGCTTCAAATTCCGGCGAACTTCCATTTTTTTCCCGCAAATATTCTGGCAAGCAAGCTTTCAAAGTCTACATCTTTGCAAGTATTTTCTATCCTACACTCTTATTTTTGCATGTTAATTGATGTATCTTGCCATTGAAAATGAATTTCTGCTAGTTAGGGTATTTTTGCTTATTATTTGTTTAAAAGCTTTGTTGGGTTTTCTGGTTTTGGGAGGAGTGTTTTTGAGTGTATACCTTTAACTTAATGCCTCGTAGGAAGAGAAGCACCGGTGAAGCCTCGACCTCTAGTCCCCTAGTTTATGATTGCCAACCATTTCAAAAACCGCAAATTTTTGAAATGTGTTCTGATGGCCTTAATGATAAAGCCATTTTAGCTGAGAGGGGCTTTGATTATGTTAGCTTTGGGTTTAAAGCCCAATTTAAGTTGTGGGGGTGGGAGAAATTATGTGCACCTCCTGGTGAGGCAGTGGTTCTTATTGTCCGTGAGTTATATGCTCACAATAGAAGAGTGTTAGAAGAGGACCCTAATTTGTCATGGGTTAGGGGTGTGTATGTGGATTTTAACGGGCAGGTGATCTTAGATTACTACAATCTCCCTGTGGTGCGTAATGATGACTACGAGTCCTACCTGTCGTACAATATATTATAATCATTTTATATATAGAATAATATTTATTATTCAATATATCTTTAAACATGTATATATATATAGTCACACATACACACATATTTCTTAATTATTGTATTAATATTTACACAGTTAACTATCAATATAATTACAAAAAAATGACATATTAGACATAAATATTTTTTAAATGGTATACAAAATCTATTTATTTTAATATATGATGTACAACTGACGGTCCAGATTAATTCGTAAGTATGTAAATTACAAATGAACCTCTCAGTTATGAGTTATGTTTGAATTACCCCACTACGTACAATTACATAAAACTGAATTACCTCATTAGTTATGTGTTTTGTTTATCCCGACCATTTATTAAACTGATCACATACCGACATCGTGTCTATGGTACTGAGCTAACCGGCCCAACAGGCCCGAGTTAAAGAACCACATGCAAGGTAAGTTAATGACATCCGAGCAGGCGAGCAAGTTGTTGAACTGTGTTAAGGTACCCTCGCGGTGGGGGCTTAATTAGCGAGCAAGGTTGAGGAGCGAGCATGATTTATTATGCTCGTCCGTGAAAGGGCTGACATTAGTCGGAGTTATCTACATTCGGGCAAGACTGTTTGTTAAAAGCTGAGGACGGTTATGTCCGGGAAATCCTCCGGTTGATACGTTCCCATTAATGGGTTAGTTATTATACCTATCATTAAAGGCCATGAAGATCATGGGCAGTTAATGGCATTCATGGGCGCTAATAACGATTATTGATGCTTATGCCTTCCCAAGATATATAAAAGCAAGGCAAAATGTGATGAAAGGTATGCGCAATCTTATGCTCTAGCCTAAACTCTGCTGAATTGTTAACTCTCTTATACTAATTCACACGCCGGAGGGCTTTTGCAGGGAGTGCCCCTGCCCAGTTCACGTTTGTTCTTTACTTCAGAGTTGGGCTCAGAGGATCTACAAACACGTTGAAAGCCAGGTGTTTGGATTGGGCTGGTTTAGTGGGTCCAGATTATCTTGGACGCATCAGTTGGTTCCGTTGCCGGGAACGAGTTTTGCGGCATTAACGGTTTAGTTAGATATTTTTTGTTTTTGAAGCTTCATTTATGGCGGAAAACGGGATTGATGGTGGTAGCGGTAGTCGCAGAGAAGAGGTACACCAGAATCTCAGTCTCAACCAGGCTGGTGGAAATAATGTTAATAATGTTCCACCACCCCATGATGCACGCCATCAGCTCAATCAGAGGCGGGGGGTTGATTTATTGGCCAGAAGCGCTGAGGCTGCAGTGGGGTTGGCCCATGAGTTTCGTGAGGAGGCTTTGCGCCAGAGAGCCATCTATCTGGGACAGATGCATCAACTCAACCTACAACTGATCGCTATGGGTAAGCCGCCATTGCCCATCGAGGTTGATCCATTACCAGCTTTGACGGCTCCTAGTCGTAGGCGGTATTTCTCGACAGAGGTAACCCGGTGAACCCTCCGATTGTTCACTTCTCAACCGCGAGCACAAGGCTCTAAGCATGAGAAACCAGGAGGAAGCAAGGCCATCATCGGGTTGTTCTAGTGTGCACTCAAGGCTAGGGACCGCGAGTTGGCGAGATTCGGCTCGCCACGCCGGCGTCGCCGTTGCCTTCACCGCAAAGGTCACATGCTCGCCGACTGCTCACCTTCACGCGGCGATCTCGTGCGTATATCGCCGCTCACGGCCACCCAGGGGTTCTTATGCTCTGAGGCGAGGACTCCTCTCCCAGGCGGTCTCATCGTCACCGCACCTATTCCGCTGGGGCATCTCGTGGAGTGGGCAGGCCGTGGGGGCTCCACAAGCCATTGCGGCTATGGGACCCCACAGGCCCCTCCTATGCCGTGGTACGCCTCGCTTGGGGTGGTTTGCCCGCAACTATTAACATGCAAGATTTCGAGGAGTTGAAGCGGGATGGAAGCCTCGGGAACAAGGCAAGGCTCTAGATGGGAATTTTTGGGCACATCTGCTAGCCCATTGGCACCTTGGATCGAGAATGCTCCGCCAAAGACAGGGTTGATTTTCCAAACATTAAAGAATACACGGCAAAGACCAAGGCTAGGGACCGGTTGATGTCTTTTGAGTCCCAAATTGGTTTGGTCACTTAGGCGTTGAAGATTAGGGCCTTTGTTGGTGCCTTGCAAGGAAAAGCTCGCTTGATGGGAGCATTACGACGTCGATCAACAATTGGGCGGATTTGCGAGCAAAGTTCTTGGCCGATTTTGGGACTGGTTCGTTAGCAAAGACAAGGGCCGATTTGTCTAAAGTTAAGCAAGGTGCGCATGAGTCAAGCGAGTTACCGGAGAGGTTTACCAAGGTATTGGAGCAAGTTCCTGGTCTGACCGAGCAAGAAGTGACATTATGTTTCGAAACTGGTTTGCTCGAAGGTGAAGGTGGTTTGCGATCAGAATTGAGTATGCGTGAACCGAAGACACAGGCAGAGATGCTCATGCGAGCACAAAATGGTGGCGAGACAAATAAGAAGGAAAAGAAAAAGAGAGCGGGAAGCCGAGGTAATGCTAAGGAAACGGCAGCAGAACCGGTGGTTACAATAAGAGTAAATCTCGGTATGATCGGCCAAGGAGTTTCTTCGCGAATCGACTTGACCCCGCTCAATACATTGCGCGAGGACATTATGTACGAGATAAGGAACGAGCTCCCTAATCCCCCTCGTATGAATCCAAATACTGCTGGCGAAAGGGATCAGACGAAGAGGTGTGCCTATCATGATGATTATGGGCATACCACAGAAGAATGCTGGCCATTGAAGAAGGCCATTCAGAAGTTGATCAACGAGGGGCGGTTAGACCGCTTCAAGCGAGATGCAGGCAATAGAGGGAATGCTCCTAGGCGGGAAGCTCCACCAATCAGGGGGGTTATCAATGTCATAATGGATGAGGAGCTCACTCCGACGCAGCTTGGCAAGCAAATCTACTCCTTGTCAAAAGTGGTGGATCGACCAACAACTTTGCAGGATGGAGAGCAGGCCATACAGTTTACTCGCAGCGAGTTGGCGAGTAACGTCGCAGGCGAGCAGTCGTTGATTGTCTCAGCGTTGGTTGATGGATGGGTAGTGCACAGAATCTTAGTAGATACTGGAGCATGCCGGGATGTGATGTATTACTCATGTTTCCAGGGGTTGGAGTTGAGTGATGATCGCTTGAAGCCGTATGCCGGGGCTTTAGAGGGTTTCACAAATCATAAGGTTCCGGTGAAGGGTACTATCGAGCTGGAGGTATTTATTGGTGAGGGACTCAGAACCCGGGCTGAAAAGATTACCTTCATGGTAATCGACTTGAAATCTCCTTACAACATTATTTTGGGCGTACCGAGCATGGCCAAGTTTCAGATGGTGGCGTCAATCCCGCATCAGAGAGCCAAATTTTATACAGATCAAGGAGTGGGAGTATTGCGGAGTCAGCCGCGAGCAGTGCTTGAATATGTTAGGATACGCAGAGAAAGAAGCAGAAGTTGACCTTGGAGGATGGCGAGCAGAAGGTTACTATCAGCACCAAGGAAACTTCTCATGTGACTGTAGGACCCTCAGTGGTAGCGATGGTACAAGAGGGAATGGACATGGAAGCGAGCTCCGTGCCGACATTGAAGTCGGGGGAGCAAGGTCAAAATGAAGGAGAGATAGCAGGGGCTACTGCTCGAACAGATATTGAGGTTCCATCTTTGCCGTCAGTGCATGTACCGGTACGAGCTGAGCGAGAAGAGGTGGCCGAGGAAGGTATTAGCAATCCTTTGCCGACACTGACGTCGGGGGGATTTAAGGAGCCAGTTGAGGTCGTTGACCTTGTGGATGAATCTTTGCCAGCAGCCATGTTTGAGGAGCCAGTTGAGGCTATGGAGGTAGACCAGCTCGATAAAGTTGAGGATCGAGCTGAGAAGGATGAAAAAGTGGAGTGTGATACGCTCCAAATGCGAGATGAGCCAGAGTTTACGGCTCAAGACGAGCTGGAAGAGATAGTCATCAATCCAGACTATCCCGAGCAGAAGATCAAGATTGGTCGAGCTTTGACGGTAGAGGCAAGAGAAAGCCTAATTAAGCAACTGCAGGACAGTCTGGATATTTTCGCTTGGCGACCAGAGGACATGCAAGGGGTGAGTGAGGATGTGGCCTTGCATCAGTTGAACGTCGATCCAGCTTACCGGCCAATCCAGCAGCGACCACGGGTTTATTCGGTAGAAAAGGATCAAGCGATCAAGGAGGAAGTCGAGAAGTTACTCAAAGCAGATATTATCGAGGAGATACATTATCCAACTTGGTTGGCTAATGTGGTTATGGTAAAGAAGTCAAACGGCAAGTGGCGGATGTGTGTTGACTTCACAGATTTGAATAAGGCTTGTCCGAAAGATTGTTATCCTCTGCCGAGAATTGACAAATTGGTCGACGCCATTGCAGGGTTCGAGCTCCTTAGCTTTATAGATGCTTACTCTGGGTATCATCAAGTGAAGATGGCTGGACCAGATAAGGCTCTAACAGCTTTCCGAGCAGCAGGGGGGCTGTATTGTTATAAGATGATGCCCTTTGGTTTGAAGAATGCCGGGGCCACTTATCAAAGGATGGTCAACAGGGTGTTTAGCTCGCAGCTCGGGAGAAATGTGGAGGCTTATATTGATGATATGGTGGTCAAGACTAAGGGGCGCGAGCATACAGAGGACCTGGGGGAAACTTTTGCTAATCTCAGGAGGAACAACATGAAGTTGAATCCGAGCAAATGTGTGTTCGGGGTAAAGGCAGGCAAGTTCCTCGGTTTCATGGTCACTGAGAGGGGAATTGAGGCTAATCCTGAGAAGATTGAGGCATTAGTCACTATGAAGCTTCCTCGCTGTGTTAAGGATGTGCAGAGGCTAAATGGCAGGGTGATCGCTTTAGGAAGGTTCATCTCGAGGTCGGCAGAGCGTTGCTTGCCTTTCTTCAAGGTTTTGCGGGGTAATAAAGGGTTTGAATGGACTCCTGAATGCCAGAAAGCTTTCGAAGAATTGGTGGAGTATTTGGGAAGTCCACCCTTGTTGAGTAGCCCAGTACTTGGGGAAAAATTGTATGTTTATCTGGCAGCTACCGAGCAGGCGGTAGCCGCTGTTTTGATTAGGGAGGAAGGCAATGTACAAAAGCCTGTTTACTATGTATCAAAAGCCCTCACTGATGTAGAGGGAAGATATTTTAATGCAGAGAAATTGGCTTATTCGCTTGTTGTTGCTGCTCGGAAACTTCGAGCTTATTTTTCTGCTCATTCAATTGTTGTGTACACGGATTCGCCTTTGCGAAAGATTTTGCACAAGCCAGATACCTCTGGCCGGTTACTTACTTGGTCAATTGAGTTAACCGAGTTTGATATTGATTATCAGCCGCGGCGAGCAATCAAGGCACAAGCTATAGCAGATTTCGTGGCTGAGACAAGTTTCAGGGATCCTGTCGAGGAAGTAGAGAGTAAAAAGCAACGAGTAAGTGCAAGTCCAAAGGCCGAGGCCAGAATATTGCTGGGAACTTCATGTAGATGGTTCGGCTAGTCGATTTGGGAGTGGCGCTGGTCTAGTGTTAGTTCCACCGGAGCAAGATGTAGAGTTTGAGAAGGCATTGCGTTTCAAATTCCCAGCTTCAAACAACCAGGCCGAATATGAAGCTTTAATTGCTGGTCTCGAGCTCGCACAAGACGTTGGAGTGCGGGCAGTGGTGGTATATTGTGATTCTCAGTTGGTGGTAAATCAAGTCAAGGGCGACTATGGAGTACATCATCCAATCTTGGTTCGTTATTGTGCGATGGTAAGAGAAATTTTGAAGGATTTTGATTACTGGGAATTAGTAAGAATTGCTCGGGAGGACAACATGCGAGCAGATTACTTGTCAAAGATGGCCGAAGATGAAATCCAGTCTCTACATCCTGGAGTCATGATCGAACATTTGGAAATTCCTGTCATCGAGAAGGAAGTAGTCATGGACATAGAGCCGTTGCAAAATGTTGGATAGATGATCTTCGAGCTTACATCGAGCATGGGGTGTTGCCTGAAGACAAAAAGGAAGCTAGAACCATCCAGAAACGGTCATGCCGTTACATTATCTTAGACAACATCTTGTATCGCAGATCTTATACCCGACCTTTGTTGAGGTGTGTTCGTCCAGAGATGACGGAAGGAATCTTGGGCGAAGTGCATGAAGGCAAGTGTGGAGGTCACCCTGGTCAACGATCACTAGCCGAGAAAGTGTTAGCAGCAGGATTTTATTGGATAACCTTGCGACGGGATGCCGAGTTATATGTTCGTCGGTGTGACAAATGCAGCCGCTTACGCGGACATTCCGCGATTGCCATCTACCGAAAGCGCACTCTCGTTATCGCATCATGGCCATTTGATATGTGGGGGATAGATCTGATTGGTCCTTTTCCCGTTGCTCGGTCGAAGTTCAAGTATGCGGTGGTCGCGGTGGATTACTTCACGAAATGGGTGGAAGCGAAACCATTGGCGACCATAAGTGAGGTAAACGTCATCGACTTTGTACATGAGCACATATGGTGTCGGTTTGGAGTCCCGCGAGCAATTGTGTCTGATCATGGGACCCAGTTTTCGGAAAAGTTTACCAAGGCATGCGAGCAGATGAGGGTGAAACATTGGCAATCATCTGTGGCGTATCCACAGGGTAATGGGCAGGCTGAAGCTGCAAATAAGCAAATTTTGCATGTGTTGAAAAGGAATTTGGAAGAAAAAGCTGGAAGATGGGTAGACGAGTTGCCTTCTGCTTTGTGGGCAGTTAGAACGACAGTAAGGGGCCCAACAGGAGAGACCGCTTTTTCCTTGGAGATGTATTTGCCTACTCATAGGGTATTAAACTATAATGTTAAGTCTAATAGTACAGCTCGAGCAGCGGACTTGGATTTATTAGAGGAGAAGCGGCTAGAAGCCAAAATGAGAATGGCCAACTATAAGCAACGAGCAAAGGCTCACCACGATAAGAGAGTTCGTGGTCGATCGTTTGCTGTGGGGGATTGGGTCCTCCGTAAGATTGAGGCAACGGGTCATCGAGCTGAATGGGGGAAGTTGTCACCAAATTGGGAAGGCCCTTTTCAGGTCTCGAGGATCGTTAAAGAAGGCACCTACATGTTGCGAACAGAGGATGGTGATGAGCTAAAGCATCCTTGGCATGCAGATCATTTAAAGAAATATTATCGGTAATCGATACCAGTAGTATGTTTGTGTATTTTTTCCATTTGGTGAAAAATGATTATAATGAAGCTTAATGGGGTCTTCTAAGTTGGGATTGCTTGAGTTGAGTTTTTTCCTTGGGAACTTCCCTCTTCGAGCATAAAGGGCTTTATGCTCGAAAGGAAAGTTGGTCTGAGGGGTGGTTTTCCTCGTTAGCTTTCTTTCCTCGGGCATAAAGGGCTTTATGCTCGGGAAAGTTGGCTATTTTTCCTCAATCTCTTTTCTTCGAGCATAAAGGGCTTTATGCTCGAAGAGAAAGTTGGCTTGAGGAGGTGATATTTTTCCTCAATCTTTTTTCTTCGAGCATAAAGGGCTTTATGCTCGAAGAGAAAGTTGGCTTGAGGAGGTGATATTTTTCCTCAATCTCTTTTCTTCGAGCATAAAGGGCTTTATGCTCGAAGAGAAAGTTGGTTTGAGGAGGTGATGTTTTTCCTCAATAATCTATCTTCTTTGAGCATAAAGGGCTTTATGTTCGATGTGATAGTTAGTTCGGGGGGTGGTATCTTTTGAGCAGGGTCATTTTCCATTTGCAAGCATGAAGAGTTTTTGGACTTGCTTCTTTTATAACCGAATAGGAAATATTTCTATCCGGGAAAAAGTCAGATGCAAAAACAGCGTTCTTCCAATTTAAAAGCATGCATCAAAGATTATCCAGTTAGCAAAAGCAAACGAAGGGCAGAATATTACAGGCGGTAAAATGAAATGTCAAATGTTTCGGGACTTAGAGCACGCAGGCTCTGAAAGTTTAAGATTCATCAAGTAAGATTGGGTTAGCAAGAGTCGGAGTAGGGTCGGTGCCAGCTTGGTTGATCGGGTCTTCATTCTCGGCATTGGGATTGGCTGCTTCATTGTTGTTCTCGGGGGATGGCAGAGGCGAGTTCTGGTTTCCAGGATTTTTGCTTGACCATATTTGAGCCATCAATTCACTGACAGTAATTTCCGCAGTGGGGGGAGGGGTCCAAGTATCCAACCCTTTGGTGGTGTCCAGCTCGGCCAAGGAGGTGAGCTCGTCTACAGAATACGGGACCAAGGCATGTCCCGGGCGGGCTTCATCACAGAAAGGAGTATTAGTGCCCCAGGTTGCAAGTTGTTCGGGCCTAATTTCGAGACCGCTACAAGCTAGTTGTCGCAGAATGTGGTTGACCCCCTGCAAGAAAAAAGGATACGCCTCTTCCTCGACTGCGGCGGCAAAATCTACATAATTCTTATACTCGGTGATAAGATTCTCTTTTTGAACGCGGGCTTGCACCAGTTCAGTCTTCAATTTGTTCTCCCTGGCCGTAGCATCTTTCTTCACCTTTTCCAGTTCGTTGGTCGCCTCTCGTAAATCTTTCCTCACTTGGGTGATGTTGTTGAGAGCACTCTCTTCGGATTTCTTCGAAAAGGTGAGGTGAGCATCAAGGATCCTCTTCTCCTCTTCCAGCTTGGAGATCTCGGTAACTTTGGAGGTCAGGCTTTCTTCGCTTTCCTTCAACTCGGCCCTCAGTGAGTTGACTTGCTCTTCCAAGGCATTCTTCTCCGTGCTGAGCGAGCTAGAAGTTTTGACATTGTCAATGAGACGGTCAAAAAGAAGCTCAGTCTTGGTGGCCATCTGAAAGTGAAAAATAAACCAAGTTAGCAGTGAAAGAGAGGTGTGGACGGTGATAAGGGGCGAAATAAGTTACCTCGGTCATGCACATCCCGATCTCCCCAACCAAGATGGCACTTGCGAGTTCGGTGCTTCTTCGCCTGATACCCGTATGCTTAAGTCTTTTCAGCATGCCTAGCCCGAGGCTAGCAGCGTGGCCACCTCTTTTGTTGGTGTTTATGTTGGCTAGATCGGGGACAGCCCCAATTTCAGCAATAAGTTTGGTCGCTAGCTCGCGACTTTCTGGCATGTCAAAGTTATCTCTCTGCCAGATGGGTGCTCGGGAACTAGAGGCTTCGGCAGGATCGCTCTGATCAGTTTTCGATCGAGTTCTTCTTTCAGGGGGCGAAGTGGGAAGAGGCCTTTTTGCTTGCTGTTGATGTTGTTGTTGCTGATGTGATTGTTGTTGCTGTTGTGGTTGTTGTTGTGGTGGTTGCCGAGCTTGATGTATCGCAGGAGTTTGGTCGGCAGGGGCTGTTGGTGTGTGAGAAGCAGCCGCTGTTTGGCTTGCCTGGTTAGCTCGGTTGTTTCCTCGACTAGCGTTGGCAGCTGGGATTGTTGGGAGTCGAGCCGGTGGTTGTCCAGCCATTTGGGTATTCCTACTCACTGAGCCTCTTCGCATCGCTTGCAGAAAGCGGTTCGAATCCTCCATTTGCCTCATGTCTGTGAAGTAAACGACTTTGTTAAGAAGAAAGCAGGAATCAATGATGGCAAGACAGAAGAAAAGTTATGCAAACCAGATAGGGAGAAAGCAGGGGTGCAGTTTCTTCCGAGCTGCAGGCATCTCGGACATTCACTTGGAAAGTTTCCGCCGTGACAGTTTCCCCAAAATGGATGGGGTACCTCGGGATCCAGGGTGGTTTGTGGTTCGCAGCCTGCATCGCCAGATAGAATTGCGGCGTAACGTAGGGAGGTCGAGGTTAAAGGCGCCGGTCAATCCAGACCCGCCTTTGCCCTTGCTTTCCATCTTTTACTCCGAGAAGTTTTCTGAAAGCTCTCGCGAGCTGGGGTTCTCCAGCCCGGAAGGCTTGTTTGTCATATTTGGCAATGGCTAAGTTATTGAGATAAGGGGCAAAAGGCCAGCCTACACGAGATTCTATCAGCAAGGGTTTCGCATCCCAGGCATCCACTTTGTTTGGGTTTTCTGAGAGAAGTTTAAAGTAATTGGGGTTTGAGCGACCAGAGATACGCCCGGTTTTCTTATCAATGGAAAAAAGAAAGAATTTTCGGAAGAGTTCCATGCTTGGTTCAAAACTGAGAAGTCTACAGGCTACGATGTATGAAATTAAAAACCTAACTGTGGTTAAGGTTAAGTTACAGGGAAGGGCGTTGTTCACGATAAGGAACTCAGCGAAGAAGGGGTCTAAAGGTAAGCGGAGACCAACTAAGAAGAAATCAAAATAGAAGACCATCCGGTCTCCTTGAAAGTTGTGACCGGCTTCATCAAGGTCCAAGTCGAAGGCCCTAACTCGATAATTCTTGGGGTCCATACCCAAGGAGTAAAACCAGGTTGAAACCTCATCCTCGCTTTGTAGGTCATCCCAGGAAATGAAAGGTGTGCTAGTTGAGGCAGTTTGTTGGCCTCGGTCTTGGTCGGTTGGACTGGTTAAAATCAGGGGATTTTCGGTAGCTTGTTCGACATTGCGAGGGAGCGTTCGGGAAGGCCTCCGTCGAACAAGTGGGGGAACCTCTCGTTCAGTTGCTTCCGAGCTGGAGGGGGAGGCAGAGGATTCAATCTGTTCCTGAGAAGCTCCATGATCATAAGCTCGACCTTCGATCTCGGAGGGCGTTCTACCGTCAGAAGACATCCTACAGTAATCGAGGAACACGGGTTAAACCCTGCTTGAGGGAAAAAGGAAATTAATTGAAAACTCGCGGCAAGCTAGGGTTTAACCGTAAACCAATGGACGGGGCACTGGTCAACGTTTCCTCGATTTTTGGGTGAAGGTAGTTTTGGTGATGGAAGGAGTTTGATGCGAAAACATCAAAGACATGAAATTCAAAGAAAGTTTTGGCAAAGAAATGGGGGCATGGAGATTTCGGATTCGACAGTTAACCAGATGAAGACGTAAATCAAAGTATAATAAGCAGCAAAGGCGGAGGAAAAATACATGTGTAAGAGTGCTTGGAGTTGTTGAGGTAGATTAAGATTCAGTTTGAGCCCAAGAGCCTGTCGCGGTTGAAGATGGAAGAATCGATTCTGGTTGCAATACTCTGAGAATTTGAGAATGGGAAAGTTTGGAATGGAAGTGGTTTCTGGCCTTTTAAAGGAAACCGCCGGTTGGAAGAAATTTCATCATTAAGGTGCAGTAACCGAAGCCAAAATGACGGCGTAGCATTTAATGCGTTCATGGAAAAGCGTGCCTGTCTTTTCATAGGCTGACGGCTGGTGGTTCAATTTCCCTGGACACAGATACCTAAAAAAGAGTTCATGAGCAACCGTGCATCTAGGGTTTGGTGTCTGAATTATTTGGAGCGTGGAATTTAGCGACTCTGGAAAAATATTTCTCCAATTTCTTGGGCTCCTCCTCGTCACGAGTATGAATACTCGGTGAGGCAAGGAGTGGGGGGCTACTGAGCTAACCGGCCCAACAGGCCCGAGTTAAAGAACCACATGCAAGGTAAGTTAATGACATCCGAGCAGGCGAGCAAGTTGTTGAGCTGTGTTAAGGTACCCTCGCGGTGGGGGCTTAATTAGCGAGCAAGGTTGAGGAGCGAGCATGATTTATTATGCTCGTCCGTGAAAGGGCTGACATTAGTCGGAGTTATCTACATTCGGGCAAGACTGTTTGTTAAAAGCTGAGGACGGTTATGTCCGGGAAATCCTCCGGTTGATACGTTCCCATTAATGGGTTAGTTATTATACCTATCATTAAGGGCCATGAAGATCATGGGCGCTAATGGCATTCATGGGCGCATTAATGCTTATTGATGCTATGCCTTCCGGAGATATAAAAGCAAGGCAAAATGTGATGAAAGGTATGCGCAATCTTATTCTCTAGCCTAAACTCTGCTGAATTGTTAACTCTCTTATACTAATTCACACGCCGGAGGGATTTTGCAGGGAGTGCCCCTGCCCAGTTCACGTTTGTTCTTTACTTCAGAGTTGAGCTCAGAGGATCTACAAACACGTTGAAAGCCAGGTGTTTGGATTGGGCTGGTTTAGTGGGTCCAGATTATCTTGGACGCATCAGGTACAGACACCTATACTAGTTAAGATATAGATTCAGTCAATTTAAGACATAGTATATCTTAACTTAATTCTAATGGATTGAAGTAAATCAAATCAGATATATTTCAACATTCATCTTTCTTCATATTATAACCTTTTAATTATATATTTAGAGTAAGAATATCTAATAAATTTTTATTGTCAATGAAATTAGAAAAGTAGGGAAACAATTAAAGTAAATCGGATCATTACAAAGACTGGTTTTTATAAGTCCTAATAAGGATGCACTAAAATTGATGTGTCTACAATCTCTTAGAAGTATCATTAAACACGCATTAAGACCTTCTCTAGTTAAGGGTTTTATTCTTATTTGGACAAGTCAATAATGAAGAAATTTAAAAATTTCTTTGAATCTAAAAATTTATGTAACTAGGACCATGAACAGTATCATAATGATCTTTATAAATTTGAATTGTTTGTTCAACAGTTTTAATGCTTCGTAATTTTTTTATAATGAAAATCAAAAGTATTTATCTGATAAATATCATCTTCTGGTAGACTTGGGATTTGTCATGCTCTAAGCTTTTCTTCAATTTCCGCCGACTCTACTAAGGACATGTTCTTAACATATATATATATATATATATATATATATATATATATATATATAAATCTTTCTTACTATGTCTTTTTTCTAAAATTTTAAATAACATGCCAATTAGAAAATGGTAATTAATAAATTTATTTTTCTTAGTATATTTTAGTCAAGGATTCACGAATTAAAAAAGGCCAAAGGTTTCAATCCTCGAGAAAAGCCTAAATCCTACCCGACTTCAAAATTACTTGAGAGAAAACTTTATATTCCTTTCGTTCCGGGCAAAAAATCAACTATTTCATTTTGTAATATTTTACATAAAGAGTCTTCTTTAAAAAATTAAGGAATAAAAATATCATTTTATTGCTAATGAACTACTAAAAATATTATTTTTTAAAAAAATTTAACTTTTAAATAAGAAACTTTTGTCCGAAAAGGAGGGAGTATATCACTTGCCCCTACCGTATTGGCTCTGATACCATACACTATTCAGGGCAGGACTGGTAGAAGAAGAATATGTATAATATTAGTAACAAGGCAAACTTTAAGTACACATTCTTAAGTGGGCATTTACAAAAATGGCCAAGTCAAAGATGACTTGGTCATTTGTAGCCTCACTTAAAAAAAATACTCTTTTATAGCCTGGTTTATCGATAAATCAGTGATAAACCACGACTGGTTTATCGGTAAACCAGTAAAAATACACCCCATTAACATCCGAAATCACCGGCCGACAAGTGGTCGATGCATGACCACGTGGGTCGACGAGTGGTCGGCATGCATCGACCACTTGGTCGACCAAGTCGTTTTTGGTTTATTGATAAACCAGTGATAAACCAACGTGGTCGACAGCGTGGTCGACAGACCGACCACTTGGTCGACCAAGTCGATTTTGGATGGTTTTTGGTCAAAGGCTATATATGTTCATTCATCGGGTCAAATGGCCGTATTTGACTAATGCCACCATTTTATTTTCATTCATTATTTTCATTTGGTATTCATTCTTAAAGGTAAAAATTGAGTGAGACGATATTATGGATGTTTTTTTTTTATAAGATGAGTTATTTTTATTCGATCCATCATTTGTTGATGGGTTAAGTTGTGAAAGAATGAGACTCTGTTTTACGGACTAAGATCTGTAAAACGGTCTTACTAAGATCTACTCATTCTTAAATTCTTTTTAGAAGAAGAATAGGTAGAAATATCGTCAAACACATAGATGATGTTGTTTTAGCTTAATTATAGGTTTAAGTTCAAGTCATACAAATGCTATTGCATTAAAACTTATTTAGAAGAATTTACTGGTATTATGGTTGAAGACAAAGACTTGTGTAGGACGATCTTACGGATCCTAAATCTGTAAGACGGAGCCCCATTTAACAATTTGCGGGTTAATAAGTAAACCTGCTATTAAAAGTCAAAAAATGGGCTAACTGAGTTGGTCTTTGGCGAACTTTAAAGGATTGGTCCAAGACGGTCATGGGTTTGAATCTTTCCAGCTACCAAATTTTGTTTTTATGCTCATTTCCTCTATTTGCTACGGTGCCCCCTCCACTTTCAATGTTTGTCGCCGAATTCTCATGTCTTGTAGTTTTATTCTTTGTCAGCGCCGTTAGCCATCCATTAGCATCAATTGACTTGGGATACTTGACATATCCGGACTTATAAATGAAAATTTATTATAATGACACATTTTAATGTTAAAAGTGACACTATAAATGAAAATTTATTATAATTTTTATTAAAATACAAAGTAAAACTCTTAATACTAAAAAATGACACATTTAATACTAAAAAATTACACTTTTAATACTAAAAAGTGACACTCGTAATACTAAAAAGTGACACTCTTATAATACTAAAAAATAACACTCTTAATACTAAAAAGTGACACTCTTATAATACTAAAAAATGACACTCTTAATGCTAAAAAGTCACACTCTTAATTCTAAAAAGTGACACATTTAATATTAAATGTGACACTATAAATAAAAATTTATTATAATTCTTATTAAAATACAAAATAACACTATTAATACTAAAAGGTGACACATTTAATACTAAAAAGTGACATTCTTAATACTAAATAGTGACACATTTAATACTAAAAAGTGACACTCTTATAATACTAAAAAGTGATCCTCTTAATGCTAAAAAGTGACACTCTTAATATTAAAAAGTGACTCTTATTACTAAAAGGTGACACCCTTATTAATAAATAGTGACACTCTTATTACTAAAAAGTGACACTCTTAATACTAAAAAGTGACACTCTTGATACTAAAAAGTGACACTTTTAATACTAAATAGTGACATATTTAATACTAAAAAGCGACACTCTTATAATACTAAAAAGTGATCCTCTTAGTACTAAAAAGTGATCCTCTTAATACTAAAAAGTGACACTTTTATTACTAAAAAGTGACACTCTTATTACTAAAAAGTGACACTTTTAATACTAAAAATGATAAATTTAATACTAAAAGTGACACTCTTAATACTAAAAAGTGACACTCGTAATACAAAAAAGTGACACATTTAATACTAAAAAGTGACACTCTTAATTCTTTGATTCCTCTTCACCATGACTCTTTCATTTTTTAGTATTAAAAGTGTCACTTTTTAGTATTAAATTTGTCAATTTTTAGTATTAAAAATATCATTTTTTTAGTATTAAGAGTATTACTTTGTATTTTAATAAGAATTATAATAAATTACCCTTTATAGTATCACTTTCAACCTTAAAATATATCACTTTTGTCTTTTCAATGTGTCACGTTTGGCTTTAAACGTGTCATTTAGCATTTCGTTAAAGTCAATTAAGATCCCTTAAGTATCTCAAGACAATTGATGCTAACAGGGCTGACAAAAGTTTAAACTGTAAGGCGTGGAAAATATAAAAATTACGGTGGCAAACCTTGAAAGTGCAGGGGCACCGGAGCAAAACAACACATTTTTGGCAATAAAACTTAAATACAAGGCTAAGGAGTTTCAAACCATAGACCTAAACGCTAACAAGTAAACCCTATGCACTTTCCGTAAACCACCGCATCTAGTTGTCTTTTGTGAAATATTATAACATATTATTTATTTATTATGACCCGAGAATTTTTAAATGGAGCTCCGTCTTACGGATAAGGATCTGTGAGACCGTCTTATAGGAGACCACCTCATGGTTGAATAGGTTTTTCACCTAATTCTTTTGCACTAAAGTACTAAACAAATGTTTATGCATCTATATACTCCATCTGTTCGAAAATTATTGTCATATTTTCATGTTTGTCTGTTTAAAAAAATTGTCATATTTAAAAGTTTCTTTAAAAAAAACACACACACACACATTTATCATGTTACCATACTTTTTCTTCCTTATTTTAGTTATGAGACACATGCAAATAGATTTTAAAGAAACTACACATTTTTTCAATATTAATAATCAAATTAATTAAAAAAAATTTCTTACTCTATATGTTAGGTCAAACAAGATAATAAATTTGGGAGGAAAAAAGAATTATGGGTGAATTAACTTCCATTTACTCTTTGTTACCGATGCTTCTCATGCCTTGACTTGTCAGCGTTTTGGGTCTAAATGGAAACATGAGTGGAAATGCAGAGGTTTGTTTTTCTCCACAATTCAGTAGTTTGAATAGTGGTATTGAAAATATCCTTATCTTTGATTCTTTGGTCTCACGCCAAATTACAAATTTCCCAACAAAATATAATCTCAATCCCATATCACAACTTAAGATAAGGTTTGTGTCAATTTGGTATCTAGTGTTTTTATTTTTGTCAAATACCTACTTATGACCTACTTTTGTTAGTGAAAAAATATTAATTCAGGCACACTTAAGTTAGGCACTAGGTAGCTATTTGGCTAAATGAAAATACCATGTACCAAATTAAGAAAAAATTATGTGGGTAATGATATGAAATTTGGTATATACTTTGGGGGAAAATTTATAATTTGGTCTTGGGTCTTATTACCCTTGTTCTCTAGTTCTTATTTTTTTCAATAATTATCAAAAGAAAAATAATAATCTCATTGTTTTTGGTAAAAAGTCCACTGTACTATTTTAGAATGTATATTTTTAAAAGTTATTCTTACAATTTTCATAACATTTTTACTTGTGTTATAATCATATTATTTGTGTATATGTATTTTTATCATTGTAACCAACTTTAATGATATTAACGTCTTATAAATCTGAATTATTAGAATTTTCAAATTAACGTGGAGTTTTTGGGTGGAACGGGGGAGTAATAAATAAATTAAAACCCCAAAATAAGCCATTAAATCATAAAACCTAACACAACAAGTAATAATAATTTTTTTAGGAATAATTTCAATTTGGTACTATTTGCTGAATTATAACCGCTCCAGTACTTTTTTTTAACCGCAAAATTCCATTTTCATAATTTTGTTCCAAAATTACATGTGATATGCTACTTCGATCGTCTTCTTCTTCATCTCCGTCTTCCTCCTCTTCTTCTCAAATCTACTCACTATCCAACTTCGTCTCTATCTCTCTTTTTTCTATCGCCGACCTCTTTTTTTCTTATATGACAGTTTTGAAACTAATACACTACTAGAAATAACAAAGTTGAAGACTCTTCTGTTAGCATGACAGAAGTTTTTACACACATATTTAGGGCATTGTTCAATTTATTCATTCTGACATCAGTTTAATCAATTTTCATGCCCAATTTTCTTGATATTTGATGGTAGTGTTTAATTTATTCACTGTGACGTCAATTTTGTCAATTACGATGCCCAACTATGTTGTTATTTGGTGGTAGTATTCAATTTTATCTATTTCGATGCTCAGCTTTGTTGATATTTGGTGCTAGTGTTTAATTTATTCATTACGATGCCCAACTATGTTGATATTTGGTGGCAATGTTCAATTTTGTCCAATTCGATGCCCAACTTTATTGATATGTGGTAGGAGTATTTAATTTATTCATTTTGACATCAATTTGGTCCATTACGATGCCCAACTATGTTGATATTTGATTGCAGTGTTCAATTTATTCATTATGATGTCCAATTTTTCCATTGCGATACCCGAATTCGGTTAATGATTTTTATAATGTAATACCTAAAATTAAACAAACTTCAAATGTGCTTTGCGATGCCCAATTTTGCTTTGAAACCATTGATTTTGACAGATTTTCAATTGCGCATTGCGATACCAAATGTTTTTATTTTGATGCCCAAGCAGTAGCATTTTGCATTTCAATGCCCGAATTTTGATAGATTTTTATCTTTAAAAGTATGCTTTATCAGTTTAAAATAAATATATGAGATGTAAGTGATTATAATTATCAGCCTTTATTCTATGGGCATGTAAAAGTAAAAAGAATTTCAGTGCTATCCAATATAAGTGGGCGGGGATGAATTAGTGAATGAAAAGCATTATTCGGAGGTAGAATCCATATGAATTAATGATGATTGTTACATATGCTTGGACATGTTTGGGCAGAATTACTTATAGGATAGACATGAGTGGGGAAGCTTTGGTCTGTCCATGCTCAGCCTCAGATTAAATATTCCAAAGAGAAAGATGGTTAGGTTAGGGCTTTCCAAGTACACTCAATAAGTTGGATGCTCATTATGATAGATGGAAAGGTCGAAAAGTGGGAAAATTATGATGAAAGTGGCTTCAGCTCCTTTGTTGTGGAAAAGAGAAAATAGGTATACTAGTTTGTTTCGGATGAGATGAATATTCAGCTTTCGGCACATAGGCAAAGGAGTAAATAAGACATGTAGATATTTTCTGTCCTTTGTCTCTATATATGTCCTATATAGCTACCACTCCCATATCATCATATCAATTATCATACACTTTCTTCTTATCCTTCACTTTGGTTTTGGCACATATCTAAGCTTCCGTTTTGTTTGGTTTACCCAAGTATTTTTATAATTACGATTAAATTTAATAATATTAATTTATTTTTTAATTATTTTTTATAAAAATACTTAGATATCCACCAATATTAATTGGGATGTTGGTGTACAAATTCATACTCGTAAACTATAAGTCTCTCTTTTCTTTTTGATTTGTTTTAATAAAAAATAAAAATACTTCATTTATTTCATCCAAATAGTTTATGTTTAAAAACTATATTGTAATAATTAAGGGATATATTATTTTTATTATAGCTACTGATAATTTACAAAATTGTTTTAAGCATAGTTAAGATGTTTATATCACATGAATGATAAAATTAAAATGTTTTAAAAATTGTAAACATAATTTCTGAAGCCAAAAACTTATGAAGGTCGTCCGACGAGTATTTGTGTTGAACGGATCTTTGAGGTCCGGTCCGCCTAACCCATCTGCCAATAAAAAGTATTACTTGTTGCGTGAAAAATGTTTCTTGTTGCATGAAAAGTCATTTTTGACTTGAAAGTGTCATTTTTTTTTTTACGGTTTACCCTCTGTTATTGTATTTTTTTCATTATCAACTTCTTTTGTGTTTTGATTCAGCGACCACAAGCTCTCTTTTATGCTCCTTCCGCCCCAAATAAGTGTCCTTACTTTTTTCTTTTTTTTTTTGAAATGTTCCAACTAATATTCTTAATGATTTTTTGATAATAAATGTTCTATCATTGTTCTAAATATACCCTTAAACATTTATTTAATATCAACATGACATATACTAGAAATTTCCACTTATTTAGAATAGTACAGTTATGCTAATCCTAACCACTGTTATCCTAAGCCAAGAAAAATTAATACGAAATAGATAGTTATTATCGTCTCAATATATTTTACAGCATTAAATACGTTCCTTAATTTTTATGTTTTGTCAAAAAAAAAATTTATTTGTGATAAAGATAGTATATAAACCAATAAGTCTTTAAAAAGTAACAAATTAAAAGTGACATTTTTATAAAGGAAAAATACTACTGTAGTTTTATCAATAAAGAGTCGTTTTTTAGTAATTCACTCATCATAGTGAGGCAACAACAGTAAAAAGTAACACTAGTTAAGTGAGAAGTATCAGAATTTATTTTAAACAAAAGTGTAAGTGTTGACTGAGTAAGTACTTCATAAAGATTGATGGGTAATGATCTGAGTCTTGAGACTATGTCCTACCAGTGGCAAACGCAAAGATTTTCTCATCAAGGAGCACAAATTTCCATTGATTTTTTTTTTTGTTTTCGTTCAAAAAATGTCTTCGTAATCACTAAAATAAAATTCCTTCAAATCAATCATAATTTAGAAATCTACATAAATAAATAAATAAATTCTCATAAATCAACTACTTTAACCCCCAAATTAAAATGCCCTAATTTTAGATTAAATAAATAGATATTTCCTACCAAGATATTGAACACACAAATTTAGAAAATAAAACAATATTATCATAATATCATCTATCACAAATTCACAATTCACAATAATTAAATAAATTAAATACTCAATCAGTGATATTTCAAATTAGGGTTATTTCAAATTAGGGCTATTTTAAAGTTATGGTTATTTTAATTTTTAAAATTTAAATCACAACTAGACAATTAGTCATTATAAATTTATAATTGTGAATTTGTGATTGTGAATTTCTAAATTATAATTGTCTGAATCAAAGTAGAGATGGTTCTTGAAGAATACCTCTCTGTAGACTATAGATCATTAAGAGCAGACTCAGTAGTAGAGATGGAGATTGGAGAGAGGAGGAAAGTGGAGGTAGAGTGGACTCTGGAGCGGTGGAGCTCCGTCACTGTTGTTGAGCCGTTGGTTGTTGTCGTCTGGTGCCCGTGCCAGTGGTCGAAATCAGAGGCTGGGGCCTAGAGGGAGAGACCGAGAGCGAAAGCGAGAGGGAGATGGGAGGGAAAGACCGAGAGCGAGAAGGAGACGGGATTTGGGAAAGGCAAAGACTTGTGTAAGACGGTCTTACGGATCACAATTTGTAAGACGGATCTTATCAACCCGTCCAACTTCATAACCCACCCGTTTTATGTCTTTTTTCTGTATTTTACAGCGTCTTTTTTTTCCCTCTCATTACTTTGGCATTACTTTACTCTTTCATTTTCCTCTTCCTTTCTCCTCGTCTTTGCTCTATCAATCTCTCCCAATCTCTCTGAAGCGGTTTTTGCTCTCTCATCACCATTTTGTTCATGTGAAGCATGTTCGTTAGTGTGAAGATTTTTCTTTGTTCGTCGTTCGTTGTTCGTCTAAGTTGTTTTTCACCTGATTTGTTCAAGGTAATTAGAAATAGATTGTTGAAAGTTTCTTTCGATCATTGTTGTTTTTTCGCCTGGGTCTATACCGTGTTGTCTTGTATTGTGTGTTTAATTTTGCTATGATTGTTTTAGTTCATTCTAGGGTTTCTAGGGTTCGAGTTTGAATGTGTGTTCTAGTATCGTGCTTTACTAGGTCGAGTTTTAAGTTCCTTGTTTCAATTGAAATTGAGAAGCATACTCTAATCATGTTATCTTGTATTGCGTGTTTAATTTTGAGGTCATTCTAGGGTTCGAGTTGAGCTATTTTACAAGATATTTTGAATGTGTTTCATGTACCTTTTAGATCATCATTATGAGAATCTATTTTTCATCCTTGTTTGACGGTAAGCATGGCTTGACTTCCCTATATCATGTTGCTAGTCTCACTACTAAATGCCTCTTCTTATTGAATACATCAGTAGTAGGTAGTTATCCTTTGTGTTTTATGATTGAATCACCACTCAATTCCTCATTGGAAGCCAATAACCATTTTGGCATTTGGTTGTTAAGTTGTAGTGGTCCATCATCCTTGTGAAAAAATTCTCATTGGAATCCATAAACCATTTTGGCATTGGTCATCGACTATTGAGTTATAATGGTCCTTGTGATCTGAATATGCAAACATGATTGTTTTTAGAGTTATAAATCATGAATCAAATAATTGCTCAAGAGAAAATGATTTACTTGGCTTAACAAGCTCTGCTTATAACAGTAATAAACGGGCATCTCTTGCATAACAATTGAGATGGTTAGCAAACTTAGCATGTTTGATCTTTCCATTAGCCTCTGTACTGGTACGTTGTACATTCAGTGGAAACCAAACGTAAATTGAACATGGGGATGCATACCAAATGCCAATACTACCAACAAGTAATTAGCAAAACTATCAGTAGTGTAGAGGCTACTTAATAGGTAATAGTGAAACATAGTTTGGTTAAGTTTCATATTGGATGGCAAACATATTGGGCGAAAAAAGTAGCTTAGTTTTTGGTTATGCTTGTTGATAAATACTAAAGACTAATAATCTATTGTTGATGCTTGTTATCACCATAAAAAGCAACAAGTTGATTCATAAAAAAACAAGTCTGTTTTGAAAATAAGGTTTAATACATGTGGAGGTGTGCGTAACTCTAACCTATGGAATTGTTCAATCACTCAAATTAGAGCTTTAAACACCATCAGAATCGATTTTAGCAGTAGCCATGTGGATAATAATACATTAGTTAAAACTAATAGAAAGAGTGAAAGCGTGATATGAGAGAGAGTTAAGAGTGACGGACCTGACAGTGAGGACTAGAGGAGCCGCTGTGTGCCGGATCTTGTTCTCGGGTGCCGGATTCTGGAAGTGGAAGCACCAAAGCAGGGCGAGAGAGAGAGCGAGCGTGAGATGAGAGAAAGTTGAGAGAAACGTCTAGAGCGAGAGAGAGACGCTGGACCATGACCAGTGACTGTGGGCCGGAGGCCAGGAGGCGGCGCAATCACCGAAGGAAGAAATTCAAAGTCGTACCGTGCGTGAGCGTGAGAGAGAGAGAGTGAGAGTATGTTTAATTTTTGATTTTTTGAGTGAGATACTAACTGTAACTCTAATTAGATGGAAATGGAATGGGCTTAGTCGCTTGGGTGGGGTGTGGGTTGTCTTGTTATTGCATCTGTCTGTGCAATGATTTTAAAACTTTTAAGAATAATAAGAAAATGTGGGCTTCCCACCCCCTGCCCCGCCCTAACCTGCAAACGCCGCAACCCGTGTGGGCAAATCCCAAAAAGCCTGCATCAGATGGGTATCTAATACATCAGCCTAACCTACCCCTAATAGGTGGCGGGGTAGGCATGCCTGCAGACTTTTTCCCTATTTGACAACTCTAAATTTGTTTACCAAGGATCGTTTTTAAGTGAAGCAGGTTGTGTTGACAGCTTCTGCCCATAAATACTTTGGAAGCTTATCTTTTGCCAGCATAGTTCTTGCTGCTTTAATAAGTGTTTTGTTCTTTCATTCAGAAATACCATTCTGTTGAGGAGTTCTGACAGCAGAGAAGTTGTGGCCAATCTCGTGGTCATCACAGTATTTTTCAATACCATTGTTCTTGAATTCAGTGTCGTTGTCTGATCTGATGTCACTAATGTCTTCAAGGTTTTGAGATTGAAGTCTTTTGAATAGCGCCATGACTAGATCATTTGTCTCATCATTTGATGTTATTGTTTCGACCAAAGTGAACCGAGAGTAGTCATCAACTACTACAAGAGTATACTGGTCTCTATGCTGACAGTAGTAATTGGTCCAAAGAGATCTATGTGCAGAAGTTGAAGAGGTCTAGTAGTTGACAAGACAAGCTTGCTTTTGAAGGAAGACTTGGAATGTTTTCCCATTTGGTAAGCTTTGCAACTTCTGTCGTGGTCAGTAGACACCTTATGTAGACTTTTGGCAAGTCCTTCGTTAGAAATCTTGGTAAGGTACTTGAAGTTGATGTGACTGAGACGCTTGTACCAGAGCTAACTGTTGTCACAAACACTATTGGTAAGTAGGCAGAGGTTGGAGGATCTCCCGAGTGCATCTAGATCCACGACATAGACGTTTCCTTGTCTATTGATGGTCAGCAGAGTTGAGTAAGATTTACTATCTTTGATGAGACATTGGTTAGAGGAGAATTGGCAGATGAGACCCTTGTCGCAGAATTGGGATATGCACAGAAAATTGTTCTCTAAGCCGCTCACTACGGAAACCTTGCTGATGGAGAGATTTCCTTTAGAGATTGAGCCATACCCAATTGTGCTTCCTCTTGTATTGTCTTTGAAGATCACTGTTGGACCTTTTTCTTCTGAGATGTTGAAAAGAAGACTTCTGTCACCTGCCATATGCCTTGAATAGCCACTATCGAGATACCAAAGATCCTTTCCATTTGCAGTTTTAGCCATGAAACAAACCTCACTGAAGTGATCATAGGCTTATCTCAAGGTCTCCTTAGGATCTTTCTTGAAGGAGTTGAACTGTTAAATATATGTATACATACTGTTGTCTCTTGTGCCTTGATCTCCTTCCAAGTACTTAACAAGAGCTTCCCACATCTCCTTTCCAGAAGAACATCAGATGACTTGCTGGTATGTGCTAGTATCCAGTGAGCTGGTTATAATGTTGATGGCTTTGCTGTCTAGCTCAACTAATTTTTGTTCGTCCTTAGTCCACTCAACTTCAGTCTTTTCAATTTCTAGTGGACCGCTTCTAATTTTTGCTAAGAGATTTGGCTTTATTGGAACATGGTGTCCTTCTATAATGCATCTCCATAACCTGTTATCAACATAGTTCATATAGAACATGATCTTGTCATTCCATACATCAAAATGGCCTTCGTCCAATATTGGGACGTGGTTCGTATTGGATGTAGATAGCATATAGTATGTTTGTGCCATTGGATCTTATCTCACAAGAGGTTAATCTTGAAAAAACTTGTTTTCAAAAAGTTAAGCTTTGATACCAACTGGTAGTCCCAAAGGGCACAATACTAAGCTAGAAAGGGGGGGGGATTGAATAGCCTAGTTACATTTAAAAACTTTTGAGAAGATTTCCCTAAAGTGAATGTTAGTAACTATAGGAAGAGATGCATCAGTGGAATAAGCACTAGGAAAGGTACTCAATGTCTACTGGTAAAAACTACCAGTAGACTAATTGAGTCTCAAAGTTTAATGCTAAGGAATAAGATATCTAAAGATAAACAAATCGATAAAGAATAAACTGAAAGTAAAGAACACAAGGATTTTGAGATGGTTCGTACTTTTAAGAGTATTACGTCCACTACCAAAGCGGTCAACCTTGGATTTGAAAAGTGCACTACGTTTTCCACTAGTTCTATTACACAAATCTCTAATAGATCGTGTACATAATATTTGACTGGTGTTTGGTGGTTGTAGTGAATAACAGAAGACATAATATTCACTATGCCTAAGAGCATCACGAACGTAATCGTGGATTTGATCCTATGTAGCCGTGGGTAATTCACACCCTCAATCATATTTGTCATTTTTTCTCTCTTGATTCACATTTAATCAAAATGGATCTCTCCAATGCAATTGTGGATGTAATATTATGTGGCATGCATCCCACCACTTAAATAATATTTAACAAAGACTTAAATAACAATTTGGTCACCCTACTTTACAGCTTTTTTCATTATGATACTTTACTTTTTTCTATCAATTTAATCATTATACTTGGCTTTATTTTCATGTTCATCATTCCATTCAATTTTTTGGATGAAAAATTTAAAAAAAAATTAAAAACCCCAAAATGCCTCTAAAAAAATTGGGTCTCTCTCTCCCCACCATGGTTGAAACCAGGTATATCCACTTCCTTCCCCATCTTCCTCCCCCAAATCCAGACAAACAAATTCGATACATCCAAATCCCAACCTTTCTCCCAACTTCGACCAAGCCCCTGCCATCTCCAGTCAAGCTGCAACCATCTCTGTCCACGCCTATCTATCTCCTCTCAAATCTAGAAACTTTGATGCTTCCTACTCCACATCCCTATCCTAGATATGACTGAGTTCGCTCCATCCCTGTCTTCTCTGACTTCCTTCATCTTCATCTTCATTTACATCTCCAGTCATTCCTCATCAACTTCAGCACAACCGTTTACCTCCCTAAACCCGGCCATCCCTCTCTCAGATCCAACCGACATTGTCATCTCCCCCAGCCCAATTTTTCTCAATTTTGATTTAGATTTCAATTTCATGTGTCTCTTTGTTTCATTATGGCAGGTGAACGCACACCCTTCTTTCAAGCCTTTCAACGTTTGCTTCCCACTGCCCGACCTCCACACCTCACAACTTCCAACGACACCATTAAAGCTTAACGCCATCTTCTTCTTCCCACCGCCACTCAACTAACCCACCGCCGCTTCAACCTGCTGCGGCCATCTCCACCGTCTCTCATGTCAGCATCTCCAAACTTGATGCTCGCCAACCCTAGAGAGAGCTGCTTTCAACCCGATTCGAATCTACCTCGATTGTAGGCGAATAGGCTGACTCTAGTTAGGAATTGAGCCGCAGGGGAAAAAGAGATTGGAGAGAGGGAGAGAGAGAGAGCCAAGGGCGTTGGAGTGCCCTGAAATAGTGGTAGGTGGCAAAGCCGGGAGATAGAATGGATATAGGTTTTTTCTTCCCTTTTTTGTTTTTCTTTTTGAAGTCAGGGTACGTAATATTTGTTGGATTTCTCTTAAAATAATTTCTTTGGGCCCTTGTTAAAAAAAGGTATTTTGTGAATTTTATATATATATATATATATATATATATATATATATATATATATATATATATATATATATATCAAGTGGGGGCACTTGCCCCCAAATTAAATATTAGGTTATGATTGAATTAATGAAAATATAAATTAAAGAAAAAAGGTTTAAGATGAGTTATTGAATAAATTAAATATATGTTATTTGATCTTTTCGTTTAACCCCTTGACTATTAACATTTTAAACTAAAAACCTTTAACATTAGTAAGGGCATTGTGGTCATTTCAAACATTTCCGTCCATCTAACTAATGTAAATGATCCCTAGTGATCTTATTGACTTGATTGGTCAAGTATAGTCATTAAACTGAGAGAAAAAAAAAAGTAAAGTGATCATAATTTAAAAAAAAAAAACTTGAAAGTTGGGTGACCAAATTGCTATTTAAGCCTTTAATAAAAAAATAAAAAAGAAAAGAAAAGATAACAACCAATAGAAAGAGTTTTTAAAAGGAGTAATGATGACCAGGATGTATGCACACCCTCAAGTATAGGGCACTTGCCCCCAAATTAAATATTGGTTTATGATTGAATTAATGAAAATATAAATTAAAGAAAAAAGGTTTAAGATGAGTTATTGAATAAATTAATTAAAATATAAATTAAATTTATGTTATTTGATATTTTCGTTTAACCCCTTTACTATTAACATTTTAAACTAAAAACCTTTAACATTAGTAAGGGCATTGTGGTCATTTCAAACATTCCCGTCCATCTAACTAACGGAAATGATCCCCAGTGATCTTATTGACTTGATTGGCCAAGTATAGTCATTAAATTGGGGGGAAAAAAAGTAAAGTGATCATAATGAAAAAAACTGGAAAGTAGGGTGATTAAATTGATATTTAAGCCTTTAACAAAAAAAAGAAAAAAGAAAGAAAAGATAACAACCAATAGAAAGAGTTTTTAAAAGGAATAATGATGATTAGGATGTATGCACACCCTCAAGTAGAGGACACTTGCCCCCAAATTAAATATTGGTTTATGATTGAATTAATGATAATATAAATTAAAGAAAAAAGGTTTAAGATGAGTTATTGAATAAATTAATTAAAATATAAATTATCGTTTAACCCCTTTACTATTAACATTTTAAACTAAAAACCTTTAACATTAGTAAGGGCATTGTGGTCATTTCAAACATTCCCGTCCATCTAACTAACGGAAATGATCCCCAGTGATCTTATTGACTTGATTGGCCAAGTATAGTCATTAAATTGGGGAAAAAAGTAAAGTGATCATAATAAAAAAAGATGGAAAGTAGGGTGATCAAATTGTTATTTAAGCCTTTAACAAAAAAAGAAAAAAGAAAAGAAAAGATAACAACCAATAGAAAGAGTTTTTAAAAGGAATAATGATGACTAGGATGTATATACACCCTCAAGTAGAATGTGAAAACTTCACATTGTTATCCACAATATGAACAAATTTGGTTGCCATATCATGTCCACATTCATAATCCACATTTGCATCGGAAAAACTTGTTCTTTCAAGAAGTGAGTAAATCCTAGGTGGCATCAAGTTTCTTTCACATCCATATTCGCATTGTAAATGATTGTGCAGTCTTATTTGTTGTTGTTGAGGATTTCTTTGATCTGTTAAGGATATCTTGAATGTACTGAGAGAAAGAGCTTGTAAGTTGTTGAGTAGTTTCAGAGCATTAAGTTCTTCATCTTCAATGGCAGTATTTATATGAGAGAATACTTGAGACCGTTGTGGAAGAAAAAAAGGGTACCAGCTCTATTAGGTTAGAAACATTTAATGCTTAGAGTTGTTGATCTGAATCTCTTCCAAAACTGGTCTAATCGAGTAGTGGTTATGGAACAGATACTGTGCAGGAATAGTTGTTAGCCGAAAATAACTCTGATGTGCAAGAGTTGGTACAGTCTGTAATTTCCTGAGAGAGTGATGCGTCAGACTGTCCAGCCACTCTGTCTCACTGTTCAACAATCATCAAAGAGGAAAGTCTTCCAGCTTTATGGAATCCATAAAACCCGGATAGGAAGTTTCTTCAAGAAGTCAACTGGAAGATGTATTTCAAACAGATATTCATTAGAAAATATCTGAATTAATACACCTTTTAAATAATGCTAAGTTGGACTTCTTAAACTTCTTTTAGACTTGGATACGGTAGACAGTTAGTCGTACACAAGTAGACAAGGTCTGCTGGTGAAGTCTGCTGATGAAGTGTTGAAGGCTTCGCCGTAGTCTGCTGGTGACACTTACTGAATTACGAAGTCTAATTCAAATGTTTTAAAGGCTAAATTCTATACAAAGCTGTCACACTAATTGCTACGCAGCACATTTAGCCACTAAGAAAAATCCAAGTTTGACCAACTTTATAGTGGACGTAGTAGTTTATATAGTGAACCACTCCAAATATCATGTCTTATATCTTCCAACTGATATAACTGTTTCTCACAATTAAGCACCCTCAATCTACTTAAGTGTCAGTCAGTTACATTTTTGAATCATTTACTTAATTGTTGTATATATATTGTCTTTAGTTCATTTCTTATATTAAGTGATCTAGTCAAAACCTTTATTACTTAAACCTGTGTCAACAGCTGACACAGAATATTTTCTCATCAGCTAATACAATAGTTTTTCTATCAACAAATAAGTTATTCTTTTCGCTGCCATTTTTTAAGGTTTTCAAAATAAACCCTAAAGTTTTTAAAAGGCTATTCACCCCCTCCCCCTCTAGCCTTATTTTGTTACCTACTGGACTTACATGATTCCCTCTCCAAAATATAGGACCAATGTTTTGCACACGTACTTCGACCTCCCATGATTGGAGAAATCTTGGGCAATGGGCCTATAGGACTTACATTTTTTTTATTGGCCTATGATCACATTGAATTTTATTATTTTTTTCAAATGGTGACCCCTCTTGGTTTTTTTTTTGGTAATCATTTTGTTTTTTATTTTTGTTTGCCAATGATTTTTTTCTAACAATAATTTTCCTTTTTTTTTTGGCTTTGTGCCCATAAGATTGATTGGGAATTTCAAGATATAAAAAAATAAATGAGCGGTCAAAGTGTGTCCTAGCAAGATATACATGTATTTTCTTAATATTTGTTAATCTCTACGTGCGTTCACATGTGTGAATCATCTATTTTTAAAAATAATTTTTTGAAAGAAATTTAAACTAAGCATGCGATATACTGTAAGTATAATATTTGTAAACTTTTTTTATTCGAAAACACTTTTTTTGAAGAGTAAATTAAAATATTTAACCGGACCCGAAGGGTGTCTACGTTCCTCATTTCGAGACTCAGGTCATCGTAGTTCATCTCTGTCAAAGTCGTTTTTTTCTAAAATTTTGTTAAAGCAACTTTTATTTTTGCTTTTGAGAAAAGTGAAAAAATTGCTTTGAAATATGAATTTCTTTTGAATTGAAAAATGAATTCTTTTTTTAATTTTTTTATTTTGAAAAGAAATGAAAACTATGTATTGTACATGAATTCTTTTTATGGAACAAATCACGCGCCTTGGGACGGTCTCCTCAGCAAAGCAAAGAATAAGCAAATGAATTGGAGAATTTATTTATTCCTATTAATTACAAATTTTCCTAACCCCCGTACAACAAAATAATAAATAATCAATTTTTTTTCAGTTCTCTGCAAAATTATTAGTAGCAGTAAAGAAAACGAAACACCAAAAATCCAATATATATATATATATATATATAGATGGAGAGAGAGAGAGAGAGGTATGATATTACAAGCTAGAGCTTGTGATATTATTACAAGCTAGAGCTTGAGATATTATTACAAGCTTTAGTGTTAGTACCGTTTGATCAAATCTATTTAGATCTCTACACTGTTAGATCAAATATATTTTTTTAAGTAATGACACGGACTTTCCAAATTCATCACCAACTTAATCATCTAACGACTCTAACGCTAAAGCTTGTAATAATATTACAAGCTCTAGCTCGTAATATCATTTGTCATATATATATATATATATATATATATATATATATATATATATATATATATATATACATAAAAAAGAAACAGAACTAAAGAAAAAAAATGAATTTTTCTTTGAAAGAACAAAATTTATGTACATAAAAAAATAAACCAAAAAATATCAAAATTAAAAAAAGCATATTAGCATACCAAAAAAAAAAGTGAGTCTAGCCGTCTATTTTTTTAATAAAAAATCATCCCCAGCAGAGTCGCCACTGTAAGAACCCCGTTTTAAACATCACTCTAGCGTGAAATGCAAGTGGTTTCAAAACTTAAGCGCATGGAATATACTCGGCTTTGTTGTGGACTAAAAATATATTGTATAGAGTCGTCACCTTCATTTTAAGGCTAAATTGAGAAAAACCAAAAATATCAAAACTTATGGGTTCGGGGGCTATGTTACGAGTTGGGAAGGGGTTAGACACCCAACTCGCCCTTTTGGTTTCACAATGGGTTTGCTAATACGCTTATTTTATTATTTATACATTTAAAAAAATATTTGTACACATATATATGTAAGGGAAAATAAAAAAAGATTTTTATTTATTCAGCTAAACAACAATAATTAAATGAACTACTTATGTACACTATTTTATACTACTTTATAAATAAAAATAATACACTTAAGGAAAAATAGAATAAAAATATTTATATTATTATAAAAAGAAACTAACTAAATAGGGAAAAAAATGTATTTACGCCAAAATATAACAAGATAGGAAAACAAACCATTAATAATATTTACAAGACAATAATAATATTTAAAGATCCGCAGTATATATATAATTTCGGGGACAGAACCTACCCCTTGGAGCGTGAATGTTTGAAGCTGATACGCCTAGGCTCAGGCGATCTACGTATGCTTCCCATGTCTTTCCAAAAACATAAGTCTTTTTGTTTTTGTTGTTTTTGTTGTTGTTGTTGTTGTTGTGTATATGTGGGTATGCTGCGCTCTGACTAAAATAGGTAAATGCGATGTGTGTATGTGTGTTTGATATTCGCGTGTTGGCTAGGTTTGAGCAGCTTAGAGAATGGGTAGCTCACGAAAGAGCCTTTGAGAGACTGGAGAGAAAGTTGAGAGAAGAAAGTAACAAAGTGACTCTATCGTCTTTCTCGTGTTGCTTTGGTGTGCCAAATGAGGAGGAGAGCCCTCCTATTTATAAGAAGAGAAGTGGGTTGCTCTCTCTCTATGTTGGTAGATAAGGGCAACTGTGGAGGTGGTATGGGATCAACTATCTCGTGCTCCTTTTGAAAACGTCGATGTTTATAGTGGCCAGAGAATGAGAAAACTGGAGCCAAAACAATTCGGGGGTGCGACACAACAGGTTCTGTGGGCAGCAACGGGTGTTTGGGGCCCGGCGCCTGGCTTGTTTTCTTCTTCATTTTTTACACATTCCCCCTTCTTTATTATCGTTCGTCCTTTTCAATCTTTCTAAGTTCCCTTTGTCATTTTAGACGCCTTAAATGTATAAAAGTAATCTTTTTAGTCTGTTTTAATTTCTAATATTTATTTTATATGACATTATAAAGCAGGTGTACGAAATTAGGGTGTCTACAAGTATATATAGAACCCAAGGTGGTAGAATCTGTGTAGGATTAGGTTCCATAGTTTCCAATTAGGTTTAAGAGGAAACTCCTAACTTGTAGGCGTGATATGCAGCTAGCCACGTAATTGTCGGAGTAGATAATGAAAGAACTCATTTTGTATAAGGAAACCTTTGGCCTGCCGTAAGGGACAAAATCTTTTTTAGCCATGGTCAGCTGCTTGCCCGATCGGGCATGGCCCTGCTCGGATCAACGATGTGTATATGAGATGACATGTGTAACTTCCAGGGATGGCCCCCTAGTCGGACAGGCGTGGCCCATATCCGACCAGGTTTGTACAGGATGTAGATGTAGTGGTGATTCTTGCTCGGGAATTTTGCTAGCTCTGTCTGTTATGCATGTGGGACCCTCATTAATGAGCTTGTGACTGGCACGCGATGTTCGCATGTGCTTTGTTCGTGACTGGCTTTGGGTCGGGCACATCATACGCGCACACACACATACACACATATGCATACTAAATATTCATACCTTTTAAAAATCCCACTAAAAATTTGAAAAAAACTATCTATCACCTAATGGTGGGCATAACTAGTCGTGAACGACTGATGTACGTGATTTTCGGTGGGCATAACTAGCCAGCGGTAGACATGAACAAATAGTTCGCAATTTTGGTTCATGAACCACTGGTTAAAAAAAATCTACTTGAACCTTATTTGAACCGTGAACCGTGAATCGTAAGGGGTGGTTCTGATTTTGAACTGTATATTCAATTAACGGTTAAAACGGTTCAGAAACGTTTTTTTTTCAATTTTTTATTGTTGCATTTTTTAATCATTTATGGTTAATGTTTTTTAAAAAAAAACCATCTTTAAACATTTGTAAATTTTGTATACAATATTTTTTTTGAATTTTTTAAATTTACCAAAAGTAATTCTTTTAAATATTTTAAACTTTGTAAAATAAACAAAATTATTTATAAAAAAAAGGGACGGTACCCTAACCAATTTTATTACTAATATTAAAAAAATTAGAATGAAGGGGACAACCAATGAACTAAGATCAAATGAGCCTTACCTCTAAATTATAATTTGTTAAATAAAAAATTTATATATAAATTCAAATTTACAATTTATAAATAAAAAATTATAATCTGAAACTTACAAAGCTAATTGGAGGATTTATCGGCTCATCACTCATTGGATTGTTTGTATCCTATTCGTCTTGCTTTCGACAAAAGTGACTAGCGTATCTTAATTAATTTTGCCAAACCTTGTCATCGAGAGGGAAGAGAGGATGATCTAGTGGAATCACTCTCTAGGGATTGGGGGCCTTGGTAGCCTTGCCATTTCCCATCTCCATGTCGGATCGAGAAAAATACATTTTTTTGTAATATCAAATGTAAATTATAAAATGTAATTTTTATAATTATTATGGGGGTATAAAATAATTTTGAATTAAGCATAAAATAATTTATAGTATGTATAGAAAAATAAACACGTAATTTATAATTGTAAGTATAATTAATAAAAGTAACTTGTAAGTATAATAGTATAATGTAATTAATAAATTTTAAAGTGCTTTAATATTAAAGTTTGAATTGCCTAGCCCATAAGGCCCAAGTATTGGTCACGTGCCCAACACCGTATCCAGGGTCACGAGTGAACCACGTGCATTCACCATAGCTCGAGCTCAACCCAAAAGTGAGCAGGGAAGGATCCCTGGTCACCCAGACATAACGAATAGGCGGTTTCCTACCTGGAGTCTGGGGACCAAGTGTGTAGCGACTAGCGAGCAGGCAGAGAAACCTAAGTGAGCACACTGATCAGCCCGATTAGTTACATGATAATGATCATCTTAAATGTGGGGAATTTATGCAGGGAAACCCGTCCCCACGTTCCGGACGTGTCCCTAAACATGCCCACCTTTCATGTCCCTGCTTTCAAGGTTTAGCTCCCAGTCTTGAAGGCTGCCTATACAAACCTTCCTTTTTTCTAGAGGAAGAGGTACGCTCACATATACACATGCTAAAACTCTATCACATTGTTATCTCAACTTTGTGTTTGCTAATTATCACGTCGGAGTGCATTTTCAAGGAAACCCCATACCCAGTTTTCTCGGTTTTTGTTAGTTTCCTTGACAAGTTTTGGGCCTTAAAGTCACGAATAGATTGAAAATCAAATATCCAGTTGGTCAAGCCCAGTGTATCTATATATTTTTTGATACATCAAAGTTAATAACTAATAACAAAAATAATAGTACTTAATAACATTATAGATAATAAAAACATAATTAATAAAAATTATATTACTTAATAAATGTTATAGATAATTAAAACATTATTATATAAATTAATAAGTGAACTTACAAATAAATTGAAACTTTGAAGGCTTGCAACCTTAAGAATTAATAGCCGAAGAGTTTGAGAGTTGGGAGAATTAGAGAGAATGAGAGATGAAATAAAGAAAAATTGAAAATAGAGTGTATGATATTTATAGGGTGAGAAATGGTGAAAAAAAAACAAAAAAAAATTGTTTTAATCTGTTTGGACCTAAAGCGATGACTGTTAATCGCTAATGGAATAGCCACCGTCAATCAAGCTCATCCGACGATCCAGATCAAATGACCTTTTTTTTTAATTATGACAATTAGAACCGTCTGTTCGAGCGATTCCACATCTCACGGTTCTAAACCGTCGGCTAGAGTTTTTAAAGTTCTTGAATCGAATCGGTGAACTTTAAGGATGGCCCGGTTTTTTAAGGTTTCGATTCGTTTGTTTGTTTGCTTTTTTTTTTTTTTTTTGGGGTTTTGGCGGATACCGTTCAACGGTTTGAACACTGAATCGGATGAACATGTCTAGCGAGCGGCCAGTGATACCGTGGGATATCCAATATTCCAATGTATGAGTGGCAGCTCAAAGCAGAAGCCGAGCCAAACTTGTGGAAACCAAGTAAAAGGAGATTGGAAAAATGACAAGAAAGGGCACATGGGTTTCACCTGAAACTCAAACACGTGTCATCTCTCACTTATACTCTTTTTGGGGCCACATTCTATCCATGTACTTGTGTAACTTACACACTTTCATGCCTGTCCGCCAATCAGCATTTAGGAATTAACTACTCAACCATTTAACGGTAGCCGCCAATACATACAATCCCCAGTCTCTATAATTTCTCACTCTCTCTCCACACACGGGATAGTGTGGTTCAATAAAACTAGCAAGTTCGATGCATATAAGCTGACCAAGAGAGGGTTTTGTATGGGATAAGGTGGACAAGAGGATAGAAATTACAGTTGGATTCCTTTACAGCTTAACTTTACTAAAATAGAAGTGACAAGATGATAATACGACTCATATCTTTTGTATCTTTTACCACAATTGTTGCTTAATTTTCAGCCTTAGCTGCTTTTCATGGGATCATAATGTAGCTAGTTTTCTAGTTCCTTCCTCCCCTCATAAATTATTATCTTGTTCGATTTTTTTTTTTTTGAGTTAAATCAGATGTTTTTTAAATAAAAAATTTGATGTAATGTTTTCTAAATATTTATAATTCTTCTTGAATATTATGAATTACGTTAAACAAGACAATAACTTAAACATAAAAAGAGCAAATATATATACCGTATACTATGAAATTGACATCACTACTTTTATGTGGGGCAATTGTGTTTCACATTTCCAACATTCGTTAGTGTGTCTTTAAGTAAATGTTTTTGCACGGGGAGAGCTCGTAGGTTTGCTTTTGGTGATGACGTAGTGCCCAAACGTGTCGCTCTATAATTGATGGAATTTGTGATTTTAGCATTAATTTTCTTTTTAAAATACGAATTTCGCGAAAAGGTATGATTGTAAAGAGACAAGTGGCCTTTCCATGAACACCCATACCGACCCTCTCTCTTTCTCTGAGTTGATAGATAGTCCGTAGAAGTGTGGATTCATGGTATCGATCAGTTGTTATGGTTTCACTTTCAACCGGTAGTTGTTATAGTCCGTTATTGTATTTAGACTTAAAAAATCGATTTTAAAAAATTAAGTCATATAAGATAAATATTTATGTAAAATGGATCTTTTTTATCCGATCTATTATATATTAGTGGATTGAGCTGTGAGAGAATGAAACTATGTCTTATGAATTAAGATCCGTAAGACAGGAGACTTACTCGACATATAAATATTATTTTATTACCAATATGTTGTTAAAAGTGTCATTTTCTTAAAAATATTGACTTTTAAACGTGGACTCTTTGTACAAAACGAATAAGGAATATAAAATCGTGACATTGCCAGCTTTATTCAGTCTCTAGGTGAGGGAGGACGTTTTATTTCTATTTCAAGGAATTAGTGGTTGAAGTATAACTTAAGCATGAAGGAGGAGTAGTAATTAAGATCACTTGAGTTTACTATGGTTTCGCTAATTTATTACTACAGGTAAAAGACAAATGTGGTTACAAAGGATAAGGATAGATGATATATCTACTCTGTGTGTGTGTGTGAGAGAGAGAGAGAGAGAGAGTGTTTAAGGAAATGCTTTATGGGTTAGTTTAGTTAAGAAACAATAAAAAGATGCGGATGGTGCGGAAAGGATTTCTTCATGTGCTTTTGAGTTTTTTAAGGGATTAATATAGCTTTCTTTGACTTAAGTAAGAAGGTTTAAAGAAATGGGTGTCATGTTTATCCCGACAGTCATCCCTCTTTGCTTCCCAGCTTCCAACTTAATGGTTTAGCAATAATTGGCTTAATATAAACACGGTAACTAATTAAGTTATGAACTAATCAGAATGAACTAATCAGAATTATATACTCCTATGTTAGCAATGGGCTATGGGCATGAAAAAGAAACCATTTTGTAAAAGATTAAAATAAGCATATTGCCATATCTAGTACTAGTAGTGCATATTGTCGTAGGAGCTCTAAAATTAAGTGGAAGCTACGGAAGTACGTGTTTCGGTTTAGTTTGGTTTATGTCAAAAATATCAATATAACTGCTTCCTTTTGGTTTCAATCAAGATTTTTTTGGTTTAATGTTTGTTATATATATTATAAATAAATCAAGGGCCTAGATTATTCATGTTAGATCATGCAAAGGTTCATAATAGTTAACAAATGTTATATACTCCATCCGTCCCTAAATTATCATCTTTATTTCCTTTTTCGTCCATCTCAAAATAATTATTCGGTTTGAAATTTACTTTTTCATAGCATCACTTTTATCATTTTACCCTTACTTTTTCACCCTACTTTGATGATAGGTCATATACACATAGGCTTTAAAGGAACACACATTAAACCAATATAAATAATCAAGTCAATTATTATTTTTAATCCGTACGCCAGGTCAACTAGGTCGATAATTTAAGGATTGAGAAAGTAATACATATTATATAATAAATAAATAAAAATATATAAGTTGGTTTGATTGGGTTTGGTTCGATACCAAAAATCATCAATTGAACCGAACGGTTTTCAATTTTTAAAACGAAAACAAAACCATTTTCAATCAAAAAAATGATGCAGCGAAACAATTAAATAGGAACTCTGTCAACGAGAAATTCCTTAGAACAAGCCTATGACGGCTTAGGGTTCAAGCACAAAGCAAAAAACTCGAATTTTATTAAAAACTGCCGAAATAATGTTTAATAGGGTATTTATATGCCCTAACAATCCAAACCCTAAAAGGAAAAGTCTTAAACCAAACAGACGAAAAAGTCTGAAAACTTCAAAGGCCCGTAATAGTACTTAAACAACGTTTTTTGGGCTAAAAATGAACTGTTCGCAGGGTAAACCCGGTGAGTCTTGTGGATCTCGTTGAGAACTTCGATTTGATATGCGGTGGGTCCCGTAACTCATCCGGACGTGAAAGTTATGCTCCGTTAAAGTTCTGTCGATCGTTAGGTTTTCTCTACTATTGCTTAACGGAAACTAACGGAGAAACTGCCAGACCCAACTTTCAGAAACTGCCACTGGACCCCCTGAATTTCGAACTCTTCCCAAATACCTTATTTAAGTACGTCTCGGTTACTTGTTCTACATCAAAAAATAACCAAATCGATTGATTTATTTAGGTTTGATTCGGTTTCATCGTTTGGTTTACCTGGTGGAAGCTACTACTCCACATATAGAAACAAGGAATGAAATTAATGGAGGGGAGCATTGAGTTAATTATGTAATGTATGCTTGTGTTTTAGCATTATTAGGTACTCCATATGATAATGATATAAAGTAGTACTAGTGTAGACTCTAGAGCACCGAATAGCTGCAGGTTCCTATTTGTATAAACTAAATAGAAAGCTGCAATGGTAGGTTTCATAGGCCGATCAAATGTCACGCACACATACACAGTCCCTTATTCTTTATGGTCAATTTTGTTTTTGCTGTACATTCCGCACACAGTTACTTTCCTTGTTTCCCTCCTTCCTTACCACCTAGTATTTCTCTTTCTCTCTCTCTCTCTCACAGACACACGCAGACTTGGATATTTTTATTTGCGCATGCAAGGTAGGGCATTAAATAACTAACATGCATCACAAGAAATTGAAGAAACCCCTCTTTTTATAATAGAATACACTTTGATTTCAACACCCCCCTTGAATTACGCCTTAATTTTAGCCACACTTAAGGTAGCTTATGACTTTCTAGTGTCCTTTAGACTCCACTTTTCCAAGAGAGATAGAGAGAGAGAGAGAGAGAGAGAGAGCGATTGAATTCACCATCTTCAGTCTTTTTTTATTTTATTTTTTGCCCTAAAGAGACCTGGGAAAGATATCAAACCTAAAACATCTCAAGCTCTAATGCCACTACTGGACCACTCGTTGGAGTTATTCTTTAAAGATATTTAGGTACATTACTTTATTTTAATATATGGCCAACCATTAATGGAACACTTCTTCTTTATACTCTTTTTATTTCAAACAAAGAGTTTTTGTTCAAAGTCAATTTTTTTAAAAAAATTAATATTTTTAGTAGTTTATTAATAATAAAACAACACTTATATTTCTTAATTTTTTATTATAAAGTTTTTAAGTGAAACATTTCAAAATTAAATAGTAATTTTTTTACTCAGAACTAAAGGAGTAGTTTTTAAGATAGCTTCATCTTAAGCAAGCTTGTCCTGAAAAAAAAGTTACAAGTATTTTTCCTGCTAAATCTAGGTTGATTTATGAGTTCAAACGCGGCCTCAATCGAAGTCATCGGTCCTTAATTCTCTCCCACATTAGAATGGAACCAACCATTAATTAATAACATGTAGGTGTAAGTTATATTGTTACTCCCTCCGTTACAAGTAAAGAGCCTATCCTACTATGTATTGTGAGAGGTTTTACAAAAAGAGTCGATTTCATTTTTATCATCCACTAATGCTGTAATATATATATATATACTCCCTCCGTTCCTAAATTATCGTCCTTTTTTTTTTTCGTTCGTCCCAAAATAATTGTCCACTTTGAAACTTACTTTTTTAGAAATTCACTTTTACCACTTTATCTTTACTTTTTCACTCTACTTTAATTATGAGCCACATATATATGGGCTTTAAAGGAAACTACACATTAAACCAATATTAATAATCCAATCAAATAAGTTTTCTTAAACGATACGTCGGATCAACTAGGACAATAAATTAGAGACGGGAGGGAGTATATATTACGGAGGCCAACCACTTCTTTCGGTGGTTGACATTATTAGAACAACGTGAATGCAGTTATTTAAGAACTATAAAGGAGATTAATGAAGCTATGAATCATATTTTACCTACCCATGAGAAAGATGATAGTTAGTTTACTGAAAAGGAAATCCATATCCATAAAGCTAGAAATTAAAGAAAGGGTGGAGGCTCTCATACATGCGATTGGAATTTGGAAGGCGATCGAGCCTAGTCAATCAACTTCATTAAAGGTGATTAAGAAAATACGATTAATATTCCTACTTTAAAAGTAAGAAATCTTCTTCCCCAATATAGCTAATGACTTGTACTATTGCAAGAGAATCTATGCATAAAAAACTCCTAATTTAAAGCTTAATCACTAGTGAATAAATAGAAATAAAAGTACAAAAGATGTGTATGTATGACAAGTATGGTACGTGGCTTCCCAAGGTTCCTTCATTTTCTTATAAACGTGAGTCTATGTTTCTTAATCTTGCTACTTGCACCAAGCCACCAACTGCAAGCTGTATTTCTTTACCCTTCTCTAGACTTCCATTACCTTTTTAGCACATGATAACCACTTCCCTAAGTTTGTCTCTTGTTTTAATTTCTCCTTAATCTTTATTATTCAAACAAATACCCTTGATACGTACGTGTCACCCTAGTGGTCTTTCGTGCACCATAAATTTTTTCTGCTTTTAATTTTCCCCGAGTAAGATTTTATTTTATAATACAAAAGTAAATTAGATGGACAAGAGACAATATTCATTCGGGGTATGTTTAATACAACACCTATAAAATACTTAATACAACACTTTTAGCTATGAAAATACTATATTACCCTTAACAAATTTAAAAAAATAAAATTGTTTGAACACCACCACCACCGATTGAAACCTCCACCACCTCCAACCCAGCCCACCGACTGGCGATCCTCCCCCCCCCATGCCCAGGCCCAGCCCACTGCCCACCGCCTAGGCAGCCCCTTCCCCCAAGCCCAGCCCATCGCTTGGGCCTCCCCCACCCCTCCCACACCGACTGGGCCTCCCCCAATCCCTCCCCCATCCAACCCACACACCGACTAGGCCTCCCCCAATCCCTCCCCCATCCAACCCACACACCGACTGGGCCTCCCCCAGTCCCTCTCCTATCCAGTCTACACCGGATTGCCCACTGCCCAGTCCATATATCTTTTTTTTTTTTAACTTTCATAAAATGAGAAAAGGGCAATTTGGTCCATTTTTTTAGAAAAGTGTTTTATTAAGTATTTAATAGGTATTGGTTGTATTAAGTATCTATGTATTCATTGCTAATAAAATATAGAAACTCGCAATAATTATGAATAACGACATAAGTTTTTTATTGATTGAATCACATATTTATAAGGAGTTACAATTATTGTTACACAAAGAGATAAAACAAGAAACATATGCAAGGTAAGAGTTCTAATAAGGTAAGAACTATACAAGGAAATGAGCTATATACGGTAGTAACCACTAAATAATAATTATAAATGTTTATTCTCTAATATGCCCTGGAAAGATGGACGTCCAAGAGGAGAAACCAATCATGTGAAGTAAATGCTGGAACCGTTGGCGAGGAAGCGGTTTGGTGAGGGCATCAACCAACTGATCAACCGAGGAGACATAAGAAACTTGTAAGAGCCCGTCTTGAACCTGTTACGGAATGAAGTGAAAGTCTAGTACCACATGCTTCATACGAGTATGGAAGATCGGGTTCGAGTAAAGATTAGTGGCACACCCACATTGTCAAAGTAGATGGTTGGTTGAGTAGAGGAGGTGAGACCCAGCTCGTCGAGGAGAGACACAATCCCGCGGACCTCGGCAGCAGTAGCAACCACAGCACGGTATTCAACTTCAATCGAGGAGCGAGCAACAGTACTGCGTTGTTTCTTAGAGCGCCAACTGATAGAATAGCTGCCAATGTAGACAATGTAGGCACTGGTGGAAGTGTAGTCATCTTTGTTGCCTGCCCAGCCGGCATAGGTGAATACATGAAAAGCTAAGGGAGAGTGATGATGAAGGAGAATTCAAGCATAAATTGTCCCGCATAGATAACGAAGAACTCGTTTGGTCGCAATCCAGTGCTCGATCGGTGGTTGGCCTATGCATGAACTGAGAGAGTTTGTTGACGGCATAGGCGATATCAAGGCGAGTGAGAGACAGATACTGAAGGCTCCCGATCACGAAACTCTGTATCGTCGGTGAGAGCAGTACCCGACTGAAGCGTCAGAGTTGGCAAGGTGGCGAGGGGGTAACAACTAGGTGGGCATTTTTCATGCTTGTGCGAGTGAGGAGCTCTGCAATTTAACCGCGCTGGGAGAGCAGGAGACCACTTGGTCGCATAACAACTTCAACACCAAATAAATAAATAAGGTCACCAAGGTCCTTAAGTGAGAAGCGAACAAGGAGATGAAACTCTGAACAGCAGCGGGCTGATTCCTAGTGATGATAATGTCATTCGCATAGACAAGGAGATATATGACGATGCCCCATAAATTAAGTATGAACAGTGATTTTTCGGCCACAGAGTTTCTAAACCTGGAGATAAGGAGAAACTGGCGCAGCTCATTATACCATGCTTGGGAAGCCTGTTTGAAACCATAGATAGCCTTGTGAAGCCGACATACATGCTAAGGGTTGTCCTTGTCGATGAATCCCGGAGGTTGAGCCATAAATACTTCCTTAGAGAGAGTACCTTGGAAAAATGCAGTGTTCGCATCGAACTGTCGAAGAGCCCATCGTAAGTAGACGGCCAAGGAGAGAATTAGTTGTAATGTAGTAGGTTTAACAACAGGGCTAAAGGTCTCATGATAGCCAACACCTAGTCGCTGATGAAACCCTTAGCAACTAGGCGAACTTTGTAGCGATCAATGGTGCCATTAGCATGACGTTTGATACAGAAGATCCATTTGCAGCCAACAACATTACGAGCACCTACTGAAGGAACCAGATCCCAAGTACCATTTCGAGTCAATGCATCATACTCCTCAGACATGGCCTAGCGCCACTTAATAATTTTTAGAGCTTGTGTGACACAAGTCGGTTCATTGTCCGCTGCTAGGTGAGCCGAGAGACTGAGTTTGGTGAAAGGCTTGTAAATATTATTCTTAGAACGAGTAACAATAGACGATGTACTAGCAGCGACGGGCATAAGAACTGGAGCAACGGGAACAGGATTGTCCTCGGGTTCAACGAGCACTGGAGTAATAGGTACAGTGCTTTCCTCGGGCGGGGAACTTGGTGCCGAGAAGGAACCAGTAGCAGGCATCGAGCTGTCCTCGGACAGGGTGCTAGATGCTGAAGAAAGGTTGAGTAGTATGCACAAAGCTGGTAGCGGGCACAATACTAACTAAGTGAGGTTGGTGTATGGGAGAGCTGGAATCAACCAATGTTTGATTATTGCTAGGAGCAACTGTCATGGAGTCATTGGAGTGGGCAGCATATTGTGTGTAAGAAGCCGAGAGAATATTATGAGGTAACCAGGTAGCACGTATGAAGTCAGTGGGCGGAGGAAGATGCAACTCGAAGTTGGACATGGGGAACTAAGACTCGAAAAACCGAACATGATTGGAAACAAACAATTTAGTGGTGGTCGAATCATAGCATAGGAAGTAGGGGTGAGCTTGGTCCGGTTCGGTCCACTTTTTTGGAAAAACTGAGAGAACCAGGATAAGACCAATAGTCCGGATCTTAAAAAATATAGAACCAGGACCAACCCAATATGTCTGAGAACCAATACATTGGTCCGGTCCAAAGCCAATTAAAGAAGTACGAGAACCAGGACCGGACCAATACGATGTGTATCTTTGATCAAGAGGATAACTAGATTTTCTAAAAAACAACGATCAATAATCAAATAATGTTCTTCTTTCATACAACGTTGTTGGGTTCGTTGTTCTTGTGAAAATAAACTAAAGGTAAAAATCATTACTTACAAATTAATAAAGAGAAACGAAAAAGAAAGTTTTAAGAAAATTTATTGCAAGTCATCTTTCTCTCCGATCCCCTTATGGTTAATTTAATTAATTTACATGTAACAATCATTCAAACTAATAATGTTTGGAATCACAAAAAGAGGCAGAAAATTAATTAATAGGGAAGAACAATGTTTTCCCTCATATTTTCTCTTTAATCAAGTAAGGAAACTTGGTTGAATATTGAATCAAATTATTATATGTTTTCTTTAGGTTGTAAGTTGTATTCCTTTTATTATCTTCTTATCAATATATATATATATATATATATATATATATATATATATATATATATATATATATATATAATAAATACACATTGGTCCGGTTCTGCATTTTTGGTTTCTGGAACCGGGGACCGACCCAATTGTCCGGTTCTGTAAAAATTCAAATCCAAGACCAATCCAAAGTATTGGTTCGGTCCATTTTTGACTGGTCCGGTCCGGTTCCGGAAAATTTCTGCTCACCCCTAATAGGAAGGCACTTTGGGTGAGCGAGTAATCAAAGAAGACACACGGGGTGGAGCGAGCAGTGACCTTGTGGGCGGAGTATAGGCAGAGCCAAGGGTAGCAGAGACAACCAATGGCACGAAGTTTGGAGTAGTTAGGTGGAGTTTCGAACAATTTTTGGTAGGAAAATAATTGTTGAAGGGTTGGTGTTAGTAGCCGAGTTATGAGCTAAGTCGTTGTTTGGAAGGCAAAGGACAAGAAGGACAGCGGAAGAGATGCTTTGGAAAGCAAGGAAAAGCTCGTTTCAACAATATGGCGATGGTGAAGTTTCGAGAACCCATTGTGTTTTGGAGTGTGAGGCAATGAAGTGAGATATGAGATGTCGTTAGCAGACAGGTAGGCGGCCAAACAAGTGTCCCGGGAAAGGCCAGATATTTATTCTCTAATATTACGTTACAACACAACAATGCAATACTTGTTTTTCACGAGATGAAATCTTTCTTTGCGATAAAATAAACTTAAAGGACATTGATTTATCTACTTTCTGAAATTAAAAGGTTTCTAGATTTCTCTTTCAGGTGCCACAGATCCGAAAACAATGGTATGTGGAAGCTTTTTTGGCAGTAGAATTCACCTAAATATCGTGGTTCATGACAACTCAATATGAGGCACATATCTGTGTAACACTGCAGCGAATACTTTGGGACTAATCAATCTCTTTTAGTATTAAACATTTCCAAAAGAACCGGTATGGAATTGGTGGTCCTTGGAATGAGGTGTACCATTAAAGGAAAAGAATATGTGAAGGTTATAATATATATATATATATATATATATATATATATATATATATATATATATATATATATATGTATATATATATATATAAGGGATGGTAACTGAGTGTTAATGGATAGTTTTTGTTAAAACCATTATCCATTAGGCCAATGAATAATAGCCTAACCTAAATTTATCCATTAACACCCAATATGAATAATAATAATCTCTCACTTTCTGTGGGCTCCTAGAAAGAAAAGGTAGTAATTGAGGTTGTTGGACCTCCAACTCGTCAGAAGCTGAGTTAGCTCTGTAATATCTTTATTGTATATAGGATATGTGTGAAAATTATGTGTGATTTATAAGATGGTCATGCATTACTATTGGACACTAATATTATCTATGAACTTTTGGATCAACTTGTAGTGAGCCTGATAACCTAAGATGCTACTTGTTCAGTGGACCAATATGTGGGCGACTGTGCATAGGCCATGTAAACAAACTTGACTTGGAATCAGGAGGCTTAAGTCAATCTTTAAGTAGAATCGTGACGAGGAGCACTATAAAACATGCAAGTAAAATGAAATTGCACTTCTAAAAGGAGTTCACTGTAAGTTCTTTTGGACCAATTGTAAGCAATTTATTTCCCTATAATAAAGGTATAAATATTGTTGTGTTTTAGTTTTAGCTTATGTCAAAATATGATCATACTTTCAATATAATTGATGATGTTTTTATTTTAATTTTTTTGGTTAGAAAGTAGTAGATCTCCAATAAGACCGTTTTATGAATTTTTATTCGTAATACAGAGCTATATTCTCTTACAGTTCAATCCACCAACACACGGTGGATCGGATAAGGATTATCCGTTTTACAAAAATATCCGTAAGTTCATCTTACAAAAAATATCTCTAAAACCGTCTTACCCAAGTTTTTATGATAGTATTAATTGGAATATTTCAAGTTTGAGCTAGCTTGAGACCTGTCTTCATCTGAAATACTGGTTGGGAACTTAGGATTATGTCATTCCGAAAATTGAATGCCCACACCAATTACTATTGTTTTAAGCTATTTTAAATGTAAAAATTTAGGTAAAATGGTATTACGAATATTTTTTATAAAACGGATCTTTCTAATCCATCCCACCGTCTTATAGGAAACTTACTTTTTCTTAAGCAACTAATTACTTAAGTTTTTTCTTACTTTAAGTTCAAATTGTTATGAGATAAAGTTCACTTAAAACAGTAGGGAATTACGCAAAATTATTAAAATTGTCATGTTAGGTTTTTCCTGAATTGATATTGGTGTTAACTTGTGGATATATTTCACTTCGAAGCTTATTAAATCACATATATTTGTCTCTTTTTTATTATTATTTTTGTCCCTATAAATTTTTTCTTACAATCTTTGAAGTCTTACAAGAAAGATGACTTTCTCAAAACACTTTTTGCGTCCAAATGATAGTATCTATAAGAGCATGAACAATGATGTAGTAAAGAGGAGCAAAATGCTAATCCTCTAAAACAACGGGGGTAACAATGGGTATCATTGAGTAGTTTAACAATGATCTTCCATTTCGAGTAGCATGCAACACACTACGGGAGCAAGGGGTAGCATGTTTGTCAAAAGCAGTGTTTTAAAACTCCCCGTCTAACTCCATCTAGGCCCGTCTAAGCGTTAGGTCTCTTTCTACCGCCATGACTTTCTTAGTCGGCGCCTACGTCAAATCTCGCCGACCTTAATTTATTTTTGTAGCTTTGATTTTGTGGCATGCGATGACCGGTGAAGGAAAGGGGGGCGAACTGGAGAAAGAAGGGTGAGTGGTAATGGTGAGGCAGAGAGAGAGGTAGAAAGAAAAGGAGTTTGATTTTATGGATATTCGGTGGGATGAGAGAGGGGATAGATTAAAGGGTTAGATCTAGGAGGAAAGAGATTAGAGGATGAAAAAATGAGGAGAGTCGGTCTGCCGGAGAGAGAGAGGAGAAAAAAAAGAAAGGAAGAAAAAATGGTTGCCGGTATGCCAGATAGATAGAAGAAAGAAGAAGAAGGGGGCTGTCTCGAGACTCAGAATTTAGAATGAGAAGTGATTATGGAGGATATGTTAGACTGCGGGTTATAGGGGCAGTAGGTATGTGGAGTAATATTTATTTTTTTTGTTCTAAACTTAGTTGGTTTATTGCTTTGAGGTTGTTGAGAATTTGGATTAATTGTAGGTTTGTATATTTTTGTTCATTTTACAAATATAATTGTGTGTTTGATAAAATGACAAACATAAAAAAAAATTGTAGTCAATGTGTTTGATCTTTGGTGTAAATTATCAAAAAAAAAATTGTAATTATGCTTTAATGTTAGGCCTCGATTACGCCCCGACTAGTCCCCTGGGTAGTAGGCGCTAGTGTGCCGCTTAGCGGCCGCCTAACGATTTTTAAAACCTTGGTCAAAAGTTGCATTTTTTTTTCCAAATTTTAGTCATTTTTCTTCAAAAATATTTTTTTTCTTTTTTTTAATTATACAATTTAATTTATTAATAGAGGGTTGGTTTATTTTATTTGAACATCAAATTAATTTTCTATAGTTGCATAAATATATATTTATTAATATAATGTTATTAGAGTTTGTGTTAGATGTTTATTTTAGGTGGCTTATGAATAACTTAATATACTTTTTTCCTTATTTTTAAATTAATTGGAAGCTTTGGGGAGTAAATATTGCTGACCTATTGTACATGTTCTTACAAAATTGACCGCTTCACCAATAATTCTTGAGAGACTTTTTTATAAAAAGTTACAAAATTCACTTTTGCTCACGATAATGTATATCTCAATATACAATATTATAAGGGGTGTAAGAGGGTATTTATTAAATGTGCTACTAAACGACATAAAAAGTCAACTGTTAAGACCTTCGGGAAGAATTAATAGTATTTGCTACTTAAATTGTCTTTATGAAGCACAAATTAATTGGATTATTTACCGGGCCAGATGTTAGTTAAGTACATAGTCAACCGACTCAACCTGCGTACGAAATTATCAAATACGGCTGTTTACTCCAATCTCCACAGAGTATTCGTCATTTGGCTTAGTTGACTACGTGCTTTATATGCTTCTTGTAAGGGAAGGGCTTGTTTGGTAGTCGATAAGGATAAACAGTATTATTAATTTTAGTAATATTAGTGTCCTTACTATTAATTCTCACTTGTATATCGGGGACAGTTTTGAAATTATAAATGTTAATCCCAATTTTTTTTAGTTTTCCCTTGGTATTAATAGTGAAGGGATAATGACTTTATCCGGATAACTCGTATTATTAGTTCTGATCAACTATTGCGTACCAAACATTAAACAACTCGACTTATTAATCATATCTGGTTTTAATCCTGACTACCAAACGACACCTAAATCTACAATAACCTCTAACTTTTCAAAATAATTACCATTCTTTCCTAATTCAAATAATCGTGCCTTTTAATCGGTTTTAAAAAATTAATTGATTGTATTATAAACATTTGTATAATGTGTGGTTTGTTTTAATTTTTGAGCATGTAATTATAATTAAAGTAGGTAAAAAAAATAAGGATAAATTGATAAAATTAGTTTTTATAAAAAAAAATTGAAAGGAACAATTATTAAAAATGGGACAAAAAAAGAAAAGTAGTACGTATATTTGAAATTGGTGGAAGTATACTCTGTTTCATTTCTAGAGGATAGCAATGTATTTTCCTGCATGTTTATTAGTTAGGTGATACTTGTGGACTAAGGTTTCTGTTCATTTAAATTTTAACCGTGCAATGGCGTAAATATGTCAGCACTTAATGGTACACAACAGCATTACTTAAAGTTAAATAGGTTAATTTAATACTCTGTCTCGGCCAGACAAAAACAAAGATTTCACTATTTTAATTTTGAATCTTTCACTTAAAGAATTTGATTTAAAAGAATTATATTTACAATTTTTATAAAAAAAAATTTTTATTTTTATCATTCATTTGTGTTGTAAGAATATTGATTGTATTTAAATATTTTTATAATTCCAGTCAATTTTAACGACATTAATATGTTCCTTAATTAATATATTTTTCAAAACTAAATATTTTGAGGGAAATGAGAAAGAGTAAAAAAGTTAAAAGTATGTGTGTTCAACTAGAGCGGAGAAAGTATGGTGGTCGGGGGTATGATTAATGGTTTAGATAAGGTGCACAACAACTTTGTTATCCATATGCATGTCTCACATTATCTAGGTAATTAAGAAAGGGTTGAAAATGTTTCAAGTGTGTATATATATCTTAGTAATCCACTGATATATGTTAGGTACAGTTTGCTTAACTAAACAAAAAAGGAAAAATAAGAACTGAAACTTGCACGTGATATGATGACTATGCATGGCCTTGCATGTTCGTTCAAGCAATCAAAAGACCATAATACCCTTCCTACCCCATCTTGACCATCTTCCTTCTTATTCTTAATTAAATTAACTGGCCATTGGGTTAGTCGTCTAAGTTGTGACAATCTTTTATTTCCAGGTGGGTTGACAAACCACACACCATATGTTCTTTGCAACCATCAAAAAAAACTTGTAAAAATATGATGGTACCAATTTACCAAATAAACCTTTCCTTTCTTTTTCTATTCTTAGTCTGCGTCCTATCTCTCTCTTCATCCTCCATTTTTTCCGGCAACATTTTTCCGGCCAACACTTTTTCTTCATCTTTCTTTATTCTCACTCCTTCCTCCATCATTATTCCCGCTCTGATGGAGGAAACGTCAGCAATGCTTAGATGACCATGTTTACTTTGAGATCTAATTAAGTATCTAACGAGGGAAATGATGTGGCTGAAATCAAAGCTTTTGAATCAAGTCAGACGGCGAAGCCTGTGCGTTGGAGCTGTTATTGGTGATGCCATCTTGATATGTTGTTGCTGTGACGTGGGTTATTAAGGATCCTGATGGAGTGATGGGTAACGGTTCATTGGCGTGGGATAGATGATGTTTGTCGCTGGGAGAACGGAGACGCTGGGAGCGAGGGAGGGAGATAGACGGAGGTAGAAGGGTAAAAGGGGTTAAGGGTAGATTAAATGGGATCTAGAGAGTAAGTCTTATGTAAAACCATCTTAGGTACGGGTGATAAAATAAATATTATGGATAATCATATATTAATCTATCTATTATTCTAATATATGATTATTTATAACTCTTATTTTTCCACCCCAGTCTTAAGCATTTTAATTTATAAGACAAACCTTGTTCATTTATAACTTAATCCATCAATAAATGATAAATGGGATCAAGTTAATGAGATCCATCTTTACATAAAATAATCGTTAGACCGTATTATCTAAATTCTTACATATATTACACACACGCGCATCATGGGACAAAACCTAGTAAGGTTTAATAAAAAAGCAAGCTATGTAATAGTCTAATGACATTTTAATATATACTGAAACACTTATCCATAAAGCAGGGAAAAAAATGTACATTGGATGGATGCACGGGTCATTATCTACATACTACTAAATTAATTTAATTAATTTACATAACTAATTAACTAAATGACTAATTAGTGATGAGATGATCATATATTAAGCCACTCCAATCCTTGAATGTAATTGTTTTGAGGTAAGTAAAATACGTTCTCCAATCCTTCCATTCCGAATTCTCCAAGGAAAGGTGGCTCCATGGCGTCCATAGACAAGGATGAACTCGGGCTGTTGCTCGAAATCACATCAGATCGCTCCAATAGCTTGTGTATTTCCTTTTCAGCGTCGTTGAGTTGTTCCTTGAGCTTTAATACCTGTACGTACAAGATTCACGAATATCTCATTTAATACACAATCAAGGTGAGCGAATTTTGCATAAATTAAGGACAAGATTAGTCTTTAACTTAATCCAATCCAAACTAATCTTTGGGAAATTTGAGAGAATTCCCACGTGGTTGGAGAAAGCCATGTGCGACTCCACCAAGAAGACAGTGTAACCAACACTCCAAAACCTTAAACAACTGTGTACGGACACATCGAGATTTGGACGGTGTTGTACCTTTTGCTGTCTAATAGTCACCTTTTTATTGTCAAAAATTTCACCGGTTGAATGATTCCTTGTTATCTGTTGTTATAAAACCCCACAACATGGGCATCCCATTTTTTCGAGCCTAGAGCCCATGCATTTCAATATACTCTTTTCTTTCTTTTGTTTTTATTTTATACAATAAAATGGATGTTTTTTTATTTAAAATTTGAAAAATATTTAAAAATAATTATAAAATACGTGATTTATAGTGTTTTTTTTTTTTTTTTGCAGACAACGATTGACACATTTTATCGTTCTTGAAAAAGTACATGCTAAATTTACCTTTAAGCAACAATCAATTCGAATATAAAACGTCAAAACAGTTCTCTTAGAGTATGTTTTTTTGCCAGTTTTTGTTTAATTTACAATTAAAAAATAACAAATAAATAAATCTACCCGTTTAAAGTGAAATTAAAATTTTCATTCTCAATAAAGGAATGCGTCAGTAAAAAAGGGTAAAACTACTTCTGTTAGAACTATAAAATTACAGCTGAGTTTGGGGAGAATTATAAACTTGTAGGCACTGAAATGAAAAATGAATAGTTTGGCGTGGGGGAGAGAGAGACAGAGGAACCTACCTCAGTTTCGAGTCTGCATTTCTCGACGACGGTGGTGTCATGTTCATTCTTCAACTTGACGTATTCCTCCTCAAGCTTCTTGCTCTTCCAACGAGCCCTTCGGTTCTGAAACCAGACAGCGACTTGGCGTGGATCAAGACCAAGCTCCGAAGCAAGCCTATCCTTCCTCTCGGACTCGAGTTTATGTTCATCTCCAAAGTTTTGCTCAAGCATATTCACTTGCTCCTCACTCAGCTTCCGCTTCCGAAACCCGCTTCCGCAACCGCTACCCTCTCCTTTGTTCGTCTTACGTCTTCTTCGTCGCGGTTTCACTACCTCTTCTAAACATTTATGAAAACGATATAAGTAAATATATATGTTTAATTGCTTAATTATGCAAGTATTAAATTCAAGCATATATATATATAGTGCTGGATTAGGTGTTCTAACCTTGTTCGGGTGCGAGCTGATGAGTGTAAATACCAGGGTAGTACTCAGAAAGGAGTACCATTTGTTCATCAACTTGATTTTTCATGCTTCCTCTCTCTAGCTGTCTCTCTCTCTCTTCTCTTTTCTCTCTCTCGTCTCTCTTTCTCTCTCTGTCTCTCTTTCTCTCTTTCTAGAGATGTAGTGGTATGGATTTGTTGGGAGAAAATAACAGGTGAGACTTTATTTATAAAGGTGGAGTGAAGGCTAAGGAGCTGTTGTCTTAAGACTTAGAGTGCACTTCGAAGACTTTATCATATCAGGTCGTGCAATACTTCCTCAACTATTGTATCTTCAAAACCTAATAATTAAAAGATATATAATTAATAACAGTGTTGATCATACTTTAATTATATTTAATGATAATTAATATGTTAATATTTAATGTGAATGATAAAATTAAAATGGTATACATATTGTAAATATAATTTTTAAAAATAAATTATTTAAGTGAAATATCACAAAATAATATAGTAGACTACTATTTTGTACTCCAACCGTTTATAAATTATTGTCTTGTTTGAGCTATTATTGTCATTTTCGAGTTTTTAGGGTTAAATAGATTGTTCTTTAAATAAAAAAAACTTGACGTATGTTAGATACAAAATTTCATTTAAAAAATAATAATCTGTTTGACATTATAAACTCAAACAAAATAATAATTTAAAAACGAAGTGAGTAATTTTAAATTCTTATGATGGAGACACAAGTGTTCATACTACCATTTAGATTGACAAGCTATTAAATTATTGCAACTAGAGAGGTCATTTGGGTATAACTTTTTGTCAAATTTGGTGAGACGTAATTCAGTTAACATGACATATTTTTAGTATCAAACACTGGTGAGGATAATATTATGATAATAAGAGGGTTGTTTTTTACGTAGTTTGGGATAATATATGGAGTAACTAATTTCGATGCTTTTGCCTAAGATTTTGAAACAAGTAACTTATGATACCCAGTTAAGTTGCAAAAAGTAAGGTTTTGTAGAAATTAAGAAATGCAACTACAATGTTCCTCACAGTTTAGTTATCTGATCCATTTAGATTCTATATGGATAAACATACCCAAAATGATAAATCAAAAAAGTGCTTTAATTAGGGGGTTTTAGATTCGTACTACTAATGTGAATATTGTGGGGTTGTGATAAATGATTTATGGAAAATGCTCAAGGATATAAGTTAATGATTGGTGGAATTAATGTCTAATATATATATATATATATATATATATATATATATATATATATATATATATACTTTGGGAGGTACTCCTTTCATTTCGATCAAAGAGTTTATTATTCTATTTTTGAAATGTTTTACTTAAAATGTCTATTTTTAAAATTATGTCGACAATTTCCATTAAATTTCATCTTTATCCTCCACTTATGTTGTAACCATATTGATTGTGTTTTTTGTAATGAGTAAAATTTTGCCCAAAATACGAATTACCCCCAAGGTTTCTACTCAATCTTAAAGTGGTACTCAACCTAAGGTTTGTGCCAAACTCATACTTGACATTGCAAAATGTCCCATTTTGCACCCTAACCCTAACGGGCGTTAGAAAACTAATAGAAAGTTAGCATGTGCATCTCACATGCATGTGTAATTTAGTCTTTTTCTTTATTATTTTTTTCTTTAATTAATGTGCATCTCACATTAGGGGTAATTTAGACTGCTACTTGCCCCTTCCTTATTAACTGGTAAGTAATTACAAAGCCCTTATTTAATAATTTAGTTTATTTTATTTATATTCTTCATTATTTGCCTAATACATATGTAATTTGTGTAATTTAACTTGTTAGTGGTAAGTAATTACTAAGCCATGTTTCTATCTAGGAGCAGAATCTGTAAGAACTAAGAAGCTCCTCCAGTCCTCTTGTTCTCTCATTTGTTCCTTATTTCTTCTTACAAACCATCAATCGTAGGGTTGTTCATCCAATTCAGCTGCAAAGATGGCTAGAAACGAAGAGAAATATCAATCAATGCTCAAAAGATTCATTACCATGAAAAACGAAGAGAAGAAGAAACCGAAGCTGATAGGTGGCGCCAGTCGAAGATGGTCGTACTTAGCCTCTGAATGTCGCGACCTAGTCGAAGCTGATAGGTGGCGCCAGTCAATCATGAGGGAAATCGGTCAAAAAGTTGCTGAGATCCAAAACGAATGACTCGGTGTGCACCGACTTCGTGACCTGAACAACGAAATTAGCAAGCTGATTCGGAAGAAGGTACATTGGGAGCGGCGTATTGTTAAGCTCGGTGGACCTAATTACTCGAAGCATTCGACAAAATGACTAATTTGGAGGGTAATATTGTGGATGTACCTAACCCTAACAGGCGTGGGCCAGGGTACAAATATTTTGAGGCAGTGAAGAAGTTTCCTAGGGTGAAGGAGTTATTCGAGAAGCCGCCGGAGTTGAGGGAAGAGGAAGAGTCGGTATGATATATATATATAGGAGGATTGATACTAGTTATTATGGGTATATGGATGATGAGGATGGGGTTTTGGAGAAGGTAAAGGGGCATGTGGAGAGGACCATGAGGGAGGCTACGGTGAGGGAGTGGGTTGAGATGGACGAGATTATAAGAAGGAGGCCGGTGAGGTGGCCCTGTGGGAGTGGGTGCCGCAGTTGCTAGGATTGTGTTTGAGGAGGAGGAAGTGGGGGAGGAAGAGAAGAGTGAGAAAGAGGGGGAGGATGAATTAAAGAAATTTTTGAAAAAAATGACTAAATTACCCCTACATGTGACATGCACATGCTAACTTTCTGTTAGTTTTCTAACCCCTATCGGGGCTAGAGTGCAAAATGAGATAATTTACAATGTCAGGTATGAGTTTGACACAAACCTTAGGTTAGGTACCACTTTGGAAATGGGTGGAAACTTTGGGGGGTAAGTCGTATTTTGGCCTAAAATTTTCATCCACCGACTATATAGAAATTTTTTACACAAGAGGCCATCCGAACATGAGACGTATCAATCATAATATTTGATTGATTTCTTTAGATTTTGATTGATCACGTGCCGTATTCCAAAGGTTGCATGTGTCAAAAAAGATTCATCACAGTCAACGAATGAGAAATTTAATTCTTTTGTAATTATGACAAACTCTAATAGTAAAAACTTGTGTAAGACGATCTTACGGTTATTTTTTATAAGGCGGATCCTCTTTCCCGACACACCGTGTATTGGTGGGTTGAGCTGTGAGAGAGTGAGACTTTGTTTTACGAATTAAGATCTATAAGACCGTCTTACTGGAAACCTACTCAACTCTAATAACATCAATATATCGTGAATTAGTAGACTTTTCAAATATAAATTCTTTTCGTGGAAGGAAGAGAATATCTATTCAAATTTGTGTGAATGTAAAAGATCACAAAATAAAAATACCATTCATTCTTGGTCTATGTATCATTGATCTGATTTAAGTAAAATTCAAACAGCTCATCCCATATATATCTTATGCTCATAAATTGATGGTAATTCTTCTAGAATTGCTTAATATACATCTAACCCTTTTAGACTAGAAGAAGATAGAATAAGGCTAGCTAGGGAAGTATAGTTGGGTTTGGCTTTCCTAATCAGGTAATATGGAAAGAGGATGGGGTCAAATTTGGTGGGGAGAGAGAGCGAGAGAGGGAGGAAGAGAGAGAGAGATGATGATGATGAGGTGCGGAAGGATGTGTTGGGATCCCAAACCTGACCACCTCGGAAGTTAAAAAAGAAAAAAAAAAAAGGAGCCGGGGTGGGGGTGGGGGACGGTAGGGTGGGTTAAAGCCTCTCCCAAAAAGTCGAATCTCTATCGCAGGTTGGGACAAATAAAAACTGTTGTCCAATCCGGGTGGGTCTTTCTCCCCATTCCAATGGCTACTTAGCCAAGCCACTCACACAGCTCCCTAATTGGCTTACTTTACATGCGTGTCTCGAGACTAACACTGTTAAGTCTTCCATCCACCTTGCTATTGGTTGGTAATAAGACTTTGTTGGACCATCTTACGTAAGCTATTATATCATCAATCTGTAGTTGAGAATGAGAGAGTGACGTGTAAAGACATTGTTGTTCACTTGTCCCAAATTATGGCTTCATCCACCCAAACTTCAAAAGTTCAATTTTTAAATATAATACTCCCAACCTTTTTTTTCTTTTATTTTAAAATAATTATTCTTTTTCAAATTTTTCTTTTAGAAAATTACTTTTATCATTTTATCGTATTTTTTTATTTACTTTAATTATAGTTACATATTTAAAGACATATTTAAAAAATTAAATATTTTACTAATATTTATAATATAATTAATTTTTTTTTTAAAATAATATACCAGATTAAATAAAACAATAATTTAAAAAAAGAAAGAGTAGTAACTATTATTATTATGTGCCTTTGGCACCAGGTAAATTAGAATAAGTGTTGTGGCTCATTTATTACTTACTACACGCTCGAGACAAACAAGTTTAATTGAGGTCATGCTAAGCCTCAAAAACCTTGGTCTAGCTTTATATAACTACATATGAACTTAATTAAGTATATAAATCGATAATTTTGCATAGAAACGAGATAGTACTAGTCTGTCATCTTGAGAAATTGGGTAGCAGAATGTGCAAGAAAGTTCCATAAATCTATTGTTGCTTAAAATAAGCTTGAAGTTGCGTATAATCTTTTAAAATTAAATATATACGTTGCCATTTCTTGCTTATTAATTAAATGGGTCATGCCAAGCATGTCATTTTGTATGCATATTTGATATCTTAGTTCTTCTCGAACTCTTCGAGCCCAAACCAACAAGGAAATTATGTTCTGGACAAAGAGTTTATTATTTTATTTTGAGATTTTTCACTTAAAGAATCGACTTTTAAAAATAAAAATATAAAAATATTATTTTATCATTAATTGACTACTAAAAATGTCATTTTATTAAAAAAATTGATTTTCAAACGACGGAGATGTAGTATAAAAGAAAAACATAATTTGTAATTGAGTTTATAATATTGGAGAAGTTGGACAAATAAAGACAAACCATTAGAAATATCTACTAGTCAACATGTCTCACTCTTTGTCTATGTGCTGAATTCATGTCATGTGAAAACTTATTATTTTTCATTTATCTACAAGACTACAACTAACCAAATATAACCCTCAGACCTCAAGTCACTTTCTTCATAAAGTATTTGTGTTTTTTCCATTGTATTCAGAGCAAAAAAACAAGTGAACTGACTGGGCACAGCCCAGGTTAGTGGGAACACTTGGCAACCCCTAAACATCTTCTTCAGGAATATTTGTGCAATGGACAAACCAAAGTTACCCAACTCATGCCTGTCCTTTAAAAGCTCTCTCTCTGTCTCTCAAGTCTCAACAAGACAACACAAGAGCTCAAATAAAAGAACATGCATATATTATATGTATACACAAATGGAAGGGGCGGCAAAGAAAAAGAAAAAAAAGATTCAATTTGTTTAGGTCACGCAGCTTTATGGTTCAATGCACTTACTAATACTCCCTCCTCATCCTCCCCATATAGATGTAGCCATGTAGGGCACGTAGTTTCAAAATTTAGATAAATGTTCCACTTACTTATTTTAGCAAACCCAACAGTGTATCTTTCCATTTCTTTTTTCTTGTAGAAAGTGAAATAACCTTTAACACTATTTATGCAGTGTACCCACTAACGGATCCCAAGATTTGTTCAAAGGTAGCCAAGATTGAATTTCATGTACAAAATTAAAGAATTAATAGGCCTCATCTCATTTCGTCTTACGGATCTTAATTCGTAAAACGAAACCACTTACTTACAATTCAACTCATCAACACACCATGAGTTGAGTAATGGGAATTATATGTTGTTTCAAACCAATTGTAGAGACTAAGGAACAGTCGAAAATTGTTAATTCTTAAGATGCAATTGTGTCTTCTATGATGGAAGATGGAATTGAATCGGATAAGTAAGATTCCGTGGAAGTGTTTCCATAATCTTCCTTCTGTAGGCACCATCGATATCGACATATCTGAACTCGCGAAATCATTTCATCTTACATAAAATATTCGTAATATCATCTCACGACTCACCTAAGTTTTGTCAATTAAAATTATAACCTATGTACAAAATTATTTGTTACTTCATCTGTTTCAAATAAAAAGTCCATCTTATTATTTAAGATTTTTATTTAACAATCATTTTTTAAAAATTATGTTTATAACCTTCATAACATTTCAACTTACCTTCCACATTTGATATTACCATAAAGATTATACTCAAACATTAATCTAATTATTAGCAACTATAATGCTAGTTATATATCTCTTAATTATTAAAATTATTTTTCAAACTTGAACTCCTAGGATAGAACGATGGGACTAATAGTTAGTATCAAAATTTTGGATCAAAGAGGGGAAAATCATAAAATGTGTTATATGAAAAAAGGTCAGCAAAATGTGAAGAAAAAAAAGTAACAATTACTGGTAGTACTAAAAAGAAATAATTATTTTTTTGTTCCTTCGACTTTATAGAAATCATTTATTTGGTCCTACTACTAAAAAATTAATTCGTTTAGTCCTACTTGTTGACTTTTAATGTTAGATTCCCCCTCACCCCGTTAACGTTAGAATTTTCGTCTTCTTTTTAAAAAATTACCAAAGTACCGTTACCCTTGTTAAAATGTCTAAAATACCCTTACCTTCATACTCAACCAAGTTGGCCAAACACTAACAGATTCGACATAGTAGATTGAGTGACAACAACGTTTGAGGAAAATGGCGATGGAAGAAGTGAAATGAGATTCATGGAGGAATCAACTATGGATAGCTAGTATGCCTTGATCCATGGCCGGCAAAAAGTCCTTCTGCTCTCCTTGTTTCATTCAATTACTATATATGTTGGAAGCCATTTCTTCTCAACCTCATGTTCAATTCAACACCCCACCCCACCCCACGTCCCTCATCATTAAAATAGAAAAAAGAAGAGTTTGCGTGAGAGAAAGAAAGGCATCGTCAAATTGAATAAAAAATGTCAAACCCAACTGGTTCGAAAAAAAAAGCCCAATTTCACGGTTTGTTTCGAAGAAAAAATTGGGGATCTATCTAGTGTGTGAAGGGAAAGAACCATCGACAAAAGAATGAATTTATCTCCCCACCACCGTTGGCAGCGACGGCTGAATTAACCAAGTCAAAAAAAATCAAAAGTATCAAGGGAGGAGAGAGCGGTACTAGAGTGAAAGATGGAAGGGGCAGGAGGGGTACGTATGAAAATGGGCAATGGCGAAACTGAAGCAAGAATGAGAAGAAGAAGCCTCTCTTTAGAATTGTTTCCGATGACTCTAAACCTTTTCTCCAAGACCTAATTCTGAGATTCAGACCCAAAAGAGACTGAGGAAGTTGTTCTTCGATTGCCTCCTTTCCCGGCAACCCGATCAAATACCCAATCTCAATGAATTTTGTATGTTTTTCTGTTACAATTATTATTATGATTATTGAGAAATATTGTTTCAGTTTTTATTGAACTAAAATTATTATTTCTAGAAGAGAAGGTTATGTGTCAGCCATGGTAGAAACTCATGGCTACATCATTTGTGAGAAAAAGATGACTACGGCAGCCAATCCTAAGAAAAAAGGTGGCAGAAGAAGGTTAGTTTGGACGTAAGGTTAGTTTGGAATTTCAAACAAAATAAAAGGGAAATTCTAACGATAACGGGTGGAAGGGAAATCTGACATAAAAGGTCAACATGTACGACCAAAAGAATTAATTTTTTAGTAGTTGAACCAAATAAATGATTTCTGAAAAGTCGAGGGACCAAAAAATTAATTAAATTTACTAAAAAATTGTCTTTCTAAAATTTAAAGGTACATTGGAAATTTTACCTCGATGTAACTCCGTCCTTGGGTGTAGTATTACAAAATACATAAAAGAATTAATCCTTGTAAGTGTAGTATTTCTTATTCGTGGAAGTAATCCAATGTAATATCCCCATCCCACATCGGGTAGATGTGATAATTGTGTTCGATTTATAAGGTGGTCACACACTACCCTTGGGCACCAACATCATCTATGGACTTTTGAGTCGGTTTGTGGTAGGTCTGATGATCCAAGGCGTTGCGTGCTCAGTGGGCCAGTGTGTGAGCTACACGTAGCGGAACGGGCTTACGGGCTCAAGGAGTTACAATTGGTATCAGAGCAGGTCCCTAATGAGGAGTAAAGATCTCTTAGAAAGGTTTTAGGATGGATGACTCAACGACCCAATATCCTCGAGATGACGCGAATCTTGGAATTGTGAATAACACCACAATTGAGATGATTCTCCAACTGATAAATGGAATTCAATTATAAACAATGAATTCACGATGTTTATAATACGATTTTCCAATTCAGGACACTCAAATAAGAACACACAATTTTCTATCTATAAAATTAACTCAATTTTATTAATCAAAAATCAACTCCCGAAAATAAATGTTTAGAATGCATTTATATAAGCTTACAAAATAAACTCTAATTCTTGTAGGAAAAGAAGACTAAATAAAAGGAAACTTTAACTTAATTACCTAATTAAAACAAGAGGGCTATTTAAATTAGAAAACAATTAAATAACCTAAAATAATAAAATAGTAAATAACACATAAAGGCGCCGCATGGTACTCCTAATTCTTTGTGTGATTGCCACTTCAACCCCTTGTAGCTTAGAGTTGTCCCATAAGCCCTTGAATTTGGACTTGTCAATGTTTAACCCTCCCAATATCAAATCAGTCCCAGTCAAAAATGTGGGAATAAAGTGTTGTGTAGGCCAAAGTGCTACACCGCAGAAGGTGAGAGCCACCTCTTGATCCCCGTACGAGCCATCTCTTGAATCACGCATCGCACGGGGTACGATTTGACCTTGACGAGGATGTTAAAAATTTAAATGGGGGAGATTGTAATACCCACATCCCACATCGGGTAGGTGTGAGAATTGTGTGGAATTTATAAGGTGACCATACTCTATTACTGGGCACCAACATCAACCATAGACTTTTGGGGCGGTTTGTGCTGCGCCTAATGACCCAAGGTGCTGCGTCCTCAGTGAGCCAGTGTGTGGGCTACACGTAGTGGACCGGGCTTTCCGACTCGGGGCGTTACACCGCAGAAGGTGGGAGCCACTTATTGATCCCCGTACGAGCCACCTCTTGAATCTTGCATCGCCTAGGGTATGATTCAGTCTTTGACGAGGGCGTCAAGGATTTAAGTGGAGGAGATTGTAATACCTCATCCCAAATCGGGTAGGTGTGAGAATTGTGTTCAATTTATAAGGTGGCCACACACTACCTCTGGGCACCAACATCATCCATAGACTTTTGGGTTAGTTTGTGGTGGTCCTAATGATTCAAGGTGTTGTGTGCTCAATGGGCCAGTGTGTGGGCTACACGTAACGGACCAAACTTTCGGGCTCGTGGTGTTACATCTCAGATTAGGCATTGTGGTCCTCACTCCACCCCAACTCAGCGAACCAACTTACGTACATTAAGTCATTAATGAAGGTCTTAGGGCTTCTATGATAGTTTGGTAGGGATAAGCAGTATTATTAATCCTAATACTATTAGTACCTCGCTATTAATTCTCACTTGTATATCGTGGGTAGTTTTGAGATAAAAAATGTTAGTCCCAATTTTTTTAGTGAGGATACTAATAATATCACCCTCTCCCTTAATAGCTAAAGGTATCCACAGTCATAAACCTTTCAAAAGGTTTATTTCTCCCGCCACGTCATCAACTTATAAACCTTTTCTCTATAAACATATTTTCACTATACATAAACCCATAAAAACTTTATAGCATGGACTCATAACTAAATATTCTATTTTTACTCAATATACATTTATTTTCAAAAATAAATATGTCGTTTTAAAACATAAATATTTATAGAACAAATATAATATGTCCAAAAAATAATTTATATATTGTTTAATTTTATCATTGAAAAAAACATTTTTATTCATAAATATTTATTATTAATTCAAAATACCGATGCAACAATATAGACTTTATTGAACTAAATCAATATAAAATCATATGAATTATAATTAAAGTTGCATAATACAATGGGAAAACAAAGTAATTAAATACTAATAAGAAATATCCAATTGTTACAACTTAATTTTCATTGTTGTTGTCTCCAAAGCATTCCCAAATATGCTCGGTCAAATCAGGTCGAAGTTTTTGATATGCTTCCCGATCACGTAGTTGTTGAAATTCTTGAATCCTGGGATGTGGGTACCGGTGGATCTACTTCTTCATCGTTCCAGTTAGTTATTGCATTACCTTCATTCTCCGCAATCACATTGTGCAATATGATACACGCGTACATTTTATCTGTCAAAGCCTCCTTGTACCAAAATCGGACCGCACCTCGTACTATTGCCCAACGTGATTGGAAGACTCGGAATGCTCGTTCAACATCTTTTCTTGCAACCTCTTGCATCTATTTGAACTTTATCCTTTTAGGATATTCTCGATTCTAGATATGTAAAGCTTTTGACAAATGAAGCCCACTCCGTGTAGATACCATCTGCTAGATAATATCCTTTCGTGTATTATGTGTCATTTACTGTAAACTGAACTTGAGGAGAGTGTACTTGCAATACATCGTTAAACAATGGAGATTGGTTGAGCACATTAATGTCGTTAGAACCTGCAATGCCAAAAAAAATACATGCCATATCCAAAGGTCTTAAGAAGCAACCACTTCTAGCATTATTGTTGGAACCCCTTGATCTACTCAGATAAATTGACATTTCCATGCAACTGGATATTTTTTCCATGGCTAATGCATGGAGTCAATGCTTCCTAACATACTGGGAAAACCATAGACCTTATAATGTAGTTAAAGTAAGTGTTGGACGTCGTGAGCATTGAGCCTTCTCAAGTATACGATTCTAAATACCTCAATCACGGATCGACAAAATTTCATTAGATAGTCGATTGCAATGGTTTCACCAATTCGTACATACTCGTCATAATGATCGGCAAGCGTGACATATGCCAACTGACGTATAGCAGCAGTACATTTTTGCAAGGGGAAAGTCTCTTTCTACCAGTTGCGTCAACCGTCATCTGAAAAATACTTTATATGATTTGAAAAGGGTTCTACAATTCGAAGGAATAATTCCTTACTCATTCAATACCTTCTTCTGAAAATTTGATCTGTGTAAACGGACTCATTAAAGAAATAGTCGTTGAAAAATCTTTCATGTCAATTTCACGTTCTCGATTTATGTACTTTCGATTGCGTTTACGACCGTGGGAGGCTTTTGCTTCTTCTTCCTTCATTTTCATTTCCATAATCAACATCATCATTTTTTTCACTTGAATCGTCAGTCAATTCATCATGCACGAATTGCAGAAATGCATTTTTGTATGAGTGATTTGGGTCTTGAGACATTTTTTAGTGTGAAGATTGGTGTATCTGTAGGTATATGTATAAGAGGTTGTAGTTCGAGAAAATATAGAGTATCCAGCCTCTTATATATAGATCTCTTATAACGGATAGTTTTTGTAATGACTAGTTTCCTTCACACAATTAAAAATTACATAACTTAAAATATTACACATGAGTTACATGAACAAAAAAACATTAATTAAAATATTACATAAACTTATAATACAACAATTAGAAACTTCATAAATTAAAATTACAAAACATAAACTAAGGAATATTATATTTGACTTTGATCGAGTCACAAATGTGTTGATGCATTTACAGTTGCTTATTTGTCATGCCACTAGTATCCTTAAAGAGAATTTCATAATTCAATGCAATTGTCTCCCACGAGTGCTAAAACCTTTCTTTCTTCAACTTCACGATGCTTATCCCATAAATTCATACTTTTGACTTCATTTTTCTTGGCGTTTTTTGCTTTCCCTTTCCTTTGCCGCCTTTTGACCAATTGGGCGGACTTCGACGTCATTGTCTTCGATGTTGATGCTTGTATGTGCACCGGATGATGAAGTGAATGTCTCCGATACAGATATCTTTGTCCATTTAGAGAAATGTTCACTTGATTTCCCACATTTCTACTTTGGCTCATCTTTAACCATTAGCCACACATGCTCGTATTTGAAATGTTATTTACTTACTGAGTGATAAAGACCACGTCCAGTTTCTTTCACTTGGTCATCGGACCACCCACTACGATGTTGATCTCTTACTTGGATGAAAAATTTGTTAAATTGATTAACCATTGGAGAAATTGTGTATCAATGCGACTTCAAGACGTTCAAATTCCTTCGAATTTCCATCTTTCAGTTATTGTTGTAGAACTCAGTGATTCGTTTCCAAAACTCCTTCTCATGTTGAGAGTTCCTTTTCACGCTATATGTTGAAATAACGAGTCAAGCACTTACAAGCATTTTATCTTCTTCAATGTTCCACTTTGTTTTATGCATGTCTTTTGTTTCATTGTCCGCTTCATCATCAATAATTATGTTTTCCAACCCTTCTTGGGTAGAAAATGGTTGAATTACAATCTCACCAACACTATCCCTTCTTGTATCAACTGGCGTTGTTGGATTTCCAATACCCATAGTCGGTTTATAAGAACCGGATGTATATTGATTTGCTATAGCCGGGTTAAAATATTCATGTTGCGAATATATGAGAAATTAAGAATACGAAGGATAGGAAAAATTTGAAACACTTGAAATACCTTGAAAATTTAGATAACGAAAATTTGGCTGAACTTGAAAATTGCTGGAGATTGAGCATTTGGTGGAGCTTGAATATTCGGTGTTGCTTGAAAATGGGGCGAAGCTTGAAAATTCGGTAGAGTTGGAAAATTTGACGGACCTTGAAAATTTGGAGTAGTTTCGACATTCGCAGAATCTTCGACATTAAAAGAGTTCAATAAATTTGTAAAAAAATTGTTATCCATAACAAAAGAAGTGAGAAGAAGAATTTGTCTAGATTAATGAGAATAAGATAGTATAGAAGTAATGTAAATTTGAAAGAATGCAATGATTTTTTTTACAAACCTATTTATAGGAGAATTTATAGAATAAATTTTAAAAAAATAAAAAACAAAAAACAGTCATAAAAACGGTAAAAATAAAACGGCTCTTTTGTTCAAACAAAAAAAATTGAAAGTCTTCACATTCAGCAGCAGCAGCACAACAAACATGACATCATCCTTGAGGTCACTTGTACTAGTTGATATTCATCGACCTTTTGAAGAAATTATGGGTTGATGTGGCCTCCTCCAACAGCATCAACCTTTTGCTAAAAGGTTGATAACAAATATCAACCTTTTGCTAAAACCCATTGGAGCTGATCTAAGGCAATCCACACTCATCAACCTTTTAAAAGGTTTATCCAGTATTTCACGTCATCAGCTTATAAACCTTTTCATTTTAAACACTTTCTCTACATTCACATAAACATTTAAAAAGTTTTATAGCATGGACCTACAACTAAATATTTTATTCTTTCACAACATTCATTTATAATTACATTCTTTCACAATATTTATTTAAAAGTAATAATTTTATTTTCAATAATAAATATATATATTCTTAAAACATCAAAAAAAAATATTAAAAATATATATTATGTCAACATAATATTGATGCAATAATATAGATTTTATTAAACAAAATTGAAATTAAAATCATAAGAAACATAATTAAAATTACATAAATATTAATAGGAAATATTCAACCGAAACAACTTAATCTTCATTGTTATTGTCTCTGAAAAGTTCCTAAATATGCTCAATCAAGAAGGATCGAAGTTTTTGATGTACTTCACGATCACGTAGTTCGCATGTCTTTGAATGTATTGTTGGAAGTCTTGAACATGTCCATGAGATACGTGTATCGGTGGCACTACTTCTTCATTCGACCAGTTACTTATTGCATTATATTCATTCTCTACAATCATATTATGCAATATGATACACATGTACAGTATATATTTCAAATCTTTCTTGCTCCAAAATCGTGCCACACCTCGTACTATTTCCCAACGAGATTGAAGGACTCCGAATGCTCGTTCAACGTCCTTCCTTGCAGCCACTTGCATTTGTTTGAACTTGATCCGTTTAGGGTCTTCTGGATATGCAAAACTTTTAACAAATGAAGCCTACTCCGGGTAGATACCATCTGCCAGATAATATCCCTTTGTGTATTGTGTATCATTCACGGTAAACTGAACTTCAGGAGAGTATCCTCGAAATACATCATTGAACAATGGAGATTGGTTGAGCACATTAATGTCGTTGTTAGATCCTGCAACTCTGAAAAAAACATGTCATATCCAAAGGTCTTGAGAAGCGACTGCTTCTAGCATAATTGTTAGAACCCCTTGATCACCTCGGGTAAATTGACCTTTCCACACAACTGGATAGTTTTTCCACGACCAATGCATACAGTCAATACTTCCTAACATACCAGGAAAGTCGTGGTAATCAGAATATAATTGAAGTAAACGTTGGACGTTGTTAGCATTGGGTCTTCTCAAGTATACTATTCCAAATACCTCAATCACACATCGATAAAATTTCTTTAAGCATTTGATTCCAGTGGTTTTGCTAAGTCGTACGTACTCGTCACAATGGTCAGCAGGCGAGCCATATGCCAACTAACGGATAGCAGCAGTGCATTTTTGCAGCGGGGAAAGTCCATGTCTACCACATGCGTCACGCTTCATTTGAAAATACTCTGAATGATTTGAAAGAGCTTCTACGATTCGAATGAATAGCTCCTTACTCATTTGGAACCTTCTTCTGAGCCTTTGATGATCTGTGTAAACCGGCTCATTGGAGAAATAGTCGTTAAAAAGACGGTCATGTCGAGCTTCACGCTCTCGATTTATGGATTTTCGATTGCTTTTACAAATTAACATGGGAATTGGTAGAATCATCCTTCAATTCATCGTGTATGAATCGTAGGATTGGTAGAAAGTAGGAATCAAAATCGGAAGAGGAGTCGGAGTCGGAAGACATTATTAGTGTGGAGATTGTTGTATATGTAAGTATATGAGTAAGAGGTTGTGTTTGCAGAAAATATAGAGGCTCATAGGTCTATATATAGAAATCTTTCAATAACGGCTAGTTTTTATAACGGTTAGTTTTGCAACGGCTAGTTTTTACAATTAGTAGTTTATAAAAACCATACGAAACATAATTAAAAGTAGATAAATATTGATAATAGCACATAATTAAAAATTAAAAGTACATAAATAAAAGTACATAATTAAACGTATATAAATAAAAGTACATAATTAAATGTATATTAATAAAAGTACATAATTAAAAGTATATAAATTAAAAATTGCATAACTTAAACTAGACAATATTAAATTTGACATTGATAATAGTGCAAATTTTTCGATGAATTTATAGTTGCTCATCTGTCATGCCACTAGTATCCTTACAGAGGATTTTATAATTCTTTGCAATTGTCGACATGTTTATTGCTTCTGACACGTCCTTGAGTGCACAAATCTTCTCTTTTTCTATTGCAGCCCGTTCATTATCATCTTTTTTTTTTTTTGCTTTTCCTTTCCGCTTTGCGGCCTTTTGACCAATCGGACGAACTTTAACCTCATTGTCGTCGATGCTAATGCTCGTATGCACATCGGTTGATGACATGTATGCCCTAGTTTTGGATATCTTTGTCTTTTTAGATAAATGCTCACTTGATTTTCCACCTTTCCACTTTACCTCATCTTTCACAATTGCCCACACATGCTCGCATCTAAAATATTTTTTACGTGTTGAGAAGAAAAGATCACGTGCGGCTACTTTCACTTGGTCATCGGACCGGCCACTATTATGTTGATTTCGTACTTGGACGAAGTACTGGTTAAATTCATTAACCATTGGAATAAGTGTGTACCAATGTGCTTTCAAGACAGTTAACTTTCTTGAATTTTCCGTCTTTTGACTCTTGTTATAGTACTCGGGGATTCGTTTCCAAAACTCCTTATCATGTTGAGAGTTTCCAATCATGCTATCCGTTGAAACAATGAGCCAAGCACTTGCAAGTAGTTAGTCATCTTCAATCCTCCATTTTGCTTTTTTGCTTGTCTTCTGCTTGATTGTTTACTTCTTCATCTAGAACGATGTTTTCCAACCCTTCTTGAGTGGAAAAATAAGGAACTTCAGATGAACCGATACTAGTCCTTTTTGTATCCGTCGATATTGTTGGATTTCCAGTGCTCATATTTAGGTTATAATATTTGGGTGCGTATTGATTCGACATAGCTGGATGAAAATATCCATGTTACGGATACATGGAAAATTGAAGAAATGAAGCATAAGGAACATTTAAAATATTTGAAGTATCTTGATTAGTTGGAGAAACGGGGAAATGTGGAAACTTTGACAATTAGGATATTGACTCGTCTGAGCTTGAAAATTTGGACGAGGTTGAACATTCAAAGGAGTTTGCAAATTTTGAGGAGCTCGCAAATTCGGACGAATTTGGGTATTGACATAATCATCATCATTTGAAGAACTCAATAAACTCGTAAAATAATTATTCATAACAAAAGAAGTAAAAATAAAAATTTTAGGTAGTGAAATGGGAATGAATTTGAGGTAAAATGTATGTTTGAATATAATGAAAAAAATTGTTTTGAAAAACTATTTATAGGATAAATAAAAATATCTTCAAAGTAGCCGTTCACATGCAGCGGTTATAATTTTAAATAAAATGAAAGAAAATGAAAGCAAGTAGGAAAGTAGAAAATGGTCATTTTGGAAAAAGGAAGACAAAAAGAATAATTTATCAACCGATTGGTGCATATCAAGCCGTTGATAGTATCAACCTTTCCCTCCTAGCTCATTATCCATATCAACCTTTTTCAAAATGTTTTACAATTTCCATCAACCTACCATTATTGATGCCCTTGAAAACCTTTTCACCAATCGATTGATGAATACCAATCGATTGAAACTTTCTACCTATTGCAAAAAGCTTTAGTATAAACCTTTTTACAAAAGGTTTATTCCTTTTGCAAAAAGCTTTTACTCCCACCACTACACATGCCCTAATAATGCTAGGCTGCTAGCTTAAGAATGTAAAAAAATAACTCTTTACCTTATTAAGATTATTTGACAAAATTGATCGATGTTCATGAAGGGACCATCCAATTATTCTGTTTTTATGATCGATTATGACGTTGGTAAAAGACAAATTAATGGGGCATGGTGAACCATATGTAACAATCATCAAATGTGAAACAAACAATTGATTCCCAATTATAATGGAAATATCTTATCCAAAGTGAAACAAACAAAAATGAAAAATCATTTGTACAAGGGAAAAGCGAAAGGAATTAAAATTTTTAGTTTATTGAATTTTTTTTGGTTATGAACAAAAATTTTCTTTCAAAATTGGGTAGGATACGGAGAAAAAAAAATACAAAAAGCTCGATATTGAATGAGTTATTCCCCATTTCTCTTTCTTTAATTTCTTTACAAAACCAAACAATGTAAAATAAATCATCTTTATTTTTCCTCATTTATAACCAAGCTACTCAAAGTAAAGATAATTTCATCCTCCGTAAATGGAAAATTCTTCCATCTCTTCTTTCATCCTTTTAATTTTTCATCGTTGCAGCTGAACAAATCTTAAGTAGAAATAATTTCTTAAAATTTGTTAATAATTATATTAATAGAGGATCCTTCTTTGGGAATGTTGGAGTTAGAGGTGGTAATTTGGAGTGCAGATCTCCTGTACCACTTGTGTGTACCACTAGTATACTACTTTTCATCTCAACCATTGGTTAAGATGCAATAGTTAGGATGCAATGGTTGAGATGAAAAGTGATACACCAGTGGTACACATATGTGGTACACACAAGTGGTACAAGAGATTTGAACTCGATAATTTGTGTCCGTGTTCATTTGTTCGTTCAAACCGTCCAACAAATAATGGATATGGACACACCCAAAAGTTTTAGTGGGCACAAAATAGATATGTTCATTTGAGACCATTAATTATGATGGGTTAAATAGGGACCCACCATAAATCTCATTCTCTTACTCTTCTAATTTCGCTATAATTTTAGCTTTCTTCGTGCATTCACTTGAAAAATTTATTCTTGAGCTTAGTTTTCTTTCTTAAAAAATGTAGTCTCTCTCTCTCCCTAACACACACACAACTATGTGCACACTGACTCTCACAGATCACACACACATCTAATAGAGGGTGGTGGTGGTGAGCACTCAAAGGTTTCAGGATGTTCAACATCATAAGTAGGCAGCTTTCACTACTTTCGGACTCCTTCAAAGGACTGCTACGAAATTTACGTGTCTTTTTCTTTCTACCTATTTGGCTATTTCATGTACTATATTTGATTATCAACAAGCTCTAACTCAATTAGTACTATTTATTTCTCCTAACGGATAGATTGTGTGTTCAAGTCTCACTAGAAACACCATGGACTTTATAACTCTCAGTAAAAAGGTCGGGTGTTCAAATTTCTTCAGAGGCATCGTTGTTGTTAAAGTCTTATCCAAAGACCCCATTTAGCTACTCATTTATCTTAACGGAGAGGTCGAGTGTTCAAACCCTACCAGAGACACTCTATTTGATAATATAGACTGTACCCAAAAAGATAATATACTATATTTGATTGTTATTTTTTTTGTTAATCATACAATATATATATATATATATATGCAATAATTATTTTCTCAGTTTTGTTTTATTTCATTTTTAAGCAAAAGTTAATGTTTTCATTAAAGGTGTATGTTATTTACGAGTGGATAATGGATATCAAAGTGATATCTCATTATTCATGTCACCACCATTCCCTCAACCCCTCCCCCCTTCCCACCCAAACAAAAAATATTTACAAAAAACTAGTTTTTCTCTTTGGTTTGTCTTAAAATAAAAATGATTTTTTTTTGTTCAACGAAATAAATTTTGTAATTAATTATTATATTTATTTAATAATTGTGTGTTAATAAGTAGATGGACGTCCATGTTCATTTATTATTTTCGCATATATATGCTCATGTTATTAAATAGATACTTACTCACCTACCTATTTAAGCGCATTGCTCATATATTATAGGTGCACTCATGCTTTCTCATATATGCCAGTTTGCCACCTTTAATTGGAGTAGACAAAAAGCAAAGAAATCTAAAATTATTGTTTTATTGTTTTTTTTTTGTAAAACTATATGATATGCCCGGCCCAAACCCGGTCACGAGCAAGGCACGAGCTATCCTCACGTGCCGGTCACGAGTACAATGCATATGGGACCCACAGGCCTAGCGAGCAAAGTGATGGAAGCCCCAAGCAGCGAGCAACATAGCTCTCATCCAAACCTGGTCGGGCAAAGGCCTTGCCTGTCTGACCAGGGGCCATGCCCGGACATCACACATTTAGCAAAGAAACCAGATTCATCTCGTCCCAACCTGATCGAGCGTTGGCCTTGCCCGCCCAACCAAGGGTCGTCCCTTGGGCTGACAACAAGTTCAAGAGCAATGCAAGTGGAATGGCCGGGCTGAGACCTGCTCGCCCGGGCACACATCAAACAGGAAGCACCGGCGGCTTGCTCTCCAAGACAAGTCAAAGGTTTAGGCAGAACACTTGCCTTATCTGATCCTACATCTACGCGGCCAGCCGCCTATCACGCCTAAAATCAAGGAATTCTCTCCTTGATTGATCCGGTAACTATGGAAACTGAATCCTAGACGGATTCAACCACCTTGGGGCTTATAAATACCTCCCCGTAATCCTTAACAAGGTACACACACTTTCTTGAGCCTCGATACTCTGTCGATTTGCTTTTAGGCTTACATACGAGACTTACTCTCACGCTGGAGGGGTTTCGCGAGGCCCTGCCTTGCACTTCCACTCAGGTTTTCTTGTGTTCTTAACAGGCTCAAGAGAGGTGATCCAAAGCCCAGATATCTTACCCAATTCAAGGACGGCCCAAACTATGATTTTGCCCCTAAGTGGTCACCATAGACTACTTCACTAAGTGGATTGAGGCAAAGCCCCTAGCCAAGATATCAGAGGCCAACGTCATCAAATTTGTTCACTATCAAGTATGGTGTCGATTCTGGCTCCCTCGAGCAATCATCTCCGACCATGGCACCTAATTCTCGGACAAATTTACATCAGAATATGCTCGCTTGGGCGTCAAACATTGGCAGTCATCTGTAGCTTACCCACAAGGCAACGGCCAAGCTGAGGCCGGAAACAAACAGGTGTTGTATGCTCTCAAAAGGAACTTAGAAGGGCGAGCAGGAAAATGGGCAGAGGAGTTGCCGTCAGCCTTGTGGGCGGTCAGAACCACTGTTCGAGGTCCGACCGGGGAAACCCCGTTCGCGCTTACATACGGATCCGAAGCTATGATTCCGGTAGAAATGGCCTTGCATAGCTATCGTGTTTCACATTACAGCGAGCAGGATAATCAACTTGCCCAAGCCATAGACCTAGACCTACTCGAAGAAAGAAGGCTGGATGCACGACTCAGGATGGTCAACTACAAACAGAGAGCAAATGCTCACCATGACAAAAGGGTCCGAGGCAGAACCTTCTCTATTGGGGACTTGGTACTTAGGAAAGTTGAGGTAACAGGTCACCAGGCATAATGGGGAAAACTCTCTCCTAATTGGGAAGGCCCTTTCCGAGTCACGGGTATAATAAGAGAGGGCACTTACACACTCCAAACTCCATAAGGGAAAGACCTGAAGCATCCCTGGCATGCGGACCACCTCAAAAAATACTACCCCTAAGTTACGGCACAAACGGGCAAGACCTCAGTCCTGTTGAGGGTCACTGATTATTTATCAATAAAAGGCAAGTTTTTGTCATATCTATCCATTCAGAATTTTCAGTTATTCAGTTAAGTATCGTCTATTATTTTTCAGATTTGTTTGGCAAAATCTGCTCGCCCGTCGAACAGATAGGGCCATGCCCGGTCAACAATCCTCAAACCCCCTTAGTATCAGTGAACTTATACTCTCTGTGGGTGAGATGCGGCCATGCCCAGGTTCACATACTAGGATGCTCGCCCAGGGCGATAGAGGCCATGCCTACAAGATAACGGCTAACTACCTCGGGTTCCTATAGTGACTGAGCAACACTGTTGACCGTATATCTTCACACCCAAAGGATATACTAGCAACTGCTTCGAGATACCCACATCGAACAAAGTCCATGCCCGGTTGTTGGTCGCCATTCAGAGTTGGGCCTTGCCCGCTTGGCAGTCTTCTGGAAGCTCGCCCAAGGCGATAGGGGCCCGGCCTATTCAAAGCCTTGGCCAGATCCAAGCAATCATACCCGGTATTTGTTCGGGTAACATCTCAACTTAAATAATAAGCTTGTTTTATTAGTCTTGTTATTTTTAAGTAGATAATTATGAGTCCTCATACACGGTTAAACTTGTTCATCTATTTATGCTCGACATGTTTTCTGGGGAGCACCAGTACTTGTATTAACATATGATAGGAAAAATATGCAAGTGAGAAAACAGTTATCGAGCAAACAATCAGAACAGTTAAAATTGAAGTACGAAAGCGAAACAAGAAACAAAAAGGATCTCATTCATATTAATAAAATGTGGAGCTACAAGGGGAAGAATCAAAAACAAATGGCGCGCAGGCCAAATGAAATTCTAGGTTTGCCCAGGAGGAGGAGGAGCGGGAAGCTCTTTGGCACTAGCTTGATATTGTAGCTCGTATTGGATGTTCAGCTCCCTAAGAGCAGCCTCATCCTCAGCTGCCTTGGCCTGAGACTCCGCTTCAATCTGCTCGGCCTATTTCAAAGTTTCGTCCTCAGACTCTAACTCTTCGATCAGTGAGCAGACATTCACTTCGTCCACAGGCGGTGGAACCCAAGGTGCCCGCCCAGCGTCAGCGTCGCCGTTCGCTAGGATAGCCAGTTCCTCCTTGGTGTAGGGTACCAGCGCGTGGAAGGGACAAGCAGCTTCAGCATAAGGGTCGAGCACGGCCCATTCCGCCATCGTCCTCATCCCTACTCCGCCATGGTCGGCGAGCATTCTTAGTATGTGATTGGTGCCATGGGCGAAATATGGAAGAATGGCCGCGTCCACAGCGTTCTCAAAGTCCTTGGATTTCTTGTAGCTCTCCACTGCAGACTCTTTGGCCTTCTTCAGCTTTTGGAGCAGCTCCTCGATGCGCTTCCCATCTCTAACGGCCTGCATCTTAAGAGAGTCCTTCTCCACTCGCAAAAGATCTCTCTGCTTAGTGACCGCCGCCAGAGTGGTCTTACCCTTCTCCAGGTCGGCTTGGTTCTTCTTCACCTGGCCAACCAGCTCTGTTTTTTCGGTGGTTAGAACACCGTTTTGGGTGACCAGATTTAGATTGTGCTCAAGCATCTCGGCTTCTTTCTTCTTGGCCGCCTCAGCATTAGCCTCCAGTTGGTCGGCCAGGCGGGCCACCTGCTCGCATTTTTCCTTCACCAAACTCGCGAGAGTGGTCGCCTCCACCTTTATGAAGCCTTTTTCTTCATTGTACCGATCATAGAGATTGGTACAAGTGGAAGCGATCTACGGGCAAAAGGCAAATAATCAGAGCAAGAAACAAAGAAAGAAGAGAAAAGTAAATCATTGGCAAACACTTTACCTCGCTCAGGCAGAGCCCTACATTTCCGACCAGGACATGGCCAGCAGTGTCTCGGTCCAGGGCCAGGCCATCATGCATGGCCCTCTCGATAATGCCCTTACCCACCAAACCTCCAGGGCTTCCGTGGGCGTGCAGATCAATGCCCCCCAGCAAAGGGGCGTCCCTGGATATTTCTTTAACCAACGCCCGCGCACCGCTGGTAGTAGTGGGCATCACAAAGCCAGGCCGCCTACAAGAAGCTTCCCCGCTCTGAGTGGGAGAAATAGAGACGGGGTCAGGACTTGAGCCCCGGCGACGAACTTCCCGAACAGGAGGAGGCTGGAGCTCTTCTTCCTCTTGCCCTTTGCCTTGGCATCCTTGGCAGCGGACACCACAGAGATGTTGGCACTAGGCGGCTCGGCAGCGTCAACAGCAATGGCCGTGACTGCCTCTCTTTGCGTGGCTTCTTTCTGGGTGGTAGCGGCAATCTTAGGCGCCACAGCCTTCTTGGCCAGACTTGCAGCCCTGCCCAAGTCCGGGGTTTTCTTTGTAGGTGGGCAGAACGGCACCTTGGGCAAGTCTACGGGTTTGTTAACCTTCAAGTTGGCTGCCCGCTGGTCAGCCTCTTTCTTCCGCTGCCTCAAAACTGCCAAGTTCTTCATTCCTGAAACGAGGCAAAACAAAATGAGAATAGAATGAGCTCGAGAAAGAGATGAATAAAACAGAGAAAATATTAATGACTAGCAAACAACCATCCTGATCTTCATAACCGCCTAGCCGGCACTGCCTAGCTGACACTGACACGACGATTCAAGGCTTGAACATTCGGCCATGACAACCATCCCAATAAGGGTGGGGTTCTCGCACGTGATCAGAGGGCTCCACCTGAGACCTCTCGGCCGCATCAACCAAACACAAGTAGTGCGGATTACGCACCGCCTCCTTCCAAATAAGAAGAAATTGCTGGCCGACGCATTTCTCATTTTCTTCTATCACCCCTACGACGGCTTTCAACGCAGCTAATCGGGCAGTTTCCCCCGAGTTGAAGTCTTGTTTGGAGGCCTTGGGAATTTTGATTTCGCTGGTTGCCATGGGCATGAACGGCCAGCCAACCCGGGATTCAATGAACAGGACCCTCCTGTCCCAAACTTCTACCTTCCCAAGAACCTCGATGCCAGCCTCAAAAATTGAGCCCTCACTCCAATCCTCCCGCTTGTGTTCGGGGCAAAGATTAATAGCTTCCGGAGCAAATACATGTCCGACTCAAACCCTAGCATTCTGCTCGCCACCGTGAAAGTTGTGATAGCGCGGACAGTATTTAACATCAAATCACAGGGGACGCTTTGGTCTCATATAAGAAGTCCACCAAGAAGGGCTCTAGTGGGAGACGTAATCCAACACGGAAAAAATCGGCGAAGAATAAGAGCTCGTTCCCCTGCTCGCGGGAAAGATTGACCCTGGCGGGCACATCCATTTTGCTTGCCCGGTAATAGGCGGGATCAACACCGAGGGACGCGAGCCACGCCGTCACCTTGTCCGCCATGTCTAGTGTGGCCCGCCAGATCGGCCTCGGCTCAGATTGACGTACCATTCAGGCTCTTCCTCCTCTTCTTCTTCCTCCTCGACTACTTCGTCAAGAGGGACCTCCACTTGAGAACCTCCTACCATAGTGAACCAGCGAGCAAAGGGAACATTGTCCTGTTCATCTATTTCCTCCTCAGGAGTGGCTTCCACCTGAGAGCGACCAGTTTTCTTAAAGCGCCGGGCAAGCGGCATGTCGTCTACCTCATCGGCATCTGAGGCCTCTCCGGCCACCTCGCTTTGCTCGGCCCTTACTTGCCTGGCCGAATCTCCAATAGGGGCTGCCTGTTGGTTGAGGCCTTGCCCAACAGCGAAGCCACTGGTCACACTATCCTCTCCAGAATCTTCCTCGCTGGAGGAATCAGTCAAATCTACCACGGGGGCAGTTGCACGCCTCTGAACCGTAGGCCCGGCCACGGATCTGGCTCCCTCGTTGCACTCGGTGCCAATTGAAGGGGACTTCTCGCTGCTTAGCGAGTCGTTTTTTCAGCCATAGCTAAAAGCCTCTCGGTCATTCTCGGATACGTCAGACATCTACAAAGAGATCGAGGAAGATGGCTATCAGAATTCTACCCGGGTAACTAGCAAAGAAAAAGGAAAGCAATCCTAAGTCTAGGTCAACACAAGAGGCTCTGCCCGGCTAGCGAGCAAGATCACGGGTTCTATTCCTCGATCTCTACCTAAGGGCGGTCTTACCCTCTTAAACCCTAACAGGGGCCACTTGGAGATGAAGAAAAAAAAGCAAAAGCCATCCATAAACCTAGAAAAACCGAAAACAGAGTAAGGGAAAAGTTGAAAACTTACTGTGATTTCTGTGTTGATGCGTCCTCTGTAAGCAATTCAAGGAAAAATCGGAACCGTCGTGAAAACTATGAACGCCGAGGACTGAATGGATGCTGGAAACGGAGGGACAATTTCGTCGGAGCCTAAGAGAAGACACGGTAGTAGCCGCAGCAGCAGCTTCAAGTTCTTCAGAATTTTCTCTCTCTAAAACTCGGAGACGATAAAAGAGAAGAAAGGGGAGAGAGGTCGGCCTTTTATAGGACGGGTTCTCGACGGTTTTTGGGGGAAAAAGGGGGGCGGAGCCCGAAGCGCCGCTTGGGAATTCGCGGCCCATCATCACAACGCATTTAATGCGCCGCTTCGTGCTCCGTGCCCCGTCAAGTCACCAAACCTTGTGACGGCTCACGTGCCTCAAATCCACTCGCCTGTACGCCCCCTACAAACAAGCTTTCAACACGCCCGCCGGCCAAAGTTCCGATCTTTCCACCAGTAAACTTGGCCCAATTATTGACTCCTGAAAATTCACAAGTGTTGAAACTCGCGCGAGTATCTAGTTTAAACGCTCCCCGCTCCGAGCATGAATGCTCGCCAGACAAGGAGCTAGGGGCCACTGATATGCCCGGCCCAAGCCCGGTCACGAGCAAGGCACGAGCTATCCTCACGTGCCGGTCATGAGTACAATGCATATGGGGCCCACAGGCCTAGCGAGCAAAGTGATGGAATCCCCAAGCAGCGAGCAACATAGCTCTCATCCAAACCTGGTCGGGCAAAGGACTTGCCTGTCTGACCAGGGGCCATGCCCGGACATCACACATTTAGCAAAGAAACCAGATTCATCTCGTCCCAACCTGATCGAGCGTTGGCCTTGCCCGCCCAACCAGGGGTCGTCCCTTGGGCTGACAACAAGTTCAAGAGCAATGCAAGTGGAATGGCCGGGCTGAGCCCTACTCGCCCGGGCACACATCAAACAGGAAGCATCGGCGGCTTGCTCTCCAAGACAAGTCAAAGGTTTAGGCAGAACACTTGCCTTATCTGATCCTACATCTACGCGGCCAGCCGCCTATCACGCCTAAAATCAAGGAATTCTCTCCTTGATTGATCCAGTAACTATGGAAACTGAATCCTAGACGGATTCAACCACCTTGGGGGCTTATAAATACCTCCCCGTAATCCTTAACAAGGTACACACACTTTCTTGAGCCTCGATACTCTGTCGATTTGCTTTCAGGCTTACATACGAGACTTACTCTCACGCTGGAGGGGTTTCGCGAGGCTCTGCCTTGCACTTCTACTCAGGTTTTCTTGTGTTCTTAACAGGCTCAAGAGAGGTGATCCAAAGCCCAGATATCCTACCCAATTCAAGGACGGCCCAAGCTGTGATTTTGCCGCATCACTATAAATTAATTTCATTACATTAAAAACATTACTTTGAAGCATACAAGTTCTCTAACCTCTTTATCGACCACCTCAGCTCTATTTCTAGCTATCTTGCTTACATCATAACCATTAAATAGTTTAACTGCATGGTGATATCATACAAAAGCCTACACATAAATTAAATATTGTAGTACTTCATTGGTTACTAAATAATTATTTACCTTCTTTTTTGTCCGTTAATTACAAAATAATTGTCTTTTTTAAAAAATATTCTCTTTAGAAAAATAGTTTTACCAATTTATCATTATTTTTTCTAACTATTTTGATTATGCTCATATATACAAAAACATTAAAGTAACCACATATTACATAAAAATTTATAATACGGTTAATTATTTTTTAAAAATAATGTACCAAGTCAAATAGAAGGATTATTTAAAACGGAGAGTATCATTCTCTTTTGAAAAGTCTAGCTAAATTAATACTACGTATAATAAATCTCTTTTTAACATTCAATATGTAATTGAATTCAATCATAGATACTTCTTCTGTTTCGTTCAAATAATCTAATTTTAAAAAATTAAGGTATAAAAATATTATTTTATTATTAATGAACTACTAAAAGTATTATTTAATTGACTTTCAAACGAAAACTATTTGTCCAAAATAAAGGAGTACAATATAAAAGATATTATTAGTAACAACTTTTATTAATTTTAAGAATAAGTAATTTTTTATGGGTCGTGTAAGGTTTTAAATTTTGATTTTTTCATTTTTCATTTTCACTTTTTTTTCCATCAGCTATCATCTATATCTTTTTTAGTGCTTTTTCAATTATTATTGTTAGTAATTGGGCTTGTGGCCCGATTATTTACCTCCGCCCACATGGAATATATATTTTTATTATTATTGGTTAATTAGTTTCTTAATCCAAAGAGGTTTGGGATTGACCTAACTTAACCTATAAGAAATAAGGTTTCTTGGTAATAATATAAATAGGGCAACTAAAGGGGAAAAATCCGAACACCTAAATAGAAGAACACGTCTTCTATAGATTGGCCGCCTCTCTCTCTCTCTCTCTCTCTCTCTCTCTCTCTCCTAATTCTATCTCACCAAATACTCCCTCTAGCCTAACCATCAAGAGGCTTGGATTTGCGGTGTGAACCAGTATTGATATTCGTGTTACGTGATATCAATCCGACGTGAGAGAATTGCAGGATTGTTGATCGTGACATACGAAGATCGTAGCTCAAGCGAAATTCTACCGCTTCGCTCAAAGTTCAAGTTCACACAAGGTAACTCATGATTACTGCTTTGAAAACGAACTTGAATGTTATATGTTTAGATATATCCTTCATTGGTATCAGAGCCTATATGCTTGATTGTTCGTTTCGTTATGCCATGAATTGCATGCTTTTGTTTTTAGGTTTGTTTAAAAGTTTTACCCGATAACGAATCAAATGGGTTTTATTATTTTATGTGTAAAACGTTTTTATTTTCGAGAAAAAATTTATATGTTTGAGTTCCCTATGACGAGGCGAACAACATACTAAATTCTCGTTGAAATCCGTTGGGTATTTTTCAAAATATCGCAAACCCAAGTTTTGTTGAAATTGATTTTTCTGAAACTTTGCATGTTGTTTTGCCCTATTTATTTTTTGTAAAACCGTGGTTTTATGGTCTGTACTTATAGTACTCCGCGAGGGCTTTCCTACGACATATTATATGCTTAATTTGGACTTAAAATAAATGTTTTACGACCTCGCGAAGTTGGCTCGCGGATCACGTTCACGAATCGATTTTTAGGGTTGAAAAATTGACGTCCTACGAACCCCACTCTCAGCCTCGATATACGTGCCTTTTGTGGCACTCCATTAGATGTAAAAAGTACATGACTAGAAAGTACTCGACGAGATGAATCCAACGCCATCGTCCACGACTTCATCGGAGCAGCGGAAGGCGACGCGTGGAGCCCACTCTCCGGTTGGGCACGTGAGAGGGCAGCATAGAAGACCAGTCAACTGTTGACTAGTCAACGGTCAAACAGTTGACTGATGACGTGTCCACCACATCACCTGCCACGTTAGCAAATAGACCCACTCCAGTGACTCAGTTTTGATGACGTCACCATGACGTCAGCCCTGCCACGTCAGTCCTAGCGTACATTCAGCATCCAGTCAGCTTCTCCTGGAAGCCCACATGCGCAGATGACGCGTGCGGCGTTTCTGGACCTCCGGTTTTGAAACGGCCAGCGCGTCTGGACGTGTTTTGGCCTTCTGAGTCCAATGGTGGCCTCTGTTTTGATCAATTCAGTCTGGAAATATTTGTTTTTGTTTTTTCAGTGTATAAAACATGTTTTTTAATTTTTTAAAAATTCATAAATAATATCCATGGGCTATTTTGTCATTTTGTGACTGTTTAGGGTTATTTGGGACTGTTTTGAAAATTTTTAAAATTCTTTGTGAATTTTAAACAATTTTTAAGTCATTTTTCGCATATTTAATTATCGTTTTGGGCTCTAAAATTGCGATTGAAGACTATACGAGACCCAATAATTTTATTTTCAGTAGTGAAAATATTTATGTACATGATATGTGCTTGATGGATTTGTTCTATCTTATTTCTTTTATTTAAATTATCAATTTATGAATATTTTCACATTGTGCATACTTTGGTTGTGATTACGAGTCTCGCGGATTTTCTTTCCTTACGTGTATGATGTGATAATATTTTGTAATTGATTTTTTAGAATAAAAGTGAATCAAAATATATATATATATATGCTTATGTCTTATTTTTGCAATAAATTGTAGTGAAATGACTTCTAAGAATGTAATCGTTAACTTTAACAAGGATGAGAAATTAGATGGCACCAACTATCGTGTTTGGCAAAGAAAAATCATGTATTTGCTAAATGAGCAAGAGGTTCTCGACAACCTAGATACTGTGATGGAAGAACTAGAGATGAGTAATTTGACCATCACCTAGCATCGCCAGAAAATGAAGGAATTCCTTAAATGGAAAAAGAAAGATCGATGTGCACGTAATGATCTGATTGGCGAGTTTGAGGATTACCTGACTGCAAAACAAATGTGGGGCGACATTAAGCACATTTATGGGAATACCTCTGCTACAAAGTTAAAGACTTTGACTTACAAGTTTGAAAGCTATAAGATTGACCAGAAACGTAACATTCTTGAACAACTTGCGAGATGTCCGGAATGATTCGTGATCTTAAGGCTGATGGTTCTATCTTATCTGATGAACAACAAGTTCAAGCGGTGATTCGTTCACTGTCTGACTCTTGGAGTAGTTTGAGGCGTATCTTGACTCATACAGACTCCATTCAGACTTTTGCAGATTTATCTCGCCATGTTGAGCTTGAGGCTGAGTGTCATGAAGCGACTCGTGCGATAAGTGTTGCGACTCGTGATCTTTGTAAAACCCTAGTTCATTGATTTCTTGTTTATTTCATGAGTTCATACTTTAGTAATCATCATTAGTATGTTAACTTAGATCACTTGTATGTTTAAAGTTGATGGCATGATCATTGACGTCGTTTGGGATGCTCGTTTGCACCTTTCCTTCACGAGTTGCCTTGAAACTCGGGTTTGTGTTTTATGTTGTAAACACTTGGATAAATGTTAGAAACCATTCTTAACATCATTAACACGCTTTAGATGTTGGTTGAATGCTAGTTGCATCGCCGGTTTGATCGCTAGTTTGATTCGAGCGTTAACCCTTCTCCGTTTGACCTTTTCGGTTGTTGTTCGGGAGTGTTTTATCTGAGTTCTTAGCCATGTTTGAATGAGGTTTGAACATTGATTTGCTTTGGTTATTGATTAGAGGACTTTAAGGTTGAATTCTAGACACTTTTTGGCTTTGGAGGACATGAGGGTGCAACCGGGAAAGACCTAGATCAGCCAAGGGGGCAAAATGAAAATTTTATGGAAGCCAGCATGATGCGCTCGCATCATGCCTAACCAATGCGACCGCATTGGACCTTTTTCCAGCATACGGGATTTTCTGCAATTGTCAAATGTTGACCAACTTAACCCCACCCAAACCCAACCTAACCCACCCTAAACCACCCTAGTTCGTCCTACACCTCATCTCCTGCATGCTTGACAAGTTTTGAGTCATTTGGATGCATGTACAACACATGGCAAAGAAAGACCTCCAACATGCACACACATGCATTGGACACCCCATTTCAGCCATTGCATGTCCAATACCTCCACTAAACCCACCAAAATCAGTCATTCTTCTCCAAATTCGTGGCTGAACATTTCTTGAGAGTTATAGAGAGTTCTTGGAGCTTCTTGAGTGATCAACAATGGTGGCCAACTATTGAAGAAGCCATTTCCAAAACCGTTCGGTAGAAGTGAAGAGGAGAGCAAGAAGAACACATACCCAACCTTGCATGGACGTTTTTGTACAACTTGTAGGACTTGTTTAAGGTGAGTTACAACATCTCTTCTTATTTAATTTAGCCTCATTGACCCTAGGGAAAACAATCTTGCTATATGAGGTCAATGAGAGCTCTTAGGACTTTGTAGAGATGCCATGTTCTAGAACGTGTTATGTGATGAATTTGGGTTGTATGAACAGATTATAGACCTATAATAAACCATGATTTTAATGTCATTTAGGGTAGTAATGTATGATAGATCATGCTACTTTGTTGTTTAAGTATTGGGAGCATATTGGATGAGATAGTTAGGCTTGTAGAGATGCCATGATCTCGTATGTGCTAAATGATGTATTTTGGGTTGTGTAAACAGATTATAATCAGGTTGTAAATCATGATTTTAATGTTATTTAAGTGTGATAAAGTATGCCAAATCATTCCATCTTGTTGTTTAAGCATTGGGAGCATATTGGATGAAATAGTTAGGCTAGTAGACATGCTATGTTCGCGTATATGCTAGACGTTACATTTTTGATGGTATGATCAGATTATAAACATGTTAGAAACAGGTTGTAAACCATGTTTAATATGTTATTTATGTGTGATAAAGTATGATAGATCACCCTACCTTGTTGTTTAAGCATTGGAAGCATGTTTGATGAAGTAGTTAGACTCGTTGAGATGCTATGATCACGTACATGCTAAATGCTACATTTTAAGACGTATGATCAGATTATAAACAGGTTGTAAACCATGTTTAGAATGTTATTTATGTGTGTTAAAGTATGCTAAATCACCCTACTTTGTTGTTTAAGTGTTGGGTGCATATTTCATGAAATGACAAGAATGTATATGCCTAGTTTGTGACTTTGATTCTATGTTTCATACTTGATTGTTTGATTGGGGTTTTATGGGTTTAATGACCTTAGTAACCTATTTGATTACGTTAGTATGGACATAGGAGAGTATTGAGGCCGATGGCTTCTATACCTAAATTTTGAAAGATTGATTATAACTCAACGGAGTTGACTATTGGGTTAGTATGACATTAAGGAGTAATAAGCCTAAGTCCTACGAATTTTGGGGTAGTATTAATGGGGGTTAAGCCTCCAAGCATTTTAAAGTGTATGAAGAACACTTGATGATTAGAGTCTTGATTTATCTCTAATGTGATTATGTGCTAGTTGTGAATTAAAAGCATGACTAGATGATTGTAGAGTACATACCTACTTATTTGAGCATATGAATATGAATTACGTGTGCTTGAAGTTTGAGTCCAGCTGGAGTCGGTTGTCGAGTCATTGGCGGGACGATGCATCATCTTCACGAATTGTGGGATTCGTGATTTTGATGAATCGCCGTGCCGGATTGCACACACCCCTCTATCGATGGCCACGGTAGGGAAGTAGTTGATCTTAGTTGTAGTATGGAAACATGACTTTGATAACTATCGGAACTCGAGCGGGAAATGTCTCGGGACGCCGATATCCACGATAGGGATATCGAGGACACATAAGTTTGGCACATGTTTTTGCAGGAGCAACATGCGCGGAAAAAGGGTAACGATATCACCTCCCTTTTGTATGAATTGACTCACGAGTGCTTATATGTGAATAATGTGCTACGTGACTATGATATGATATGAAATGATGGTTGATTGAATTAATGAAATGTTATACTTGTTGATAACATGATATTCAAGATTGTTAAGTATGAGTACCTTGACATGATTATTTATGAAATGAATATTATGCAATAACATGAATTATTATTGTTAAGCATGATGCCATGACAAGAAGTTATTGTTTGTAACTTGCTAAGTCTTTATGACTTACTCCTATTTGTTTCGATTGTTTTCCCTAGATCCGAGCCGCGTGGATCGAAGTGATTATCGCTTACATTGAAGAAGCTTTGGCAAGGTTGCTACCTTGTAATATTAGTACCTTTTCTTTTGGCAAGGACGACGGGGACATAAAGTTATATAAACTTTATGTGGGGTAGCAAGACTTGATTTGTTTAATTATTAGTACTTATGTTTAATTAGTACTTATTATTTTGAGAGCCGACATATGTTAGTCGTGCCTATGTATTTACGTTGATTATGCTTTTGTTGTTTTAACCATATATTGGTTTGTTTGCTATGTTTATGATGCGGCATGTTTTAGCCGTTAAGCATGTTAGACTAGAGTTGTAGACTTAGTTTAATATTGCCCGCCGGTAGGCCGCCGATGACTTGATATTTAATTGCCATAAATTGTTATATGTGCCTATTGTTGCGTCGCATGATTTTATTTTTGGACCAAGAGATTCATTATCTCTAAGGTTGTATTAGTTTGAGCTTGTTAGCTCGGGCGCCACTGTTTTAATATATTACGTTTCCGCATGTGTTAAAGTTTTTGGCGTACCGCCGTTATGGCCTTACCCACTATTTGCTACTTGTTTTTGTTAAGTGCCTTTTTTAGGCGGCACGACCTCGGGGTCTCGTATTGGGACTCGGGTCGGGTCGCCACAATCTTGCTCTTGTTTCCCTTGAGGGTCCGCGCAAGCCATATGGGCAACGCAATAAACAAACTAAAGGCAAGAAGACTCAGAATGTGGGCCCCAAAAGTGACAAGATTACTAAACGCCGAAGAGGCAAAAAGAATATTGCTAAGTAGAAGTGCTACAACTGTGGTGCCTTAGGTCATTTTGCTCGGACTTGTCCTGAGGCCAAGAAGGTATCCCTTAATCCTATCTCCATGCAAAGTTGTGTTTGCTCTCATATTTTATTAGCTGACTCTCTCACTGTGTGGATTGTAGACTAAGGCTCAACCAAACATGTGACGAGGGATCGATAAGGATTTATAGATTATCGAAAAATTACTGCAGGTACAAGAAGAATTTTCATGGGAAACAGTTCGCCTGTTGAAGTCAAAGGAGTTGGCTCATACCAACTTCAATTGTGGAGTGGACGCACATTGACTCTTCATGAAGTTCTTTATGCACCTGGAATTCGACATAATCTATTATCAGTAGTACAATTGCTAGGACATGGATATTCTTTTAATTTTAGTAATGATCACTTGGACATTTGTTTTGGTGATGAGATTTTGGGACATGGTTTTTTGTCAAATAAATTTTTTTAAATTAGATTTGTTGGATTCCCATAATTCTTCTGTTAATTATTCTTCTTGTATGGTTTATGATAATTATAATTCTGAGTTATGGCATACTAGACTTGGACATATAGGAAAAGATAGGATGACTAGATTGGCTAGAAAAGGCCTATTGGGGTCTCTCAGCAAAGTCAACCTACCCTTGTGTGAATCTTGCCTTTTGGTAAGGCAAAAAGAGCCACACATCCATTAGAGTTAGTCCATTCAGACATTTGCGGACCAATGAATGTTAAGGCACGTCATGGAGCTTCCTATTTTCTCACTTTTATCGATGACCACACACGCTATGGTTATGTTTACCTTATTTCTCACAGCGATGAAGCTCCCAAGTGTTTTGAGCGCTTTCTCACAGAGGTTGAGAATCAAAAGGATAAAAGCTTAAAAACTTTTAGAACTGATCGGGGCTGTGAATATTTATCTGATCAATTTAAAGAATTGTGTGAGAAAAAGGGAATACGCCGACAGTTGACAATTCCTAGAACTCCGCAACAAAATGGTGTTGCAGAACGAAGGAATCAAACATTGTTGGAAATGGTTAGGTCAATGATGGCACAGGCCAACCTCCCAATTTCGTTTTGGGGGGATGCGCTAATGACTGTCGCCTACATACTTAACCGAGTGCCTTCTAAGTCAGTTCCCACAACCCCTTATGAACTTTGGAAAGGTGAGAAGCCTAAATTGGGGCATCTTCATCCTTGGGGTTGTACAGGTTATGTCCATAATACCTCTAATTAGTTTGGAAAACTAGGCCCTATAGGAAACAAGTGTGTTTTCATAAGGTATTCAGATACCTCAAAGGGTTATGTTATGTACGGTGGAAAACCTGACGTAGGAATGACTGAATCAGAGTCGCGCAATGTTGATTTCATTGAGAATGATTTCCCTCAGATAGGTGAAGTTAGGAAAGACTTTGAACTTTTTGAGATGGAAGAAGAACATATGACATCTTTTGGCGAAGGTGGGGAATTGTCTCAACCTAATCCTACGGTACAACATGAGGTTGAGCCTATGGAAGTCTCCAATGAGAGTCAAGGTGATCTTCATCCAAGTGGGAGTACGGATTCTAGTGAGAGTCTGATACTAGAGCGAAGAAGTAAACGTGGAAATATACATCGTCGTCAATTCGCGATCGAAGAGGAATCTTTCCTAACTACTTCTTACAATTCTAGTGAGCCTACATCGTTCAAAGAAGCTCTTTCTTTACCTACAAACAATGAATGGATGACTGCAATGGAAGATGAAATTTCCTCTATGAAAAAGAATCATGTTTGGGAGTTAGTTGATCTTCCGTAAGGTCGCAAGACTATTGGAAACAAATGGGTTTTCAAAGTCAAGCAAAAGACAGATGGATCAATTGACAAATATAAGGCACGTCTTATGGCGAAAGGTTTTACCCAAAGAGAGGGTTTAGACTATGAGTAGACATTCTCCCCTATGGTGAGATTTTCGTCTGTTCGCCTAATCCTAGCGATAGTAGCGCACATGAATCTAGAATTTTATCAGATGGATGTTAAAACTGTTTTTCTCAATGGAGAACTAGATGAATAGATCTATATGACTCAACCAGATGGTTTTGAAGTCAATGGACAAGAGCGCAAAGTGTGCCGACTGAAACGTTCCATCTACGGTTTCAAACAATCATCTAGACAGTGGTACATTCGCTTTCATCAAGCCATAACCTCAATTGGCTTTGTGATGATTGAGGAAGACCATTGTGTGTATGTTAAACGATCCAAGAAAAAGATCTTGATTCTGTCATTATATGTTGATGACATCCTACTAGCTGGGAATGATATGGAGATGATAAATGCCACTAAAGAGTGGCTGCCTGCGCTTTTCGATATGACAGACTTGGGTGAAGCAAGCTATGTGCTTGGAGTAAAAGTCATTAGGGATCGTTCAAAAAGATTTCTCAATTTGTCTCAAGAGACTTACATTAAGAAAGTTATCGAACGATTTGGCATGACTAACTCAAAACCTGTTGTCACTCAAATGGAAAATGATGTGTCCTTAGTACAAACCAATGCCCTAAGAATGAAGAAGAGAAGAAGAGAATGTCTACGACTCCATATGCGAATGCGGTAGGAAGCCTAATGTATGCTATGGTGTGTACTCGGCCTGACCTATGCTTTGCAATTGGGATGTTGAGTCGATTCCAAAGTAATCCTGGACCTCAACACTGGATGGCAGTGAAGAGGGTTCTGCGTTACTTGGTGGGAACCACAAATTTAACCCTATGTTACCAAGGTGGGGATTTGAGCTTGAAAGGTTTCACTGACGCGGATTGGGCTGGAGATGTAGATAGTTATAAATCTACTTCGGGCTACGCTTTCTTCCTTAGTGGTGGAGCTATCTCTTTGAGTAGCAATCGACAGACTAGCACCGCCTTATCTACGATGGAGTCAGAGTACATGGCTTGCTCAGCTGTGGTTCAAGAAGCTGTGTGGTTGAGGAGTTTTTTTTCAACATCTTGATGTTACGACGCATGTGGATCATCCTGTAGTCATTGCTTGTGATAGCATGGCTGCTTTAGGTTACACTAAAGATCCCAAGTATCATGGAAAGACGAAACACATTAACATCAAGTATCATTTCACTAGAGACATGATTGCAGAAAAGAAAGTTGTTCTAGAATATATTCCTACTAGAAGCATGTTTCCTGACCCTATGACTAAGCCTCTAGCTAGAGAGATCTTTCAGGATCATATGTTAGGTCTAGGGCTTCGTAGGATTTGACATTTATTCTGAGAGCACTTTTGTTGACATTTGATTATTATTTTTCATTATCGTTTGAATAAATTGCAGCTTCATTTTATTCCTTTTATATGTTAATTGGATATTTTAATATGAAATTGCGTAGAATATATATTTTGATTAAAAAAGATGTCGTGGATATTGAATTGGTCCTCTCACACGAGTAATTCACCTTGTCGCCAGGTGGGCGAGCAAGTTGAGATAGTAAAAGTCTTTGGCACCTATGAAGGGGGGTACGCAAATGACATTACAATTATCGCCTTGGTCGACTTTTTATAAAGGTCGACTTTACATCTCAAGGAAAAGTCCGAATGTGAGATCTTATAAGGAACACTAGAAGAGTGACTAATTTTAAGTACTCAGGTTAGACGCCAGAAGGACGGCTAGACTAAGGTTTGTATGGCGTTTGAGTATGACATGCCTACTTCGTGTGGGAGTTCCGTCATAGCATACACATCATACTGTATGTGACTATAATGCGACTTAAGAAAGTGATTGAATGATCTCTGCTTCATCACTGTGTGAGTTCTAGTGATCAAATCCAGGTCACGATTATACCCTATGTGACTTAGAACTATATCATGAACTTGGATTTGATGATGCTACTTTGGCATGCCGACCAACGGGCTATGCACATACAGCCCTACGGAGCATTGCTGGGAAAACAGTTAATCAATAGTGATTGATATGAGTGTCTAAGGAAGATAGTATGATATTGTGACAGCCCGACCCGAACCCCAATGCGGAATCCCAAGGTCGTGCCGCCGAGACAAGCTAAAAGACGAACAGGCACCCGCTAAGCGTAGTAGTGCGAGTCCAGAGTTGAACCAACAAACACTAAACAGGAATGAAAAGCCGTAACGGCAAAACCGAATAACCAAAAACTAAAATCTGCGGGAGCAAATCATAAATGGGACCAAAACCTATAGTTTTAAACTAAGGAATACAAGGCCGAGAGACGACTATCTCTCGACAAATCTACGACTCGCGTGACGCAACATTGCGCACGTACAACAACCCATCGGCAACCTAAGGCCGGCGAAGCAACAAGAATACCAACCTGATAAACAACAACTCAACGGCTATAACATGCCGGAGGAATAAATCAACTAAAGAATAAGATACTCAAATTCTAACAACTACACACAAGTCTCACGACTAACGCCGGAGATGACAATACTAACAATAACGGGATGAGTGAGCTAAAGTATGCTCGAAATAACAAGGGAATAACTTCTAAAAGATACAACAGCTCGACTAACGAGTCGGCTACCAAAATAATACAATAACAAAATACTAACATAGTCTACCCAAGTAAAGTCTACATAACTTTACAATCGTGTCTCACAATTACAAAATAACTGAATAATAATAAATCCAAGCTAAAAGCCCTAAGACCACCTTCTAGGAATCACTATCCGGCCGCCACGCGTACTAACGGATCGCTCGCCGCAAAAACTAAGGAAAACAAACACACGAAATGAGTCATAATGACCCAGTAAGTTACTAAATGCAAATGTATGGCATAGCATATCGTGGCATGGCATAATGCACCAACATATATAAAATCATGATATCTTTATAGTCTACCAATAATAACTTGTATTAGTCACCGAGTAACATAAACTTCATAAACCATATAGCACGTTTTCTTTCATATAAGTGCTCATAGTAAGCCACATAAGGGATAGAAAAGATACCCAAACCACTCCGTTGTGTTGCTCCTGCAATACACAATGTTACTAGTTCGTGCCATCGATGTTATGTGAATTCATCGACTCATGCCGAGAACCTACTCGGACTCAATAGCAAGCCAATGCGGCACTTAAGCGATACGGCAAAGGGGCTACTTCTGCGGCCAACGGTGGAGGTGTGTGTGGAGTCCGGTGCGGCGATCCATAGCGAGCACGAATCCCATAATTCGTGAAGGCGATGCATCGTCCCACCCTGACTTGAATAACAAACCAATTAATGCCAGCTGGACTCAATGCAACGCACAAGTAGATAATTACTCTCATGCTCAAACAAGAACCAAGACCGCTCATTGCGGGCATACCAAATCAAGTAGGACATAAAGCTCTACACACCAATTTCAACAATGCACATATTTGCACATACTTAATAAATTCAACCAACTTATAAGTTTAGTCAAAGAACCACATAATGAGGTACTCATAATCCTCAAGTCGTCACCAAATCGAAAGTAGCATATAAGCTCAAGAAATCACAATGTGAGGCCTACTATACCCTCTACTCAAGGTCAAACCACAGACTATCACTTTAGTCTAAGAACAATCATAAATCAAGACTTAGCATTTTGGCGTTGCTTAAAGGCACACCGGACTCAACCGTAGTCCCAATTGTCATACATACCCGACATTCACAAACCAATCTCAAGGGTACTAAAATTAAGCCGTAGTCATTTTCTTGCAAGTGCTTCCATGTGCGCGACCAAATTCCCTAAGAGAGAACTCATTCAAATAATCATTTCTTAAGGTAATACGAGATCATAAGTTGATCTCTAATGCTCCGTGCTCTACGAGCACGCTCTAATTAAATCCCCAATAAGCTTCTATGTCGTGGGTGTCACAAATGGGACACAATTCGAGATGCTCGGGTACTCACAATCAAAACAACCAAACCCGAACATCGTAGGATTCCAACCTAAGGCTCACTAACATCTTATTGAACCTAAAATGACTCCATTGAGTCTTAATATCGCATTTCATTAAATACGCATTTCATACAACCCAAACTTAGCACATCATTCAAGTTTATAATAATTCTCCCAAAATAATCCGGCTTGTTTCCCAAGCCTAAAAGTCCAAGAATTCATCATAACCATAATCAATCAAAACCCAAATATCGTAGGGATTCAACCCGAGTTCATTAACACTCTAGTGAACTTATTTCGACTCCGTTGAGTCTAAATACTAAGTTTCATAATTTACATAACTCATCAATTATCAATAATTCTCCAATAGTTGGGAATTGACTCTCAAGTCTAAAATCCACAAATAATCCCAACATAGATCAAACCCATTTCATAAATCATACAATTTCAATTAAATGACCCTACTCATATTATCATGTGAGTTCATACACCCCAAGCCCCAATCATAGGCATAATTCCACCATAAACCCAAATAGCATAAAGGCATGATTTCTAGCATGCTCAAGCCTAGGAACACAAAATGAAGAGTAATCATATACATCAATAAGCATAGGAGTCATCTACAAATACCCCTAACAAGTTCATACTTCAAAATCCCCAAAATTGGGCAAACATAGCATACAAGTTGTTCATTGCCCACAAATAGCATACAAGTTGTTTTCCTTAGGGCCAATGAACCAAAATCAAAAGAAGGTAACTTACCTAGCTTGAGTGAAAACTCAAGAGAACACAAATCCGATCGGTGAAGTCGTTCCTTTCGTTGCCCTCGTCGAGAATCCGAAGTTTGGCGGCGATCTAACGGTGGAATCCTTGGGGATCGGAGGAAGAAGGTGGAGCTAGGGCTCAAAACTCAAGCTCCCAACTCTCTCTCTCTCTAACTTGAAGAAGTAGGATGAATAAATGAATGGTTTACAGAAAATTTGGTCAAGATTGGGTATTTATACCTCCAATCAAGAGAAGGGCACAAAGGGGATTTCTCAAGTGCAATTAGTGAATGTTAGGGAGTAATCAAACACTTAATCAAACTAAATTAACTTCTAATTAGTGTTAGGACTTGATTAGGTCTAAGTATGGGTAGTTAGGAAGGGCTTAGAGGGGTTTAAGGAGGGTAGAATAGGTAAAACACGTCACAACTCAAAACAGGGAAGAAAATCCCGCGGGGTTGAGGCGGGCGCCTCAACCTACTCCATGCGGCCGCCTCACCTCTTCTGCACAAGGGTGCTCTCAGTATCTGAGGCGGGCGCCTCACTCCATCCCATGCGGCCGCCTCGGCTCCTGAACCTCCAAAACTTGGTCTAAACTTGATCTAAATGATCCCAAACTTATGGGCAACCATTCTAGGGTCTAACCCAACTCAAAACAAGTCTAAAACACACCCAAACAACTCCCGAAACAACTCGGAGCGAAACCGGGAAGGGGTGCAACAACGTGAACGAACTCGAAATCAAACGAGCAATGAAAGGAGACTTTTAAGGCAAGTCTAAGGGCTAATGAAGAAGCTTAAACACTTCTAGAAAGTTGAATAACAACTAGGGGAATAAGAATCCCAAAGGAGAGGCGATTACGCGACTCGATTCCCGAACTACGCGATAGAGACGAACGCTATCTCCAAAACTTCCAAATCTTCGATAGACTTAAGGAACACCTCCAACTTGAAGTCTAATGTATCTAAACATGTTAACAAACCATCTTAAAGAGGTCTAGGACCCAAACCGAGGTCACGAACACAAAACGCAAGCAATCCTTCAATCGCCGCATTCGACTATCGCCGGGTCACGACTTGTGACTTTAGCAAGTCAACAACTATATGGAGTCTCTTAATAATGTTTTGGTCTTAATATGGTCTCTCAAACACATCTAGACCCTCTCGCAAACCAAACATACCGTCGACAAAGGAAGAAGTGCAATATAGCACGCAAACCGAGACAACGAAGGAGCGGGCGCCACACCTCTCCATTTTAAAAAGAATTCGTCCCGAATTCTAAATCATGATACAAACCAACATTAGGTCCACACTCAACCACAATAAACACGAGGGTTAAACTCTAATAATCCAAATTCGAAAGTCTAAGAATTCCCAATAGACACAACAACATCAAGACTTACGGTTGAAAACAACATGACTCATACTTGAGTCGCGAATACACATATGAACACATTACGCCAACCACGTAGGCAAAATCCCAAACTTCAATATAAGAACACGTTCAACTACCGAAACTATTTGTTTCGGGGCACATCATGAAATTCAAGCACAAAAGATTCTAAGTTTACAAGAATTAATAATTGCTTATGGAGCAATTTACAAACAAATCAAAGATAACCAAATTGGCATTTCAACTATGCAAATCATACTCGCGATTTCCCTATCGCGGGTAAGAACACACAAGAGCACACAATGCCATGTTTTGAAAATTCTTTTCATCTATGTCCATCCATCTGGTAACGGGCATAGTCAATGTTTAACCTACTCACTACCAATCCTAGTCCACCAACGAACCTCTTTTGATCACCAATTTAGGGTACCGACTAAATTGGATTTCAAAAGCTTTTCGTTGCAAGGATGCGAAGGTTCATGATTAAAAAGGTTTTAAGCATCCTTTAATAGTCTCCTATGCTAAGGAAATGAATGAACATGATATTATGAGATGAGAATTTAATATACTACTATGTAAATGCATCAAGTAGGTGTTTCCTACAACTAATGCACATAACTTGAATAAAAATCAAACCAAGTAACAAGGTCTATTACCTTGACAATCAACAATCATAGCTATCACAAACTCGTGTATCTAGTACACTCACCAAGATAATTTATTAATAATCACGACGAATCGACAAGGCTACTAATGCCCGAAACGTCTATACTCCGCAAAACTATCCTTTCTTAGGCTCTAGACCGAATCTACAACCAATGCATACACTAAGCATCCTAACAGAACGTTAACGTCTCAATACTCACGGTGAAGCGTCTATCTCTCCCGTGCAACCGTGATTATCCTCTAAATCGTAACCTTCAACCTTCTCACAAGTCGAGTGTATACCTTACTCGCATAATAACCCTTAACAACAATATAGCGTAATATTACTCATTACATAAAATATATATCCTTATAGAATATACAAACATTATACCAAACCAATAAATATCAACTTACAATTCATACTTCATATATATTCATACTATGGCCTTTTCTTACATATCCACACGAACCATAACTATATACGTATAACATAGTCTTATATATACATAGACTAATCATGAATCCTTACACCACGTGCGATTACCTACCGGTAATCCACAAAATAAACCATATCATATATCAATCTCACATTGGGGTATTATTCCCGATCAAGCAAATAACCAATATTACACAATACACCATATAATGTATGCATGAATGCACATGAGCTACCGATTAAAACGTGTACTCATATTAACGGTAATAGTAACAACGGTATAATTTACGAATATTTATATACAAGAATATACCTTCCTATTTCGGATAGGTCTCAAAACTCCGTGATAGCTAACCGCCACGCGTGCACTGCTTCAAACTCTAGGCTGACCGTCCCAATCTCTCTTGGAGCCACTGAATTGTTGACTAGTACTCCCAGACTGACTAACTTTCCTTTTCGGGCAATCTTTCTTCAAGTGAGTTCCGCCCACAATAGTAACACTTCCCCGTCTCTTTCCCCAACACTTATCCTCGGTGTGTCCTGCCCTCTTACAAAAGTTACATTACAAAAAGTTACATGCACCTTTCCTTGACTAATTGTTTGAGGTGTTGACGCCTCCTCTTATCCTCGTGGCCCCTATTAGTCTTTGATATTTTCCTTCGAGCGCATTCTCGATGTCTAATGTCTAATGCACGATCCACGCCCCGATCTGGTAAGTAGTAACGAATAAGGCGCCTACGATAATTCGTCTTGCCCTTCACAAACCTCTCGGTCTTTAGCCTCATAGCCTCATCCGCACCAAGTAACTACAAGAACGAGCCAACTCCATAAACCTTGTTGAATACTGAGCCACGGTCATATCTCCCTGTTCTAACATCAGGAATTCCATCTCTCCTCTTTCTCGAGTTACTACCGGACCAAACCGTACCATAAACTCCTTGACAAAGTTTTCCCAGACTCGAGGCACTCCATGCTGTCTCCAATGATCTCGTATTTCAAGCCACCAATGCTCGGCCGCACCATCCAACCTAAACACTGCTAAGGTAACCTTCTCCTCTGATGTACAACCCAAAACTGCAAAGATATTCTCCATGCTTTCTAGCCAATGTTTCGCCTCAATCGTATCTGGCTCTCCATCGAAACTTTCCGGTTTAAACTTCAAGAATTTCGCAAGAACAGAAGAATCATCTTCCAGTCCACACATCCGTTGAGGAGTCACACGCGGATCACTAACATTCTCTCCACTCTCGTCGCCACGAGCTGCACTTGAACAAGGTATAATAGAACTAGCTCCACGCCAAGTTCCCGACATAGTACGCCTACAAAGAACACTCAGCGTTAATAACTCAACAATAAACCCAACCCAAACAAGGCCAAGGAACCTATCCTGGCGAAAAAGCTAACCTATAGCTCGATACCAAGCGTGACACCCCCAACCCCAATGCGGAATCCCAAGGTCGTGCCGCCGAGACAAGCTAAAAGACGAACAGGCACCCGCTAAGCGTAGTAGTGCGAGTCCAGAGTTGAACCAACAAACACTAAACAGGAATGAAAAGCCGTAACGGCAAAACCGAATAACCAAAAACTAAAATCTGCGGAAGCAAATCATAAATGGGACCAAAACCTATAGTTTTAAACTAAGGAATACAAGACCGAGAGACGACTATCTCTCGACAAATCTACGACTCGCGTGACGCAACATTGCGCACGTACAACAACCCATCGGCAACCTAAGGCCGGCGAAGCAACAAGAATACCAACCTGATAAACAACAACTCAACGGCTATAACATGCCGGAGGAATAAATCAACTAAAGAATAAGATACTCAAATTCTAACAACTACACACAAGTCTCACGACTAACGTCGTCGGAGATGACAATACTAACAATAACGGGATGAGTGAGCTAAAGCATGCTCGAAATAACAAGGGAATAACTTCTAAAAGATACAACAGCTCGACTAACGAGTCGGCTACCAAAATAATACAATAACAAAATACTAACATAGTCTACCCAAGTAAAGTCTACATAACTTTACAATCGTGTCTCACAATTACAAAATAACTGAATAATAATAAATCCAAGCTAAAAGCCCGGAAGACCACCTTCTAGGAATCACTATCCGAAGCCGCCACGCGTACTAACGGGATCGCTGCAAAAACTAAGGAAAACAAACACACGAAATGAGTCATAATGACCCAGTAAGTTACTAAATGCAAATGTATGGCATAGCATATCGTGGCATGGCATAATGCACCAACATATATAAAATCATGATATCTTTATAGTCTACCAATAATAACTTGTATTAGTCACCGAGTAACATAAACTTCATAAACCATATAGCACGTTTTCTTTCATATAAGTGCTCATAGTAAGCCACATAAGGGATAGAAAAGATACCCAAACCACTCGTTGTGTTGCTCCTGCAATACACAATGTTACTAGTTCGTGCCATCGATGTTATGTGAATTCATCGACTCATGCCGAGAACCTACTCGGACTCAATAGCAAGCCAATGCGGCACTTAACTGATACGGCAAAGGGGCTACTTCCCCACTGCGGCCAACAAGGAGGTGTGTGTGGAGTCCCAGTGCGGCGATCCATAGCGAGCACGAATCCCATAATTCGTGAAGGCGATGCATCGTCCCACCCTGACTTGAATAACAAACCAATTAATGCCAGCTGGACTCAATGCAACGCACAAGTAGATAATTACTCTCATGCTCAAACAAGAACCAAGACCGCTCATTGCGGGCATACCAAATCAAGTAGGACATAAAGCTCTACACACCAATTTCAACAATGCACATATTTGCACATACTTAATAAATTCAACCAACTTATAAGTTTAGTCAAAGAACCACATAATGAGGTACTCATAATCCTCAAGTCGTCACCAAATCGAAAGTAGCATATAAGCTCAAGAAATCACAATGTGAGGCCTACTATACCCTCTACTCAAGGTCAAACCACAGACTATCACTTTAGTCTAAGAACAATCATAAATCAAGACTTAGCATTTTGGCGTTGCTTAAAGGCACACCGGACTCAACCGTAGTCCCAATTGTCATACATACCCGACATTCACAAACCAATCTCAAGGGTACTAAAATTAAGCCGTAGTCGTTTTCTTGCAAGTGCTTCCATGTGCACGCGACCAAATTCCCTAAGAGAGAACTCATTCAAATAATCATTTCTTAAGGTAATACGAGATCATAAGTTGATCTCTAATGCTCCGTGCTCTACGAGCACGCTCTAATTAAATCCCCAATAAGCTTCTATGTCGTGGGTGTCACAAATGGGACACAATTCGAGATGCTCGGGTACTCACAATCAAAACAACCAAACCCGAACATCGTAGGATTCCAACCTAAGGCTCACTAACATCTTATTGAACCTAAAATGACTCCATTGAGTCTAGATATCGCATTTTATTAAATACGCATTTCATACAACCCAAACTTAGCACATCATTCAAGTTTATAATAATTCTCCCAAAAATAATCCGGGCTTGTTTCCCAAGCCTAAAAGTCCAAGAATTCATCATAACCATAATCAATCAAAACCCAAATATCGTAGGGATTCAACCCGAGTTCATTAACACTCTAGTGAACTTATTTCGACTCCGTTGAGTCTAAATACTAAGTTTCATAATTTACATAACTCATCAATTATCAATAATTCTCCAATAGTTGGGAATTGACTCTCAAGTCTAAAATCCACAAATACTCCCAACATAGATCAAACCCATTTCATAAATCATACAATTTCAATTAAATGACCCTACTCATATTATCATGTGAGTTCATACACCCCAAGCCCCAATCATAGGCATAATTCCACCATAAACCCAAATAGCATAAAGGCATGATTTCTAGCATGCTCAAGCCTAGGAACACAAAATGAAGGGTAATCATATACATCAATAAGCATAGGAGTCACCTACAAGTACCCCTAACAAGTTCATACTTCAAAAATCCCCAAAATTGGCAAACATAGCATACAAGTTGTTCATTGCCCACAAATAGCATACAAGTTGTTTTCCTTAGGGCCAATGAACCAAAATCAAAAGAAGGTAACTTACCTAGCTTGAGTGAAAACTCAAGAGAACACAAATCCGATCGGTGAAGTCGTTCCTTTCGTTGCCCTCGTCGAGAATCCGAAGTTTGGCGGCGATCTAACGGTGGAATCCTTGGGGATCGGAGGAAGAAGGTGGAGCTAGGGCTCAAAACTCAAGCTCCCAACTCTCTCTCTCTCTAACTTGAAGAAGTAGGATGAATAAATGAATGGTTTACAGAAAATTTGGTCAAGATTGGGTATTTATACCTCCAATAAAGAGAAGGGTACAAAGGGGATTTCTCAAGTGCAATTAGTGAATGTTAGGGAGTAATCAAACACTTAATCAAACTAAATTGACTTCTAATTAGTGTTAGGACTTGATTAGGTCTAAGTATGGGTAGTTAGGAAGGGTTTAGAGGGGGTTTAAGGAGGGTAGAATAGGTAAAACACGTCACAACTCAAAACAGGGGAAGAAAATCCCGTAAATCTGGGTTGAGGCGGGCGCCTCAACCTACTCCATGCGGCCGCCTCACCTCTCTCTCGCACAAGGGTGCTCTCAAGATTCGAGGCGGGCGCCTCACTCTATCCCATGCGGCCGCCTCGGCTCCTGAACCTCCAAAACTGGTCTAAACTTGATCTAAATGATTCCAAACTTATGGGCAACCATTCTAGGGTCTAACCCAACTCAAAACAAGTCTAAAACACACCCAAACAACTCCCGAAACAACTCGGAGCGAAACCGGGAAGGGGTGCAACAACGTGTAACCGGGACGACGAACGAACTCGAAATCAAACGAGCAATGAAAGGAGACTTTTAAGGCAAGTCTAAGGGCTAATGAAGAAGCTTAAACACTTCTAGAAAGTTGAATAACAACTAGGGGAATAAGAATCCCGAAGGAGAGGCGATTACGCGACTCGATTCCCGAACTACGCGATAGAGACGAACGCTATCTCCAAAACTTCCAAATCTTCGATAGACTTAAGGAACACCTCCAACTTGAAGTCTAAGGTATCTAAACATGTTAACAAACCATCTTAAAGAGGTCTAGGACCCAAACCGAGGTCACGAACACAAAACGCAAGCAATCCTTCAATCGCGTCGCATTCCGACTATCGTCGGGTCACGACTTGTGACTTTAGCAAGTCAACAACTAAATGGAGTCTCTTAACAATGTTTTGGTCTTAATATGGTCTCTCAAACACATCTAGACCCTCTCGCAAACCAAACATACCGTCGACAAAGGAAGAAGTGCAATATAGCACGCAAACCGAGACAACGAAGGAGCGGGGCGTCACATGAAGTTATGTAAACTTCATGATGGGTAGCAAACCAAAATGTGAATTGTAATATTTGTAATTGTTGTTTAGTCTATTCTTTTGGTAGCCGACAAGTAGAAGTCGTGCTTGATGTATATTTATGGTTATATCTCCACATGTTTTCTTGTTGTTAGTACTTATAATTGTTAGTACTTATGTTGTTGGTAGCCGACTGGTTTTAGTCGCGCTTGGTTAATTGGTGATTATGTTTAGCATGCTACATTGCTAGTTAAAGTATTATGTTTGTACTCCGGCATGTTTTTAGCCGTTGAGTTGTTATACTAGAGTCTTAGACTTAGTGTAATGTTGGGTTCCGGCCGTAGCTTCGCCGATGACTTGGTTTATATTGTGCTATATTTGAATTGCATAACAGGGAGTTTGTTCTACGTGCCCAATGTTGCGGCACGCGAGTCGAATTTTTGGACCGAGAGATTAATCATCTCTTTGGTTGTTTTTAGTTTGAGCTTGTTAGCTCGGGCGCCACTGTTATATTATATTTTGCTTCCGCATATGTTTTGAGTTGTTGGCGTATCGTCGTTATGGCCCTACCCATTATTTGCTACTTTTGTGTTGTTATTTGTTCCCCTGGCGGCACGACCTTGGGATTTCGTCTTGGGATCCGGGTCGGGTCGCCACACGTACTCCCACTCGGATGAAGATCACTTTGACTCTTATTGGCGACTTCCATAGGTTCAACCTCATGTTGTACCGTAGGATTAGGTAGAGACAATTCCTCACCTTCGCCAAAAGATGTCATATGTTCTTCTTCCATCTCAAAAAGTTCAAAGTCTTTCCTAACTTCACCTATCTGTGGGAAATCATTCTCAATGAAATCAACATTGCGCGACTCTGATTCAGTCATTCCTTCGTCAGGTTTTCCACCGTACATAACATAACCCTTTGAGGTATCTGAATACCTTATGAAAACACACTTGTTTCCTCTAGGGCCTAGTTTTCCAAACTTATTGGAAGTACTATGGACATAACCTGTACAACCCCAAGGATGAAGATGCCCCAATTTAGGCTTCTCACATTTCCAAAGTTCATAAGGGGTTGTGGGAACTGACTTAGAAGGCATTCGATTAAGTATGTAGGCGACAGTCATTAGCGCATCCCCCCAAAACGAAATTGGGAGGTTGGCCTGTGCCATCATCGACCTAACCATTTCCAACAATGTTCGATTCCTTCATTCTGCAACACCATTTTGTTGCGGAGTTATAGGAATTGTCAACTGTCGGCGTATTCCCTTTTTCTCACACAATTCTTTAAATTGATCAGATAAATATTCACGACCCCGGTCAGTTCTAAAAGTTTTTAAGCTTTTATCCTTTTGATTCTCAAACTCTGCGAGAAAGCGCTCAAAACACTTGAGAGCTTCATCGCGGTGAGAAATAAGGTAAACATAACCATAGTGTGTATAGTCATCGATAAAAGTGAGAAAATAGGAAGCTCCATGACGTGCCTTAACATTCATTAGTCCGCAAATGTCTGAATGGACTAACTCTAATGGGTGTGTGGCTCTTTTTGCCTTACCAAAAGGCTTTCAGCAATAGTCTTTTTGAGGCCATCAATTGTTGACAAAAAACCCTTTGATTTTAATATCATTTGATTGTATAATATGGTCTTTATTAGACAAAGTCTCTTTGAGGCCATCAACTGTAGAAATAATCTTATTCATCTCAGACTTCAACTTATTAATTTCATTTTCTCTATCTTTCTTAAGATTGCTTTCTATTGTCTCTATATATCATAAATCTACAAAAAATCATGAAAAAAAACTTTATATCAATATATCAATTTCTGTTGCCAACCTGAGGAATCATCAAAATTGTTTAAGCTATTATTATGACTATCCCCAAAAAGCGAGGCATTAGAAAATTCTATCAATATATACACAGTTTTTTCAAATCGAAAAACCCCCATCCAAAAAGCCAAGCATCAGGATTGTTAACACAGGCATCAGAAAAAAAATCCAATAATGTTGATGTCAATACTAGGCATCAAATCTGTTAACACAGTTTTTCAAGACAAAAAAAATCCAATAATGCTGATGTCAAGGACATGCATTAGGTTGTTGATGCCAAACCCATGCATGCCAAACCCATGCATCTGGTATGTTTAAGCTATTATTATGAAAAAAGAAAAAAAAAACAAGGCATCAGGACTGTTAACAAAAAAATCAGGCATCAAAATTGTTTAAGTTATTATTATGACTATCTCCAAAAAGCCAGACATCAGAAAATTCTATCAATATATACACAATTTTTTTCAAATCGAAAAACCCCCATCCAAAAAGCCAGACATTAGGACTGTTAACACAGGCATTAGAAAAAAAAATCCAATAATGTTGATGCCAATACTAGGCATCAGAACTGATGTCTGGTTTGTTTAAGCTATTATTATGGGGAAAAAAAAGTCGGGCATCAGGATTGTTAACAAAAATGCCAGATATCAAAATTGTTTAATCTATTATTATGAATATCACCAAAAAGCCAGGCATAAGAAAATTGAATAGGATGAGGGGGGTGTCTAACTTGTAAATGAATATCTACAAAATGTTCTTCTTCTATTGGAAAATCAAACATTGAAGTTGTAAAAATATTATCATCTGCATAATATTTAGACAAGATAGGTTCCATAGCTGAAGAAAAATTCAAGTTCATTATAATAATATAAGTTTACAATATTGGCCATGGCTGAAGCAAACTTTTTAGAACATAGAGAAGATAGGTTCCATTTAAGGAACTGTGGTGTAGCATCATTGTTTGCTAGGATACAAATGTTGGTTTTCTCACATAAACCATACTGTAATTTGGAATTCAAACAAGATATCATTAGTAAATATATAAAAAATTAAGTTAAAACTATTGTATGATAAAGTTAAAATAACTTACCAGTATCAAAGGCGCACAATTCTCCACATTTATATTTGTCCTCTTCTCCAATCCATTTATCAAACTATCTACTATGTGTTTTGACTAGTTATATTCACAGATCTCATCAATATTTGATACTAGCTGTACATAAGACCATGGTATGTATGAGCTGTTCTTTGGAAGAAGAAAAATCGCTAACACCAATAAAGTTATTAAACATGCAACATCCTTCAAATCATTTTCTTCTCCACTACCAATTATTCTACTAATACTACTTTCAATCACAGATGACATCAACCTTTCATTAAAAAATTTCGTTCCAAACTTGTGTGGAAAATATTTTAAAAGAAACTGAGTTCGATTCATCTTGTAAAGGGAAACATCAATTTCCTTCACCCCATCATTTACACCAAAAACATCCATTACACGTCCCTCTTCAATTGTAGTTTTACTTTTCCGAACAGAAAAAATACTTATTACCTCCTTTTACAAAACAATTAACCATTAATAACAATAATTTCTTATTAATGTTGCAGTATTCATCAACATTCTCACTTTGAAGTAGAGCTTCAACCAAAATTGCAAAGGATGTCTTCTTCAACATAAGAACATACTCATCACGGATGTTTATTTTCTTCAAGTGCTGTTTTAATAGAAGCACATTTGATCTTACTCTTCCTGAACCAGTATTGGATTTCTTTGATATTTTGGCTTTCTTTGAAACTGCATTAGACAGTAATATTTGTTCATGGTAATAACTTAAACAATCAGGCATCAGAAAATATCAAATATAAAAAAAAATCATAATAAACTTCGAACACTATAACTTCTTCATTTAAACCCTAAGAAACTTTGAAATAATACTCACATGTTGCATTCTCCACCGCTCTCTCTGGTTGCTGTGAAGATGAAACAGGTAAAAATTTGAGTTTCCATCTTCATATTTGTCCTCTTCTCCACCAATCTCTCTGGTTACTATGAAGATGAAACAGGTAAATTTTGATTTTCCATTTCCAAATATCGTTAGCGTGAAGGGCTCGTTTTTTTTTGATGAATTTTGTAGTAAGGGTATTCTGATTTTGAATAATCTATTTTTAAAATTTGGTAGTGTATGTATATTTACTGTATTTGGAATTTGGGGGTTCATTAAAAATATATATTCGTGTATATACGAATAAAAAAAGACGATGAAATGTACAATATTTTGCTGTTGCCAAACCAAGACATCGGGATTTTGGCGCTATGAAAAATTAATGAACCAAATTTTCTGATGCCAAAGTCAAGCATCAGGAAATATTAATGGTTAAATGGATTAAACGTTTACCGATGCCAAACGCAGGCATCAGAAAAAAATAAATGCAACTTAAATTGAGTTAACGTTTTCGGATGCCAAGGACAGACATCAGGACTCGAAAAAAAGAATTACATAACACGGCACACACAGTTTCACAACAAACCCTAAAATTTTCAAAAAGACTCGTCTTACTTCTTCACTCAACATTACCTAAATTATGGCTACAAGAAATAGTTCACGAATCAATCAACTTGCTGAACGCAATCGAACAAAAAATAATGTTCAAGATCCTAGAGGTAGTATAAAACAAAAAAACACAGTTGAAGATTGTTTTATATTACGATTGTTTCATATTATAATTGTTTTTATGATTGTTTTATCAACTTTCTTATAAATTGTTTTATATTATGATTGTTTTTATGTCTAATATAGGAAGTAATAAGTTTCAATTTTCAAATATAAGAAGAAAGTTGAAAATAGTATTTATTTATTTAATTATTTTATGTGCAGATACAACCAAAAAAGTCTGCAAATATAGATATAGTATTAAAAATCTATTTTGAAGTGCACTAATTTTATTAAAAATCTATTTGATCTCTAATGGATCAGTGTATAACAAAAGACCGGTGTTTGTGGAGAATGATTGAGGAACAATCAGACTCGTGAGACAAACTGACTGATTTCAAAAAATATGAAGTAGAATCACTCAGTGTTTGTCTAAACAATAACTAGAAGAGATTAATCAAAGAAGAGTATCTTGCTAATGTTTTTTTCAAAGAAGACTAAGTCACAGAGAAATTTCTTGAATGTATAACGGCTTTAGACTTCTGTAAAAATTGTGTGTTCTTCAAGAATGCTTCCAGTGGGTATTTATAGATAGTCTTCAAGAGTAACCCGTTAGGAACACATTTTGAATTTGAAAAATGTGTTTGGCAGACGCAGGATCTCAAAAGATCCTGTAAAATATTATCTAGCAGAATATCTACTAAAAACACAAAGTAGGAAAGTGTCAGTACAAGTATATGATCAATCAAATAAGGAAAGATAAACTAACACTAAACACGTTAAGATCAGCTGAAGTAAATAGCTGACAAAATAATTTCGGGCTGACCAAATATAATTTTAATTTCTTGGCTGACAATCAAGTGGAATGATTTTAAGCAAATCTAATTATATGCAAGATTCAACAATCTCCTCCTATTTGCTTAAAACCATTCACTTGAAAGCAGAAAGCCAAGAAATTTAAGTTCCTGCAAAAGTGATGTTAGTACAGCAAGCAGATAATATATAAAGGAAAGTAGCTTAAAAATTAAAAGTACCAAAAGTAAACTACAAGTAAAACATGAGTTTAAAAGTTGTTCAGAGTTTAGAGAGATGAATTATCCAGTTGGCTGATGTGGATCCTTTAGTTGATCTTGTCTGCTTCAACTGATGGACCAACTTCAGTTTCATTTTCCTTTACTGGTTCTTGTTCAGCTTGATTTCCTTCTTCAACTTCTGCTTGTGCTTCTTCTGCCTGTGCTTCAGCTTCTAGTTCTTTGTCGGATAGCTTAGCTTCATCGGTGTCACCGGGCCGATCAGCATCGCCAGACGCCTAAGAATCTTGTTTTCGTAGGTATCATCGTGCCGCTTCTCCTCCTGAATGGTTTGAAGCATGGCTGCTTCAGCATTGAAGGCACGGTTGGCCCATTCTTGCTGGTAGAGCAAGATGGTCCTCCAGTCATCCATATTGGCTTCACGAGGGGCACCAGCAGCAATGGCAGCTTGTACCTCGGTGGTGATGATCTGGGTAAGGTTTGGAAGCAGAGAAGCTACTTGCTGTTGAAGTGTAGCAAGCTGGTTGGAGTGGTGTGTGAAAGCTGACTTCATTTGCAAATGGTGGACATACAGAAGATCGAGCTTGGCTGACAGAGAGAGAGAACTAGGGGTTGCAGGTTCGGGAGCAGGTGGCTGAGAGGGTCCAGGCTCATTGGAGAATAGCTGATAAGTATGGATATCAGCATCCTCAGGGTCAGGAGGGAAAAAGACATCCATTGGATAGGCTGGGATTTGGGCTTCTGGCTGAGGCATGGGTTCGGGTAGAGGCATGTCTTCGGGAAAGATGATTTTTGTGCCTTTAGGATGATGCAAAGCCTTGGAGACAATTTTCCTTTGTTTTCTGGCTTTCCTACAGGCCAACTGAGAAGGGCTAAGAAGGGACTCATCCTCAGAGGTGGACTTGGAGGAGTCAGATGATAAGCCTATGGGGGATTGGTCAACTGATTTTTCAGAAGAGGAAGAATCAGAAGCATCTTCCAGGGAAAGCTCAGGTTGGGTAGGCTTGATGGTAGACAAAGGACTGACTGACAGAGTGAGTGAGGTGTGAAGGTATAGGTCAGGTAGAACAAACAAAGGGGAGGCCTGGTTTGGGTGAGAGGGTATGTCAGCTGTGGGAAGAGGGGGAGAAGCAGCTGCTGTGTCAGCTGATGAGATAAAGATAGCAGCCGAGGCATCAACTAAAGGAGCAGGTGCAACTGACACAGTGGGGATAGGAGTAGGAATAGTATCAGTCAAGGAAGGAATGGGAATGGTTGGAGTGACTGACATAAGTGTGACTGGTAGGGGTATGGCTGACACATCTAGAACAGAAGAGGGAGTGGCTGACACGGGTGTGATTGTAGGTAGAGTGACAGGCATGGGGATTGATGGTTGAGGAACTGGCACTGATATTGGCAAAGTAGGGAGAGGAACAGTAGTAGGAGGAATGGAAGAAGAGGCATCAATAGTGGGACTGAAAGAGGGTAGAGAGATAGGTTGCAAAGTAGATGTGGAAATAGCTGTGGACTGGGTTGAGGCTGACACAGGTAAAGTTGTGGCTGACACAATAAAGGGAATATGAGAAGGAGTGATATGAGGAATTGTTGGAATGGATTCTGTAATCAATGGGGCTGGTTGACTTGCCAATGCATCTGGAAAGGCAGTGTTCATAGAAGCTCCTCCTGGCATGGAGGCCATCTGTCTGTGGAGTTCAATATAGGCTAGTTTGGCAGTGTTAACTGCATCCTGAACATATTTGTTCGCAGCTCTTTGGATCCGGGCTAATTTGGTTGGCTCGACTGAAGGTTGTTCCCAGTCCTGGTTTATTTCATCATCCTCAGGCAGAGCAAGTCTGCCAATTAAGAAGGGATCATTGGAGGGAAGAGATAGTAGTTCATGAACCTTGTTATAAATTGTCCAGGCCAAATAAACAAGCTCATCTTGAACAAATCTATCATTGGAGAGATAGAACTCCGAGCAAAGGGAGAGGTCAAAGTACTTGCCATAGTTGGCAACTAAGTCTTCTTGACTGAGATTTGGAGTGACAGGATATAACACATAGGGTCTCCTTTTTAGGTTGTGGTCAATGTACTTGACTGGGTTGACAGGGGGTTTTTCAGCTTTCTTCTCCTCATGGAAAGAAAGAAGAAACTGAACAAAGTAAGGAAGATGGTCAATAGGGAAGACCCAATTTGGAGGAATAGGTATTGGATTAGCTTGGTAGTAGGAATGCCTAGGATGAAAGGTGAGATTCCTAATTGGTGGGAAAAATTTTATAGGAGCAGTGTTTGGAGACCTAGGATTTGATGGGGGAGAGTTTGGAGCAGGATCAGCAGTAGGAGTAGGAGAGAAAGGGATAAAGGTACCTGGATTAAGCTCATGATTCCTTCTTTGTCTTTTTGCAGCAGTGTCAGCAGCTAGTGTCAGTCTCCTCCTTCTAGGTTGCCTCCTTTCAGGGACTTCAGCTTCTTGCACATCGGCCGACCGCAGCTAGAGGTGCATCTTCACCGGCCGACCTCCGGCCGATCGAGCTATTGATCGACCTACGGTTGGTGACCACCGACTAATCGACCACCGATCGACCCCTTGGTCGCTGAACTCTTGTTGACTGAACACTTGGCTGATCAATTTCAGCTTGCTGACCATCATTAGCTGGCTGACTAGATGAAACAGCCGTAAGAGCTTGGGTCCTTGCTCTTCTAGATCTCCTGCTTGATTGAGCTGGGGGTGCTTCCTGACCAAATCTGCTTGATACACTTGCTCGCTTGATATCAGCAGTAACATACTTCTTGACCTTGACAGGTTCAAGGTCACCAACCTTAATGAGTAGATGCTGAAGAGTGGGGATTGATCGAAGAAACTGATTTATAATCAGATGATGAGTGAGTCTTGGGTTTCCAGTTGCCATGTTTTCCTTGTACTTGGCAATGTTGACCTTTATACATTCCACCAAAACAGCTCCCCAGTTCATCTCGCAGTTTTCCACAATCCCTTCCATGATAAACAGTTGGGCTTCAGTAATCTTGTCATGGCCCCCGGATTTGATTATGAGGCACTTGTCTAACACCGTGGCTAGAGCATAGTGAAGTGGAGCAAATCGATGCTTGTGCCTGTCGAAGGCAAGCTCTACTGGTACTTCACCCCTCATAGTAATCCAGCCTGCTCGTTGAGTTTCTTCAGGGATGGTATAGGTTGTAGAACCGTCGTCATAAAGGTTGGGAAAAGCAGCAGTGATGGTTTCCGAGTCAAAGACAATAGGGACGCCTCTGATATTGCCGATGAGAGAGAAAGGATCGGCTGGGTTTTCCTCCATACCCATGAAAAATTCTTCGATTAGCGGCAAGCGAAGGTTCGTATGTCGGGCGAAGAAGCAGAGGCATTAACCCCGGCGTGCTATGCAAAATGGATGAGATCAAGTCCTAAATGGAGGTTCTGAGCTCAGTCCTGAGAGTTACGCATGTCTGAGGAAGACATCCAACCGCCGTTAGAAGACATCCATTTCCGAAATAACAAATAGCATATATTAAGCCATTTCTGAAATAACAACGGATATATTAAAACGGAGAGAAAGAAAAAAAGTTAAAAAGTAGAATGGAAAATACCAGAGACTCTAGGGTTAGGGTTTTTGAAAGTAGGAAGAGCTTTGAAGAAGAAAAAGTTTTTAGAGAGAGAAAGGATTTTAGAAAGATAAGTGAGAAGTGAGGTGAGTGGGTTTTAAATAAAAAACAGATAGGTACGGACACTTATAAGAGATAGTGGGTTTTAAAAGTGAAGATATGGAGTGTAGTGATAGAGTACACAGAATTTTGGTTTTTGTGATAAAAATAGCAATTTATGACAGAGGGTTATTATCACAATGATGAGCCGTTTTTGTGAAAACACGCCATTTCAACCGCGAGTTGGTGGGATAGTGGAAAGGTCATTTTGGCTTTTCAAGAAAGCAGCGAGTTCAAGAAAAATAAAAAGGCGGGAAATAAATGAGGATAAATTTTAGAGTAAGTATTGGCTGAGATACGATCAGCTTTGACTTAAGGCTCAGAGACTACCTGGACAGTGACTATTAATCACTGTGTTATCAGCTGATAAATATTGAATACAGATATGTCAGTTGAGCAGTTGTCGCCTAATATGTGTCATTGTGAGCGTATGTCGACTACCTTGGTGACATTATTTTGAAACATAGTATGGTTCCAACCAGAATGAAGAAAATTTTGTCACCAAGGTTGTCACCGTGAAGTTTTGTTGCTTAAGAGCTCCATGTGTCGACTACCGCCTTGGTGACAAGACTTTTTACTATCTTGGGTGACCATATATTATCGATTGAAATAATTTGTCGACTAGATAAATATGGCCCGGCCAGCGAAGTATACCCTCTGCAAAGATTAGACAAACTAAAGATATCTTTCTATGACATAATAAGCATTCCTAATTTCTCCTCGTAAGAATTCAAATCGTCGATTTCAAGGCTTTTGTAAAAATGTCGCTAATTGAAGTCGGTATTCAAGAGGAACATATTCTAGCCTAACATTGCCTTTTTCAACATGATCTTTCAAAAAATGATATCTCGATGTCTATGTGTTTAGTTTTAGAATGCATGATGATTTTAGAAACCGATATAGCGTAAGTATTATCACAATAAATAGGACAAGTTCCCATAGGTATTTCATAATCTAATAGTTGTCATCCAAAAAAGAACAACAAATTTTCCAAAGAAGAATATATTCAGCCTTCCAGAGTTGAAGTGGAAACCAAGCTTGCTTTTTGCATGCCCATGATATCGCCTGCTTCAAGGAACCGACATGTTCCATCGGGTACTTTTTCTGCTGACTTTGATTCGAATATCCAATCAAATTAAAAGAAGAATCTCCTCGATACCAAATGCCAAATTTTTCAAGATCAATCAAATATCTAATAGTTCTTTTGCCGCAATCATATGAGATTCTTTTAGGATTAGCTTGAAAACCAGCACATATACAACACACAAAGAAACATGATATCTCGTCCAAGCAAGAAATAAAGAAGAGATCCAACTATACCTCTCGCTTGTATTAACTGCTTACCCTTTTCACTGACAGATGACATTCAACTCCCATTGGAGTGTTTGCCGAATTGGCTTCTGAAGATTGTATTTTTGATCAGCTCTCTGTATTTAGATTGATGAATAAAAATCCCTTCCTCGCTTGTTTTAATTTGCAAACCTAAGAAGTTCTCCCCATCATACTCATATCTCAAATTTTCCTTTCATAAGATGCCCAAATCTCTTGCATAAAAATTTCATTAGTAGATCCAAAAATAATATCATCAACATAAATTTGAACTAGTAAAATATTACTCAGGCTTTAAAGAGAAAAGAGTGGTATCGATCTTACCTCTTTGGAAATCCTTTTTCCATAAGGAATTTGGATAGTGGTTTCACCATACCTTGGGCTTGCTAAGACCATAAAGAGCCTTCTCTTAGTTTATATAAACATGATCCTTCTTTTTAGGATAAATGAAACCAGAGGTTATTCAACAAATACTTGTTCTTGTAGATCTCCTTATTTAAAATGCACTTTTACATCCATTTGATATACCTTGAAGTCCTTGTAATCAGATGTCAAGTTCTGGCCACAGAGCAAAAAGTTTGATCATTGTCAATGCCCCCTCCTCCTATCTATATCCTGGGCTACTAATCTTGCTTTATTTCGTAACATTTCCATCTTCATCCAACTTGTTTCTAACACCCATCTGGGTTCCAATGACTTGTTGATCCTCAAGTTGTGCACACAAGTTCCCAACTTTACATCTTTCAAACCGATCTTCAGCCTCTTCTGTACGACTTTCAATCCACCGAGGGTCTTCGAGGCTTCATCAATCTTTTTGGGTTCTATGGAAGAAACAAAAGCATGTGAATCAAGAGTTTCATTTCTAGAGCTACGGTTCTTAATCAATGAGGGGTCTCCATGATATTTGAAGCTGGATGATGTCTAGCTTCCCTAATTTCTTTAGGAAGATCTGCAAGAGGTTCGGTTGTAAAGGTGGAGATGGATGAATGTCAGTTGACTAAATAGATTCAGAACCGGGTATGTCGGTGGCCGATCTATTGTGACGGGGTTAGGATTGTCGGTGGTGAAGATTGTCGGCCTGGCGAGTTCATTCGAATATCTAGAGTTTTGCGAGAGGGGTTGAAGATTAAGGATTATTTTGAATTGAACCGATCTTGTTTCTGTCTCAATATTTCAAAATTGTTAGTAAAATCAGGAGTCTTATAAGACTCGAATAAATTTGATTCATCAAAAGTAATATGCATAGATTCAACAATTACTTGAGTTTTTCTATTATAAACTCTATAAGCTCTACTATGCTTAGCATAACCAACAAAAATACCTTCATCAGCTTTTTCATCAAATTTACCTCTGTAATCACTCCATTGTAGTGAATGAAGCATTTGCACCCAAAGATTTTAAAGAAAGCAATGTTAGGGGTTCTACCTCTCCATATTTCATAGGAGTCTTACCATGAAACTTGTTTATGAGGGATCTATTTTGTGTAAAACATCTTTGTGTTGACAGCTTTTGCCTGTCAGGTTACGTTCTTCCTTTCGGCCTTGTTTTCTTTGAGGTGTTCTTACTGCTGAAAAGTTATGATCAATTCCATGATCATCATAGTATGTGTCCATTCCAAGATTCTTGAATTCTATACCATTATCAGATCTAACACTTATAATCTCACATTCCTTTTGAGTTTGAAGATTTGAATAAGGGAAGTGAGAATGCTATAAGTTTCATCCTTGGATTGCATCATTTCAACCCATGTGTACACGGAATAATCATCTACAACAACCAAAGTATACTGTTTCCTCTAGGCTTGCGGTTGTAACAGGACCAAATAAATCATATCTAGAGCGTTCAAGAATTCTTTTGGTTGAAAGACATGGTTTTGGTTTGAAAGTAGTTTTGTTATTTTTCCTAAAATACAAGCATCACATTTTTTGTCGTAGGAAAATTTATGGATGGCAGACCTTTTACCAAATCTCCTTTTGAAAGTTTTGAGATACTTAAAGTTCAAGTGTGAAAGTCTTTTGTGCCAAAGCCATGAGTTTTTTGAAATATTGCTACCAAACAAATTTGAGTCTTGTTATTTAAAGAAAGTAAATCAATAGCAAAAACATTCCTTTTTACTGAACCGGTGAGCAAAATTTCATTAGTGATGCTATTTTTGATAAAAAGGTGTGGAGGAGAATGAGCAGACTCATACCTTTATCACAAAATGGTGATATACTTAGAAGATTGTGTTTCAAACCTTGTAATGAGACATTTTCAATTATTATAAATCCTCGATGATGATGGATCCATAGCCAATAGTTTTTCCTTTTGAGTTGTCTCCAAAAATGAAGGTCCTTTTCTTAATGTTAGTAAGGAGTTCGGTGATCGGTCATGTGTGCGGAGCATCAGCATCTAATATCCAATGTCGGTTGATTGATCATACGCCATTAAGCATACGAAATATGAATATTTAAATCATGGTACCCTTTATACTTTTGGGTCCAAGGGTTAGTTTTCTTAGGTATCCAAACTTGCGAAATTAGGCATTTTAGTTGGGGTTTAAATCTATACAAGCATTCATGTGTTGATGACCAAAAGTAGAACAAATATTACACTTGTGATAACCGGGGTTTATCGATCATTTGAGGTGATTTCTTTGATTCATTATGATTCGACTTAGAGGTCTTAGCGACAACAAAATTTATTGGCTTGAACTTGTCGGTTGCCTTTCTTACGAATCCTCCTCTTTGTCGGCTGGCGACATTTGTCGGTGTTGAGTAGGCGGGCCGATTTAGAGGCTTGTGACGAAGGCCGACAAGCTGTCATTGTTCAGACTATCCCTTTTTGTTAATGTACCTCTTGTATTGATTCATGTTTAGGATAAGTGAATGGCACAACATTATAAGCGATCCCTTGTCCTTTTCGGCGAGAATCTTAGGTTCACCTTTTTGTATGCGATCTCACGGTCTTCATCATCCTTTGAGTATCCAAGACCATGTTGGTCTTCATGACTTTTTGGTGATGATTGTTTCTACAACTTTTGACTTTGAGTAAGTATCAACAACATTGGTCGGTCGAAGATTTCTTTCCACAATGTCGGGCATCGAGATTTTTGCTTGAATCTCATGTTTTCATTGAGACTTTTTAAGTTGCGGCAATTCTTTTTTTGAACTTTGTAAAAACTCATTGATCTTTGAAAATTGTTTTCTTCAGAAATTCTTTTAAAATCACCGAGATAAAGAAACATGGATTCTTTTAAGTGTTTCAAACTTGGAATACATTTCTTGC